>CM045770.1:71176964-72376964 GCA_025200525.1 Camellia lanceoleosa | reverse complement strand
AATTCCTCAACATTAAGGTAGCAACAACTAGTCAAAACAACTTAAATAAAGTACGGTTACAAATCATGCCAAAATATTCCAATACTAAAGTCATAAAAAAAAAAAATAATAATAAATACAAACTAATATCAACCCTAAGCTCAAGAAAACAAAAGAAGTCCAAACGATATGTCCTACGATCATAGTTATTTCTTGTAACCACCATAGCCTCAACTAATCCTGCAAAGGAAGCTTAGCTGCGCTCAAACAGAACGCACCCGAGTTGCCAAGAGACAAAACGGGTCAGTATACAGATAAACTGGTATGAGTACAAGATTCAACACCCAGGTGTCCATCAACACCCATGTGTCCAGCAGACACAAACAAAAATACATTAAATTCTTATTACGAGACAAGACAAGTAGTTACTGAAATTATATTCAGGTTCTGAACATACGCCCTATGATGGTGTCTGTGCTCCGTGAGAAATTTGCTCACCTTAAGCTCACCTTTTCCATTGGGGGACAAATAACTTTTGATGTGAGTGAATGTTATTCCTTGTTTATGCTTTGATGATTCTTAAGCTGATAAATTAAATGATAATAAGTCATTGCAGTTGAATTTATGTTTAGGTGTAATGCTTTCATGTTTTAACAGGTTTTCCCTCAAGGTTGGGACAAGACTTATTGCTTGAGATATGTGGATGATTTTCATGAAATCCACTTCTTTGGAGACAAAACTTACAAGGTAACAATTTTATCTTCTCTCTTCAGTTTGGTTATTCCCTTCCCCTTTTGGTATTTTCCATGTGACACTAACTTGTTATTGAAGGTTTGATTCCCTGTAGTGATGTCTTGTGTTGTGTTGTATTAGTTCATTTTTTATCTTGCTGACTAATTTTTGGTACACAGTTAGGACTAAATGAAGGGCTTGGATGTTGTTTGAATAGGGAGGAAATGACCATGAGATATATGAATCAGAGTGAACTATGGGGCACACAGGTCTGCTCTATATTTCTGGTTTTTTTTTGCAGCTCAATACACCATGGAGTTCTCTATTGCCATAACATCTAGAGAACCAAATGCATTGTTAATATGGTGCCATTTGCAAAGAAATCTAAACTCTTCAATCAAGTCAATTCATTTTGTTTTCAACAGCATCTACATGCATCTATTTCAATTATTAAAGTTGGATAATTACCAAAGAAAATGGATCCATCAACAAAAGAAATAAGATTGATGATATTTTCTTATAACATTCTGAATGATTTTGTACATAAAACAGGCTGTACTTGTTTTAAATGCTATGGAAAACAAAATGGATTAAATATTGCAAGTTCAGATGGAACAGTTTCATTTTCATTGAGTACCCAAATGCTTTTTAAATGGATATCAATGTCAATGTTCAGTGTAATAACCCGACCCTCGTATATGATTCTGGTATCTTTTTAGTCCTCTATCCTATGCTCGTGAATGCCATTTGTGAAAGTCTATGTGGAATTACGTTTAATTCAGTGAGTCTTGGAAGTATAGATTCCTATCTGTTTAATAAGAAAATTATCTGTCACACTTAAGATGCTTAAATTAGAAGTTGGAAGCCTTAAAGACTTAATAATTCGAAATTAATCTTATAATTGAGCTCAGCATAATTTTTTTTTAAGTCATAATAGATATTTTTGTGAAAATGTGATTTAGAATGATTAAATGGATTAAGTTTTGTTTTATATAACTTAATTTTATATTTATATATATGATATATTGGAACTTAGAGGGGGGTGCTCAAAAATATCTCCTGGGAGAAGAAAAATTAGGGAAGGAAAGAAAGGGTTTGAAGGGAAGAAGCTCAACAAGAGGAAAGGTTGAGGAATTGAAAGGGCTTGAAGGGTTTAAGGTTCAAGGTAAGTGAATTTTGTTTTAATTAAGTCTTTTCTTGAATTTGAGTGAGAATTTCCCTTTTTATTTGTGAGATTTGGGGTTGTAATTGGAGTTATGTGTGTGTTAATTGTTGAACTAAGAAATGTTTTATCACTTGGTTGATTGAAAACATTGTGAAATTAAGTCATGGTATGAGTTGTAAGAGAAAGATTCAAGTCAACTTGAGATTGATATATGTTATAATGTTTATGTATATGATGTTTGAACTATATGTTAGCAATTAAAGATCTTATTTTAAGCCTTGAAAAAGAGTACCAAAAATTGGGTTTTTGCTGAATTTCGAACTGCTTTGAAACTGAAATCGCCGCATGTGCGGGGTTCTTGGCCGCACGTGCGGGACCAATCGCCGCACGTGCGGGGCTCACAGCCGCACGTGCGGCCCAAGCTGAAAAACATGTTCTGCTCCGTTTCGCGTGCTCGACCCTCTGTTGTTTTTGAAATATTTTTCTGATGATTCTAAGATGGCCATAAATTCATTCGAATCGTAATAAGTCAAGAAGTAATTTGACAAGAAAAAGGGAAGTTAATTTGTGAACTTGTATGTGTGTAGGACATGCTTCAGGGAGGAGTAACGCTCCGCCACAGCACTGTGAGTAGTAGTACTGTTATAATATGTTTTCTTATGACTAATAAGTTCAATTAGTGCTCTATAACGCATGTTAAGTATGGAAATATGTGCATGATTAAGGAATGTGAATGCATAATAGTAAGGATGCAGGTACCTTCTCATGAAACTTTATAAAATTCTATAGCAAGTCTGCTCTAATAATTATTAAGAATGTCCTGTTGAACTTAAGTCTATGCTAACTCATGTGAATGAGGTAATGGTTACCAATAGTACTTGGTTAATTACGAATCAACCATGTTAACACATATGAACGATTAGACGAAGGTGCATGCTTCTATATGTTATCAATTAATAGATTAAGTGAACTACGCCATTTCTTCATGAATAATTAATTAAGACCATGGATTATTTTAATCGTTAATACTTGTTAAGCATTATGATGAACGACGGATTGACTTACGGATGACTTAACCTGAAGACAGAATTAAATACCCATGACCTTGTTTTGTAACTCACATTATAATATAAACTGTTCCGTCTTTACTAAGTGTATTGTGATGGCATGATATAACAAGAAATGCCCTATGTCCTGATATGATATGTCACGTTTGAAATTAATGAACAGTTGTCCATAAATGTAAAGTATTCATAACATCCGTAGCACACGGCCCTCACCCAGGGGTAATAATGCCGTGGTTCAAGTAATTATGTTACAAGTATACGCATGTTACATGTTTAAGCCTGTTACAAGTTTACATATATATTATAAGTTTAAGTCTGTTACAAGTCCACGTATGTTATAAGTTCTAGGATATCACAAGTTCTTAATACCGAGGAACGAGAATGCTGTATATGGACTTGTTAGCACTATTGAAGTGCCAGGTATAATTAAGTTTGAATTCTGATTTCTGTTTATGAATTAAGCATAATACATATGTATGAATTTGTTTCCGTTATGATATGACATGATATGTATGGTTGGGCTGTAAAACCTATTAATTACCGGTATGGAACAAAGTGCTACTTGGAACTAAGTGCTACACTGTGAGCCACCTCTTGAGTCCATACATATATGAATGAGGCTATTAGCCATTCTATATGATCTATGAGGCCAGAGGCCATTCTATATATTTGGTATGGAGCAAAGTGCTGTACGGAACTAAGTACTGCAATGCGAGTCACCTCTAGAATCCGCACGAGCCACCTCTTGAGTCCATACATATGTGCAAATTATGAGGCCTATGGCCATTCCGGACAAGTTATCATAATATGAAACAAAGTGCTACACAGAACTAAGTGCTACGAAATGAGTCACCTTTAGAGTCTGTGTGAGACACCTCTTGAATTCATATACACATGTTTCAAGGGCCTCGTGCCACATGTTCAAGGGCTTCATGCCATATGTACAAAGGTTATGTGCCAACATGTTTAAAAGTTTAATGCTACTATATTCAAGGCCTATCGCCACTTTATTCAAGGGTTTAAGGCCATTATGTTTCATGATATTACGTTTCAAGTCAATATGTTTCAAGACTGGGCCTTAGGCCGTTCTGAGAATATCTGAGGAACAATTGACCTCATACTTCATTATTTATGTATGCATTGATAGTATTTAAAATCCTAGTTGAGCATTGAATTGTTTATGTACTATTATTCACTGAGTTTCACTCACTTTGTTTTGTTTATTCCTGTAGGTAATCAACTGGAAAGCCAGTCCCAACCTATGAGACTTGTCTATCTCTTGTCAACCTCAGTGTGTCCAGGCACTTAGGATGGAGCCCACGCATCTAGTAAAGCTTTAACTAAGTTTTTGGTTTACGTTTGGATGAGTTACCTATGACTGGATGTAAATGATCCTCTTCCTCTTTTGTACTTTTGTGTGAATGAGAATCACTGTAACTAAGCCCGGGTATATGCTTCCTGTGTATTATATATTTAATGTAATGATTGCGGTCCTGGCATAGTAGTGGTAGCTCAATGGATGTTATATTTAAGTTATTTTAAATTGCTAATGCTTCCGTTCGGGCCCCACATATTGTATATATCAGGTTAAGTGTCCGTTTTTGAATAGGTCATGCCCAAATCTTTAGGGGGGGTTTGGGGCGTGACATTCCTCTTTTGCCATTTTAATTTTATAATCATGGTAATGTGAACTTTTTTCTTGTTCAATTCGATTACCCACGAGGATCTTGTAAGCGAGTCTGACTCTCTTCCTAAGCAAACAGGTTGCATGGTCCCTATGGTTATTTCGACTTTGATGCCTTCAATTATTTGCCATTTGTAATTTATAGTCAAAAGAATGATGGGTAGCAGAAATATCTGTTTGAATCTGTAGTTCCCTTCACAGGCTTCATTTCTGTATTCAAGTGATGGCTATTTTCATGTTGCCAGTGTTCATTAGAATTTCAATCTGTTATTTGAATGAGATTACAGAGATTGATAGACGTTGCCAATATTTTTTGTATGAAATAAGAATCCAATTATTTGTATTCAGCTTATTAAAGCCCAAATGTCATTTGAGATTTCTTTCATATGTACTACTGTCTCTTTACCTTTTCTTTTCTGTTTTCCTGTTTTGTCTTGGATATCTATCTTAGTAAAGCAATTTATTTTGGCAGTGGAATAAAATTTTGGGAATTATGCAGGTTTTCTTCTAATGGATAAGAAATAGATTGTTTTGCATATTTAAATTTTCAAAGGAAAATACCACAAACTCTAATCCTCGATTAGCACGCTATCTGGGAAGCAAGATTGATTTGATTACCATTTGACCAGGTCCAAATGTTTTTCCAGTTTGTGCTTCAGCAAAAGTCTTTTTGATTGCATGGAAATTAGATTCACTTTGTAATAATCTAACATTTCCTTCTTGTTTCCTCTTCCTTCCTATAACCAGGTTGATGTTTACCAGTTCAACAAACCAATATTTTTCCTCCGCATAAGTTGGGCATGTTACTGCATCAATGGCAAGACCTGGTACGCCTACTATCTTGTGGTTTTGTTGCATTATCTTTTGTTGTCATTTTGGACCCTTAATACCACTTTTTCCTGCAACAAAATATTGTCACATGTTTGGTTGTGTTAACCTTTTCTGTTGTCTGTTTTACCTTCTAGAAAATATAGGAACTTGTTTGGGAAACTGTTTTCGAAAAAAATTTCTGAAAGCAACCAACGTTCTAGGAAACACCAAAAAATTTGTTTTTGAACATTTGAAACTTATTTTTTTTACCAAAATGAAAATGAAATAAAAATGATGGGTATTTGAAAACCTTTTGTTGTTTTTGCTCCTCAAAAGACAAAAAACCAAAATGAAGAAAATAAAAACACTACCAAACAGGTAAACACTGCAATTCATGCCTAGCTGTCTTTTTCTAGTAGACTAATAAATTTTGTGTTCTGTTCTTGATCTTGAGGATATAGCATTAAAGCATGATTTCACATACTGGTTTCTTAGGCTTCGTTTTGGCATATGATTTTTGGCTAAAAAAACACAAAAAGATAAAATTGGCTACATAAGCCAATAAGACAAAATATCGCATCCGAACCATAATCATTACACTTTTTCTTTCACAAAAGTCAAAAAAGCCGAACCAAACGAGGCTAAAAAAGCCAGGCTAAAAAAATCTCAATACAAAAAAGCCAACTAAAAAAGCCAATGCCAAACGAAGACTTAGTAATAATACAAGTGCACCATGGAAAAATGTAAAGCTTGTCCCTTCAGATAGATCCTAAGTTTTCTTCTATCTATTAGATTTCCAATTCTTCTATGCAAAACATTTTCTTCTGTTTTTTTTTTTTAGGTAACTTTTAAGGGTAAATTATTATTATTATATTTATTATTATTTTTTAATTGAATGTGCAGGACCAGAATAGGAAAACGATAAATTGCATTAAATAACAAGTAAGATTTGAGTCCATATATCACTTATATCTGGTAAGGGAGCACCTTTTCCGCTAAACCAACCCTTGGACTAGGCCCTCTAGGATAAATTATACTTAGCATCCATGTATTATACACTGAATTTCACTTTAATTTCTCATTTTCCTAATTGCAATAGTAAATCCATTACACTTTTAGTCAAAGTACAATATAGACATTCCATCATTTATTGTTTAGAGAATTGATGGTGAGCTTCAATGGGTTTGTATACCACCTATTTGTTCTTGGTCAGGTCACAGTTATTCATTGTGTTATTTTTTTTTTTTTCATCATAAATTTTTTATTCGTCGTTTGGGGCCTCAATCCTCTCAAGCTTCAGGTGGCTAGTTGGGTTGGTGCCCAAAATGCACTTAGCTTTCAGCATAGACGACGCATCATTTGTATGTGCCTGTGATGCCACTAACCTTGCCACATTCAGCGTTGGTGACATGGGGTGGTAATGGATAGGCGAAGGGGTAGGGGTGACTGTGGGTGGTGGGGAAGGGGTGGGGTAGTAAAATTGCATAGGTACCCTAAAAAATGCCTCAACACCCAATTAACGAAAGAATGACATTGAACTTGACAATAACTGGAATGGGTTAACTGTTGCAATTGAAAAATAAGAGATCAAAATGATATCGAGTGCAAGATGTTGAGTGTTGACGTCGATGGGCCCACAAAAGGTTTTGGTCCACCACTTAGAGCCCAATTCACGGTTCAAGTATTAAAGCCCAACATCTTTGAGAATCCAATGTTGAACGAGGAACCAATGGCATCTAAACACTTGTCAAGCAGGGAATCAGCCACGTAAGTAGACAAAGATCCTGTAGAGTTATTGCACCATATATTAGCCATTAATGAGACTCCTATAGCATTAAATGTGACAACCTCTTTACGTCGGAACAAGTAGCCTCACCGTGAACAATGCAAGTTAGAGTACAGATTTTTGGCCAACACGATAGGTCAGAGTGGACAAGGAAATGATGGACAAAGGATATAAGGAGGTTTCCAAGACACATCAAAGGTTAAGTTCTCAATTCTTTTTTTTTTTTTTTCTCTCTCTCTCTATTCTTCTCTACACAGTCAATCTTTTCTTTTCTAACTTGATCGTCGAAGGGTTTGCTGGGGGACTCCCATTTCCCGTTAGACCTTTTTGCAGGCACCACCAGCGAGCTCCGTGACCGGTGAAAGGTGTTGGAAGCGTGGGTCGACCCGACTCGCCCTCCCTTGGATCAGCAACATTATCAGTTGGCGCCGTCTGTGGGAAACGCCACTCCGGTTAATAGTTGTACTCATTGTTGCCGGAGACCCGTTCCCGATAACTTCTCCTTACCTTCCATCGAGGTGGATGGTTACAACGAGATCCATGGCTTCTTAACACAATGTTGTCGATCCCCAAGCCGACCATCCCAACCCAAATAACCCATCTCAATATTTCACAGAGCTCAGCAACAGCATCAATCGGTTGGCCAAACAAAATCAGGCCTTGATCAACGCTTTACTCTAGCGAAATCTCCCTATAGCTCCCTATACCTCCTCCACCACCACAAGATATCCCTCCCAATTGAGAACAGACCTCGAGCCATCTTTTCCAACAAGCCCACATTTCTAGCCTAGAGGGTCTACAAGCCCCACTTCAAGACATGAACCCACCACCTCGAGGCTTACATCCATCAATTCAAGCACCTGTCCCTGAAGGGGAGGCTAGTAGTGTTCAATTCCCACTGCACTCTGGAGGGAACAATGTTCCTATTTGGGATGCGGAACTCCGAGCCATGAAACTCCAACTTCAGGGAGTCATGCAGAACATACAGAACAAACCCACCACAACAGTCAACTCCTTATTTGTTGCCTCTATCAGGGACAAGCCCCTGCCGCCCAAGTTCAAAATGCCCTCGATCGACACCTTCGACAGCACAATCGATCCGGTCGACCATTTGGAGACATATAGGACCCTTATGATCCTTCATGCTTTCCCTGACGAGATCATGTGTCGGGCTTTCCCCGTGACGCTTAAGAGGTCGGCTCGACTATGGTTTAGTTAGCTACCGCCGAAATCTGTCTCTACTTTCTAACATCTAAGTGATTCCTTCCTGAGCCATTTCATTGGTGTTCAGCGCCAGCAGTGCCTGGTAACTCAACTGCTTAATATCCGACAGACGGAAGGGGAGTCATTACGTAGCTTTGTCACCCGTTTCAACACCGAGGCCCTATAGGTGGCGGAAAACGATGACAAGGTCATCCTCACAGCCTTCATGGCCGATTTACGACCATCCGATTTCCTTTTCTCCCTTTATAAAAACCCCCCGACCGCTATGGCCACCCTCCTTTCGAAAGCCCAAAAATATATGAATGCCGAAGACTCTTCAGTAGCCCACCAAGATGCCACACCTAAAAATCCACTCCCTAAGGACAAAAGAAAGGAACCCGAAACCAGATCCTCCCAATATACACATCAACCCCCTCAATATATTGACCGACTCGCTTTAGCCGACCAACTGGTACTTACCTGACCACCCGGTTGGTTCGAACAATACACCCCTCTTAATTCCCCCATGGAACAAGTCTTGAACCAAATTCAACAAGATTACAACTTGAAATGGCCCCAACCATCACGATCTCCCTCCAATCGGCGAGATCAATTCAAGTACTGCCGTTTCCACCAGGACTACGGTTACAACACTGAGGAATGTGTTAACCTTAAAGACCAAGTAGAGGATTTGATACGCCAGGGGCGCCTTAGTCGGTTTACGGCAACCCGTCCCCAGCAACGATCGAGGACCGACCCGCCGGGGGACTACTGCTGACATACCCTCCCAACAACCCGCATAACCTAAGCGAGACAATGATCGGCTCCCACCACAACATCGGGCACAAGGCAATCCCACCCCCCAGTCGGAGAGATCAGAGTCATCGCTGGCGGGCTCGCTTGCGGAGGGCCATCTCATTCGGCCCAACGAGCCGAACTTAGAAAAATCAGACGAGGCTTCGATAAGGAAGTAACGACATTGGATTGCCCCTTTAAACACCCCGAGCAATGGTCTGAACCCATCACCTTTACAGAGGCCGACTGCACAGGCATTCGTTACCCCCACGACAACCCCCTTGTCATCTCCGCTTTCCTATCCAACTACAAAGTTAGACGGGTGCTTGTCGACAACGGTAGCTCTTCAGATATCATCTTCCTGAATGCCTATCGCCAACTCAAGGTCGGAGAAGAAAAGTTATCCCCTCTCCAGACCCCGCTAGTTGGCTTCACCGGCGATCGGATGACCTCCATAGGCTCCATCGATCTTCCCATTACCATCGGGGAATATCCATGGCAGACTACCAAACTACTCACTTTCCTCGTCATCGACTGTCCTTCTGTTTATAACATCATCCTCAGACGCACGACTCTCAACGCTTTCCAAGTTGTCACCTCTACATACCATCTAACCATGAAATTTTTAATCGACCTTGGGGTCGACACCGTGGAGGCGAGTAGACGATGGCCAGAGAGTGCTACATCACTTCGTTAAAGGAGGTTAAAATGAAGAAGGCTATGATCATCGAAGGTCTCGACGTCAAAGACGAGAAAGAGTTAGTCAGAGGAGAACCAGTGGAGGAACTTGTCAAAGTGCCTATCGATCCTACCGATTCAGCCAAAACAGTCAGGATTGGCAGCCAACTGTCCTCTCAGGCTAAGGCTGATCTCATGACTCTCTTAGCCAAGCACAACGATGTCTTCGCTTGGACCTATTCAGACATGCCAAGTATTGATCCCTCTTTCATTATTCATCGTCTCAGTATTGAGCCCCACTTCCGACCTTTTCGACAGAGGTAGCGTATTTTTCACCCAGAACGCAATACCTTCATCGCCACCGAGGTGGACAAACTACTGAAGGCACAGTTTATAAAAAACGTGGACTACCTCAGGTGGCTGTGCAACGTGGTCTTGGTTCGCAAAAATAATGGCACATGACGACTCTGCGTCGACTATTTCGACCTCAATCGGGCTTGCCCAAAAGATAGCTATCCCCTTCTTCGGATAAATCTGTTGGTCGATGCAACTACAGGACATCAGATGCTTAGCTTCATGGATGCCTTCTCTGGCTACAACCAAATCCTGATGCGCCCGGCCGACCAGGAGCACACCTCCTTCATCACTGATAAAGGAACTTATCATTATCGTGTTATGCCATTTGGCTTGAAGAATGCCGGAACAACTTACCAACGCTTGGTTAATGCCGTTTTTCAACACCAGATAGGTTGGAACATGGAAGTCTACGTCGATGACATGCTTGTCAAGAGTAAACTCTCTTCCGATCACTTGGCAGACCTGCGAAAGACCTTCGAACCCTTATGTAAATATCAGATGAAGCTGAATCCGGAGAAGTGCGCCTTCGGTGTGGGATTTGGGAAGTTCTTGGCCTTCATGGTTAGCCAACGAGGCATTGAGGCTAACCCCGAAAAGATCAAGGCCCTAATAGAAATGCGGTCTCCCAGAACGGTCAAGGAGGTTCAACGGCTCATGGGCAAAGTTGTCGCCCTCAACTGCTTTATTTCCCAAGCAACTAACAAGTGTCTTTCATTCTTTAAAGTCCTCCGTCAGGCGTTTGAATGGAATACCGAATCTGAGGAGGCCTTTCAACAACTGAAGCAGTGCATAGCCAACCCTCCCCTCCTTTTTCAAGCGCTACCAGGTGAAACCCTCTTCCTCTACTTAGCTGTGTCAAACACTGAGATCGATCTTTGCCCTCATCGGGGAAGGCGGCTCGACGACGTCGATCTACTACATTAGCCGTTGTCGGGGAGCAATGAACTACCCTTTGCTAGAAAAAATGGCCCTCACCTTAGTCATAGCCTCCAAACGCCTCTGACCTTATTTCCAACCGCACTCCATAGTGATTCTCATTGATCAGCCTTTGAAAAAGGTCATGTAACAACCAGAATCGTCAGGAAGACTTACGCAATGGTCCGTCGAGCTAAGTCAATTTGAAATCTCTTACCGACCTCAAACAGCGATCAAAGGCTAGGTTGTTGCCGATTTTATCTTGGAGTTCACCAATTTCACTCTGAACGTACCTCCTCCGCCAGCACACTTCACCATTAATGCAGAAGACACCCACTCCTGGACCCTTAGTGTTGATGGTTCATCCTGCAAAGAGGGTAGTGGAGCCTGTCTAATCCTCACCACTCCAGAGGGTGAGTACTTCAAGTGTGCCCTCCATTTCCTGTTCGACGCAAGCAATAATGAGGCTGAGTATGAGGCCTTGATAGCAGGTCTTCGACTAGCCAGAGATATTGGTGTAAGCCATATCAAAGTATTCAGTGATTCCCAATTGATTGTCGGACAAATTACTAGGGAGTTCAACGCAATAGAGGAGACGATGCGAGCATACAGGGACATTGCCCTTCCTCTTGTCCACTTCTTTAATACTTTCTAGATCAGACACATTCTTAGGTCAGAAAACTCAAAGGTGGACGAAATGGCTCAATTAGCCTCGGCCAACCAGTCAGACTTTAGCTATGGCATCCGTATTGAATACTTGACCCATCCGGTGACTTTGCCAAACCCACAAGAGGTCCACTTCCTCCAGAGATAACCTATCCCATGGGCTTAAGACATCATTCTGTTTTTTACATGAGGGGAGTTGCCAGACAATAAACAACAGGCCGCTAAAGTCAGAGCTCGGTCGTCTAATTCCATCCTTATCAGCGGCCTACTATACAAACGAGAATTTTCACACCCATACTTCAGGTGTCTTAGTCTTGCTCAAGCGACCTATGTGATGAGAGAAGTCCATGAGGGCATTTGTGGTAATCATTCAGGTGGAAGATCTCTGGCCCATAAAATCCTCCGCACCGGCTACTTCTGGCCCACGCTCAATCAAGATGCAAGCAAATTTGTGCTTAAGTGTGATAAATGCCAGTGCTTTGCCAACATCCCCCATGCTCCACCAACAGAATTGATTACACTCAGCAGTCCCTATCCCTTTGCTAAGTGGGGCATCGACTTAGTTAGTCTTTTGCCCACTGGTAGGGGCCAAACCAAGTTTGCCGTGGTTGCCATTGACTACTTCACCAAATGGGTGGAAATAGAACCCCTTTGCTACAATTACTAAGCAAAACACTACCAGGTTCATCTGGCAGTTGATCGTGTGTCGATTTGGAATCCCCCAAGCCATTGTTTTGGACAATGGCAAACAATTCGACAATACGAAGCTCAGGAAATTCCATGAAGAGCTCAACATTAAACCATGTTTCTCTTCCCCAGGCCATCCCCAAGCCAATGGGCAAGTTGAAGTCACCAATCGCTCCGTTCTGAAGATCATCAAAACTAAGTTGGAAGCCGCCAAAGAACTCTGGGTTGAGGAATTACCGAACGTACTCTGGACTTATCGGACGACAGTTCGATCCCCTACTGGGGAGACCCATTTTCATCTAACATACGGCGCCGAGGCAGTCATCCCAATGGAAATTGGCCTGCCGACCCCTCGGGTTTTACATCCTAATCCAGAACTAAACGAAGAGTTGTATCGGGCTGACCTAGACCTAATTGAAGAGCTCCGAGAGGCAACTACTGTCAGACGGGCATCGTATCAGCAGAAAATGAGAACACATCATAACTGCAAAGTCCGACCTCGAGAGTTCACAGTGGGAGACCTCGTCTTACGTGAAGCAACCCTTGCCACTAAAAATCGGATTGAGGGCAAGCTAGTAGCCAAATGGGAAGGATCCTATGTTGTCAAGGCCAGACCTCGCCCGGGTACTTACCGTCTTTAAGATATAGAAGGCAGAGACCTCCCCTATCCATGGAATGCCGAACACTTGAAGCGTTATTTCCAGTAAAATGGTGTCTCCTGTTTTTGTATCATTTAATTGTTGTATCTTCTCTTTTCCCGATCT
This sequence comes from Camellia lanceoleosa, assembly GCA_025200525.1. Taxonomy (NCBI): domain Eukaryota; kingdom Viridiplantae; phylum Streptophyta; class Magnoliopsida; order Ericales; family Theaceae; genus Camellia; species Camellia lanceoleosa. The sequence continues at coordinate 72,363,676 of CM045770.1, read as the reverse complement.
GAACACTTATTCATTTTTGCCCTTTTCATACACGATGTAAATTTGTGATCGATAGATTGTGCCTTAATGACAACAATTTCATATCTCTGTTATCTGTGTTGTGCTTTAATGACAAGTTTTAGACTAAGTCTCACCAGACTGAGCCCTCCAAGTCTCAGCCAGACTGAGTTAAGCCAAGCCTCAGCCCAACTAAGCCCTCTAAGCCTCAGCCAAACTGAGCATGAAAAGCTCAGCTAGATTGAGTTAAGCCAAGCCTCAGCCCATTTAAGCCCTCAAAGTCTCAGCCAGACTGAACATGAAGAGCTCAGCTAGATTAAGTTAAGCTAAGCCTCAGCCCATCTAAGCCCTCCAAGTCTCAGCCAGACTGAACATGAAGAGCTCAGCCAGATTGAGTTAAGCCAAGCCTCAGCCCGATTAAGCCCTCCAAGTCTCAGCCAGATTGAGTTAAAACTAGTCTCAGCCAGACTGAGCATGCAGAGCTCAGCCAGTCTGAGTGAGCCCTCCAAGTCTCAGCCAAATTGCACGAGAAGCACCCAGCTAAATTGAGTTGTACATAGCACCACTACTTAGTTAAATCTCAGTTCATTCTTATCCCAGGTCATTTTTACCATTCGTACAAGTTAGATTACTTATCCAATTTTACCATTCATACACTTTATTAACAATTTTACCATTAAAAAAAAAAAAAAACAACAACAACAACAACAACAAACCATAACAGAATTGGCACCTTTATTTATTAACAATTTGCACCATTATACACTTTATTACAGAAATTACATTCACTTCATTATAAAAAACAAAACAACAAAAACAACAAAAAGAAAGCAGGAAAAACGCCTAGCCCTCACTCATCTTCGCTGGACGCAAGATCTTCCTCTTCCACCCCCTTATCCAGGGGAGTTTGGGCGACGTCGTCCTTTCCTACTTTCACCAGACTGAAGTCCACATCTGGGAACAGCTTTTGCGCCTTATACTTGAAGCTCATCCAGTCGCTGTTCCCGTACTAACTCATCTCGTGCTTGTAGAAGTCTGATCGCTGAAAATTTTGGATTACTTCTTCTTCGCTCCTACCTTCTGCGACCACTCTTGATGGCCTAGCATCTCCATTCACCCTCCTTAGCCAAACTCCTGGCAACCGCTGCGTCGATGGCCATCTAGAATTCAACAGACCCCTTAAATTGCTTCACTGCCGCTATACACAGGTCTGGGTACGCCACCCTCTCAGAGGCTATTTTGGCCCTCTCTTCTTCCAACGTCCTCTCCAACTCCACGATGCGCCCATCTGCTTCTTTCTTGTCTTTTAAGGCCTGGTTGTGCAGATCTTTATTGTTGGAGAGGGTCTCTTCTAACCTTTCCTTGGCAGTGTTGCAGGCTTCTTGGACTTCGCCTACCTTTCTCTACTCGCCTGCCAACTCAAACTCCAGTGATACCGCCTTGTGGCGCACTACTTCTAGCTCCACTTTGGTGACAGCGAGCTTGGAGGCAGCACGTTCAGCCAAGTAGCTCTGCACCACCGCAAATACTTCTATCTTCTTAGCCCTTTGCGTGTAGTCTAGGCCCTTTGCACAAGCACTCTGCGCGGCTTTTCTCCAGTTCGCCGTCTCCACCCTTAGGTTTTGCAATTGTGCTTTCACCCCTTCCAACTGGGCGTTCAGTGGCTTTGCCTCCACCTTCGCGTGTGCCGTCTTATTCAGTAGGGTCACCGCCAAGGTCGTCGCTTCCATCTGCGTTGAGCAGAACCCTCTCAGGAGGTTGGCCTTTGTAAATTGCGCCATCGACCGCACGGCCGCATCCTCCACTACCTCTAGGAGGCGATCTACGGCGACCTTGGCTTCGCTCCCTTCTTCTGCCGATCGACTGGCCACACCCGCAAACATGATACCTGGCGGTCTTCAACGTGCGCTCGTCACTGATTTGTTCGCTCGCCCTCTCCTTATCCCAAGACTTGGGGACACTTCTTGTACATGCACAATCTTGGGCGATTGCTCTTCCAATCTCTCGCTTCCTGCCAACTGCTTTGGCTCAGCTGCTCCACTCACCACTTGGGCACTCGAGCCCATGGCCTCTCCTACCCCCATCCTTGTCTCCTCCATCTCTACTTCTAGGGTTGCCTCCGCCATCCCCTCCTTCACCTTCTTCAACACTGACCCCCCTTCACTTTCCTCTGCAGCCGCCCTTATTTTCTTTTTTTTCTTTAACACCACTTCCACCTTCTTTTTGCTCCTCTCCTTTAGTGGATCCACTGGAGGTGGCAGCGGCGCAAAATCGGTCAGATCCTTATCTCCTAAAGGCTTGGGGCGTGATCGGATTCGCTCCTTCATGACCAGCTTAGGCGCACGGCCTAACTATGATTCTTTATACTTATTTTCCTTGGCGAATGTCTTTTTATCCTCTGCCTCCTGCATCTTCCTCCTTGCCTCAAACTTTTCCGGCGTAGGGTCCTCTTCGGTCGGCTGTGGTCCTAGACTTAAGGCAAACAAGGTTGAAGGCTGGATAAGGTCATCCCACTTCACGCCCTCCTTTTCCCTTTACTCCTTCACCTGTTTAATCCTATTCTCTGTCTTTGTCTCCAGCTTTGGCTCCACTAACTTGATGGGAATTTTCCATGTTGTACGCACCCTTCTCCCGCTATTTGCTGATACGTAAAACCACTTTGGTCTCCACTCCTTCACCGACGATGGTAAACCCGTCACTAATCCTTTACCCGCCACCGCCTGCAAGGTCACCCATGTTTCTTGTTGACCAGAGGCCTTGTAGTAAGAAAAGAACTCATCCACTGTCATCGCTGCTCCCCTGGTCGCCCGTGGCCATGCGATCGCGCAGGCCAGCAATATTTTCCACGCGTTGGGCATAAGCTGACTTGGTGTCACCTCCAACCAGTTCAGCACGTCCACCATTATTTGTGGGAGCGACAACCTCTTAATTGTATGATTTTATCAATATTTGTGATTTTATGGTATTTTAAATTTATTAGGAATGATTAAACTAGATTAAATTGAGTTAATTTTACTCAATTATATTGAGCCTATACACTTAGCAAAAACATATTCATCAATTTGAGAAGAATTTGAATACAAGACTTAGGTAAGAAAATTACCATCTTCTTGTTATGTTTTAAGTTCCATCTTGCATACATCTTGGTTATAGAGAAGTTAAGTCATGAAATTGTCCATAATTGTTGAATTAGAGCTTGATTGTTGCATGCATGGTTGAATTAGTGAAATTGGAGTTGAATTCATGCTTGAACTATACATGCATGTCCATGTCTATAAATTAGCTCATGTTTTCAGAATGTTTTCCAACTATTGAGCTCTCTAGAGCAAGAGTTGAAGATTGAATTGGGTTTGAAGCTCATGCATTGCATGTTTTAAACTTGTTCTTGAAAATGGGTTTGAAAATGGATTTAATTGACTCACCTTTGGGGCTTGAATTCATAAATTGGCTTTTGAAACTTGTTATACATTGTTTTGGGATGTATTTATTGAGTTGAGAATGCTTGGTTTGATTTTGCATCCTCATCCCATTCTAGGCATTCTTAGGCCTAGTTTAAGCATCTTAATGAGGATTTAGACATAGAACCGAATTTAGGGATTTAATTATCATCCTTAAACTTAGTGTGTGTTCTATTTGATTAAGATATGCTCAAATGATTATATTTTGAATCATATTGTTTATTGAATGAATGTATGTCCATCATTATTGTTTTATAGGCTAATGGATGTACATTGATTGAAATCTTGATTAAAGATTGAAATCATAATGAATTGATTTCATTGACATTCATTCATAACCTCATATATATATGAATGATTGTATAATGCATAAAATGTTTTTAATGGACACTAGTTAGACATCATGCCCTCCCGTAACGCCTCCTCGTACAGCGTAAACTCCATTGGACGTGCATCCGATGTCCTCTCCTTAGACGTCGGCAACTTCAACTCTATCTCCGCTAGAATCTGGTATTTCCTATGCACCTCCTCCAACTCGTCCGCCGTAAACGTCAATTTGTCAGCCTTGGTGTGCTAGTGGTCAGGTCCTACTTGGCTAATCGGCCTCGCGGCCACGATCATTGTGGACGGACGAGGTCGCGCCGCTTGTTTCGCCCCTCTTTCTTCCCGCCTCTCCATCCTATATTGCTCCGCCAACTCTACCGCATTGTCTTCACCTAACACCTCTAACCTCATGACTGGTGCTTCATCTTGAGTCATCTCTTTTACGTTTTTGTATATTGCTTCAGACGCAAGCGTGAGGAAGTTCGCAAACTGTTAGAGGGGGGTGTTACACAAAACGAATGAGGTCAGGTCTGGGATGTGTTGGTTTCTCGCAATGAGATATGTAAAATGGATAACTCCAAATGCCCACGGTTTGCCTATTTTCCAAGGATCGAAGTTAAATTTCGCTAGTTTGAAAATTTCAATAGTTATAACCCCCGCCTTTTTCACGTCTTATCCTAGTCCTAACCTTTCGCTTCCTACTAATGCATCACCTCCCTCCCTATTGGTTTAGATCATCCCACATGTACAACCACGATTCCCCAACCTTTTACCCTTCCCCGTCTATTCTATTTCACATCATCACGTGCCTCATCGTTCTTCGAGCCCCGCGCGCCGCTGCTACCTCTCGCTCGGTCCCCCCTTCGCAGTCGGCCCTCCTCTCGATCGGTCTTCTAGCTCGGCCCCTCTTCATGGTCGGCTCTCCTCTTGGTCGGTCTTTTCGCTCAACCCTCATTCGTAGTCGGCCCTCTCGCTCGGCCCCATACACTTTCCATCTTCCTTTTTATTCCTTTCGTTGGACTGAAGCTGCACTTGAGAATGGGGGACTATTGACATCGATAGGCCGACAAAAGGTTTTGGCTCACCACTAAGAGCCCAATTCACGGTTCAAGTACTAAAGCCCAACACCCTTGAGAACCCAATGTTGAACCAGGAACCAATGGTATCTAAACACTTGTCAAGCAGGGAACCAGTCACGTAAGCAGACAAAGATCCTGCAGAGTTATTGCACCACACATCAGCTATTAATGAGGCTGCTACAACATTAAATGTGACAACCCCTTCACGTTGGAACATGCAACCTCACCGTGAACAATGTAAGCTAGAATATAGACTTTCGGCCAACACGACAGGTCGGAGTGGACAAGGAAATGATGGACAAAGGATATAAGGAAGTTTCCAAGACACATCAAAGGTTAAGTTTTCCATTCTCTCTCTCTCTCTCTCTCTCTCTCTACACAGCCAATCTCCTCTTTTCTAACTTGATCGTCGGAGGGTCCGTTGGGGGATTTCCATTCCCCGTTGGACCTTTTTGCAGGCACCACCAGCGAGCTCCAAGACCGGTGAAAGGTGTTGGAAGCGTGGGTCGGCCCGACTCGCCCTCTCTTGGATCAGCAACATTATCTAGTGTAATTTACCCAACTCCAACTATTCCATACATCTCACAAATGTCTTTAAAATATTTGTCACTAGATGAAAACAACAATTGTCACCGAATCTTATATATTTGTTATGTAGACTATATATACTAGGATTTTTAATTTTCCATAAGAGATGTTGGCCTCTCCAGAACAGTAGGAACCGTAACATCTCCTTCCAACATCTTAATCGTGTCCAAAATGGTAGGTTTCACAGAAACCATTGCATGAGCGCACAAAACCATAACTACTAAAACCTCTCCACCACCGCCTTCACATTTGCACTTGCTTCATCTCCTCCACCGATCTCCCTCAACAAACTACTATACAAAGCATCTTCCATCTTCCCCACCTTCACCAGTGACCAACACCAATCCGTGAGCACCTATGTCCGAACGAGTGGCCCCTTTGACGAGTTCAAATCAAAATCACCACCACCAAGAGCTTTCTTCCCACACATCATCTCCAAAACCACCACCCCTAAGCTATACACATCACTCTTCTCGCTAAAGTGCCCATACAGTGCATTCTCTTGAGCCAAATACCCACGTGTTCCAGCAACCTTACTAGTAGTGAGATGTGACTGCCTTTCTCTGCTTTCTTTTGCCAATCAAAAATCAGCCACTCTCGCCCTCATCTCTCTGTCTAATAGTATATTTGTTGCCTTGATGTCTCTGTGATATATTGCAGGTTTCACTCCATAGTGAATGTAAGCTAACCCATTTGCCACATCCAAGATTATACTCTTTCTTTGAGGACAGTTTAGTGGTTGCTTATGGTTTTGATCTGAAGGAAACAAATGGTCATTAAGATTTCCATTTGGCATGTAATCATACACCACGTATTGAATCTAGCCAATCTTTTCATACGGCACATTGTTTTTATCTTCATAATTTGACACGCTACAGCAGCAACCTCTGAGCGGCATGAGATTTCGATGCATCAAATTGCTGAGAATGTCAACTTCATTGTAGAACTCATTGTTTCCTTGAAAATCTGATTCTGTGAGTTGTTTAATTGCAATCATGCTACCATCAGCTAAGGTCCCTTTATAAACAACCCCGAAGCTTCCTCTCTCGATAAGATTGGTCGATAAGAAATTCTTGGTTGCCTTCTTGAGCTCGTGAATTGTGAACCATTTCGAACCCGTGTTAGGCCTGATCATTGTTAATGCCTGTTTAGACTCCAACTCCCCTTGGTTCTCTCTCTTTTTCCTTCATTTCTTATATCGCAGAAAGTACAAACTCAACAAAGATATGATCAGCAAGACCACAACCCCTGCTCTGGATAGTCCAAGTACCAGAGCCAAATGTTTGTTTCTTGAAGAACCCATTTGAGAACCATGTGGTAGATTCAAGATACATGTAATGGAACCAGTACTGTTTGGTCCAAACTCGTTGATGATTCCGGCAGCATATAGAATTGCGAGGTAAAGGTAGTTAATGGAGTAAGACTTGTTTCCATCGATTCTGATCAACTTGGCTTGGACGTGGAAGCCAGCAACTACACAAGCGTCACAGGAGGTGAGATCGGTGAGGTCTGGCTGGCAAGCAGAGTCAAGTGGAGTTGACGGGCCGAGCTTGGATGCCTAGTCTTGGGTTGACTCTATTGAGGCACAGGTGTTGCGGGACATGACAAACTGGAGAGGGTTAAAGTCGAGGGAGGTGAGATTGGAGGGTAGAGAGAGAGAGTCAAGCTTGGATTGGAAGTAAGAGAGGCAAGAAATGGAGGTGGGTAAGTGGAAGAAAGAGGTGGTTTTGAGTTGTTGGACCAGTGCTATGCCATAGAGGCTGAGGAGGGTCTGACAGCACTTGGGTTCACCTAGGGTGGAGTTGTTAGAATTATTGGAAAGTTGCTGGGTTGAAATGTTGAAGTTTTGGCAATCAGTGGAGTGCCATGGGAGTGTTTGGACATAGTTTAGATCCAGAGGACATGTTGTGGATGTGTCATTGATGCGTGAAGTTGGGGATGAGGAGCTAGGAGATATATATAGAGAGAGAGGCAAATATCAATAAAAGTAGAAAGAGAGGCTTCATCTCTCCCTTTGCTCTAAAATGTTTTTCTAGCTTTTTTGGTTTGTGGGAATCTGTTTGTAATGGTTTGAAGTTAAGAGAGAGAATAGTGTATGAGTTAGAGAAAGATAAAGAGATAATCAAGCCTTGGGTTTTATATGGTTCAGAGAGAGAAGCCGTCTCTTTCTCTTTTTTTTTTTTTTAAATGCAAGCAGCAGTCTCTTTGAAGCAACCTTTTTTAAACATTGAACATAGTAAGAAGGATGAGAAGTCAACCGGTTTGTTAAGATGGCTCGGCTGCACTTTCACTTGACCACTACTATCACAATGATAAACGACTTGGAGTGATTAGTGCTAGGAAAATAGAAATCAGTTATAGAACTTGGACATAGTTGGACTGCAATTCTGTTTAGTGGTTAGTGTTAAGTTATGTTGTGTAGCTCAACTGAATTAACTCAAAATTCTGTGTCTTTTTTCAAAAATGCTGGCAACTCAACAGTGGGAAGACTTTTGGTGGCATTTTTTATCCTTTTTTTTTTTTTTGGAATTTAATAAAAGTTGGAAAAAGCCTTTTAGTAGTGATTGGAATAGTTGTAAATGGGGTTAGGGTTTAACAGTTGACTTAAAAAGTCATGGTTAAGCCGATGACCATCAGGTTGGCCATAGGACCTTGTCAAGGTTGCTTTCTACGCTTACCTTAGCCCAGCTCCATTGATGGCGGAGTTTTACTTAATTTTGTTTTTGTTTTTTTTTTTAATGGTGGCTGCTGCTTGGATGACTACTACCTAAGTTGCTTATTCCTTGACTTTTCTCCGATTAGGTAGTGTTTGGAAACCTTCCAAAAAAAATCAAAAAATTACTACAAAAAGTCAATTCATTCTCAAAATCATATCTCTCCAAATGAAGATGGTTATATAGTTGACTTTGAATGGAATTTTATTGAGAATATATCATATTCAAAATAATTTTTTTAAAAAAAAACTAACGCAAAATAAGTAGGAAAAATTATTAAGTATTTTCAGAATATCACGTGTCCATACTCTTTCATGAATCATCATTCACCATAACTCCTTATGTTTTTCAATCATCCAACACAAATTCATAATATCCTATTTTTTCCATCAACCATAAGGGAAAATTAGTCTAAGGTCCTCTCTTATTTTTAGTAATGAAAGAGATTCAAAATATTATTTTTTAATGTCTAAGGTCCCAAAACCCACACCCATATATCAGATTAGAAAAATTTGACTCTCTCTAACTTTTTGATCTTCATTCTATCCAAACCAAACCCTCTCTCTTTGTGCACATTCCTCTCTCTCTCTGCTTCATTCTCCTCTCTTGGTCTTCATCTCTGACGTTGTCGAGCCATGGCAACTAAGGTCGCGAGAGTTGTCGACTTAGCATTGTCTCTGATTGGAATTGTGGGCCGTGGCTGCGTATCCAAGATCAGATGGGCATCGTCTTCGTCGGAGGCCTCTCTGAAGCCCAATAAGAAGATCACTGATCGTCTCTCCGGCATTATCGATGCCGTCAATGACCGTAAACTCCCTCTGGAGCTTTGTGGCCAACGTAACGCCGTCAGGTATGTCAATTACCTCCCGTTTGGTTACTTGGAAAACACTCGGGAAAAAAATATTTGATGCGAAAGAGCAAGTTTCAGATTAGGATAATGGACCTTCTAGGGGCTGTTACAATTGAAAATGAAACTTTCTCAGAATTGAAATTTTCTTTGGTGCAGTTTTCTTTAGATTGAAATTTTTTCTAGTTGTTCAATTTTCTCTGGATTAAACTTTTCTCTGGTTTTCAATTTTCTCTGGTTGTCCAATTTTCTCTAGATTGAAATTTTCTTGGGTGTTCAAAAATGGATTACTTTATCAAAAAGCAACTGGAGGACGACTAAAGATCAAACACAAGAAGAATAAGGTCAAGCTCGCAGTCTTGCAGTTCTACAAGGTTGATGACTCTGGCAAGGTTCAGAGGTTGAAGAATGAGTGCCCCAACGTCAAGTATGTGAGGAAATCAGATTGAATTTTTTCTGGACTGTGTGAATTTTTTTTAGATTGAATTTTCTCTAGACTGTGTGAATTTTCTTTGGACGTGTGAATTTTCTCTGAATGTGTGAATTTTCTCTGGATCATTACTCTCTCTTTTTTTCCCTCCAAAATCTAGAACGCTGTATAATACTTCTGGTTCTATAATCAGTAGGACAATCATAAGTATTTTAATCACTATAGAACTGTAATTTGAGCAGAATTGTAAGACACGATAAATTTGTGTATTTAAAAAAACAAAACAAACTAAAAATAATCTATTTTATTACTTGTAGTGCTTGAAGAAATTATTGTTCAAGCTCGTCCAATGACTTCTCTTTATTGTCTATGCTACAACATGGCAAGATCTTACTGTCAACCACCTCATCTTGTTGGACTTGACTTGCAAGGAGCACTAGGATTATTAGCAAACAGAATTTTGATGGCAACCCTCCATGAAAAGACATTTTTAAGAGAACATATAAAATGCACGATGATGTGTTCTTTGGATGTTTGAATTTTCTCTAGATGTTTGGAGAGAATTTCTCTAGATCGAATTTTTTTTATATTAATGTTGAGGACTTTAGATATTATGAAAATATTGAATGTCCTTTGTACTATAACATCTTAATACCAGGGATTCTAAAAAAAATCTCCCCAATCATAATACCATAGAGCAATGTGTGACCATACTCTAGAAATACTCAATAATCACTCAGTAAAATGTTGTAATTAATTACACTAGGCAGTTTTTATACAATTTTCACTTGCATCAATATAGTTTTCTCTGATTTGTTAGTTTATTCTTTTCTCATTTATCTCAGTCTTTATGCATATATTTTTATTGTTTCTGGATGGGCATTGAATACACTAATTTATCATTATTTTTATGATGTGGCTATTTTAATTGATTTTTTAGTTTTTTTTTTTTTTTTAGCCTGGCTAAAAAAGTTATGTTTTGGAAGTTGGTTAGCTTTTTTTGTAATTGAATTGATAACTATGGGAAAAAAAATGAAATAATTATAATTTGGATGTGACATTTTATTTTATTAATTATTTTAACTTATTTTATCTTTATTGACTATTTTATTCCAAAATTATCTTCCCAAACAGGGTCATAAGCAAGTTACGTTAGGGTAGGAACCTTTTTTAAATAAATAATGCAACACTAATTTACGTCTTTTATTTTTTTTTTGGTTTCGAATCCAGATTTCATTCTTCATAAAGTCAGTCGGTTCTTCAAAGTTAAAAATAATTTATTGAAAAGTATACTGTCACCAAAAATGTGTTGTGACCGTCTACCACTTATTTTATGCAATCTACAGAGTTATTTATAGTTTATTTTATTTTGAAATTAATGTTAAAGTATTTGATATAATTTTTCCTTATAACTTATGAAATAGCAATAAATTAAATAAATGGAAAGAAAAAAAAATAATTATTGAAAAACAATGAAGGAGTGATTTTAACTTATACTTTCTAATTATCAATTTTTAACTTGTTAGAAGTTATACCAAACAACTCCTATGTTGAAGTTTTAAGAGAAGTTATTGAGTGCTTATGGCCATGGGATTGGGACATGATCTCTCTGCAATGGTCTTAATTGTAGTAATCTAATGATTTAAATTTAAAGTGAAATAAAAATGATGTAATTTTAGAATGTGTGATTGATATTATTTAAATATTCTTTTGCTTTAATTAAACTTACTATTGCAGTATGTCCTTTGTTGATTGTTTGTCTGTAGTATGGATGACAAAGAATCTAAATCTATCGTGACGACTAGGTGGTGTGCTTCAAGATGATTGTGATTAGTCAATATTATAAAATTTTTATGTTGATTAAGAAATGACCTAAAAGATGACATTTTATTATTGGTTTACAGCATAATCACAATTTAAGTTCATGAATTCAGACTTTCATTTTGAGATTTATGTCAAGAATCGAAGCGTGTGGTGTAGATTGAAAGTGAGTTTATTTGTAAAATGAATTTGGATCATATATTGATATTTTTAAATAATTTTTTCATTACAATTTTTGAGTTTGTAGTACATCAGTAATCACATAGTGCTAAAATAATTTTTGTACTTGAAAATTGCAAATTTGCTTGGCATCCACGTCAATACCTAAAATCATTTTGAAAAAATATCTCAAACTTAAAAAATGAATTAATAAAATAATATCAATAACATTATGTTATGATGATCATATTTTATTTATAATTTTATATGTTGTTATTATATTGGTTGAATGAGCTATGCCACTCATATGGGTACCCACCAATTTAATAGTAACACATCACAAAATAAACAAAATGTGTTATATAAATTATCATTATAGCATTATTGTAAATTATTTTGGGAAAAAAAATTGAAAACCCATTTTTTAAGAAATTTCAAAAGGTTATTTTTAAAATTTTAAATTTTTAAAAGGGATATTTAGGGAATTGGGGTGGCTGCTGGGGGTGCACAGCAGCCACTGTTGTGCAGCTAATTGGGCCCTTTTCGGGGTCCATTTTGATAATCCAAACCGTACATATTTTAGAATACATCAAGTAGAACTTACCTGTAAAAAATTAAGTTAATCGAATATCGTTTACCCATTCATCCACTCACATTTTTATTCATTTTAATACTTTAAATTACAATTGTTATTTATTTTTGTAGATACAAATGTGTGTGGATGAATGAGTAAACGATATCTGATTAACTTGATTTTTTACAAGTATATTCTACTTGATATATTCTAAAATATGAATGATTCAGATTATTAAAATGGGCCCTAAAAAACCTAATTGATCAAGACAGTATTGACATCACAGCACCTCCGCCAATACCACCCCAATTTCGATATTTAGTCTAATATCTCTCTCCAACTTTTGGTAATAGAGGAGGTTTACAATATATATATATATTTTTGTAACTTAAGGTCCCTCACCCGTTTTTGTACCATTAACCCACTCAACTTTCTCTTTCTCTGCCTTTTATCTCTGTAATCTTTTTTCATTTTTCCAATTCCAATTTTAATGTGCTCTCTTTCACTGGTACTCAGCAAAGAAAACCATACTACTCTCTCTCTGCTCTCTTTCTCTCTCTAACAATGTTTTTACTCAGAGATCGTTTCATATATATATAGATGTTTACAATATCAGAGGATAAGAAGTTGAAAGAGGTAAAGAAATTGTCATGGGATGATCAACTGATGCACAAAAACTAGAAGGTCAGGAATGATGCCAACATCGACCTCTCTTTTGTCTTCGATTTCATCAGCGATCCGAAGGATCATCATCTCCGTAAATTCGGCCAGTTAGGGTTTTCATTTCTTCTCATTTGATTTCATTGCTTTCTGATTTTCATTTTGTCGATCCTTGCTTCTTCTTTTTTCTCGTAATGTTATGTCTCAAACGATGGATTGTATCTTTAGATCTCACATTTTTGTTGAATTGTATCTTCAGAGGGAATGGAAGTTTGGGTTAGGATTTTAATGGGTTTTATTTTCTAGTCTTAATTCTTTGGTTGAATTGAAAGCGGATTGATCAACCTAGGGTTTATCAATGGCATCATATGGTTTCTTTCTTATTTGTATTCTCTATTCTTTGGTTGAGTTAAAACACAATTTTTTTTAGTTTGGTTAAAACACAGAGAAAATTGTGAGCAACTTAGAGAAATTTGGTCAAAACACAGAGAAAATTGTAAGCAAATCACACAGAAATTTGTGAGCAAATTTGAGAAAATTCAAACTAGAGAAATTTCAAAATACAGAAAATTTGAAAACTCAGAGAAAATTAAAGAAATTTCGATCTAGAGAAATTTCATAACATAGAATTTATGTGTTTTGAAATTTCTCTAGATCGAAATTTCTCTGAAAAGTATTGAGGTACGCCAACCACTATAAAAATATTGTATATCTTTTATCTTTAAAATCTTAATATTAGTAACCTTAAAAAAAAAAAAATCCTTTTTAAAAAATTATTTTTATACCAAATAAAAGTAATCGAATTTTTCAATTAAAAACATACAAATAAATAAATAAAAATAAATGACATTTTTTTTAGTAGTTTGGAAAGGAAAATAACAATTAAAACAGAACAACAATACAGTAGCAGTACATAAACAAATAGCTACAAGAAAAACCAAGGTTCTTCAAAACTTGATCTTACGTAGCTTTGGGTAACCATATCAGCTATCACCTAACTTTGGATCTCATCTAGGGGTCCTCCATAACTACCAAGGCCTTATCTTGGTTAGCACCCATTTTGGCCAACCCATCACCATTCTTGTTTCCTTCTCCCACGACATGTTGCGTTATGTGACCATATCTGTTAATGAGAAACTTTGCATCTTCTACTAGGCTCTTCATATCACAAATTCCACTTTTAGCAATTCAACGACTTCGGTGGAGTTGGTCTCGATGATGAGGTCTTTATATTTCTTCTCAAAAGTAATTGTTAAGTCTCTGTAAATTGCTCATAGTTCTGTTTCAAGACTTATATACATGTCCAGCTTGTTCAAGAATCCACAAAACCAAATACCTTTTTTCTCTTGGATTAAGCCACCAAATCCGCCTTGACTGCATTTTACACAAGATAAAAGTAATTGATTTTTTCAATTGAAAACACACAAATAAATAAATAAAAATAAAAATAAATAACATATATTGATTGCATGAATCATCGCCTCTGACAATATTACTAAGCACCACACCAGACATGGACATTATAGGGGTGCAACTTGGGTGGATTTGAATAATTGTTTAGGCTTATTCCGAGTTGTTGGGTTTTTATTTGGTATAAGATTTGGATTAGAGAGTGTTGTTTGGCCCATAAAATCTATCATAGGCTCTACATTAATTATTTAAATTATTCACTTTATAGTGGCCTTTGTGTATATCACCTAAAAATAAATTTATTATATTTATGACTAAAAAATTAAATGATAGCTGTATTTTTAAATATAAATCATTTATTATTTTTGGTAACAGGTGTTATATATTAAAGGGGAATTTTTTTTAAGGTCCCTAATAATATTAATTTAGAGGATAAAGGACACCCAAAAAAATAGTGATGCATCAGGTCCCTAAACAACTTGGCGCGCGTTTTTAATTATTTTGTGAACCAAAATACCCTTGCCAAAATCAACACAAAAACGAAACTCATTCCGACGCCTGAGTTCCATTCCAAGCATCCAGCATCTTCACGAACAGGAGAACAGTAGAATTAGGGTTTCAACATCATCTTCATCATCGACATTAGAGCTTCGTTATCTTCTGCAAAAATCATTCACATTCCTTCCTCACAAATTTCTCTGACCTGTGTTAGAGCTTCGTTTTCACTGCTCATCATCATCTCAGTCCATCTTCGTCACATCGCATCTTCATCTCAGGTCATATCAGCTCGTCATTCAAGTTTCATCCTAACTCTGATAAGTTTTTCTACAATACAACTAGATTTTCTCTGGAAACACAGTTAATAGCATTTTATATTAACCTTCCGTAAATTAGGGTTTCAATTTCGTAATAAAAAGTTACCTGAATTTGGAAAAAGTTATTTCTATGTGTTTTGAATTTATTCTTGAACATGTTTGTGTGATTTTATCTGTAAATTTCTCTGGCATTTGAATTTCTCTCATTTTTGCTTGATGTATGTTTCTTCTTTTAATTTTTTCTGGCATGTTTATTTTGAAAAAAACAATTTTCTGTGTTTTTATCTTATTCTTGAACATGTTTCTGTAATTTTGTCTATAAATTTCCCTACTCAGTAAATTTCTCTGCAATATGTATTTTTAATTGGAATGTCTATCTTTCTCTGGAATGTCTATTACTCTCTTGCTTCTGTCTAAGTTTTTCTGGTATTTATAATTTTCTCTGACCACATCACATCACTTTTCTCCCTTGTGTGTCTCTATCATGTTTAATTTTCTCTGGCATTTTAATATTATGGACTGGAATGAATGTTTCTTCTTTGAATTTTCTCTGACATGTGTATTTTGAGAAAAAGTTATTTCTCTGTATTTTAATATTATTCTTGAACATGTTTCTGTGATTTTGTCTATGAATTTCTCTGCTTTGTAAATTTCTCTGGAATATGTTTCTCTGGCATTTTAATATTATGAATTGAAATTTTTTCTGGAATGGAAATTTCCTCAAGAATGTGTAATTTTCTCCGGAATGTGTATTTTTCTCTAGTATGTTTATTTTGTTCAATTCTTGGTTTCAATGTGGTATAATTTTCAGTGGCATGTTTACATTACTTTGTTTATTTTATCTTGCTAATTGTGGAATGGAAATTTTCTTTGGCTTGCCATGTTTACTTTTCTTTGTCATTCATTTTCTCTGGTGTGTTTACTTCTATATGTAATTTTAACAATTATTGAAAATTTCTCTCCCATGTTTATGATGCTTTGTTGATTTTCTCTGGCATTTAATTTTTAATTTCCAATTTTCTCTGGCATGTCCAATTTTCTCTAGCATGTCCAATTTTCTGTAATTTTCCCGTATCTGTAATTTTCTCCCTTATCTGTAATTTTCTCTGACATGTCCAATTTTCTCTGGCATGTTCAATTTTCTTTGCAATTTAATGTTGACATGTTTATGTTTTAATCATTGTCTAGAAATGGCAAAACGTAAAAGCAGCGAAACACCGGAAACACCAAGCAAAAAACAAAAACTCTCTCAGTCTTCTTATGGGCTAAGATAAAAAACCAGCAGCAAAACACTGGAAACACCAAGCAAGAAAGAACAACTCTCTCAGTCTTCTTATGATCTAAGATCAAAAACCAACAGCAAAACACCACAAACTCCTCGCCAAAACACACAAGTCCAAGGTGATGAAGCAACTAGCATCCAGATGAGTACCCCAACTTCAAAAGACTCAAGCTCAAGGGGAAAAAAACCTGTTAAACTCCACAGAAAGAGAGCTCACTACAGCATTCAATTCCGATCTGTTGTCTCTTTTTTTCATACACTTAAATTCAATTCAAAACAACTTGTAGAGCTTCAAAAGACCCCATTTTGGTATTTGATACAAGCTCTAACCACTAGAAGGATAGATCCAAAGAAATCTAGGAAATCTGATGATGATGTAGTTGCCATAATCCAATGTTACAATGAAAAAACAAAAGCATTCCCAGTTGGTAAGAAGAACCTGACCTTTACAACAAATGACATGACCTTGATTTTTGGTTTGGAATGAGGTAAATGAGCCATGTCATTAAGATACTCTAAAAAGCCAAAATTTGCATTCCTAAGGAGAAGATTCCAAAACGACACAAGGCTCACTGGTCATGTTCTTAAAAATGCCTTGGTCAAAGCAATGAAAGGCAAGCAGCTAACTGACTTCAAAGATGTAGCAATCATTGTTACATTGTACTTGTGTCTCATCTTATTTTTTGCAACAAGTGGGAATTCAATAGGGTGGGTTTTTATAAAGTATGTGGAACCTCTTGAATCAATAAAACAGTATGATTTGCCAGAAGCAATCACATCAACATTGATTGATTCTATCATGGCATTGCACAAAACTCCAGAAAAAGTTACGGGGTGTGTCATTGCATTACTGGTAAGTATAATATCCATTCAAATTTGCACTTATCATACTTACAAATTTGTGCGTTTAGAAAATTTTATTTACTTTAATTTTTATCACAGTATTGGCTATGTGAACATGCAACTATCATTGACTCGGAAGACAGTAACACAACTGACTTCCCAAGATGTGCCAAGTGGAACCTGCAAACCTTGACGAAACAGCTGCAGAAGACACCAGTCCATTCTCTTGCACCTCGACAGGTTAGATTCCTATCGCTACTGAAATCTCAGTGAAATTCCAAAAATTCTCTGACCACTACTTTGTTTCCCTCCTTGTGCATTGATTGATTAAGATCAATTTTCTCTGAACTATAAATTTATGTTTTCTTCTTTGGTACCAACTGGTTTATTTCTGCCATTGTAATCAATTTTCTTTGCAATCTAAATTTCTCTGACCACAATTGTAACACATTAACTTATATGCCTTGATTGATTTTCTCTAATATCTGAATTATGTTGGTTGTTTCATAATTTTCTCTGGCCCATAAAATTGTTTTTCCGTGTGTGTAATTTTCTCTGGCCCATAACTTATGTGCCTTGCATCTTTGATAAACACTGTTTATTTCTACCCTTCTAATGAATTTTTTCTGGAATCTAAATTTCTCTGACACAACTATAGTCAAATATTAACTTATATGCCTTGATTGATTTTCTCTGATATCTAAATTATGTTGCTTGTTTCATAATTTTCTCTGCCTCATAAAATTAACTCCTTGTCTCTAATTTTCTCTGGCCCATACAATTTTTTCTGATGTTTGTTTCCCATTAGTATCATTTAGATGAATTTTATTTTCCTAATTTGAATTTTTTCTCTCAGTGAATTTTGTAACATTTCTCTAATAAAATATAGATAGATAACAAGGAGCTAGTCAAAAACCCATTAGAGGAGTTCTGTCTTGGTAAAAAGACGAAGAAAGAATCAAAAAAGGCAATTGTCAAATTCAAGGAGACATTACAAGATCCATCTGAAGAAGGAAGGAATGAAGAAGCAGAAGGCAACATAGAAGAATACGAAGCCAGCAATGGAAAAGAAGATCAAGCAAACAGTGGAGAAGAAGAAGCCAGAGAAGAAAATGAAGAAATAGAGGCAGAAGACAAAGAACAAAATGAACAAAAAGAAGAAGACAGTGAAGAAGAAGATGAACAGCAAGAAGAAAACAATAAGGAAAGTAATGAAGAAGAACGTAATGAGCCAATGGACCAACAACATGATAGCATTTGTGGCTCAACAATACATCAACTCAAGAATATGAGGAATCAAAAGATGCCCAAATTGCTGATCTATGTCAAAGACTGAAGACACTTTCTCAATCTAAAAAAGAAGAAGAGAGAAATTGGATTGAATTACTTGCTGAAAAGGATATTGCAATAAGAACCCTGACATCACTTGACTTAGAACTTCAAGAATCCAAATGAAATTAAGAATGTTGGAGGTTGAAAAAGAAGACGATACAAAAACAATTCAACAGTTAAGGAATTCAAATTCGGAGCTTGAAACTAAAAATGCTAAATTGCATGAATAAGTTCAAGAACTATTCGTCCAACTAGCAACACAACCATACCGAACACCAACACAACTTCAACCACAAGGTCAGTGAAAATCTTGAGCCACAAAAAGTTATGTCCTTGTGTCAACATAACTTAGAGAAATTTCTATTTATTATAATTTTCTGTCATTGGTAATTTTCTATGGAAGTTATATTTCTATGAACACATTAGTTTCTACCGCTTATTTCTATTGATTTCTACTGCTCATTTCATTTCCTCTATCTATTTTCTTATTCGATTTTTGGGGCTTGTTTGATTTTCACTGTGTGTAGTTGGAATGCAAGTGGAACAACAACCAACAACCAACAAGAACAAATGGCACACAAAGAACAACCGAAACAAAAGACAAAAGTCTATGGTAACTGGAAAATATGGAATCAAATAAATTTACATATTGAAATATCATCTGTTACTCCAGAGAAATTTCACTTTTACTAATATTTTCACTGTCTACAGTCAAAAAAGATCCGACGTCAATGATAAAAAATTTAAAGGCAAAAGAAAGGAAGGAAAAGCAGCACGATCTAGAATTTCAATATCCCAAAGTTGCGAAAGTGACTAGAGCTTCAAAACAAGCTGCAAAGCAAGTTGAGCAAAGCACGAAGAACAAAGAAGTGCTTGATGCTGATGTGTACGTCTTGCCTCAACCTACAAACATCAGAAAATCTTGGGTCTTTCCACAAACTCTACCGATTTCAAGATTGATAAAAGATCATGTAAAAGGCATTTTGCAGCACATATCAAATGTGTCTGGACTTGAGTAAGTACAACAAACAAAATAGAAGATAACAAACAACAAATTGCAAACTTATATTGCATTAACAACAATTAAATCCCTTCTTTGTCATCTTGTAGGGCTTTAATTTGGGCAAGTGAGTTGAATCTCATTACCTTCGAAGACATTGGAAACCTAATAAAGTAAAAAGAAATTGCCAACAATGTAAGTCTTTCCCTTTCATCAAAATTTCTCTGCAATGTTCCATCAACCTTTATAAACCAATATTACCATTATAAATCATATTTTTCAGGTCATTGATAACTATGGAGAGATCCTTTTGGCTGACCAAATGAAAGAAAGACAACAACCAATCTCATTTTTTTTTACATCCATGACCTTAGTATGTTATTACTATTTTATTTGATTTTCTCTGGAATTTACTTACTACTTTCTCTTCTTAAGATACTTCTTGAAGCCATTTGTGTCACTAGTCTAATTTGCTCTAGCTAGTTGTGTGTATTTAAAATTTCTCTGTGTATATTTATTAAATTCTTGTCATTTCAACTTTCTCATAACATAATCATTTTTTGATTTTCTCTTATTGCAGAATTTCATCAAGATGATAGAAAATCAAACTTTTCGAGTGTCCTTATTTGACAAGCATATTGAAACAGCATGGAGGAACTATAAGTTCATCCATTTCCCAATAACTACTGGAGGTAATGAGAAGTCCACACATGGAAATCACTGGACCTTGCTTGTCCTGGACAAACAAGACAATTTATGGAGGTTCTACAACTCACTGAGGCCAAGGAGGGATGATGTAGAAGACAAATATGTCAAAGATGCAAAACAATTGGTAACGAGTGCAAATTTCTCTAATCTATCATAATCTTTATGTGATGATAATTTTCATAGAATCCCATTGATTTGTCTGTAAATTTCTCTGTTATTTAAAAATTAATTTTTTTGCAGCAAGATTATGTGGAGAATTTTTTGAAAACTTGCCTTGAAAGAGAGGCTCAATCACAACCCTCTTTCAAATTGATAAACTCACAAAACACAAGTTACGACTTTGAGTATGTCAACAATGCTCCACAACAAGAAAGTGATTTGTAAGTTTCATACATCTATAAATAAGATAATCTGATTTGCATGTTTTTTAAAACTAACCATACCTATAATTTGTATGCAGTCTGGATTGTGGCCTCTTTGTCTGCTATATAATGAAACAATATAGCAAGTATGAACATATCAGCTCCAAATTGTCCATACAAGTGATAAGGTTGATGAGGGCAGAACTCATAGAGAGATTTGTGACTGAAGTTGGCCGGTCATAGACTGAACCAATTGAAATACCTCTAGAAGAAGAAGCAAAAATCTAATAGTGAAACTAGTGAAAGGAAGACAATGTACATATCCACACAGAGAAAATTGTCTCACATATATGTATATATCCATACAGTATTAACCATTCAGTTTTTTGTTGATGCATTAAAGGAATGATGATACTTGACATATATGTATATATCCTTTATTGACTAATGTAAATTTCAATTTTTTTTTTATTTCGACTAATGTAAATTTCATACCTATCGATGGTTAAATATATATATATTTTTTATTGTGATTGTCAACACAATCTACACAGAGAAGTTTGTCTGCAGAAATTTCTCTAGTATGATATTACCAGAAATTCACAGAGAAATTTAACTTGTATCGTCCCAAGGAGATGCCTATATGATCATGTAATCTGTAATGCTTTGTGTTGGTACAAAACAATCATCAAACTGAACAAAACATAAAGCGCACAGTAATTTTATCTGCCACTGGAAAATTTCACTAGATGAATTTCAAATTTCAAAACAAAATGCCCAGATAGTTTTCTCTGATAGTGAAAAATTTCTCCGGATAAAATTGATGAATTCGAATGGTGACAGAAAATGAAATTTCTGAGTTATGAATTTCTCTAGTTGAGTGATTTGGAGAGGAGGAATTTCTCTGGGTTGGTGAGGAAAATTTCTCTGGCTTTGACAAAAATTTCTGAGTTGAAGTGAGTCCAGAGAAATTCTTCCCTGGTCTAGAGAAATTCTCAACTCAGAGAAATTTAAAAAGAGCTTAATTTTGTTTCTTGGTTGTACTCAGTGCAATAATTTTGTGTATGCTCTGTCTGGTATGCACATTTCTTGAAATGACTGATATGAAGTTACCAGAAATTCACAGAGAAATTTAACTCATATCGTGCCAAAGAAGGCGCGTATATGATCATACAATCTCTAATGCACTGTGTTAGTACAAAACAATTATCAAATTCAAAAAACACAATCCACACAGTACTTTTCTCTGCCATTGTCAAATTTATGTGGATGAATTTTAAGCTTCAAAACACAATACACAGAGAATTTTCTCTGCCATAGGAAAATTTCTCTAGATGAATTGACAAGTATTACAAACCCACTTGTAACAACCCTCATACTGATTACCGATATATTACCGATTACCTACTGATTACTGTTAAATTGAGATTGATTATGATTGATAATTAAAATGATCGAAATACTGAACTGACTGACTGAGATCCGAAATTAAATTGATTGACTGTAACTGTTTAAATGCATAATCTATCTGTTTGACTGCCAAATTATCTGTTTTCGTTGTATGCATGAAACTGCAAATTGAAGGCCTTATCGGCGGCCAAATCTGAAATTGATTGATGTTCTGTGTTCATCATAATTAATGTGATTTTATGGTATATTTATCTGAAAATTGATTAGGAATGATTAAATTAGATTTAAACGAATTAATTGTCAAGTTTGACTTAATTACGGAAATGCCATTGAGTGGCCTAGTTTATTCTTGCCATGTGAAGCCTTGTTTACACTTAGAGAAAACATTGATCAGCCTCTTATTCTTACTCCCAACCGACCAAGAGAGTAGAGAGTGAGGGACTTGGAGTGAAATCAATTTGGTCTTGAAGAAATGCTTATAATCTTGAAGGATTGAAGTGTAACTTGGCAAAATTAAGCTCCTAAACCTTGAATACAAGATTAAGGTAGGACATTCATCTCCTTATTGTTGCCTTTGAGCTAAGTTTTGCATGATTCTTGCATCATTGTACAATTAAGTCATGAAATTGTTCATAATTGTTGAATTAGAGCTTGAATGTTGCATGCATGGTCATTTGGCATGTTTTGAAGTTAAATTATTGGAGAATTATACATGCATGTCCATGTTTTTATCATAATCCATGTTTCCACATTGTTTTCAAAGATTGGAGCTCATTAGAGCAAGATTTGAAGGTTGATTTTGGATTAAAACTCATGCATTGCATGTTTGAAAGTATTCTTGAAAATGGGTTTGAAAAATGGTTTTAATTGACTCACCTTTGGGGCTTGAATTCATAAATTGGCTTTTGAAACTTGTTATATATTGTTTTGGGATGCATTTTCCAGAATCTGAGCCCAAGAGGTCGAGAATTGAGTTGAGAATGCTTGGTTTGAGCTTGGAAGGCAAATCTGGAAATTCCAGATTTGGCTTCTTCGCTCGAGCGAAGGATTCCTCGCTCGAGCGACCAACGTTTCCTCTGAGCCAAGCTCGAGCGAAGGATTGGTGGCTCGAGCGTAAAAATCGAACATCCGATTCTTTTCTTGTTTATCGGACCGCTCGGCGAAGGAAGGCTCGAGCGAACCCTTTGATTTTGGAAGCTCGCTCGAGCGAGCATCGCGCGTAAAAATTGAGCATCCAGTACTTTTACTGTTTCATCAGATCGCTCGAGCGAAGGATTGTTCGCTCGAGCGAAGCCTTTGTTTTTGCAACCTCGCTCGAGCGAAGGAAGGCTCGCTCGAGCGAGACCCCTATTTTCAGCAACTTTTGAAAAATGCCTTCCAACTGTATTTCTGCATCCTCATCCCATCCTAGGCATTCTTAGGCCTAGTTTAAGGCATCTTAATGAGGATATAGATGTAGAACACACCGAGGCAAATTAGAGTAAGTTATTGATCTTCCCCCAACTGTATAGCTTAGTGTGTGTTCATCATGTATACTGTGTAGGGTTGGCTTACCGAGGAGACGCTCTAGCATATCAGTAGCCGTAACTCTGAGTAACAATCGTGTAAAGATAGGTCCAAAAATGATTATCTTCTGAATTGTTTACTTTATTGAACTGCTTACCTTATTGAGTTGTCTATTTTATCGAATCGCTTATCGAATCGAATCGAATCGTTATCAATTGACACTGCCATCAATTGATACCGCTTCTTGAATTGATATCGTTTGAACTGCAATCGTATACTAAATAAACGTATGAGTTATATTCTAAACCGTACTAGGGCATCCTTGGCACCTACTGTTTACAGATTTGGAGCAAAGTGCTACACTGGGAGCCACCTCTAGAATCTACGGAGCTAAGTGCTACAGTGGGAGCCACCTCTAGAATCCACATCTTGTGTGAGAGATCTCTGGGTTCCCAAGTTTGGAACCACTATTGTTTATGTTGTGATGGCCACTCAGATACTGATATGGAGCAAAGTGCTACATCGGAGCCACCTCTAGAATCTCTCTTGAGCTAAGTGCTACAAAGGAGCCACCTCTAGAATCTACGGAGCTAAGTGCTACAGTGGGAGCCACCTCTTGAATCCCTAGATTCTCGATAAGGAGCAAAGTGCTACTGCTGGGAGCCACCTCTAGAATCTACTGAACTAAGTGCTACAAAGGGGAGCCACCTCTTGAATCCACAAGCATTGTCTTGTTCTCAATTGGTATCTTTATCGCTATTCTTATCTTTCATCGATGGCCATCATTTACTGTTTGGTCTGTTAAGACCCGGTCTTTTAAGACCTACCGTTTACTGTACTGTTTACGCCAAGAGATGTACCACATATCACTATTTTAACTGAATGACTGTTATGGCCTGAAATATGAGCCACAAACTGAATGACTGATAAACTGACTGAAATGACTGGTTTTAATACTGAAAGGACATTTATTCTTAACCCCTTTACGCATTATATTATTTACTGGGCTTTAGCTCACTGCTCATATATATATGTAGGTGTACAGGCACCAGACCGCGGCTAGAAGCGTCAGGGTTACTTCAGTCTTGTCAAGCCAGCCTATGTGCCTCACTGTGAGGTTCCGAGCCTACCTTGCCAAGGCTTATGGGTGTTTTAGTATTTCCCCTCTGTCTTCGCTTCTTGCTTTTGTAATAACCTAATCGAATGTATAGACGGAATGTTCACTGCACTGTTGAGTAGGGATTAAGTCCCTATATTGAGTGTCTGTAAATGATTGTTTAGACTGTACTGTCCCGAACTGTATGAATGCATGAAAAATGTTTTTGGCATACAGATTTTCACAGCTCAATGGACACTAGTTATTTACTGTATTGGCTTCCGCCAGGCCCTGTACTCTGTTTAATTGTATTACTATTCAAAGAGCCTTCTAATTCGGATTCTTGGCATTCTGATTGCTAAACCCATAGGGCCGGGTTTGGGTCGTGACACCACTGCCTATAATATATATCAACAAACACAATGCACACTTTAACTGATATTAAAAAATTTCTCTGGATGAATTTGATTGATATTATTATATACACTGTCTAAAAAATATATTTCACAAAACAAAGGTCACAAAGTAATCATCAAATGTATTATTCAATCAATAAAATGTATAATCCTCAACTATTTAACAAAGGTTCCTTGCATGTCCTCTTATTATGGTGACCAATACTCTCAGACCGACTACACTTAATCACCCTTTTAAACTCTCCAGTAGAAGCAATTCTGTTCTTTTTCGGCCTCCCAGCTGGTCTCTTGCTCAATGGAGGTAAAATCATAGCATCTTCAATGTTGCACAAAGGTTTTTCAATAGTTAGAACTGGGCCAATCGAAAACGAGTATGCTTGACGATACATATCAGCATGAAAAAATGGTTCAACAAATGAATTCAAATTCTTTCCACTCCTAAAATTGCAAAGAATAAAGATGGTGACATGGATACCCATTTATTTCCCATTTTCAACATGAACAAGTTCTCAACCCAAGATCAACCATAACCGAAGGAAAAACAATGCACTTCAAAGACATTATCAGATGATAAACTCACATTCCATGTCCTTCCATCCGAAAAAGACTTCTCCAATACACTATCCATACGAGGACACAGAACTTTATTCCATTTACTAGAGAGCAGTCTCCTATCAGACCTCATATTCATGATTTGCAATCGTATCATGTCCACCAAATTTGTTATTGGCAAGTGCCGAGCTTCTCGTATCCATGAATTGAATGACTCAGTAACATTTGAATACATCTCACCATAACGTTTCCCCGCAAAATATGCATCACTCCAATTTTCATATGGTAAACTTCTCAAGAAAACACTCACAATGTCTCCTCCCTCACTTTTTAATTCATTTAACTTGAAATGAAATGATGCCTTTGTTGGAGCATATGCACATTCTGAGAATTTGGACACAATCATCTCCCTAACCAAATTTGTGTTTCCACATGACAACTTATCTCTCAAATTTCTCTTTAGATGTTCAAGACAAAATCTATGAAAGTAGTTAGGGAAAAACGTAGCAATTCCCTCTACAATACCACAATGTCGATCTGATATGAAACTTATCACCCTTTCTGATCCCAATACTCCACATAAATGTTCAAGAAACCAACACCAATTATCTTTATTCTCAACATCAACAACAGCAAAAGCTACACGAAAAAAACCTACAAAATAAATAGGAACAAGCATATTAGATATACACATGCAGAGAAAATTAGAATAATAAACAACCAGAGAAATTTGACACTGCCAACATCCAGAGAAAATTCACTTAGTGCCCAACTCCAAAGAAAATTCACATATTGGCAACATCCAGAGAAAATTGACTTAGTGACCAACTATAGAGAAAATTCACACAATCATAATATCCAGAGAAAATTCACTTAGTGACCACCTACAGATGCAATTCACACAATGACAACATCTAGAGAAAATTCACATACTAACCAAAATTCAGTGAAAATTCTCACAGTGGCCACAACCATAGAAAATCCACACAGTGGCCAAAACCAGAGAAAATTCAAAGTGTCAGAGAAAAATCACATTCACTCAATTCCTACATGTATAGAAAATTCATATATTTAGATAAAATTATATATATTTACAATTACCTTCATTCCCATCTTTCCCCGTTGCAGCAAGCATAACTCCTTTGTATTGTCCTTTCAAAAATGTTCCATCAAGAAAAAGTAATGACCGACAATATTTGAAACCAGCAATGCATGCATGAAAAGCCACAAACACTCTTTTGAAACGCTTGTTATCTTCAAAATCTAACTCAAAATGACTACCTAGATTATTCTTCAATGTCTCATCAAAATACCACTGTAATTGATCAAATGACAAACAAGAATCCCCATATGTATTACATTTTGCTTTTTCAACACCCAACCAACCACAGTTATAATTGATTGAGACTCCATACTTGTCTTTCATTTCTTTAACAACATCCACTGGACGAGTTAAAGATTTTGCACTTATCTCTTCAAGTATTAGCCCAGAAACTAAGTTGGAAGTCATCCTAGCATGTTTATTCGTACGAACTGCCATACCACACGTATGCTCATTGTTCAAAGTCCTTATGTAGAAGAACCCATTTGTTTTTTCAACTGAAGCATATACATACCAAATACATCCCCTTGATTCCTTATATGCACATTCTGCCGTAACCCTCAGCTTGTCATTTTTAACACACGTAAACTGAAAACCAACCTCAATAGCATACTTGCATAAAAATGTACGAAACTTAACCACACCACCCTCAAACTTTTGTCCAACACTCGTAATATTATTTTGTCAACCAGCTGACAATAACACTTTTTCTTGGTGAGAACAAAACTTAGAGAGTGAATTCCTTTCAATATCCACCAGCTTATCACACTCACTATCCACAACATCTACTCAATTAGACCCCACTTCATCCTCTCCATCAGAAGTACTACATCTAGTGACTGAAACATCAACTATATCAACACCGCGTGCACAAACAACCCTCAACATATTCAGAAAATCAATATTATTTTGAACCAGACAATTCGGATGGCCCACAATAGAATATGAAATACACATAGTCTCAGATTTCAAATTCTCCCATGTTTTACACAAAATGCCAACTAATTCCTTAAAATTCAATTCGCATGAAACATTAATGACAATAGTATCATTCCCATATTTGCACAGCAACAACACTGCACTGTCCATTGAAACTGAAAGAAAAAATAAGAAAAATAATTTGTTTAACATAAAAACACTTCACAGAACAATATAAAAGTCCAGAGAAATTTCTAAAAACTATAATTTTCTCTGGACTCAAATAAAAGTCCAAAGACATCTACAAACTTATATTCACCTTCAAGATAACAAAAAATAAAATCACAAAAACTTAATGAATCCAGAGAGAATCAAAATAAAATCACACAGAATATCTGTTATGAAATTATACGCTTCTATGTGATTTTCACCTCACTATAAGCTAACAATTTTCTATGCGTCATTCTGCAATATTGCACTCATAGAAAAATTCAGAGAAATTTACAAACTTATATACACCTTCAAGATAACAAAAAACACTGCATTATCCATCTAAACTGAAAGAAAAAACACAAAAAATAACTTTTGCTTAGAGAAACAAAAACTTATATTCATCTTCTGCAAACATATAATTTTCTCTTAATTACAAACTGAAAGTGAGTAACAAACTTATAATTTTCTCTGGACTAAAAATAAAATTCCAGAGAAATTTATGAACTTACATTCACTTTCTCAGATTCTATCTGCATTAGGAACTTCTAATAATATTTCCATATGCACTTATAATTTTCTCTGTGATTTTTATTCAATTATAATAACAAACTTACAATTTTTTCTGGACTATACTAACAAAAGTGCAGAAAATGAAATTTCTCTGATTTAAAAAAATTTCTCTGATTTGAAAAAACATAGAACAAAACGTATCATTGATCAGCATGTTGATGAAAAATAGAGCACGAAAAATGAACTCTAAATATCAAAATCAACTACACTGTCAACACTCTTTGAAATTGATCAAAAAACAAAAAATGAAAAATTAATTCCAAAAATAAAAAATCAACTCTATCAAGCTGGCCTCTCTCTAAACAAAAATTCAAAACAAAAATCAAAATCCATGTGGAATCTAAATCGAAAACAAACCTGATTCAACTCGACTGAAAAACCTACGCGTTCAACACACTGTCAACACTCTTTCAAATTGATCAAAAAACAGAGAATAAAAATCAACTCTATCAAGCTGGCCTCTCTCTAAACAAAAATTCAAAACAAAAATCAAAGTGCATGTAGAATCTCCATCGAAAACAAACCTGATCAACACACTGTAACACCTACACGATCGTAGTAAACTTTCTCGTCAAGTCCACTGAAATCTCTGACGAAATCTCCACTGCGAACTCAGTTTCCAAAATCTCCACCGTGAAATCAAACAAATTTCTCGTCAACTCCACTGCAATTTCCGACAAAATCTCCACTGAGAATTCAGTTTCCAAAATCTCACCGTGAAGTCAACAATATAATATTCAAACAAATTTATGCTATAAAAGAGGGGTAATTTAAGTACTTTGTAACCTAAAATAAATTTGAGGGACCTTAGCTAGGAATGGCAACGGGGCGGGGCTAGGGATCACCCTCCCCGTCCCCGATCCCCGACGGTGAAAATGTCTCTATCTACCTGATCTCGATGGGAATCATTTACGCCCCATCCCAATTCGAAAATTCCCCGGTGGAAAAAAAAAAAATCAGCAACAGATTCAATAACCCAACAAAAATTCAACAAATTAAACAACCCAACAAAAACCCACCAACAGATTAAACAACAACACCACTAACAGATTCAATAACGCAACAAAAATTCAACAAATTAAACAACCCAACATCAGCAACAGATCTGCTGTTTAACAACAACCCAACAGATTAAAAAAATAAAGAGATAGTAGAATAGAAATGGCGACAAAGAGGAGGGAAGAGGAGCTTCAATGGTGGAATAGCAGAGGCGGTGTCGTCTCTGCGATCGTCTCTGCGTCGATGATCGGGATGATCCCTCTCTCACCGACTCTCTGCGTTGATGATCGCGATGATCGGGATGATCGACTCTCTGGCAGATCAGGATGATCGATTCTCTGGCAGATCGTCTCTGCGATCGTCTCTCGTCTGCGTTCGACTCTCGTCGACGATTGGGTTTGAGAGGTCAGGGTTTCGAATGTGAGAGAGGGGGAGAGAGTAACATAAGAGACTCAGAGAGAGAGAGAGAAGATAAGAGAGAGAGAGAGAGAGTGCAGTCTATACAACACTGTGACCATCTTAAACATACATATATATATAATATATAATATTTAAAGAGAGACCAAACCAAACTAAACATATATATATATATATAATATAAGTCGGGGGGTACTGGGGCGGGGGCCGGGGCCGGGGATGAAATATATATCACCGTCCCCGGCCTGAATGTTACCGGGGATTTAATTTTGAATACCATTCCCGTCCCCACGGGGATATTTTTCGGGGAAAAACCATTCTTATCGGGGACGGGGGGTTGGGTCCCCGTCGGGCCGGTTTCAGATTGCCATCCCTAACCTTAGCCATCAAAACATATTATTTTGGACCTCTCCTCCTATCAAAAGTAGAGGAGGGACCTTAGGCCAATTTTTCCAATATTAAATATGTTATAATTATCAAATTAATCTAATTTTTTTATAATAATAATATATATAAAAGATCTGAACGTGTGATGGGTCCCATAACCGCTTTGACAATAGTGCTGTCTTTTTGCTAACAACACACTACTAAGACACTCTTTTCACAACCTACAGCTCCTATCCGAATCCTCACCAAAATTCCATGGCGGAGGAGGATGTCCCTGATCAGAACCCTAGGTTCTTCGTGGCGGTGCACGTCGGTGCAGGATTTCACGCGCCGTCGAACGAGAAAGCTCTCAGGTCTGCCATGAAACGTTGCTGTCTCGCTGCCGCTTCTGTTCTTCGCAAGGTATTTCCTTCGGATCTCTCTTTCCCTCCGTTTGGTTACCGAGAATCTTGAGGAAAATAAAGGAAAAGGAAATTTAAACTAGAATATCTTGAATCTATGTATCATGTCGTTTTGTTTGAATTCTGAACATTTTCTAACTATTTTCAGTTGAAAAGGTAGTGTTTGGTTTACTGGAATAGAATATGATCATTTCATCACAATGTCGATTCTCACATTTGGTTTGCTAAAAAATGATGGAAAATGCATTATAAATATAATCATCATTCACCATTGTAAGTGTGAATGGTCATTTCATACAGATTGGCTCTGTTTGGTGAAGTTTTTTTGTAAGTTAAAAGCTGATAATTAAAAAGTAGAGACTAAAAGCATGTCTACCCCACTTTCAAATAATCAGCTTTTTTTTTTAACCTATTTAAGCTATTTCAGCTGTAAGTTGAAACTGTACCAAACAGTCTGGCACATACTCCCTGATCAAAATAAGTTATAATCACTCCCAAAGCTGTAACAAACAGTCCCATTATATAGATTGATCATTCCATTTTATTCTACTAGGTATTTGCATATTTGATGGAGGGCCTGCTCTCAGAAGTGTGTTAGCACAGAGAGAGAGAGAGAGAGAGAGAGAGAGAGAGAGAGTCTTTGGCTCCATTTGGTTGTGTTTTGAAAACATAATTCTACACCTACATTTGAATATGATGTTTGGAAGGAGTTTTGGAATCAGTTTTCTAAAACTTTGCAGAGAACTCTGGCTCAGGCGCGATTTTCAGAATTTTTGTTTTTTGCAAATTTTGCCTAAGCGGTCGTCCGGCCGGTTGACCGGAATAGTGAATTTTTTTTGCAATTGATATGTTAATTTTTATATGATCGAAAAAAATATTTTCTGAATTTTTAAAATTTTTTTGTGTGCTTCAAAAATAATTTTGAGTTATATGTTTGGTTATGAGTTGTAAATTTTTGTATTAAATATCAAATGTCACATCAACAATTCTTTACTCAAATCAAAACTCTTTTCAAAATTATTTTCAAAACTCTTTACCAAACAAATTTTCCACACTCAAATCATAATTCCAAACCTCACAAACTCAAAATACAATTCATACTCTCAAATCATAGTTAGAAAGCTCTACCAAACGCAACCTTCATGTTTGGATGGCCCTTTTAAAGTTTATGAGTAGGGATTGCCATTATTCTTCTCTCTTTCTTTTTTTTTTTTTTGGTTACTTTCAAGTTGTATGCCATTTTCTGTGCTTCCTAGATGTATTATAGAAGTAGAGCCCTTGTTATTCTGGAGCATGACCACTGAATATGACTGAAAATTTGTTTTGGATATTATGGTGGGCTGGTATAATTTGATCTATGATTTGGAAAACACAAGACAATGCAGGCTTGGACAAGGATGGTGACCATTGTCGGACATGAAAAATCTTTTAAACATTAGCAGTCTTGAATGTGGAAAATTAAAGATCATGTGCTGTTGGAATCCAAGGATATTGGAAAAGACTAAGAGAAACAATAACTCAACAATGTGGTTTGGCAGTAGGCCTAGATTCATGGTTAAACTGGCAAAATGATGAATTTCGGGTAAATCTTGAATTACAACATAGAAAACCGTTTTCTTGGTAACCTAGTGAAACCCACTGATATTTCTCTCACTTGTAATGCGGCCTGCCTTCACTTCTATCATTGCATCTCTTACCAATTCATAATGGCATTGTTAAAAAATGTCTCCAATTTGCGAGCCTTGGGAGTTCTTTTTAAGTCGGTTAGAAATAGAAGCCATGAAGTTTTTAGAAGAGACTCCTGAAAACACCTTACCATACAAAAGGCTAAGTTGTTTTGTTTCTTCCTTGTTACCTCTTTCCATGCGTTGTATACTTGATAACCCTCCAAGGTGGCCTTAACAGATAAATTATTGCCTGTATCTAGAGGGAGAAGCACTGTTGGAGATGTTGCTATATCAATCTTAATACCGAATATAAAGAATATTAAAGTTAGTTATGTGCTTGTTTTGTGATTTTGTTTTTGAACATACACCCTTTAATGCACTTGTTTGTTTGCTATGTTTTAGGGTCCTGGTGGGTGTATAGATGCTGTTTCAGCTGCAATACAAGTCTTGGAGGTATGCGCTGCTTGTTTCTTTGTGTGTGTGTGTGTGTGTGAGAGAGAGAGAGAGAGAGAGAGCCTGTGTATAATAGATTCTGCTGTGTTTATGTTGCCACGCTGTACTTTAAGGCATTAAAGATTTACTTTGTGTTGGATGTTGATTGTCTTGAGTAAGTTACAATGTTGAATCTATAGAAATTTGGAGCATGCAAATAATCGTTAGTGGTGGAAAATAGAACTTTTCATTCTAAATGAACTAGAAGGATGTCATGCACTATAGGCATGAACTTATCTCAATGTATGATTTTTGAAATTTATTTTTTAATGAATTATTGTAACTGTCTTCATTTAACCTCAACTCATTGATTTATATTTTTATCCTCAACTCATTTGGAAAAAAAAAAAAGAAAGAAAAAAAAAAAATCTTATACAAATGAATTAATCAGTTTCCTTTGTACTTTTTTGGAAATAAAAAAATATAACGTCTTTGGAAGTAGGCTTTACCAAATGGGATGTTGCTTTAATATAGCAATATAGATTAGAATGAGGGTTAAGAGGATTTTCTTGGATGCTGCTCAGCAATTTCCATATTGCTAGATTTGCTTTACCATGCAGGGGTAGGTTCACTAAAAGAAATTTTTTAAAACACTCATATTTTGAAGCTAGAAAAAATTATGGATCTTAATGAACCTTTAAACTTAAGAGAATTTGAAAAACAAAAGCTACTCCATATTTATTTTCAAAGAGATTTTAATTTGAAAAAAAATAAATTAGTTCCTCTTCATCAGTCACAACCCCAGGCTATGCCTCATAACTGCATTGTGCTTGGCAATGGTTCATCTGCACATCAATGATCCTTATTGTTTTTTTTACTTCAAGAACAATCCACCCTTAGAAAACAGTAAAAGGAAAGCATAACTTAGAACAAAAATTAACTTGATTTTCTTGTCTTGGCTATTTGTTTTCCACAATCTTTTGTCTAAGTCCAAATCAATAGAGGATGATATGTTGCTGTAGGGCTTCTTTTTGAATCTCTGTTGGAATTATATGCCTCTAAGGTCCTTTTCTTCCTCTTCCTTTCCAAACTATTGTATTTAGACCTCAGAGTTGTCTTATAGTGATT
The DNA here is from genome assembly GCA_025200525.1 of Camellia lanceoleosa. Taxonomy (NCBI): domain Eukaryota; kingdom Viridiplantae; phylum Streptophyta; class Magnoliopsida; order Ericales; family Theaceae; genus Camellia; species Camellia lanceoleosa. The sequence continues at coordinate 72,330,059 of CM045770.1, read as the reverse complement.
ATGTATTGTTGCATTAACCTGTCTGCTAGACAAAAATGTTTATCCAAGTCCTCCTGAGCTTAGCATGAATCAAGATTGCTGCTTCAGAAATGCTGCTGTCCCTGTTAGAATCTTTTATTGCTACTATATTGGTGACTTAATGCAGTCAACAAGTAGTTGTGTGGAGTTGATATTAAAATAGAATGGCCCCTAGTGCTCACATGAAGATTGCGTAATGAAGGCTCATCATAATGCCACTTTGATTGGCAGATAACAGTTAGCAACCATGATCAAGATGACTTACTAGAAATAAGATTTGATTTTGGAAGCAACATATAACTGAGACATTTCTTATTTGATGAGATGCATAGAGCCCAAAATACTTTATACATTTTTTGGTGGGGAGAGTCGGTTGGGTTTGTGGATGGGAGTTTTAAACGCTCTACTAGTGCAACAATGCAACCAATCCAATCTTTTGCATGTCACTTGATTGGAAAACTAATCTGTTGTCAAGCTACAAAGTTGAAAAGTAATAGTAGTGGGTGGTATGAAGAATTCTTTATTTTCTTTTGTATAAGATGCTTACATGCAACTTGGATTACGTGGAAAGAAAGAGTAAGAAATTTTACATGGACTCTAAAGTCATGTCAAGAGTTAATTGAAACTCATGAATTGTTCTTTTCTTTAGTATTTTGTGAAATTTTTGGTCTTGTATATGGTAGATGGAATTACACATTTGAAACTACAGGATAGTTCAAGGACATTTTAGCTGTGCAACAATTGGTTTGGATGACATATGTTAGCGGTCCATGGGCTGTCTGGGCTCATTGGATTGGTTCAAACTTAAGGGGACAAATACAATGCCCTGGGGGGATGGTTGGGCTTTGATGTTGTAGGGTTGTTGGTGATAACAAACGTAATATTCTTTATATTGAATTGAATAATCAAAGGGACTAAATACAATATATATACTAAACTAACAAATTCCTAATACCCTAATTATAAGAGGAAGACTAAACTGCCCTTAAGAAAGATAGAGAATAACATACATATAAAACAAATATAAAATACATATTCACACACACCCCCTCCCCTTGAAACTGAGGATGCGAGTGCAGAAAGTATCGAAAGTTTGCCAAGAAGAAAATGAAAACGAGCAACAGTGTGAGTCTTCGTAAAAAAATGGGCCAACTGAAGAGATGAGGGAACAAAAGGGAGAGTGATAGTGCCCAGTGTTTTAAAAAGCGCGCTTAGGCGCGCGCCTAAGCTCCAGGCGAGGAAAGGCGCAGCTCTGCGCCTCAGTTATGGTGAGGCGAGGTGACACAGGTGAAGCGCTGCCTAGGCGATGAGGCGCCTTTATTACGGCGAAAGCGGCGCCTTCGCTTCTTCTCCTCTCTCTGCTTCTGCTTCGTTTCTGCTTCCCTTCGTCTTCTCTTCCCTTCGTCTCTCTCTTCGCCGTTGTTTCACGATCGCGAGCTCTCTCCCTCTCGCCTTCTCTCTCGCGATCGCGATCGCGATCTCTTTCTCCTGTCGCGATCTCTCTCTCCTCTCTCATGTCCTCTCTCCCTGTATCTTCTTAACTCATATATATATATAATATTATATAATACCTATTATATAATATATAATATACAATATAATTATAATATATAATATACAATATAATTATAATATATAAAATATAATTGATTATAATATATAAAATATAATTGATATATATATATATATAATATTATACCATACCTATTATATAATATATAATATACTTATAGATAATATGTAAAATAAAATACATTAATTATTTAAGAATAAACACATGTATATAAAATAAAATAAAAAAATTAATTAAAACATATTATTTAAAATATATAATAAATAAATAAAATAATATATATATATTAAAAAATTAATTATTTTTTTTTCTTATTAAAAAAATTAATAATACACATATTAAATATTTGTTTATATTAAAAATTGTGCTTTATTAATATTTTGCTTAACTTCTATAACGTGCGCCTTGCTTTGGTGAGGCGCCTCAGCTTAGGCTCCAGACCTTGACCTTCGCCTAGGGCTTTTTAAAACACTGATAGTGCCAGCCTGAAGACGTTATTGAACAAAGTGACAATTTATCTCAATATGGTTCGTACGCTTATGGAAAACGGAATTATGGACAATTTGTTTAGCACTGTGATTATCACAATACAACGGAGTCAGGAAAGAGATAGAAAAACCCATATCGGAAAGAAGCTAACGAAGCTGAACTATCTCAGAAGTAACATGAGCCATGACACAGTATTCAGCCTCAGCAGTGGAACGAGCAACAACAGACTGTTTCTTACTTTTCCAAGTGATAAAAGAGTCAGACACAAAGGCTAGAAGTAGATTTGCAATCAGAGATGTCACCAGCCCAATCAGCATCAACATAGGCACGAAGAGCCAAGTCCGAAGAGGAAGACAGCACGAGATACTGCAACAAAGTACCACGAAGGTAGCGAAGAGTACGGAGCAAGGTAGCCTAATGTGTGGAACAAGAAGCAGAAACAAACTGACTGAGTATGTGCACAGCATAAGAAATGTCAGCACGGGTAACAATGAGATAAACTAGATACCCAACCAACTCACGATAAACATTAGATGCAGAAAACTTGGCATGCAACTCAATAGGAGTGTCAATCGTTTTGTCATTAGTGAGATTGGCATGAGAAAGGATATCACGAGCATACTTTGTCTGAGACAAAAGATACCTAGTAGGAGAAGAAGCAACCTCAATACTAAGAAAATACTGAAGAGACCCCGAATCCTTCATCTCAAACTCTTGAAATAACTGATGCTTAACCTCCTGAATAGTGCCAAAATCAGAGACAGTGATGATCATATCATCCACATATAAGAGAAGGAGGACAAGGCTACTAGAAGTACGACGAACAAATAGAGCTCAATCATGAAGACTGGGACGAAATCCAAGCTGAAGGGCAACAGAGTGAAAACGTTCATACCAAGCATGAGAAGACTGCTTTAGACCATAGAGAGGACGACGAAGACGACAAACTACACGGGGAGGGTGAGAGAGGCCAGGTGGAGGATGCATATATATTCTTCAACAAGATGCCCAAAAAGAAAAACATTCTTAACATCTAACTGAAACAAAGGCCATTGATGCGCGGCAACAAAAGAGATAAGATTGTGAACAATAGTCATCTTGGCAATAGGAGCAAAAGTCTCATCGTATTCAATCCCATATTCCTAAGAAAATCCCTGGGCAACCAAACAAGCTTTGTACCTTTCCAAAGAACCATCAGAAAAAGTTTTGACCTTACAGACCCATTTACATCCCACAATATTCTTGTTAGCAGGTAACAGAACCAAATCTCAAGTCTGAGTCTTAGCCAAAGCAGTTAACTCGTCATTCATGGCAGCAATTCAATTCAGATCATGACAGGCTTCCTTGTAGGACTTGAGCTCAAAGTAAGTATGAAGACAAGAAAGAAAAAACTGATAGGAAGGGGAGAAACATGTATTACCAAAACCAAGTTTGTTTAGAGGATGTCGGTCTTGCTTGGGAAAATGATGTGTGGGAGGAGCGAGATCCATAGAGCCAGTGGGAGGGGTGGTAGAACTAGCACCAGGAGGCTGGTAAGTGCTTTGCGACGATTGTAAACAAGAAGAGGAATAGGGGCAACAGGAGCTGGGGAGGGATCAGGAATGCTAGTAGGAGACAAAGTAGACACATCAAGATCAGAAACAAACTCATCGGGAGGAACATTAGAAGGAAATGGATCAAAATGAGCCAATTCATCCCTAGCAATGGGGATAGGTGAGGAAGGGATAGTGTAGTAGGATAGTTTTTCTAAAAAGGTGACATGCCTAAACACATGTAGCTTTTTGGTGACAGGATTATAACACTGATAACCTTTTTGATTAATGCCATACCCTAAAAACACGCATAGGATACAACGAGAACTAAGCTTGGAGCGTTCCCGTTTGGGAAGGAGAACAAAACATGCACAACCGAAAACACAAAGAAGAGAGTAATTGGGAATAGTACCAAGAAGACGCTCATATAGAGATGAATCTGATAGAAGGAATAGGCATCCGATTGAGAAAATATGCAGCAATGAGCACAGCTTCTTCCCAAAACACAGGGGACAAAAGACGAAAGCAACAGAGAGCGAGCTGTATCAAGGAGATGCTAAGGTTTGCGTTCAGTGCGACCATTTTGCGAGCAGTGTCAGAACAAAAAGACTGATGAATAGTACCATTAGTAGCTAGAAACTCTGTAAACTCAGACAAATAATATTCACCCCCAAATCAGAATGAAGAATTTTAATGGTGGTAGAAAACTAAGTGCGAATCACGGAGTTGGAATATATTTTGTAAAAATCAGATTTGCGTGTCATCAAATATACCCATGTAAACCTACTGTAATCATCAACTAAAAAAAAACATAATATGTCGAACCCCCTTTTGTACTGATAAGGGAAGGTCCCCAAACATCAGTGTGAACCAAGTCAAAAGGAGAAGAAGAAATAAAACTACTTTTACTAAAAGGAAAAGCAGACGTTTTAGCCAATTTACAACCACTACACTTAGAAATATCAGAAATAGGGAAATTGCCTAAATATCTAGACTTAACTAACAACTTCAAACGGTCACTCAACAAATGGCCTAACCTAGAATGCCAAATATAGAATAAGGAGGATTTATTGTTTAAATAAAAAGAAGATAAAAGGAGTAGAAGACACTTCCAGAGGAACATGCAAGCTTTTCAAAATACATAGGTCGCTAACTTTATGCCCGATCCTAATCTGCCTCTTGGAGACTTGATCCTGCACAACGCAATGAGAAGAAGAGAAAACAATATCAAAATCGGAATCAAATAATTGACTAATAGAGATAAGATTGACAGAGAGATGAGGCATATAAAAGACATGAGAAATAAATAAATGAGGAGAGGAAATGGAACCAATAGATTGAACACTCATGGAAGAATCATTAGCTGTGGCAATATTAATAGGAGAAGAGGGAGAAACACAATGACTAAGAAGATGCAATAGGAGTCATATGATTTGAACAACTAGAATAAAAAATTCACGAAGTGGGTACACTATTTGAGGAGGATGAATTAGGCAAACCTGACTGAGTGGTAGTCATAGCAGAGGCTTGGGATGAGAGATTCGGATTGGCCACCATGAAAGACTTGAACTGCTCAAATATAGACTACATAGGATCAGACGCGGGAGTAGCATGGGCATCAGGAGTAGCATGACGAGATGGTTGTTGATGAGATGAGGATGATGCATGAGGGGGTCGATGACTTTTGGGTTGCAAAAGCTTAGGACAAGCATGCTTCCTTTTGTCCCTTCGGCTATCCAACTTGCTGACTTCTTCACCAAAAGGACGCGGGAGTAGCATGGGCATCAGGAGTAGTCTGGCTCTATCTCGCTTTCTTTTGTCCCTTCGGTTCTCCAACTTACTGACTTCTTCACCAAGACTCACACCACTGCTTGTTTTCGGTTTATTTTTGACAAACTCTCCTTGTTTTCAGCTAACACACCTTGAGTTTGAGCGGGAGTGTGAGAATCTAAGTTACACGGACTCGGGTACGAGTATCGGGTACGGGTGCGTATCTAGGGGTCGGACACTTTAAAATTAAAAATTAAGGATACGTGGATATGAATCTAAATTTAGATACGGATACGGAGATACGTTAAATAGTTTTTTTAAAAAATATATATATTTATTATAACGCAGACACGGGACACGACAATATCTAAAAAATGGGGATACGGACATGACAGGGGACACGACAAATTTTTTAATTTTTTTTATAAATATTTTAAGGAAAATTTACCCATAAGTCCTAGTTTTTGAAACGTTGAACCATTTACTCCTAAAAGTTTTCTTATGCTCCATTTAGTCCCATTTTTACATCAGCATGATGTAAATGATGTAAATGATTTGATGTTTCATTCTATAATTTCAAAATTTATTGAAATCTGATGAACATTAGATGTTTTTCATCCTATATTTTCAAACATTATTGAAATTTGATGAACATTAGATGTTTGAAATCTAATGTTTGTAACATGACTCTGATGTTATTAACATTGTATCTGATGTTATTAACATTGTAATGGGACCTTTCAGTCTATAAGAAAACTTTTAGGACTAAATAGTGCATAAGTTATTAATTTGGGATTTATTGGTGCATCCCCCATATTTTTATTTTAATATACATTAATTATTTTATTTATTTATTCTATTTTTTAAATAATGTGTTCCAATTAATTTTTTTATTTTATTTTACATACATGTACTTATTTTTTTATTAATATATATAAGTATATATTATCTTATAAATATATTATATGTTATATAATAATTATTATGTAATATATAATAATAGTTATTATTATTTATTATTCAGTTCCTTAACTATTGTTATTATTATATATAAACTATTATTATTATTATAGATAGATAGATACGAATAGAGATACGAATCAAGAGACAGAGGAACGACAGAGAGAGAGAGGGAAAGAAAAGCAAAGCCATCGATCGCGAGGGAGAGAGAGAAGGCGAGAGAGAGAGAGAGGCTTTTCGAAGTCGTCTGGGGGTGTTCGGCTGTTCGATCAACTGATGAAGCTTCAATCTTCGATTGGATCGAAAGGATGGAGCTTCGATTGGAGGTCTTCGATCTTCGACTGGATGGAGCTTCGACTGGATTGACTGGATAAAGCTTCGACCAGGTTCTCTCTTGCTCTCACCTCTTTCATTTCTTTTGTTGTCTGTGAAGAGCCGTGTCCGAGAGAGAACAAGCGAATCCGACACAGATCCCATACCCGCACCCGTGTCGTGTCGTGTAGACACGGGTACTTCGGCCCAAAGTGCCGAGTCCATGTAACACAGGTGAGAATATAATTGTATATATTATAGTTCTGATTGTGTATATATTAGGTATGGTTGTGATTGTGTATATATTAGGTATGGTTGTGATTGTGAATCTTGTATTTCCTTTTTGGTTTAGGCGTTAGGGTTATATAAACTAAGGTCTTGATATAATTGAAACACAATTGAATATACAATATTCTTCAGAAACTTACAGACATATTTTGAAAATAGTTTAAGAATAACAGTACTGAAAATAACAATCAACCTAAACAATATGCAATATCAATCAGCCCAAATAATACTCAAACCATCAATCAGCCGAAAGAAAAATATTGTGCACTAATATTAAGCAAATCAGAGTACCCAATAATGCAAAACAACCAGATAATGAACAGAGAGTTTCAACCAGGGAGAAGGCAGAAACAGAGGTTCTGGTGTCAGAGAAAAAAGCAAAAGCAGGAGGTCCGACTGATACCCATAGCAACCCGACTGATCCAGATGAGTCGAAAGTGGCTGAAGAGGACTTGCGTAAGAGCTGCAGGTTGTGAAGGGCTTGAACCACTTGCCTAAAGGTTGCGATGGCTGGAGAAGAACAACACGACAGCTTCATAGGTGGTTGGAAGACCTTTTCGTGAGAGCTGCAACAGTCAAGATAGCTGGAACAAAAGCTACGATGCCTAGAATAGATGTTCCAGAAGGGTTCACAGGTTGTATGTGAGAAGAGAACACCTGCGAAGGACGTATGCAAAAGGAGAAGACGACAAACGAGAGAAGGCTACATCAACGTGCTGAGTCTGGTGCTGTAACGTAGCTCTGATACCATGATAATAAACGTAATATTCTCTATATTGAATTGAATAATCAAAGGGACTAAATACAATATATATACTAAACTAACAAAACCCTAATGCCCTAATTACAAGAGGAAGACTAAACTACCCTTAAGAAAGATAGAGAATAACATAAATATAAAACAAATATAAAATACCTATTAGATATGGCTCTAGAACATTCCTCCTATCCGTTTGATGTGGAAAGAGCCATTTCATGCAGTGGAAATTATTTGTAGTGTTTCTCCTCTTAGTTCTATCTAGCTATTATGAATTTCATTATTGATCAAGTTTGTTTCTTTAAAGGATGATGCAAGCACAAATGCTGGGCGTGGCTCAAATTTGACTGAAGATGGTCATGTGGAATGTGATGCCAGTATCATGGATGGTGATTCTGGGGCATTTGGAGCTGTTGGAGCGGTGCCAGGTATTCCTGAAGTATAATTAGTGGAAACCATACTCTAAATAAATACTTTTTATGTTGTGAGCTGCAATTTCTTCTGCCCTTTGGCTTTGATGATGTTATGGAGCTTTCATTTTCATTTTATGCTCTTCATTCCTGTGAAGTTAATAATTAGCAGGTGTCCGGAATGGTATCCAAATTGCTGCTTTGTTGGCCAAGGAACAAATTTTGGGGTCAACACTGCTGGGTCGAACACCTCCCATGTATGATTACACTTGTGTTTATCTTTCAATTTTGATATACAAATTACCTCTTTCTGGCAGCATTGTCACAGTACTTATTATTTATTTCTTTTGCATCTCAGTGTATATTTCTTATTGTATATCATGTCCATGAGTTAGGAGTTAGGGATTTTTCATTGGGAATTATGAGTCGTGTAACATTATTTTGTTAGAGATGTTATGTAATGCACACTATGTGTGAATAGTGAATATAAATCTGCCTTCTACACATGTTAGTGCTTGTAAAACTCAAATCAAGTGAAACCATGAAGGGTAATGGGTGAAATTAGTTACAGTGATTTGTCTTTAATTCAAAATTTGAAAGAAATGATTTATTGAGGAGTCCATTCCAAGTTTATGATAAATTAGTTTCTTACTTCAACATCACGCCAAATTGGATTTTCTCTTTTTCTTGGCTACACTGGTGATCCTTGGTGAGGAGTTAGTGCATCTCACTAGGGCATGCCATTTGTTGTTATCCCTCAGATTTTTTTTTCTTTCTTATGAAGCATTTTTTGTGTTTCCTAGCTTCTTGGTGGGTGAAGGTGCACGTATGTGGGCAAAATCCAAGGGTATTCCTTTGCCGGCAAGTATACCAGAGGCTGATGAGGTAAACTCTTCTAGTTTTCTGCTGTATCTGTCTAAATTTCCATTTCCCTATATAATATTTTTTCTTGAATATGTCGATTTTAAATTTCTTTAGTAATCTGTTCTTTATTCTGGAATTGGTTATCATTCTTGCTGTGCATCTTTTGGAAACAGTGGCTAGTTACAGAGAGGGCAAAAAGACAGTGGGAAAAATACAAATCAATGCTTGATGATGCAAAAGCCATGAAAGCAGAAATTGATGGAGAACTTTCTTCTAGCACTCAAGAGAATGCTGCTGTATCAGGTACTCCATGCCATTTAGATTTTAAGCAGAACATTCCCATACCTCCCAAAGCTGGGAATGATTAGGTGGTGTACCATAACTGAATATGTCAATTACTTGTTTCATGATAAATATGTTTGAGAGATAAGGATGTTCATGCTAAATATGTCAATTTAATTTTTTTTTGGGTATCCACAACCATGTGGTGTACCATAGCTCACTTTATCCCCCCCCCCCCCCCCCCCCAACTCGTCACGTTTGACTTTATCCCCTTAAACTAAAATTGTAACACTTAACTTAACCGCCCCTTATCTATTTTTTTTCCTTTTCAATTTGGACCTCAATTACGAAAATACCCTTTCAACTATATGGGTAAATTACACTTTACCCCCCTTCAACTATCACTCAATATCACTCTACCCCCCTCAACTAAAAATTTTTATACTTTGTTTGGTTTTTAAGCTCAATTATAGTTTTTGAGTTTTTTTTGTGGTTTTTGTGTTTTTTTTTTTTTTGGTCTTTAGTAAAACTTTTTTTTTTCATATTTTAGTAAAAAAAAATTAAAATTTTAAATGCACCTAAAAAGAAAAATATTTGTAAGGAAATCTATAGGAAGTTTACTAAAGATGAAAAAAAAAAAAAAAACTGGTATGTTAATGCATTTTCATATTTAATGAACTTTTTTTAGATGCATCTAGATTAGATGTACTTAAAAAGTAAAAGAGGAAAAAAAGAGACCAAAATATGAATAGTCTCATTGAAGACCAAAAAAAAAAATGAAAAATAAAAAGCTCAAAAACAATTTTTAAGTACTTAACCAAACAAATTGATGATGCCATTTTAGGCATTTGATTCGAGATGTCATGTGCAAATCACATGTCAAATTTTCATTTATCTAAGAAACAAATTGTTTACATTGATACAAATTTGTAAATCAATGTGGCAAATGTAGCATTTTTTAATTGAAGGGTAAAGTGATATTAGGTGATACTAGTTCAAGAGGGTAAAGTTAATTTATCCCATAGATAAAAGGGTGTTTTCATCATAAAGGTTTAGATTGAAAAAGAATTAGTAGATGAGGGGGGTTAAGTGTTACAATATTTAGTTTAGGGGGTAAAATGATACAGGACAATAGTTGAGGGGGGTAAAGTGTAATTTACCCTTGCTGAATATGTCAAGTAGTTGTTTCATGAAAATATGTTTTGAGAGAAAAGGATGTTCACGCTAAATATGTCAATTGGTTTTTTTTATTCACGACTAAATATGTTACAATGATAAGTATGTCAATTACTCTCTCTCTCTCTCTCTCTCTCTCTCTCTATTTTATGGTTGGGCTGTTTTATTAAAGTTTATTTTGAATTTATGAATGTTTTTGCATGTGTTCCACAAACAGAAGTTCTACCATGTGATCATTTGAAGACAAATGGGGATCATGGTCAGTTATGTACGTTGAATGTGCCAGAAGATGACTGCATTATGGACACTGTTGGGGTTATTTGTGTTGACACTGAAGGACATATAGCATCTGGAGCTTCAAGTGGTGGCATTGCACTGAAGGTGATTATCTGCTTTGATTTTGTGGCATTTTCTTGTTATATATGCAAAGAGTTTCTATATTATTTGTCTCAATTCCTTAAAGTGTATCATTATTTTTCTACTGTTTTTATTTAATTAACCCAAGTGTGGCAATGGTGGTCAAATTGGTGTCCTGTGGGAGGAGTTGACTGGTGGCCATTGACAGTTTGGTGGGGGCTTTGGTGTATGAAGTTGTGTGTGTGTGTGTGAAAGAGAGAGAGAAGGGGGAGTCAGAGGCTTTGATTTAAAAAATGAATAAAAAATTCAGTTCCTCTGACATTTTGTCTTCCCAAGTTCCCAACAACCACGCAAAAGAAATACTTTTCTTGGTAGTGAATGAAACCTTGAAGTGGTTATTGGGTAGCCAGTTCATTTGATGAAGTTAACCAAGTTTGTAAGGCCTAATTGGCATCATTTTCATTTTCAATGCTTTTCTGGCTTGTCTTTTATTTAGATTCAATGCCTCTGTTGATCACAATTCATACTTAAAAGTTGAAATTTGCTTGACATCATTTCTAAAATGGATCATTATTCAGTTAAAGTGGAATTTTATTCTTCAAATATTTTTAACAGAGAAGTGGACGTGTGGGATTAGCAGCAATGTATGGCTCTGGTTGTTGGGCATCCTTAAAAGGTCCGTTTGGGGCTCCATTTATAGTTGGTTGTTGTGTTAGTGGTGCTGGAGAGTATTTAATGAAAGGATTTGCTGCTCGGGAGTGCTGTGTCTCATCATCACTGTATGTATCCTCGTTGTTCAAAAATGTTATTTTATTTTATTTTGGGAAGTATAACTAACGGAATTAAAAAAGAAAAAAAGAAAATTGTATTTAGAAATGTGCAATTTTAATTTATCTTTTACTATAAGGAACATCATATTTTCTTGGTATGAGGCCAGTTTAACACCAGGATATTTTTTTAAATGTCTTCATGTTTTTCTGATTTTTGTTTAGTTTAGTGCTTTCTTCTATGTATTTCACTTTCATTATTTGTTTTTGTGTTAAACCTACAAAAATCATGTTCTTTGTTTGCATTTATGTATACCCCCAGCTTGTGAATCTAACATGGTTATTATTTTTGTTGTACAGGTCGCAGGTAGGTCCGGGCTCTGCTAGCATGAAAGTTTTACGCTCTGTTATGCTAGATAGTAGCCAACAAAGTACTGATAGAAGTGCTGGAACTCTAGTTGTTCAAGCCGAGGCTCCTATAACAGTGAGAGCTCCCAACCCTCAACCTTAATGGTTTTTTAAAGGGAAAAAAAAACGACTTATTATTTGTTTGTTTCCTATTTAGCTTCCAGGGACTTCACCTAAGCTGAAAGCTATAGAGATTGCAGCAGCCTACACTTCCCTGTCTTTTGGAATAGGTTATTTTGGAAGCTCTATGGAGCGGCCCAAGGTACAATAATCTGTTCCGAGTAATATTTCAAAGCCTTTATTGTTGCATATGAATTTTCTTCTTTAATTGATATATTTAGATCAGATTTTAAGATCATAGTGAGTTCAGTCGATCCCTGCAGATGACATTTAATGGTGAATCATCTCATTGAGAGTAAACCAATACGTTGTGTATTAATTAGGTGTGAAGTGTTTGTTACCATCACTATATATGATGATTTCTTGTTTTATAATTTAACAAATATTTGCGTATCATAAACTGACTGGAAGAGATTTGCATTTCGTATTTGAACTGTGCATTTCGTATTAGTCATAATTGTAATGGTGACATGTAACAGTTTGTAGTTTGTCCTGTTTAGTTCTTCCTTTTTTCACCTTCTCGTATCCATATCATGTTATATTATGTTGGTTTACATTTATCAATTTTTTTGCTGATTGCACGAAACGAGGCAAGCATGCCGCAATTCAAACCTAGTTATGTGTTTAATTTTTTACTTAATTATGTGTTTAACTTTTTACTTATACAAAACTTGTTTTCTTCATATGTTTTTATGCAGGTCACAATTCTTAGGACTGGAAAACAGCAAAATAGGACCGGCATCAACCAATTTGCTGCACGAATTGATGTTAGTGAAAGTAAAGGATAAAATATCGCGTGGGCTAAGATTTTGATAAGAAATTTAAAATTTGGAAGTAAATCAAACTGGTTTATCTATTTTCTTCTTTCAAGTGACTTGTCATGTTTCAAATGGTTAGTAAGCCAAACCTAAGACCTGAAAGATGTTCATTTTTGCTCATGAGAGAGATCAGCACAACTATTTCATGTACCATTCTCCCGCAACATGATAATGGGCTTGTTTGGTGTAGAAAGTTGAAAATGTGTGAAGCTTCTTTCATTGGGCTTCGGGCCAAAACCTTAACCTTAAGTGAGCTCGCTGATGAGTGGGCCAATAGGCTTCCTCTATGGGCTCGTGGCCTAGCCTCCAGGCTTAGCCCAAGATTTGAGTCTTTAAGTAATTTTTCAACTTTTTTTTTTATTTTTATATTTTTTTATGGATTGGGCTGAGCTGGATTTCAAATTTAGGGCCCAATCTCACTTGTGCTAGCATGTCCAGGATTTGCGCCTTATTTAAGTAAAAGCCAAATGAGCTTGGGCCAGGTTGGGTCTAGGCTCTGGCTAACTCGGGCAGGCTTGTTCAGGATTTGGCCTTTGTTTGAGTAAAATCTCAATGAGCTTGGGCCAGGTTGGGTTTCAAATTCAAGGCCTAGTCTCACTTGGGCTGGCCAGTCCAGGATTTGGGCTTTGTTTAGATAAAAGTCCAATGAGCTTGGGCTAGGTTGGGTTTCAATTTCAAGGACCAATTCTAGGCCCAGTCTCATTCAGCCAACATGTCTTGGATTGTGCTTGGTTTAGGTAAAAGGCCAATGAGCTTGGCCCGGATTGAGTTTCAAATTCAAGGCCCAATTCCAATCCAATCTCACTTGGGCTGGCCTGTTCAGAATTTAGGCCTTGTTTGGTTAAAAGCCCAATGAGTTTGGGCCGGATTGGGTTTCAAAGACAAAAAAAACTATATGTCATTCTCTTTGATCTTTCTCATAATTTTTAAAAGGGTGTTCGGGTGAACAGTCCAATTTATTATTTTCGTTGCCCAAAAGTCCAAGCATTAATTTCTCATGTTCATATAGATAAGGTTGTGTGAAATTACCAAAATACCCCTACATATATATATATATCATTACACGGATGATTTGCATTACTCACTCTCTCAACCTTTTCAAACCCTAAATCCTCTCTTTCTCTCTCTCTATATATATATATATCTTCATCTCTCTTTTTTCTTCCTTTCTCTTTCTTATCTTCGATCTATCAAGGCCACTATGATAGTTTGGTCTTTCTTCGTTTTCGGCATTGCCGTCCCAGTGGTTTCATTATGGTGGTTTCGAGTTGTGCAAGATTGCTTTAGCGCACTGTAGCCACACACGCCGGTGATCTGTCGTGACTCAGTGAGTTTTACTTGTGCCGGGATGAAAAGGACGGCGACAGATTTGCATCTGCGAATCTCTTTGAAGCGAGATGGTGGGCGGCGAGATCGGAGAGGAGGTCAACGAGGCAGTGGTCATCGCCTCCGGCGGGGTTATGGTAGCAGAATGGGAAAGGGTTAGGGTTTTTTTAGAGTTGAATTTTATATAACGTGTGTTAGTGTATTAAATCTTAGATCCTTGCAATCTTCTCTCTCTCTCAAGAACTCCGGCGACAAAGCTCGTGCTAAATCTCAGATATGAGATCTATGTGTGTGTTTGTACAAATATGTGTTTATATCTCAAATCTAGGGTTTTACATGTGTTGTGTGTGTACGTAGATATAGATATGTGAAGATTTGAAAATGTGTTTTCAAATTTTTCGCTTCTATCTCTGTTGCTCTTGTTGAAGGCTCAGATGTGTTCAAGGCTCATATCTGGAAAGTCTTCTTGATGATAATGATGATGATGATGAACATTTTCCAGAATTTTGAATAGATAGCATTCATGGATCTATCTCTAGGGGCTTCTTTTCTTTTTTTTTTTAAAAAAAAAAAAAAAAACAAACAAACAAAAGTTGTGTGGTAGATCTGTGCTAGATTTATTTATTTTTGTGTAGTTGTTGTTCATGATGATTGTTGTTGCTGAAGATTGTTGTTAATGATAATGGTGATGATGAAACATATTAAACAGATCATCATTTTGGTTTAGATCATTTGGTTTGTTTCAATAGATCAAATCTTTTTCTTTTCTTTGTTAATATTAAACAGATAGGTGAAATAGGCTTGAACAGATAGGGAAAAAATTGTAATAGATAAATAAAAAAATTAAACAGATAAATAAAAAAATTGAACAGATAGAAAATAATTTTGAATAGATAAATATAAATTTGAACAAATAAAAAATATTTTGAACAGATAGTTGAAAAGATTAAAAAATTAAACAGATAAGGTAAAAACATTGAACATATAGGAAAAACCTAAATAGATAAAGAAAAAAAAAATTGAACAGATAAGAAGAAATTTGAACAGATAGGAAATTTTTTTGAACAAATAATTTTTATTTGTACAAATAGTCAATGAAAGTCAACAAGAGTAAAATTGAAAACAAAATGTCTTTTAAAATCAATAAAAGGGTTTCTTACCAAATTATTTTACAAAAGGTGGACCACCAACAAAAAAATATTCATTGGATTTATTGCTTTAGACACATTCTAAATTGAATTTAGGGCAAATTATACAAATAGTCTCTATAGTTTGGGGCTTGTGTCACTTTGGTCCCTGACTTTTCAACTGTAACACATTTGACCATGAATTTTGAATCTTGTTCTAAGTAAGGACAATTAAATATATAATTAGATTTTTCAAGGGTAAAATTGTCAATTTGATAAAATATAAATTAATTTGACAAAAATAAATGTCAAACAAATATTTTTGAATTTTTTAAAATTATTTCTACCTACTAAAAATAAAATTATGTAAAATTGATAAATTTTTTAGACATTTATTTATTTTTTTTACCAAATTAATTTTTATTATGTGTTTGGATGATGATCATATAAAATTAATTTAAAAAAAACTAATCATGTAATTTTTATTAATTTTATCATTGGTGGATAAAAATAATTTTAAAAAAATTAAAAATATTTTTTTGACATTTATTTTTGTCAAATTAGTTTATATTTTATCAAATTGACGATTTTACCTTTAAAAAATCTAATGATATTTTCAATTGTCCTTATTTGGAACAAGATTCAAAATTCAGGGTCAAATGTGTCACAATTGAAAAGTCAATGACCAAAGTGATACAAGTCCCAAACTATGGGGACTATTAGTGTAATTAACCCTTGAATCTATCACCAATTTTCTCTTTTTAAAATTGAGCCTTTGAGATTTATTTAACTCTCTTAAAAATAAGATTTATTTGGTTAGAAGTTTCAAAATTAGTTTTTAATTAGAGTTTTTTTGGGTCTTGCATTTTTTTTTTTTTAAACTTTTGTCTGGTAGTCAAAATTTTGTACAATATTATAGTCAATTTTGTGTACATCTTTTACATAAGTAGTCAAAAAATTTTACAATATTATAATCAATTTTATTTTTATTTTTTATCGTTATATATTTTTATTTTTATTTTGTTTACTTCTTTTACATACGTAATCTAAATGTACTTTGTAAATACATCTAATATAATTTATACGACAGAGTTTCACATGTATATATTAGTTTATAAGAATATTTTAAAACTGCTTTTTTGATTTATATCCACTCAATTTACATGCATTTAAAACATTTCATATTTATTACATTTGTTTTGTATTTCTTCACATTTTATTTATTGTTTATGTATATTTTTTGGATTGCCCATATATATCTAAAACATAACAATTTTTTTGGCCTACACTAATGAGAGGGGAACTTATACCGAGCAATGGCCGAGCTAGACCTACACGGAACATGGTGTTGGGCCGAGCTAAGGTGACCTGGAATGTGATACCGAGCTAGGTCCACATGGAAGGTGGTGTCATGTTGAGCTACCTCTAGCCTCGCAGTTCTAGGAGCGATAACAAAACTATGGGGTGGTCGAGCTACTAACAGTTTGCACTATAAACGGTGAGAAAGAGGTGGTCCGTGCGACCGTGATATGTGGCCGAGATAACGAACCGTGTACCCATCCTCGGCCAGCTCTAGGTGATGCCGTTAAGGCTTTGACCGAGCATACTTCCTCTAGAAGACCAGCTTGACTCAGCACGGCGTCAAGGTGATCAAAATGATGCTTATGGTTCATAAGTAATAGCTCGGTCCAGCATTCCACATGGACCAATAACGAGAAGAGAGGAATCCACTCCTGGTATGTGTCAATACCGTTTGGCGGTGTGACAAATACTGTTTGGTAGTTTTGGTCTCTATACGTGTAAGAAATGTAGAGGCGAGCACAGCCGCCTGTCCAGAAAAAAGACAGCAGAGGTAGTGCGCCCACCATTTCTGAGACTGTATGGCCAGCCTAGAAAAGGAGGCGCACATAGACATTAGGGGTAAGCAAATCTCTCTCTCTCTCTTTCTACAGTGCTCTGCCTTCTCTTTTCTCCAAGAAAGTTGACTTGACCGTCAGAGGGGTTTTCCAACAAACCCTCCTGTCGGTTAGCTCACCTCTGTTTTGTTTACAGCACGACGAAGTTCTAACGGAGTAAGATGAGCTTGGTAGCAAGGAAATACGAAGCGATGCGAACATTTCTACCCCGTACAACTTAGATAAAATTTTAGAATTTTTTTTTCACAATCATCTTCTTTCTACTACACATCAATCAATTATTTTTTTCTCTCCTCTTTCTTTCTTAATTACTTTTTCTCTCACACCCATCTATTTAACTGTAAAAAAAATATTAAATCATCCTAAACTCCAAAATAATTTTCAAAATATATAAATCAAACAAATTTTTGAATTTTCTGAACTCTCTCTAAAAAATTATTTTTGAAATAATATCTCAAAACACAAATCAAACAAGAACAAATTTAAAACTTATTAGGTTATAAGTTTTAAAAATTTTAAATTTATTTAATTATGAATTTTAAAAAGAATTTTCAAATGATTGAGTTGAATATAAGTTTATAAACTCAAAACCAAATAAATTTTTGAATTTTGAAAAATTTACGAAAACATTTTCGACCAAACACCCAGCACGCTAATAACTGCTACAGAAATGCAGAGAAGGTACTCCAAATCCAATTTGCGAAGCTTTGTTGGGGTGTACTATATAAGTACGTTTTTTATCTTTTTATTTTTTTGGGTCATATTACCTCTCTACTTTTTTGTATATCTTTTCGAAAGTGCTCTCTCTCCTATAATGACTTCATTTGGAAAGTTGATTATTTTAATTTTTAATTATTTTAGTAGACTAAAATATTTATATTTAAGAAGAGAGTTGAATTTTTTTATAATTAGATGTGATATTTGTGAAAAAAAATAATTATAAATTTAATGTGACATTTTATTTTATTAAATATTTTAATCTATTTTATTTTAGGATAAATTACAAATACACCCCACTGAGATTTGCTTAAAATACGAATTGCCCCTTGTAGTTTAGAAAATTACAAATACCTCCCTGTCAGAATTTTTTATTTAACAGAATTAATTGAAAAAATAAAATTTCTAACTATTCACCTATACAATAATAAAATTATCTGAATTATTAATTGAAATAACATTTTAACATTATTAAAAACTGTTAATTAACTTGATGATTTATTAATAAAATGACTTATTTATTATGAAATTGTAAACCTTAAAGCCCCGTTTGTTTTCAGATGTATGGAGAGGATTCATAGTGAGGAGATTGATAGTGAGTGGATTAAATAAAATTGTGTTTGTTTTGATGATAGTTGTTAGTGTAGGAATTGTTAAAGTATTTTTATAAAAAATAATAAAACAAATATAAAAAATTAAACATTCATGTTTAAAAAAAATTCCCAATATGTAAAAAATAAAAAAAATAAAAAAATTTCTAATTCCCTCACTATTTTTCTAATACCACTTCCATCTCCTTCATTTCAATCTCCCTTCCAATCTCCATCTTAATCCCCACCTCCATCCTAATCCCTTCTTCAACTTTATCAACAAACACAACACTAAATAACCCCACTCCCATCCTAATTCCCTTCCATCCATTACATCCCAAAACAAACGGGATGTAAGGGGCATAATATAATTTTTAAAATCACAGGGGATAATTTATAATTTAAGTAAATCTTAAGGGGTGTGTTTGTAATTTATCCTTTATTTTTATTTAGAGTGCTGCTATTAGCACCACATAAATTATTTTGGATCCCCCAATTTTTAGCCTTTTTTTTTTATTACAATAATAACCTTAAATGAAATTACTACAAATGACATCATTAATTTTTGGACATCCCATCTCACAACTAAATCTACACACCCATTACATCATGAATTAGGGTTTATGAGAGTACTCACCTTTATCACCACCCCATCCCTCTTCCCAAAATTCCACCTTTAGAAGCTACCCACCCTCAAAATCTTAAAAATCCTTTGGCGGCAATATTCCGGCGGTAACAGTGGCAACTATTTAATTTCCTACACTCTCTGGCAATGACAATGAGTAGAAATTTTTCTAGCAACCACAACTCTATAAGACAAGAGAAGTATAATAATAAAAGCTTCGAAGAGGTTTATAACTTTGATGTTGTTCTTAGCTCAGAAGAGATTGACTTTATAAGGGTAAGTTTCTTAAAAAAAATGGCAAAAATAATAAAATCTGTTCGTTATTTTTTCGGAACTAAACTCCCAAACATATAACCAAAATTCGGGAACACATGCCCAAACATTGTTTATTTGTTCGGAAACTGATAACTGAACATTTATTATTTATTCAGAAACAGGTAACTGAACATTATTCTTAGGTTCAGACCTGTTTTACTGAGAAAACTAAATCAATTATTATAATTTTTTTTGTAAGAAAAAAAATTATCATGAAAAAACTAAGAAATTATGTGTGTATATATATATATAGAGAGAGAGAGAGAGAGAGAGCATACCAACTGTGACAATAGTAGATGAGGCAATAGAGACAGTAATCACATTACCTCCTTTTCTTCATGGGCTTTGTTAGGGTTTTTTTGGAAGTGGGGTTTTTTGAGATGTAGGAGTGTAAGGGGTGTGCATTCAATGGGTAAAATGTTTTCATAAGGACAATTTTAGTATTATTTGGAGAGAAAATAAATTTTAAGGGTTTCAAAATTTATAAGTGGGAGTCTAAAGAAATGGGGAATCCAAAATAATCTATGGGGTGCTAATAGCATCACTCTTTTACTTATTTTGTAAATTCTAAAAAAAAAAAAAAAATCAAATTTTGCCTTCTCAAACACCCTCCAATGTAATTTCACTTTTAGGGCTGGTTTGGGTAAACCTAAAAAAGATAAAAAGTCAAAAAATTATTAAAAAAGTTAAAAAGTTATCACTGTTCACAAATTAAAAATATATAAAAAAATAAATTTACACAAAAAAAAGTACAAATCAACTCACTTTTGAAGTGATGGTACAATCTGATTTTGTTTGTACAAAATACACAAGTGAGTGCACAAACATGACGGTGTTATTCGGCCCGTGGAGGCCCATCATGGGTCCTGTTTTGATAATCTGAACCGTCAATGTGTATAACTCGTCGAGTACTATATGCCTACAAAAAATCACGTTGATCAGATATCGATAACTATATGATCAAATAAGTTTTGTATACAAAAAATGAACGGTGAACAAATTAATGGTTCACAAAAAACTAATTAGATGAGATATTTATCGATATCCGATCAATGTGATTTTTTACAAGTATATAATACTCGACGAGTTTTACACATTGAACGGTTCCGATTATAAAAAAATGAGACCCGTGATAGACTTCCACGGGCCAAACAACACCTTCTAATCCGATTTCGAACTGGAGGCAAGCTTCTCCTATACATGTTCTGAAGTATGCTACCCACCGTACTGGCTATAAGTCCTAATCACTGTCAATACGCCTTGTTCTATATTAGGGGTAATATGATAATTTTATTATTTTATATAATATTTTAATACATATTTTTTTGTAAAAAATTAAAAAATTATCTTAAATATATATATATTTTTCCCCTACTTTTTTTATTAAAAAAATAAAAAAATGTACTTATTTAAAATACTCCCCCTCAATTTCAATCCAAATGGCGCACAAGTTTTGTGACTTTTCTCTCACTATCTTTATTTTCTTGTGGCGTGTGTGAGAGATGACTTCGTTTGGGGGTTGATTTTTTGAATTTTTTTTATTATTTTAATTTGAAATTAAAATATCTCGTTTCACAACAAGTTTTTGATTTTTTTAATTTTTTGTGAAAAAAAAATATAATAATTATAGATTAGATGTGATATTTTGTCTTATTATAAATTGAATGTGATATTTTATCTTATTCCGTCTATTTTATTTTTTTGTGACTATTTAAAAAAAAGAGAAGAAGCTGGTTTTTTTCTCCTCAGACCAATACTGTCTTGCTTTGTTTCACAAATTCTAAAGCTTTTTTTTTTTTAACTGAAGAAAAATCAACAATCTATTCTCTTTGCTTTGCTTCTAATTTGGGTTTTCCCTTCCCTTCCCTTCCCTTCCGCAATTGGAATCAATGGCTATCGTAGAAGTCTTTCTCGGTGCGTTCCTCAAAGTGCTCTTGGGAAAGATGGCCTCTGGTGAGTGGTTGGAATTTCTCCGCCACGAGGGCATTCATACCCAGCTGAGCGATTGGACCAACACTCTCTCCCAAATTCAAGCACTTCTCACTGACGCAGAGGATAAGCAATTGACCGATCGAGTCGTGAACCAGTGGCTGGACGATCTCCAGGATTTGGCATATGATTTGGATGATTTAGTGGACGACTTCTCCACCGAAGCTTTGCGACAGAAGCTGATGTCTGAGCCACCCTTAGCTAGTTCCAGCAAGGTATGGAACTTCATCCCTACTTGTTGTACCAATTTCAAGCCAACTTCTGTCATGTTTAATTTCAAAATGAGGTCCAAGATTGAGGAGATCAATACCAGATTACGCAATAGTTTTGAACAATGTTCGAAACTTAATTTGGCTAAGATTGTTGGATTCACACCTACACCTACTAAGACTTGGCAAAAACCAGAGTCTACATCTTTAATTGATGAACCTCGCATTTATGGCCGAGAACATGATCAGAGTAAGATAATTGAGCTGCTCGTAAGGGGGGATGAATCAAGTCATAGCAACCTTGGTGTAATTCCTATTGTGGGTATGGGTGGGATTGGCAAGACCACCCTTGCTCAGATGGTATACAACCATGAAACCGTGCAGAAGCATTTCGATTTGAAAGTATGGGTCTGTGTGTCAGATGAGTTTAACATTATGAGAATAACAAAAGCAATTTATGATTTAGTGACTTCCCAAACATGCAGTTTTAATAACTTGGAGCAAGCTCAAGTTAAACTAAAGAATGCTTTGGCTGGAAAGAAGTTCTTAATTGTTTTAGACGATGTCTGGAACAAAAAAGACAGTGACTGGAATGTTTTGAAGAAACCTTTCAATGATGGATCCCAAGGGAGTAAAGTTCTGGTGACTACACGGGACAGAGAAGTTGCAGGAATGATGACAACTGTTGAACTTCATGACGTTAAGATCCTATCAAAGGAGGATTGTTGGTTATTGTTTGCACAACATGCCTTTGCGAATACAAGTATTGATGCATATCCAAATTTGGTACCAATTGGTAAGGAGATTGTGGAGAAATGTAAAGGTTTGCCTCTGGCTGCTAGGACACTCGGTGGCCTTTTACGCAGTAAAGTACAAGATGACGAATGGGTAAATGTATTGCGTAGTAAAATATGGGATTTACCACACAAAAAAAGTGACATCCTTCCTGCTTTGAGATTAAGCTATCATGATCTCCCTTCGCATTTGAAGCAGTGCTTTGCATACTGCTCAATAATACCCAACAACTATGAATTTGAGGAAGAGGAGCTAGTCTTGTTGTGGATGGCGGAGGGCTTCATTCAACAACAAAATGAGAAGCAAATGGAAGATGTAGGAGCTGAGTACTTCCGTGAATTGTTGTCAAGGTCTTTTTTCCAACCCTCAAGTACCGGTAAAAGCTCTAAATTTGTGATGCATGACCTCATCAGTGATTTGGCTCAGGTAGTTGCAAGAGATACTTGTTTTAGATTGGAGGATAAATTGAAATATGAGGAGCAGTACAAGAATCTAAAGAAAGCTCGACATTCATCTTATATGCAGGAGGAACATGAGGGTATGAAAAAATTTGAGATTTTTGACAAAGCCATGCATTTACGGACCTTCTTACCATTTAACTCACCATGTGGTCTGAATTGTTATTTGGCAAGCAATGTTCCCCTTAATCTATTGCCAAAACTCAAACGCTTGAGGGTGCTCAATATGAGTAGATATCACATCACAGAAGTTCCAAATTCAGTTGAAGATTTGAAACATCTGCGGTATCTTAACCTATCCCACACCTCCATTGAAGAATTACCTGAATCACTAGGCTCTCTCTACAATCTACAAACATTGATGTTAAGAGAATGTAAAAGATTGAAAAAGTTGCCTCCAAACATGGGAAACCTAATTGACCTACATCATCTTGATACTACAGGTGCAGATTCCTTGGAAGAATTGCCACTGGGAATAGGTAAGTTGGTTAGTCTTCATACATTGTCCAATTTTATTGTTACTAAAAACAATGGGCTTCAGATAAGAGAGTTAGGAACTTAATTTATCTTCGGGGGAAGCTTTGCCTATCTGGGTTACAGAACGTGGTGGTTCCATTAGATGCAAGGGAGGTGAATTTAAATGATAAGCAGGGCTTAGATGTGTTATCAATGGAATGGAGTGTGAAGTTAGATGATTCACAAGATGGAAGAGTAGAAACAGAAGTTCTTGACATGCTACGACCTCACAAGAATTTAAAAGAGCTCCATATCAAAGGCTACCTTGGTACAAGATTTCCGACTTGGATAGGAGATCCTTTCTTCTCCAATATGGCTCACCTAAGTTTAGATAATTGTGGAAATTGTGCATCCTTGCCACCACTCGGACAACTACCATCCCTCAAAAAGCTTTACATTAAAGGAATGAGTGTACTAAAGAATGTCGGTCGTGAGTTTTATGGGCAGGGTGGTTGCAAACCTTTTCAATTACTGGAGACTCTAAGCTTTAAGGATATGCCAGAATGGGAGAATTGGTATACTTTTGGAGATCACAAGGACGTTCAACCATTCCCTCGTGTCAAATATCTCTCCATAATAAAATGTCCCAAACTTCTTAAAATGTTGCCTACTGATCTACCTTGTTTGAATAATCTAGAAATTTTGGAGTGCCCGCAATTCCTAGTTGAAGGTTCCAGCATTGGCCTCCCGTCACTCACCTTGATAGCTATGAATGACGTTCCTCTAACAAGCCTTCAAGCGGTCCATGAGATGAGGAGTATGGTTGATGTTGAACTGATATCAGCAAATGCAAAGTCTAAGCATCCTAGTTCAATTACTTCCTTGAGCATTGGGATGATTAAGAAACTTGAGCTCTTGCCGAAATGGTTTGCTCATGGGCTGATGGAACTCGAAGCATTGAAGATTACAAGCTGTGAAGAACTCAAGGCACTGTGGAAGAATGAGGCGATAGTGCAACACAGTCTCCCTGCATTCCGATGTTTGAAAATTAAAGGCTGCCCCCAGCTTGTTTCATTGTTTGAAGAAGATGAGGATGAAGAAAATGAAGAGCAAGATCAACAAGAAGAAGAAGAGGGACTCCCTTGCATAGTGAGGCTTGAGCATCTAACAATAGATAATTGTGAAAAGCTGGAGAAACTGCCACAGCTGCTACATACCTTTGCTTTTCTTAGAGAGTTGTATGTCTATAACTGTCCGAGTCTCAGCTCCTTTCCGGAGACAGGTTTTCCGTGCACCCTGAAAAGACTCGAGATACGTGATTGTGAGGCTCTGCAATCTGTATTCGGGTGGATAACACAGATTAATCACAATAATCTTGAAGTGTTATGGGTTCAGGATTGTCCATCCCTCACATGCTTGATATCGTGTAGAGGTGGGGGGCTACCACCCACACTCAAATACCTTGAGATTTGGGGGTGTGAAAAGTTGGAGGCACTGCTAGTAGAGGAGGGGATGGAAATTAATTGTCCATCTCTTGAGTCTGTTTGGATATGGGGTTGTGATAGGCTCAAATACTTGCCAAATGCCCTTCCTACTGATAATAATCTCAGGAATCTCAGTCAGTTGGTGGTATTTGGGTGTGAGAATTTGGAGTCCATTCCGGAAGGATGGTTCCACTCTGCAACAAATCTGAGACAATTGTTTATCATCGGATGCAAAAAACTGAAGGACTTGCAGCTCTTGCCACACCAATTGCAGACCATCAACTACCTTACTTCTCTTCAAGTTCTGTGGATGAATATTTCACAATGGAACAACAACTTCAAGAAGATTGGTTTGCACAGTTTATCCTCTCTTAAAACACTGTCGATTTCAAGCAAGGAAGAAGAAGAAGATCTGGTGGGTTCTAGCTTTCCGATAGATGGGCTGTTGTTGCCCACCTCTCTGATCTATTTTTACATCTGGGATTTTCGAAATCTGGAGAAGCTATCTTCTAAGTTGTTTCAAAACCTCACCTCTCTTGAGGAACTTGAAATTGATGGTTGCCCTAGGCTCAAATCTTTACCAGTGCAAAGGCTGCCTCCCTCACTTAAGAGATTGTGGATCAGGGGAAGTTGGAAACTAACGGGGAAGTGTGAAAAGGGGAAAGGCAAATATTGGCGCCACTTGGCTCACATTCCTCAAGTCGTCGTTCTTGGTGATGTTGATGTTGATGTTGTTGTCGATGTTGTTGATGATGATGATGATGATGATGATGAGTGATAAGCTCTGTGGAGTCAAATTGCCAGGTATCAAAATAGAAACTAATTTGATAAATATAAACATTTAAAAATTATTTTTAAATTTTAAAAACAAAATATTTTTTCAAAAATAGAAAATCATATGAAAAACGATAAGTGTTTTTTACTTTCATTTATTTATTTTTTATTTTTTACTTTTACAGATTTTAGAAAACTTAATCAAACCATCTGATTGATAGAAAAGATTTCCAGCATTGCTAATTTTTAATGTCTTTTTGCTTATCGATTTTCAAATTTTTTTTGAATGAGTAATCGCTGAAGTATGCAGTACATCATATTTTCAAGTTAATCGATTTTTTTTTTTTTGGATGAAGAAGTTATTTTCAGATTCATATAAAAATTTAAAACAAAATGAATTTGTATTTTGAATTAATAAAAAATAATTTTGAAAATAATAAAAAAAATGTTAAATTTAAATTTGGAGGACCATTATGGAATGAGTAAATAATTTTTAAAATTTTGTTTGGTTTTAGAGTTTTCAAAAATAGTTTTAAAAGTTTTAATTTGTATTTTTTTAATATATTGGCTAATTTGTTTTATTTATTTATTTAATTATTTTTTAGATTTATCTAATCTACATATAATTAAAAAAAATTTAAAAATTTAGAAATCTTTAAAAAATTTAATAAATACAAAATACATACGAAATGTCTTAAATTTGTATATTTGTTAATATTTAGTGATTTTTTAAACGTTTATTTATTTATTTATAAATTTTATACGTTTTAGGTGTATGTAGATTGAGTGGATCTAAAAACTTGAAAAACATTGATTAAAATACTTAAAAAGTTCTGTAAAAACAATAAAATACGGATTGAAACTTAAAACTATTTCTGAAAACTCTAAAACCAATCAGAGTTTTAAAAATTATTTCAGATTTTAAAAACTAAATGAGTTTTGGATTTTCAAACTTCTAAAAACTAATTTTAGAATATACAGCCAAACAAATTTTTAGAAAATTATCTTTGAAATTTGATTATAAAAACCAAACCTTTAGTTTGGTGGTTTTTTGGGCTAGGCATTAATAAATTATTTTTGTATTTGTTAAGTTGTTGTCTATATAGTGACCGGGAAAAGTTAGATTGAAAGTGATTAAGCGCGTACAAATTCTTGTTGAAGGGGGAATTTTTTGGCCGGTCAAAGAAGGGTAATGTTACAAAAGAAAGAAGAAAGAGAATGAAATGGTGTGAAATTATGTAAGTAGTTTGCAAATGCTTAGAAAAATTAAACAAATTTTTTGTTGTTGTAAGAGCTACTTTAAAAGTTACAAACAAATATACGCATATCAGGTGTCCAAATTTTATTTTGGTGAGTTGTTCTAATAAATATAGAAACTGAAAGCAATTTTAATTGTATACTTGGAGTTGTTACATTTTTTGTATGAAAAGAATTCAGGGTATTAAGTTTTATCAATCTACAAGGGATTATCTACAAGGGATTATTTGATACAGAAATGTGCTTTCAAGGATTTGAATACAAAGAGAGGCTTCTTTCGATAGATTTCCTCGTTTGCTGTTATTTCTCGAGGGAACCACAACAAATGGAAGAGTTCTCATTTCTTTCCAACTTGGTGCATTTGTCCTTGGATATCTTGTCCATCCAGTGATTGTTCGCTATCCCCATGTACACTTTGACCAATCCTGGTAAGAATTTTCTTTAGTTGAAACCGTTTTGGTGTTGTTTTTTTGTAATATCTTTACCTAACTTGCATCATATTGCCTTTCATTTTGTTTAGGGGAAATATAGCTTTGGGAAAGCCCATGTTTAGAATGTTCAGAGTTTCACAATTTCATAGAGGTATGTTGAATGATTTTTTATTTATCTATAGTTGCATATACTGAAAATATAGTGAGCTTGGCTTCCCCCATTATTTTTGTTTGTAAAATTTTTGGATAGTATGGTGTATGAGGTGGCAATTCATATATATAGGTTGTTATAATGATGCCCCAATTTGCTATTTTTCTTTTGATAACTAACTCACTTTCGCAGATCATCAATATTGATTATTCATCAGCTTAAATATACATGCATTTATATGATGTGTCGCTGACTATATTATAATTTGAATTACGGTTACTGAATAACTTGTATGTTGTAAAAAGTTGAATGAAGTCATTCATTAAATTGTACAAGTAGAGTATCTTCTTATTGTTTTACCCTTTGAAAATCAGTAGGAAAATGATGCCCATTTTGCTTAGAGGGTGAGTCGACATTATTTGATTAATCTTTGTTGCCTTGTTGGCTTTATTTGATATTTTAGTATTAAGTATATTCTTATACATCAAAGTTTTTAATGGGCACATTATATACAATTTGTTAATTTTTTGTATATTGTTAACATGTTCAGTATTTCATATGCTTAATCTCCTAAGCAATTCAGAACTAGTGGATGTTTAACACACCGTAAATATTGCAATTGAATTTGTGTGATGTTATGTCTATTGCATTTGTGTGTGGAAGCTTGCCCTTTCTTTTTTTTTTTCCGCATCTGTGCACAAAGAATCAGCCAATTGATGATTCTTAGTCTTTGGATTTCAAGTAATATTATTATATATACAAAGATCAAAATTTCTTTTCAGTGTGTTGTTTCAAATAGTACAAAAACCAAAGCATCTCGGAAATATTTTATGAAATGAAGATAAAATAGAAATGTTTGAAAATGTAAATTGAAATATATATGTAAATGTATAAAAGCCTAATAATTGATTAATTAAACTAATTGAGATTCACATAGTCATTCACGTAAAAGAAATAAAAAACTAATGTTACTACGAACTAAAAATTATTAGACATTATTAGCATTATGATTTTAATGAAGGAAAATATTATACATTATGATTTATGGAATCAATTGTTTAACTTTATTAGCATTTATGGAATTTTTGTATTAGTGATGCAAGCGGTCATTTATTAGATTTTTGTAAAAATTAACTATTGTGGTTTCTGCTTTCATTATGTTATTTGTAATTTGGTAACTATAAATTACTTGATCCGGTTTTGTGTATTACACAAGTTTATTAGTGTAAATTATGTATAATTGGAGGTTGATAGTAGTGGTGAATTGTTTAATGGACGTTTCTGGCTCTGTAATGGTTGATTCTTAGAACTTCTTTGTACTATGGAGAAGAATCCAATTTTTGTGAAATTGATGATTATCTAACAGCACACTCCATTTTGGATTTGTCTTGATTTGCCACTTGAGCTGCCTTGAGTATATGTATCATTCTCTCTAAGTTATTTGTGGATATTGTGTTTTTAATCCATCAATTCATCCCTGATGGATATATGCAGACTAGCCATGCTATAGCTACCTCTCTTAATGTTACACATGAAGAAGTTATTGAAACTGAATGATTTTTGTTAGATTGAAAACTCAGAGATTCAATACCTTATATACACTCCACATGTTTACAAAATATCTAACTAAAATATCTACCTAACTCACTCTGTTACAAGAAGTTGAACTAACACTTGACTTGTTTGGTTTGCATGACAACATATCTCTAGTCTGGTCTTGGATTGAATCTTGGATGGCTGAGTCTTGATTGGTTACATAACTGTACAAACATCTCATTCCTATGGAGACATCATGCTGCTTGCAAAAGCTTCTACATCCAAACAGGCCACTTTTCGTGCTCCATGTGTTTTGGCTTTTATAGTTTATCTTGCTTTTAGGTTGGCAAAAATGATCTTGTACTTCATTTAAACATTCTATGAAGTGCTAGATTTGAGCTCTTAAACTTAATTTGATGGCCTTTTTTGTGATGGACCAAGAATATTTGATGCAGTTGCAATGATGGAATTTACATTGTCTCCTTGGGATCTCATAATGTATTAGGTGTAGGCCTTGAAGCACACCATTTAACGCTTATAATTCCTCTCTTCCAAAATAAATAAGTTGAATTAATGTTTTTATTAATGACTATTGATTAATCTATATATTACTAAATGGAGAAAGGATCACAAATTAATTTGAATAAATAGAGGTGAAAAACACAGTAGAGAAGTCTTGGAAAAACTAATGTGCCAGTAAAAGGTCTTGTATTCCTTTAGTTCTAGCGAGGAGATTTTTCCATCTCAATTGGAGTCTTGAAATAGATCTTTAAAATGTAAATACAGTATTAGTTCTATCTATGTTAATTGGTTTCTTTTCTATGATTTTAGTAAACAATGAGTTGTTAATTAATGGAACATGAAAAAACAAAATACCCTTGAAATGAAATTTAAGGTTGTAATTTTGTGGGAAGAAGAGTATTTGAGGAGTAGATCGTTTTCAAACTTGGCAAGAGCTAAGCCAATCTTGCTCCAGCTCAGCCCAAAGTTTTCAGACAAAAGACTGAGTTCCTAATCTTGGATAGTCTTTACGTTGTCGGAAAGTCAAAAGAATAGGGGCCTTTGGGTAAAATGTGGGAAAGTAGGGATTTTTTTGTCATGGTACATTAGAATGGGTTCTCACTTTGTCCGTTCATTAGCTTTAACAAAACTCAAGGAGTAAAATTAGCATAATGACCTGCTTGATATTTGGAATTGGACAAAAATTCACACAACCTGTCATGTCGTACTTCAACTCTTTCACATGCATTACTAAAAATATTTTAGTGTATTCTGGTTTGCCTAGTTTGATTTCTTTCAAATTGGGTTGATTTATAGAACTTGAACTTTGTTCGTTTAGCTCAACAATCTAAATTTTGCGAGCACCAAGCAAAGTGTACTCAAGGCTCCAGCTGCTTGGTTCTTTTAACAGTTGTAACCTTGAGGTATGGCGAATCTTGCCTAGACGTGAGCTTTTTGTGTGGTTAATTTTTAACAGCCTTCATTTCTCCGTTGTATGTTTCCACTTTGATGGAAGAGTATTTTTTTTTTTTTGCCATATATGCCTTGCTCCTTCCAGGGAGTATATACGTTGTTTGGCAACATTGTGTTTGTTCAGAGTGTTTATTGCCTAGCCTTAGAAAACTGTGCAGGAACTTTCCCGGATGCAACTTTAGCTTCATTGGTTTCTTTAATATTTTTTCATATGTACTTCGAATACTTTTTGTAAATTTTTCATCTTGTCTACTAAATTCGAAACAACCCTTTTTCTAATAAATAATAATGCTAAATTATTTAAAGAGCCATGCTAATGACAGCCCAATGGGCTGCCAATAAGGGGAAGAAAACGCCAAAAAACGCTCAATGTATTTTTTACACATTCCAAAGCATTTTTACGCATGTATTCAGATTTTTCACAAATTTGGATACACTTTTTACATATCCACTGGTACTGTTGACAGCCCCAAGGCTGTCTTTAGCATTTTTCCTTATTTAAATTATGCAAATGTATTCCGTGTCCAAGAGATATGTTGGAAGACTCATAGGAATGATGGAAACAACCCGTAGAATACTTGTAACAACCCTCACTTCATCTTAGTCATGCTCTCATGCATTTATATGATTTTGTCTTGTTAAGCTTGCATTTCAAACCTTGTCTTTGTTTTGCTTAAGTGCTACAGCATGCTTCGTTCCTTGCTTGGTGTAAGTTTAGCTGAGGTCATCCTAAGCCTAAGTCACACCTTTGAACCTCTTACACCTAGGACTATCTTGGAATCTTTTGGTTAACCTCCGCTCGCACCTTGGCATATTGGCCGAGATGTCACTATCTAGGCCGAGGTGTTCATCACCAAGGCCGAGATGTTACCCTTGCACCTAGTGATCTTATTCCTGGATTGGTATGACCTAGACCGAGGTGTGGCACATCTAGGCCGAGGTGTGGCATAGCTAAGTCAAGTGTTGTCCTTCCTAGCCGAGATCATTGAGACCTTACTTGCCGAAGCCTTGTCCTTAGCCGAGATCATTACCTGCCGGAGTGCCTATGCCATATTGCTTGTTGAACACACTTTGTCATAGCCTTGTCTTTTCACTCAATCACCTTTTTGAGAAGAGCCAACTAGCCAATGCCACGTGTCCCAGCAGAGGGTTAAGTCAGTGAGTTATTGAGAAACACATCATTTTGTATCATATCCTTGTCTTTTAGAGAGAGAGGCTCTAGGAAGAAGAAGGAGGAGTTCTTAGAGAGGGAATAGATTTCCAAGCTTGATCTTCACACCTTGAGCCGTTACATTCGTGTATTGAGGTTAGAATCTTGATCTACTCTTGTTGTTCTTATTGTTCATCTAGCTGCATTACATGGTCGAGCACGATTTGTAAGCCATGCATTGATTTAAAGTTTGGTTTTAGAAAGAGAAAGTGATATTCATGTATTCTTGAATAAAAGCCTTGTTTGATCCGAAAGCTTGCATCAAGATTTATGTTTTTGTGTTTGTTTTCTTAAGATCTTCAAGTATGGGTACCCAGGTCCATGTTTTCGAACTCATCTCATGAAATCCCAGATTTCGTAATAACAAATTGTGATTGAGCATTCATATTTTTCATGTTCTTCATGTTCATGTTCTTCACGTTCTTCAGCAGAGGGAAATCCAGATTTTCCCGACTTCATTTCCTTGAATGTGGCCATCGGGACCACACCTCGGCAAGGAGGTGTGGGACCTTGGCCAAGACCTGGTTGGTACCCATTATGTTTTCCCGAGATGAGAAACAGTGTTTTGTTTTGGTCCGACTTAGTTTTGAAGGAATGCCGAGATCATTTGCATACATGTAAAGCTTGTTTGAGAGTGCATTCAATAGACTTTGCCATGTGTTTGTAGGATTTGGACTCTTGCTTTGACCCCGACGTCTGAAGAACTAAGTGAGTGATATTTTTAATAAAGCTATGTTATGACATTTGATAAAGCTTTGCCTTGCTTGTTTTGGAAAAGTATTTGTATAGCATGAATGACTATCCCTATTTTGTGTATCAAGTATTAGCTTTGGTCTTGATAACATTCTTGACAAGTCCGTACGTACTAAGGGACTATAAGTATTTGTAGCACAAGTCCGTATGTGCTAAGGAACTATAAGCATTTGTAGCACAAGTCCGTACGTGCTAGGGGACTCTAAGCGTTTGTAGCACAAGTCTGTACGTGCTAGGGGACTCTAAACTTTTGTAGCACCTTTGATTATGTCATCCCTTGTATTATTGATGCTAGTAAGCATCTCCTGAGACTTGAAAGATTTTTTTTAGATGAACTTGATTTTCCTTTGATTTCGTACAAGATGTGATGTGTTTTGGCTTGATAAAGATTTCGGATATCATTCATGCAAACCCTTTTATTGATTATATCATTCACTAAGTATCCAAGCTCACCCTCTCTGTATATATATGTAGGTGATGAGCAGGACGGCGGTGACACCTAGATGCGTTTGGGCATGATGTTTTGGATTCATACTTTTGATAGCATCTTGAAGACTACGCTTCTTGGCTTGTGATTCATTGTATTTTGCATATGTCGACTTGAGAAGCCTTTTGATCAAGATGTATTATGTACTTATTTGTATTCAAGTTGTAAGATCTCGATATGATGTATGTCATTTCATTTGATTTATGCACAGCTCTTATGGACTAATTAGAATTAAATTATTGCTTCTGCACATGTAAGCCCTATATGTATACTCTGTTTGTGTGTAAATCTTTGTAAGTTGGCCTTTGGTAATCTCGGATTACTGGCCATCATGACACCATTCTTCTAGGGGCGGAATGGGGTCGTGACAATACTGCATGTTTTACAAAACTAAGTTGCATCTCTCTCTCTCTCTCTCTCTTTGTGGGGGAGTTTGAAGTCTTCTTTGGAGTCCACCCTAATTTGTTTGTCATTTGCATGCTTGGCAGGAAAGTCTCTCACTATACACTATTGAAATGGCAAGGGTGGAATCAATGAGTTTTTAATTAAATGATTTATATATGAATACTTTTGTTGTGTTATAATATGGTGAAAATACAGATAGATTCATATCTCTTCATTGTTGTATTTGGTAAAATAGTTATTTGGAAGATTTCCTTCTGTCAACTTTTTTTTAGAAATCTAGATGTATTACTATGCTGAATATATGGTTTTATATCATATCCTCAGTAGCTTTTTTTATTTTTTGGGGGTGTGTATATTTAACATAAATGTATAGGACATTTTAGAAAGAAAAAAACGAAGCATGCTTTTGTATCTTCTGGTTAAAATGATGAAAAATTGAAAATGAGCTTTATAGACTTGTAAGTTACACATCCCTTTGAAGAAGAATTTTTGGGTGCTCATGTAACATCTAGAATGCATGTTGTGTGTTCCTATATTCAAGAGCACTCTATCGAGCTTGCCTATTTATTTTATGCCTATGACCCATTTTTGGCGTTTTATCCTTTCAAAACGTTACTCACCTAAGGTTTTAGTTCAATTGTAAATTTTATTTTCCTCTTAAGGAAACCTTCAAGGAAATATATTTAAAAACCTTTTGAGATCATTAAATTTAAGGTTTTGGAACAAAATGTACCATGTTTCGGAACGTGCTTTCCAAAATCTAATTCGTTCGGGTGTTAGTGTTTTGTCTCTCGAAGCCAAATTTCTCTTTTTTATTCAGTATTCTAGTTCATCATTAATGGATTACCCTCAATTTTATATTAATTGGTCAATTGGAAAGAAGATGAATTGGATTATATATTTTCTTTGCTAGACATTCGATTTAAGCAGTTCAGAAGCTGTGGACTTTCTGGATACATTTCTATCCATGAATCCTGATTCCAGGTTTGACGACATGAAATTTTAATTTTAGTGATATCTCTATAATGCAATAATTGTCATGTATGGCTTCATTTTCCTATAAGCAACTATTTATAATATACTTCTGATCAAAATTGCTTGAGTTGTTCATCTGGCACTTCATGCCACCACCTTACCTACTTCATGCTAGTCCCTGAATGTGATCAATTTTCTTTCATTCTGTGGCATAAGATTATTGAACAGGGTATTTGAATCATGGATGAGTGATCTGCTTGTTTTTTTTTTCATTTTATCTGCCTTCATTTCATGTGTTCCTTCTATTCTGTTTCTTTTTCCTTTCTTTCACTTGTATATGTGATTTTTATTTGAGTTTATTAAAAAATATATTTTCATTGAACTAATGTTGCATCCATGCCAATGATGCAAATGAGGGATTTTTTGGCAGCTAAATCAAATTATTCTTGATATTCCATTATTTGATTTAAAAGCATATGTTATTGCTTCTTCCATTTTTCTCAGATATATCAAATCCTTGGTAGGGTTATAATTAACGTTGATAATGAGTATTTCTGTGAATATATATATTTTTATCCTCATCGGTATGTTGTATATTTGTTGCATTGGATAATCTTGCTGTTGCTGTGAAATTTATTAATCATTATCATAACAGGCTTTTCTTTTCTTTATATTTTCTTTTACGCATAATTTTAAAACATGTGA
Source organism: Camellia lanceoleosa (assembly GCA_025200525.1). Lineage (NCBI taxonomy): Eukaryota > Viridiplantae > Streptophyta > Magnoliopsida > Ericales > Theaceae > Camellia > Camellia lanceoleosa. The sequence continues at coordinate 72,294,994 of CM045770.1, read as the reverse complement.
GCTCAATTTTCTTCCAGCAGCTGGGTTCTGAAATTGACAATTTTTTTAATTATTGTGATTTGTGACTATTATAACATACTGTAGGGCTTCACTAAACTGAAGATGTAGACCATGTGTATCTATATATGCTTAATCCTATCCTAATTGCAACATGCAGCACTGAAATGCTTTCTTTTCTCTTTTGAGTTTGTCTAATTGCATTTAAGTTTGTGTTAATATCAATAGCGCTTAAGTTGGTGGTGATGCAAGAATTGTTTATCTCACTGTTTGCATCCTGCTCACAGTGGACAGGTTAAAATCCACAATTTCTTCAGGGTTCTGAGATTGAAGGCTTGTAATTTTTTTGAAAAGGTTAGTCGCCAAGTATTTTTCACTTTTTATGTAACCTACTGATCTTTAATATGAATATCTTTTTTGTGTCTCCATGCTTGAAAGGCCTTTTTAAGTATGCCATCTTTGTCTAGCTCTTTTTCGATTTCTGACATTTGAACTGCAAAATCATTTGTTACATATATATATTTTAAAATTTAATTTGCCATGGAATAAAGGTCAATATACATTTGAACAATAAAAGTCACAAAACAAGCATGACAATTTTTAACAAGGATTTGTGTGTGTCAAATGCCAATACTTTTCACACTTCCGGAGTTGTGTAGGACACATTTTAAAGGTGTTCTTTATTCAAAAATTAAACTTCATGATTTATGACAGTTGGGCAACATGTCCTAACGCTGGCCAATATGTAACTCACATAACTTAATGTTGTGTTATTGATTTCATCTAGTTTAGAGAAAATTTTTAATCATGAAGAAATATCAAGTCAAAGGTTTATACAAAATTTTTCAATATGACCATATTTTAAAAGAGGATGATAAATTACCTATAAGGAGTGGGGTGTGGGCAGAGAGAGAAGTCATTATAATAATTTGCACTTCTATGCCAGACACAAATTCTACTATATCTGTCTCTGCCATCATCAATGATTAAAATATCAATATAATTCACTACTAGAAAGTTCAATCATAACTTACAGGATCCTATTACAAGCGTGAGGACACTCTAAATCCACATATTGCCCAATTAGAAGCAAATCAATTATGAAATTGATAGATGATTGATTATTATCTGTGGATTGATATGACTACTTTTAGTATGTATACATAACCAAGTAGGACTAGTTCAGTTGACTAGAATTCTTGAATCTCTCATGGAGGTCAAGGGTTCATGTCTTGCCATGGACAAGGTTCCCTCCCTCCCCAGGCTATGATTGTAAATGTCCAAAAATATAAAATAAAATAAAATAAAGAAATATATTACCACTTGGAACTTGCAAACTGGGGACCCTGACATTCCAAAGTTGTATAACAGGATGCTCAGCTCCTGATTGGATTCCAAAGCTGCAATGGCTTGTCACACTTGATTAAAACCTGTGTTAAGTATCAAATTTAAAAAATACTAGAAGAATGTTTTTCCTTAGTTTTTCTTATCAACCTGTACAGAACTGAGTGCAGCAAGTATTGAACGATGTTCTCCAGAAACTTCACAATATTGACTGCAAGGCTACGACAATTATCATAGTCATTAATTCCTCTGATTTACTTGAACAAAAATACTTAAGCATTAAGTTGCACAAATGATAGTTAATTAAAGGAGAAGGCAATATAAGTTAGTACCATAGTATATTAGATTTGTGAATCATAAACTATGCGATTTGCCATGTAATAGTACTCTTATTTGTTGTTGTGTATCTATTTTCTTATGATTTGATGAGTCACTATCTAAGTTTCAATGTTGGACTGTGGTGACGTCCCATGTCTATCCATGCTGCTTAAAAGACCCATGTTGTGTCTTTGTGATGACTTGAACATAGTTGCTGGTGACACAAAATGGATGTGAAATTATGGTCACTAATAGGAAAATGCAATATTGTATAACTATGAAGAACGGGTACAGGTACTGGTGCAGGTATGTCGATGTGGCAAAATCTAAAAAAAGTAGGGTACGGGTACGGCTTCGGCTTGATACTTTTGTAAAAAAATGTTTATTTTTAATTTGGAGTAATACAAAAATTAATTAAATGATTTAATTTGTTAAAATTCAACCTACAATTAACATTTAATGTCAAAAGTAAAGGTATAAACGAAAATTAAATGTCATTATATTAAATAACTTACAAACCACAGCTTAATTTTATAATCATGCTAAGCATAAAATTTAAAATAAAAATAAAATCCAGTGAAAGAAATTTTATCTTTGTAGTAGAAGAAAATAGTGTTTTGACTGAGGTATGGTATAACTTGGGTATATACTAGGTATGTCTACTAGGTACGTTTGGGTATGCCAAAAATTGAGAAGAAAAAATTTGGGTATATGTTTTATATACCCAGTACGTATGCAGAAATACCATATGCTGGTGAGTACCTAGTATGGGTATGGCATGTTTGTAGAAGTACCCATACTTCATAGCTGTATAACTATGTAGACAATACTAGGCTTTAGTCTTGAATGGATGGATATGAGGCCTTTGCTGTGGAAATAAATTAGATACGTGAATAAATTTTGCTCACTTGTTGTCCACGGAATGTGAAACAACACTACAATTTACAGCTACTTGATTTGAGAAAGTTTTCATATTTAAGACGTTATTCTTTCTTGATTTCATCACCTATCTCATGGCGATTATTCTATGTTGTAGATATTTGGAGTCCTTGCTGTGGAGAAAAAGGGTAAAATAACATTCAAGTGGTGACAATCTCTCTCTCTCTCTTAGTTATGCATGCGATCCCCAATTGGTCCCAACTTTGCCTCCACAAAGTAAAAAATTTAAATATTTTAAGTTATGTACATCTAAAAAATAAAAAATAAAAAAATAATTAAAATATTAAAATTTTGACTAAAAACAAAAAAACACAATTTTTTGAAAAGTTGGTTCAATTTTCTGAAACCAAACAAGGTATTGTTTCTTGTGAATTGTATGTTCTTGCCTTGTGGGTGATCACATTGTTTATATGATTTGATCAGTATAAACTTTACTGCTTCATTTTCTTCAAGCTTTCCGTTTTGGTCTTCTTTGTCTTCCTTCATTCTATCTTTCAAAAGTTCTTTAGAAGTAATATTGTGGCTGACTGATTGACTTTTTACTCCATGTTAGCTATATTTGCAGTTATAAATGACTATGACTGTGATTATTTATTTGCGCAAAATGGTCTTGTGGCCTATAAGGATGGGAAGCTCATTGGGACACAGGTATTGTCTAAATCTATACCGAAATTATTTATCTCAAGTCCAAGATTCGAATGATACTTTTATAAATATGTTGACAATTCTTCACACTGTTCTTATGAACAACTAAGGTCTTGAATATTTTAGACATAATTGTACAAAATGTAGGAAAATTGGGTTTATAATTTGGCCTCTTCAATGGAAAATGCTATTGAATAATGCCTTAATACAGCAGATTCTTTAGGTTCTCTTCTGAACCATTTTAGGTTTGAAAAAGGTAGAGAAACAATAAATATTTGCTAACATTTCCAATATTGTTTAAATTAAATCTGCCAATTCATCTCCTTGAACAACCTTAAGTTCCTGAGCAATGGACTGTAATTTTAATATGTTTTGCAGAAGGTTGTAGTTGCCTTCAGCCATATTTATGCACTTGGGGTCCACTTTGTTATCTTTTCCATTTTTTGTTCTTTTGCTTACTTTTTAAATTTTTTTTCCTTAGATTCGTAATTCTACAGAGCTTGAGATCATATCTTGGAGAAGAAAAACTTAAGGTCAGACCCTTCTCCCGTTCTTTCCTACATCTTGAGGAGGCACACAACCTCACTAAACAAACTACATTGTTATTAATTAGTAATTTGCGAAAAGCCAAGTCCCCAAGGGGACACTCTAGCAACTTAGAGGCAAGACCCAAGTTCGAATTTCTTAACTATCAAAAAAAAAAAAAATGTAATTTGCAAGAAGCCAAAGGGACCATAAAATTAGAAAAGTTAGGCTCATATATTTATTACACTATCAAGGGTAGAAACAATAAAATATGCCCCTATCTCCATCCTTCAGTAAGATTACACATCAACATGCTTGTCAGAAACATCCATTTTTTTCCAAGTTGTTTATAGTATGGTCAAGAAGAGAAAATTTTTTGATTTTTTTTTTGGTTGTTGTCAAAGTCAGTTTAGGTATAAAAAGTTATGTTGGTTGTAGCCATTGGATGGTAGGCTTGGTCTATATATGGACAAAACATTTATGGTACATTATTAGTTTATGGATATGACATTTTTAAATGATTTGTAGGGATTTATTAATTTTGCGCTGCATTACAATTGCTGATTTGGATATTGCAATAAAGAGGTTTGTGAAGTGCAAGCACGGGTTGCAACTAACCATACATGTTAAGCTTCTGAGTCCGTTTCTTATTCAACTTCTTCTTTAGTGGAACATTTATAGCGTTCCGAAGCAGAATTCTCAATATATCACCAATTGGCCAAAACTACAGCCAGGAAGAACGGGATGAGTTTGAAAATATGACAAGGTACAATATCTTAAATTGTGATTAAGATTAAGTTCAAAACTTGGGTCTCTATAAGAAACACAGTTGATATTGGACCTCTTGAAAATTACTATACTGAAATTATATTCAGGTTCTGAACATACGACCTAAGATGGTGTCTGTGCTCTGCGAAAAATTTGCTCACCTTAACGTCACCTTTTCCATTGAGGGAAAAATAAGTTTTGATGTGAGTGAATGTTATTCCTTGTTTATGCTTTGATGATTCTTAAGGTGATAAAATAAGTGATAATAAGTCATTGCAGTTGAATTTATGTTTAGGCTTAATGCTTGCATGTTTTAACAGGTTTTCCCTCAAGGTTGGGACAAGACTTATTGCTTGAGATATGTGGATGATTTTCATGAAATCCACTTCTTTGAAGACAAAACTTACAAGGTAACAATTTTATCGTCTCTCTTCAGTTTGGTTATTCCCTTCCTTTTATGGTATTTGCCATGTGACGCTAACTTGTTATTGAAGGTTGACTAGCTTTTAGTACACTGTTGGGACTAAACGAAGGGCTTGGATGTTGTTTGAATAGGGAAGAAATGACCATGAGATATATGAATCAGAGCGAACCATGGGGCACACAGGTCTGCTCTATATTTCAGCTTATTTTTGCAGTTCAATGCACTATGGAGTTCTCTATTGCCATAGCATCCAGAGAACCAAATGCATTGTTAATATGGTGCCATTTGCAAAGAAATCTAAAATCTTCAATCAAGTCAATTCATTTTGTTTTCAACAGCATCCACATGCATCTATCTCATTTGTTAAAGTTGGATAATTACCAAAGAAAATGGATCCATCAACAAAAGAAAGAAAATTGATGATATTTTCTTATAAAGTTCCGAATGAGTTTGTACATAAAATAGGCCGTACTTGTTTTAAATGCTATGGAAAACAAAATGGATTAAATATTGCAAGTTGAGATGGAACAGTTTCATTTTCATTGAGTACCCAAATACTTTTTAAATGGATATCAATGTCAATGTTCCCTTTTGCCATTTTAATTTTATAATCATGGTAATGTGAACTTTTTTCTTGTTCTATTCTCAGTTACCAGCCCTGAGGATACCGTAAGGCAGTGTACAGCTCTCTTTCTAAGCAAGCAGGTTTAATGGTCCCTGTGGTTATTTCAACTTTGTTGCCTTCAATTATTTGCCATTTGTAATTTATAGGTATAAGAATGATGGGTAACAGAAATATCTGTTTGAATATGTAATTCCCTTCACAGGCTTCATTTTTGTATTCGAGTAACGACTATTTTCATGTTGCCAGTGTTCATTAGAAGTTCAATCTGTTATTTGAATGAGATCACAGAGATTAATAGGCATTGCCAGTATTTTTGTATGAAATAAGAATCCAATTTTTTGTATTCAGCTTATTAAATCGCAAATGTCATTTGAGATTTCTTTCATATGCACTACTGTCTCTCTACCTTTTCTTTTTTGTTTTCCTGTTTTGTCTTGGATATCTATCTTAGTAAAGCAATTTATTTTGGTAGTGAAATAAAATTTTGGGAATTATGCAGGTTTTCTTCTAATGGATGAAGTAATGATGATCATTACTGAAATTGATGCAATACCATAAAAGAATAAATCTAATAAATAGATTGTTTTGCATATTTAATTTCCGAAGGAAAATACCACAAACTCTAATCCTCGAGTAGCATGCTATTTGGGAAGCAAGATTGATCTGACTACCATTTGACCAGGTCCGAATGTTTTTCCAGTTTGTGCTTCAGCAAAAGTCTTATTTGATTGCATGGAAATTAGATTCACTTTGCAACAAACTAACATTTCCTTCTTGTTTCCTCTTCCTTCCTATAATCAAGTTGATGTTTACTAGTTCAGCAATCCAATATTTTTCCTCAGTGGAAGTTGGGCATGTTACTGCATCAATGGCAAGATTACCTGGTACGCCTACTATCTTCTTGTGGTTTTGTTGCCGTATCTTTTGTTGTCATCAGACCCTTAACACCACCTTTTCTTGCAACAAAATATCGTCACATGTTTGGTTGTGTTAACCTTTTCTGTTGTCTGTTTTACCACCTTGAAAATATAGAAACTTGTTGTCAGTTTTACCACCTTGAAAATATAGAAACTTGATTAGGAAACTATTTTCAGAAAAATTTTCTGAAAGCAAGCCACATTCTATGAAACACCAAAAAAATTGTTTTTGAATGTTTGAAAATTATTTTTTTACCAAAATGAAAATGAAATAAAAATGATGGGTATTTTTAAACTTTCTGTTGTTTTTGCTTCTGTAAAGACAACCAAAATGGAGAGAATAAAAACACTACCAAACAGGTAAACACTGCAATTCATGCCTTCATTTTTGTTAAGCAGTGAAAATTTCTCTACAAGCTGTCTTTTTTCTAGTAGACTAATAAATTTTACGTTCTGTTCTTGATATTGAGGATATAGCATTAAAGCATGATTCCACGTATTGGTTTCTTAGTAATAATACAAGTGCACCATGGAAAATGTAAGGTGGCGTTTGGTAGAGTTTTCTAAATATGATTTGAAAATAGAGTTGTATTTTGAGTTTGTGAGTTTTAAAATTATGATTTGAGTGTGAAAAATTTGTTTGGTTAAGAGTTTTGGAGGGAGTTTTGAGTTTTTGAAATTAGAAAAGTTATTTGATTGAAAAACTTACAACTCATAACCAAACACATAACCTAAAATTCTATTCAAAGCTCATATAAAAATTAAAAAAATTTTGAAAATATTTTTTATTTACAATATAAAAATAATGGGTGCCAAAAAAAAAAAAAAAACCGAACACTATTCCACTCAATCAGCCGAACGTCCGGAAGGACGACCGGGTTAGCCAAATTTTCCCATCTAAAAAGGAGTTTTTAAAAGTAAGTGTAGAATTATAATTTAAAAGCTGAAAACAAACACCACACTCATGAAAGTGGGTGGAAATGTGTTTGGCAAACATACCAAACGTAGCCTAAAGTTTGTCTCTTCAGATAGATCCTATGTTTTCTTCTATCTATTAGATTTCCAATTCTTCTATGCAAAACATTTTCTTCTGTTTTTTTTTTCCAGGTAACTTTTAAGGGTAAATTAGTATTATTATTTTATTTATTATTATTTTTTAATTGAATGTGTAGGACCAGAATAGGGAAACGATAAACAACATTAAATGACTAGATTTGAGCCCAAAAATTACTCACACCTAGTAAGGGAGCACCTTTTCCACTAAGCCAATCCTTGGTCTAGGCCCTCTAGTATAAATTATACTTAGCATGCATATATTATACACCGAATTTCACTTTAATTTCTCATTTTTCTAATTGCAATAGTAAATCCATTACAATTTTAGTCAAAGTACAATATGGACATTCCATCATTTATCGTTTGGAGAATTGATGGTGAGCTTCAATAGGTTCGTATACCACCTGTTAGTTCTTGGTCAGGTCACAGTTATTCATCGTGTTATGTTTTTTTTTTTAATCATAAATTTTTTATTCCTTGTTTGGGGCCTCAATCTTCTTAAGCTTTAAGTGGCTTAGTTGGGTTGATGCCCGACATGCGCTTTTCTTTCAGCACATCATTTGTACAAGCCTGTGATGCCACTAACCTCACCACATTCAGCTTTGGTGACATGGGGTGGTAATGGATGGGTGAAGGGGTAGGGGTGACTCTGGGTGGTGGGAAGGGGTGGGGGAAGGGATGAAAGGATTGGCATAGAAAATCATTTTAGAAATGATGATGAAGGAGAAGAAGAAGAAGAAGAAGAAGAAGAAGAAGAAGAAGAAGAAGAAAGGTAGTAAAATTGCATAGGTACCCTAAAAAATGACTCAACACCCAATTAACATAAGAGTGACATTGGAACTTGACAATAAATGGAATGGGTTAACTATTGCAATTAAAAAATAAGAGATCAAAACAAGAACGAGTGCAGGATGTCAAGTGTAATTTACCTAATTCTAACTATTTCATACAACTTACAAATATGTCTTCAAAATATGTCACTAGATGAAAACAACAAATGTCACCAAATCTTACATATGCACATGATATTTGTTATGTACACTACTATGGCCCCGTTTGTTTTGGGGTTAAATAGATGGGAGGGGATTAGGATGGAGGTGGGGTTATTTAGTGTTGTGTTTGTTTGTAGAGTTGGGGAGGGGATTAGGATGGAGGAGGTGATATAGATAGAGGTTGGAAGGGAGATTGAGATGGAGGAGGTGGAGATGGTATTAGAAAAATAGTGAGGGGATTAGAATTTTTTTTTTATTTTTTTTATTTTTTATAGATTGGGAATTTTTTTAAAAATATTAATGTTTAATTTTTTATATTTTTTTATTTGTTTTATTATTTTATATAAAAATAATTTAACAATTCCTACACTAACAACTATCATCAAAACAAACACAATTTTACTTAATCCCCTCCATTTTACCTCTGAAAACAAACGGAGCCTATATACACTAGGATTTTTAATTTTCCATAAGAGGTGTTGGCCTCTTCGGAACAGTAGGAACCTCAATATCTCCTTCCAACATCTTAATGGCATCCAAAATGGTAGGCCTCACAGAAACCATTGCATGTGCGCACAAAACCCCAAACCTCTCCACCACCGCCTTTACACTTGCACTTGCTTCATCTCCTCCACCAATCTCTCTCAACAAACTACTATCCAAAGCCTCTTCCATCTTCCCCGCCTTCACTAGTGACCAACACCAATCCGTGAGCACCAATGTCCAAACCAGCAACTCCTTTGATGAGTTCAAATCAAAATCACCACCACCAAGAGCTTTCCTTCCACACATCATCTCCAAAACCACCACCCCGAAACTACACACATCATTCTTCTCGCTAAAGTGCCTATACAGTGCATACTCTAGAGCCAAATACCCATGTGTTCCAGCAACCTTACTAGTAGTGAGATGAGACTGCCCTTCTCTGGTTTCTTTTGCAAATCCAAAATCGGCCACTCTCACCCTCATCTCTCCGTCTAACAATATATTTGTTTCCTTGATGTCTCTGTGGTATATTGCTAGTTTCACTCCATAGTGATGGTAAGCTAACCTATTTGCCACATCTAAGATTATATTCTTCCTTTGAGGCCAGTTTAGTGGTTGCTTATGGTTTTGATCTGAAGGAAACAAATGGGCATTAAGATTCCCATTTGGCATGTAATCGTACACCACGTATTGACTCTGGCCAATCTCTTCATACAGCACATTGTTTTCATCTTCATAATTTGACACTCTACAACAGCAGCCTCTGAGCGGCACGAGATTTCGATGCTTCAGATTGCTGAGAATGTCAACTTCATTGTAGAACTCTTCATTTCCTTGAAAATCTAATTCTATGAGTTGTTTAACTGCAATCATGCTACCATCAACTAAGGTCCCTTTATAGACAACCCCAAAACTTCCTCTCTCGATGAGATTGGTTGATGAGAAATTCTTGGTTGCCTTCTTGAGCTCGTGAATTGTGAACCATTTCGAACCCATGTTAGGCCTGATCATTGTTCTTGCCCGCCTAGACCCCAACTCCCCTCGATCATCTCTCTTTTTCCTCCACTTCTTATACCATAGAAAGTACAAACCCAACAAAGATATGATCAGCAAGACCACAACCTATGTTACACGGACTCGGGTATGGGTATCGGGTGCGGGTGCGGGTGCGTATCTAGGGATCGGACACTTCAAAATTAAAAATTAAGGATACATGGATATGTATCCAAATTTAGATACGGGTACGGGAATACGTTAAATAGTTTTTTTTATAAAAAAATATATGTTTATTATATGAAGATGAGTTATATTATATAAATAACAAATAAAAATCTATGAAGTACGAACACGAACACGGACACACATTCTAAAAAATGGGGACACGAACACAGTAAGGGACATGGCAAATTTTTTAATTTTTTTTATAAATTTTTTAATTTTAATATACATTAATTATTTTATTTATTTATTATATTTTTTAAATAATGTGTTCCATTTAATTTTTTTATTTTATTTTACATAAATGTGTTTATTTTTTTTAATTAATATATGTAAGTATATATTATCTTATAAATATATTATATGTTATATAATAATTATTATATAATATATAATAATAGTTATTAACTATTATTATTATTATATATAGATGGATATGAATAGATATGAATCAAGAGACAGATATGAATCAAGTCAAGAAGATAAAATGACAGAGAGAGAGAAGGAGAGAAAAGCGAAGCGATCGATTACGATCGCGATCGCGAGGGAGAGAGAGAAGGTGAGAGAGAGAGAGAGAGAGAGAGAGAGGCTTTCGAAGTCGTTTGGGGTGTTCGACTGTTCGATCGACTGATGGAGCTTTGATCTTCGATTAGATCGATCGGATGGAGTTTCGATTGGAGGTCTTTGATCTTCAACTGGATGGAGCTTCGACCAGGTTATCTCTTGCCTCTCATCTTTCATTTATTTTGCTGTTTGTAAAGAGCCATGTTCGAGAGAGAATAGGCGAATCCGACACAGATCCCACACCTACTGTAACGCCCTCAAAATGAACCCATAATATATAACAGTAGCATGCATTAATAAAATAAAACGAATCATTAAATTATCCATCAGAGTACTTTTATTGAAAGACATCACATGTAACACCAGAAATAAATGCCCTAAGGGCTTACATCTTTCCAAGCTAACACTTGGACACAAAAGGATGAGTACTAACTCAATTACAAATTAAGCTCTTGGCTTGAATGTTTACATGTAATCTCAAATAAAAACAAATAACTAAAGACAAGTCTTCAAAGTCTAAACCCTTCCAAGCTAAGTCCTTGGAGGTAGTATATCGCCTGGACCTGAAAATGATATTCCCGTATACGGTGAGCCACAGCCCAATAGGAATATACTAAACCAAATATAAGCATTGAATAAAGCAATAGCATTCAATAGATGGTTAACACAACTATTCATTTCACCAACATACAGTTTCATGACCTTAATGTCTATGACACGTTTCACTTTCCATTATTTATTCAACTTTTCATTTATATCAATATGGCTCAGAACCTGGCCAAACCGTAACAGTGAACTATATATCACATTAACGTTTCTTCCAATATCAACAAAATAAATGAGACAAAGGCTCATATCAAAACACTTCCATACTTCCCGATTGATACACATTTTAGTGCTGTATCAACATGTAAAAACACTTCAATATAAATAAGCACACATAATAGTGATGCTAATGGAGTCCATTCCCTATCTCTTCCAAAACAAAATCCGGTTTAGAGGTCCATCCCCTATCTTCCCCTAAACCGTGGAGTACATCCCCTATCTCCTCCCACACAATACAATGCATATACAATGTAATAAACACTTGCCATATACAACACACAATCAATACATGTAATTTCTGTATTAATTCCACAGTCCAAATCAATGACTTAACCAATGTGATTAGTTTCAGTTTTTCCTAATCCACATGCAATGTCTACAACAATCACGGCTATCCTCCACCGATAGCCCAAAACAGATATTTCTAAACAGGAAATAAATGTATCAACTAATATAATTCCAATATTTTCATAGGTGAGTGATTAAACTAACCAACTACACGATTTAATCAATAAATTCCTCAATTCCATGAATTCAACTAAATTCCCCAATTTTCCCTAAATTAATTCTACTAATTAATTTATTAACAACTAGGGTTTTTCCCAAAATTACCAAACAACCCCCAACATATCAAAATACCATAACTTAGAACAAAACCTATAATATGGAGTAGGAAATCCCTACCTCGAAGTGAAGAACCCGAATGGAGAAGATGACGAAAATTCAAAGTGCTCCAAACCCAAGATTGTTCAGATTAAAAAGAAGCCCTTGACTCACTCTATCTTTTTAATAAAGGATCTAGGGTAGAAACACACTCTAAATAGATCAAACCTAAGAGAGAAGGTGAGTAGAAGGAGGGAGAAAACGTCCCTAGGGTTCTGATATCAAAAAGATGCTGAAAAAATGTTTTAAAAATTGCTGCTGCCTATTTAAATAAAACAGGCTCGCTCGAGCGAAAAAGTGGTCGCTCGAGCGACCAGACACAAAGGATACTCGCTCGAGCGAAGGAAAGCTTGCTCGAGCCTATAATACGATGCTTCAGGTCTGCAACCCAGAAGCACGCTCGAGCGACAGAATACTCGCTCGAGCGAAGGACTCAAAACTCGCTCGAGCGAAGGAAAGCTCGCTCGAGCCAACAAACCCTGCTTTCAGGTCTATACTAGACGCAATCGCTCGCTCGAGCTAAGAAACCCTGGCTCGATCGAAGGACCAAAACAAACAGCTCGCACGAGCGACAAACTTCTCGCTCGAGCGAAGGACCAGAATACTGGACAACAACCCTTTGCTCCCAAACACTCCCAACCTGTAACAAACCTACCCAAAACATCCTATAACTGAAAAAATAGGGAATGAAAGGATGACAACAACAAATATATAACGACGGAATCCATGGAACTTAAGTCCGGATATAACAATCAAATGGGAAAAGACCGGGGTCGCTATAACCTCCCCCTTTAAAGAATTTCGTCCCCGAAATTAAGCATAAGTTTTCAAAAACAGGTTTTTCTCAATTTCCAATGATATTACACTACAATAATAAATAATTTGACCCAATACCGGTCATTTCATCTCTTATCAAGAGGCAATTCCCAATATATTTCAACCTGCATTATCAACATGCAATTTCCTTTCAATAACAACAATTATCAATCTATAAGATTCACGATTTCGTATCGTATTCAATGTTCATGATACATTCCCAATTTTACAATATATTCAACATATGCAATGTTCTATTAAACTTCCATTATGAGGCAAGTTTCAAAATACTTCCATTAAACCAAAACATTCACAATGTTTTTCAACTTAAGACATATATAAAGCTCTTAAGTCCAACAATATTACGGAATCTAAGTACAAGGTTACATATCAACAAACATGTCCGGATATTTCTCGCGGACTTCCAACTCACATTCCCAAGTGGCTTCCTCCACCCCGTGATGTTTCCACAAAACCTTTACCAAAGGGATGGTCTTGCCTAGCAAAACTTGATCCCGCCTATCCAAAACCCGAACCGGCCTCTCCTCGTACGAGACATCCTCGTCAACCTATAAGTCGGTCCAATCCAACACATGTGATGGATCTGGCTCATACTTCCGAAGCATACTCACATGAAACACGTCATGAACTCCGGATAACTGCGGTGGCAAAGCTAAACGATAGGCAGCCTCACCAATCCTCTCAAGGATTTCAAAAGGACCAATAAAACCGAGGGGACAACTTCCCGCTCTTCCCAAACCTCATCAATCCCCGCCTAGGTGCTATCTTCAGAAAGACATGGTCACCCACCTCAAATACCAAAGGTCTCCTCCTACGGTCCGCATAAGATTTCTGACGACTCTGGGCTGTAACAAGCCTTCTACGGATAAGCTCAACTTTCTCCGTCGTTTCCCTCACCAACTCCGGACCCAACAAAGGTGCATCACTGTAGACGCGCCCGTGGGCTTCACTCTACAGTTCGGACTCCCTTTGTGTCACGGTTCTAAATCTGAACCAAAGAGTCCAAATTCGGCAAATCGTTTTGAAGAAAAACAGATTTTTTGAAAAGTAGTGCCAAACATAGACTGCTTTGCCAGATTACAGAGTCACCACCTAAATATTTTAAAATGGGAAATTTAGGAAACCCTGACTTGGTGCCGAAGGCCACGTGTCCGTCATCACCAAAGTGGTCTTGGCTCGGGAGCTTGGGTACGATCGGGGAAGGTCAGCTATGAGCACCCCCTTTTGCCCGGTCCAAAGACCGGCCTCTACTAACCGTGATATCCGATTTTGAAAACGTTATGCGTTCTTATTCCAATTATTAACCTAGAATTACTATGTTATGCACACAGCAAACAAGTATAGACTAGATCGCCTAATTTGGAAACAAGCATTGCATATCCGTGGGTTTTGAAAACGCTTTGGAATTTGCTACTCGCAAGTAGGCTAAAACACGGATTTCAACGAGTTTTTCCAACTCAAGTAATCCAACCTCCACCTACAGCCATTCAAAGCTTTATCTCACATAAGCATTTAGCCGCATGGTAAGCATATCTGTCATGGCAACATTCACACGCATGTGGTATCTTTGAAGCGTAAAATACTTACATCGTACTCCGTGCCAAAACAATAAACTAGTTAGCAAACATGCATGTCCTAGTTCATGTTAAGTGGCTAATGCATCGCATACAGGGATGTAATCTAGACAGGCTCGGCTACCCTAAACATGGCACATGAAATGCAGCAACTACCACGTATTCAATTTGGAATTGAAAGTACGATGCAGTTTGCATGATGTGCCGAGCCCGATGCATGTAAACAAATGCATGAATGCACGCATGCGTAGCATAAGGTATGCTAAAATAAACGTGCCCTAATCTACCATTGTAAGCAGGTAAATAAAAGGAAGAAAGAAATGGGGGTTGGAAGACATACACCCACTCATCCACACTTATTACAATTATGCCCTCACACAGAGGGACCGAATAAATATTACAGTCCGAATAATAAATAAATTAATTATTACAGAAATTTCTATTTGTCAAATTAAATCATATGTAAAAAGAAAGGGGGCTTCAGCCCTGCCTCGGGATGCGTGAATGATGCATGCTCGAATCCGACTCGCCCGGAAAACCCACACCGCACCACTGTTGGCTCTGCTTTTACTGCCCTGCTTCTCTGGAAAATTGCAAAAGTCCTGGAACAGGCTCCCTGAATCCTAAGGATCATCACCGGCTGGATAGAATGTCCACCGGCCGTGTATAAAGTCCACCGGCTGGAAATGAAGCTATCGGCAATAAATACATTGCCGGTCGGCACTCTATACTGCCGGTCGGCACCAAATTCTCAGAGAAGATTTTGGACAAAGAATAGCAAGGCATAGAATTTCTAGGCAAATGTATGCATGGACACACTCCCTATCATGTAATGGACTCAAGGGAGCATGGCCCTCGACCCCCGGGCCATCAATCACGCATTTCCATGCATGATGGCCAAAGAGTCAAGTGTGCATTTTAATATCAAATGTAATGCACACCAAACATACAAGGGACCCAACCTCAATCATGGTTGATCAAGAGGCAAGGTAATGCACAACAATGCACATGCAACCTAAGCATGCAAGCTAACATACAAACATGCAATGCAACTACATGGCATACACAACGCTAACAACATAACATGCACAACGCATTGAAACATGGCGTACACAATGCAACATGGACTTACACCAACACAAGTGGGCCTCTGCCACACTCACATAGGAGGCCATCGGATCAAAGTGAAGTGCCTCGAAATGCGTGCACACGGGCACGCAAACCGAGGCAATGGCATACGGAATGCAATGATGCTAAAATGACATAAACAATACAATATGGGCTTACACTAACATGAGAGAGCCTCAGCCACACTCACATAAGAGGCCGAGAGATGAAAAATGAGATGCCTCGAAATGCGTGCACACGGGCACGCAAACCAAGGCAATGGCATACGCGATGAAATGGCATGGAAATATGATATGCAAACATGCAAATGAATTTCAACACTGAAATATGGGGCAAAACAGTCCCGAAACATGGCCAAAGTGTACCCGATGCATGGAATGGTCCCGAAACATGAATTTTGGCACCCAAAATGGCCTATAGCTACACCAAACATGCATAATTGATACATGACATGAAAAGGAAGAAGCAAGGCAGCCCCATAACTCACATTTTTACAGTACAAAACATGGGCAAACAGAAATCACAAATGGGGCTAACATGGCATACAAAAATGGCTCCACAAGGGAGGCTATGAAGCAAGTGGTATATGCAAAGACCAAATGGAAAAACATCCTTCTACAACACTGAAGAGGGACCAAAAATATGACTACTCACAGTAGATGACAGCCCCCAAATCAATATGAAAACATGCCCGACATGCCATGCAAGATTGAAGCCAACAAAGGCTATAATATGAGGTATACAAAACATGCATCAAACAGCAAAAGACCTTTAATGAGATATGCCAAGAAGGTAAAAATATGGCCATTTTCAGTTCTGATGATGGCCTAAAAACAGAAGCAAGACAGGCCAACAAAGCATGCAAAAATGGGGGCCAAAGACGGGTATAATGGTAAGCACAACATGGAGGCCCCCAACAGTGGTGGTCTCTTATACAATGTTGTAGAGGGACTCAAAATAAGCCTACTCACGGTTCATGAAACACTCCAAAACAATTTACATGTAGGCCAAACAAATCATGCAAATTTACGGTAAATAGGAGGGATTATGAAGTAAGTGCAAGATAGGGGTCCCAAAAATGGTTGAGCCCTTCTTCAATGTTAAATAAGGGCTCAAAATGAGCCTACTTTCAGTTTACATTATGCTCAAAAACAGATCACACATAGGCTAGAAATTGCATGCAAAAATGTGGCATATCAAGGAGTATTGAAGCAAGTGCACTATGGAGGGCTCAAACAGGGTTGAGCCCTTAAACAAACATGAAGAATGGCTCAAAAGAATGCCCCTTTCAGTTAGGGTCGGAGCCCAAAACAGTAAGAAAATAGGGTAGAAAAATGTGACAAGAATATGCTACAAAAGAGGGAAAATGATCTTACCCTTGAAGACTACCCTTTTTGTTGCTTCTTGGCTTGAGTTGCAGCACCTTTGGCCTCTGAAAAACTGCTCCAAGTTGCTATGATGGAGTAGTGGTGGTGGTGCTATGGATTGGTGAAGAAATGGCCAAGGATTTGAGAGGTTTATAGTAGAGAGAGAGAAATCTAGAGTGAGAAGCTCCCAAAACTTTCTTTTTTTGTTCTAACCCTAAACATATGAGATATAAGGTCCTATATATGTCAAAATAAGAGCCTTTAGTCAAAATATCCCAATTAAATATCTTCCACAGTGTATTGATAAATATCTGTCAAAAATCTGAGTTCTGGGCACTTTTGGCCGGCCGGCAATCTTTTGTACCGGTCGGATAAATGGATGGCCGGTAGGCAGACGGTAAGGTCAAAAAGTACCGGTGGAAGTCTCGATTTAAGCCCCGGAAGTTATCTTTCCAATGGCGCAAACCTTGCATTAAAATTTCTTCTGTAGAAAAAGTTATGCCAGTTTCCGTAAAGCCGCGCAGATTCGGTCCAACCGGACTTCAACCAACCATATCTCCTCCCCCCGGATTTGGACTTAGGAGATTCTTGAGTGAAAAATGAAGCCCCGGAAATAAGCTTTCCAATGGTGGTGGCCCCATATTTTAATTCCTCTTGTACAAAGAGTTACGCCCGTTTCGGGGAAGCCGCGCAGACTTTTCTCCTTCCCGGATTCATGCTGAACCACTCCCAAACTAGTTTTCTCCCCTCTTCTCCTCTTTTCTTCAACTTCAAACCCCTAAGTAAGGTATTTTGAAAGATTTTTCAAAGATTTCATCTCTCTTTCATTCATCTCCCCTTTGTCCTTGCTCGGTTTACCGAAAAGCCCAACATTTACCGAAATGCGAGCGTCGGAACATCGTGGGAATTTTATTTCAAAAATGTTTTGAAAGAGAGGGTTTTAAGGTATAAAAACCATCAAAAATAATTTTGGTCCACAATGGGGTATGAAGTTGAGATTTGCCTCTCTCTTTGCCGAAGAAACTGAACCTGTGCACTGTACACCTTTCTCCACTGAGCAAACCATCAGTAACGCCCAAGTCTCGAGGGCGGTCAAAAATGGGGTGTCTACAATCACCCACCTCAGCCCAACAAACTAGAGACCTACATGGTTGGCCATACAAGGCCTCAAACGGTGCCATACCGATACTAGACTGGAAACTGTTGTTGTAGGCAAACTCCACTAATGGCAAGTGCCTCTCCCACGACCCACTAAAGTCAAGAACACAACCCTAAAGCATATCCTCAAGGATCTGAATAGTACGCTCGGACTGCCCGTTAGTTTAAGGATGATAAGCCGTGCTAAAGGTCAACTTTTTGCCCAAGGCACTCTGCAAACTCTGCCACAACCTGGCAGTAAAACGAGGATCTCTATCTGAGACGATAGTCACTGGGACCCCGTGCAACCTCACTATGTCCCGAATGTACAAGTCGGCAAGATGATCTACCGAATCTCTCACGCGCATAGGAATGAAGTGCGCCAACTTAGTCAACCGGTCTACAACCACCCAAATAGCATCACTACCCCGCTGAGTCCTCGGAAGGCCTACAACGAAATCCATAGTGACATGCTCCCACTTCCACTCGGCAATAAGCAAGGGTTGTAACAAACCTGCTGGCCTCTGATGCTCGGCCTTCACTTGCTGACAAGTAAGGCACTTGGACACGAAAGCTGACACATCTCTCTTCATACCCCGCCACCAAAACTGGCAACCCAAATCCCGATACATCTTAGTGCCTCCCGGATGCACTGCAAGGCGTGAATGATGAAATTCTCGGAGTACCTCCTCTCGGCAAGACTCCGGCACAAACAATCGGTCTCAGTACCTCACACTCAAGTCGGGATAAACCGTCAAACCTTTCTCAACCTTCCCACTGGAGATCCTCTCTCGGAGGGAATCTACCTCAAGGTCACCTCTCTGTGCCTCTAATACTCGAGTCACAAGTGTAGGCTGCGCAACAACAGAAAACAAGGCCGTAGCCTCAACGGATTCGCCCAGAAGCAAATCAAACTCCCCAAGTGCACCCAACATCTCCTATTCCTGGATGGCTATACTAGGTACGTCACCCACAGATTTCCTGCTAAGGGTATCGGCCACCACATTGGCCTTCTCCAGATGATAATGCAACTCGAAGTCATAATCCTCAATAAACTCCATCCACCTCCTCTGCCTCAAGTTCAAGTCTTTCTGTGTAAACAGATATTTCAGACTCTTATGATCCGAGAATACCTCGAATCTCTCACGATAAAGGTAATGCCTCCAAATCTTCAAGGCAAAGATCACAGCTGCTAACTCTAGGTCATGGGTAGGGTAATTTTTCTCGTGTATTTTCAATTGACGTGAGCCATAGGCTACCACTTTCCCCTCTTGCATCAACACACAACCCAAACCCTCTCGTGAGGCATCACAATAGACAGCATAACCCAACCCTCTCTCCAGAATAATCAAAACCGGAGCGGTGGTCAATCTAACCTTCAACTCCTGAAACGACTTTTCACAAGTCTCACTCCATACAAATTTGACTCCTTTCCGAGTCAATCTAGTCAACGGCGAAGCTAACCTGGAGAAATCCTTCACAAACCGGCGATAATACCCAGCTAATCCCAGAAAACTGCGGATCTCAAACACACTCTTAGGCTGTGCCCAATCTTGCACTGCCTCAGTCTTGGATGTATCAACAGACACCCCTTCCCCAGAAACTACATGGCGTAAGAACTTCACCTCCCTTAGCTAGAACTCACACTTCCCGAACTTAGCATAAAGCTTATGGGATCTAAGCAACTCAAGCACCACTCTCAAGTGTTCCTCGTGCTCCTCCTCAGAAGGTGAATAAATCAGGATGTCGTCCACGAAGACGACCACAAAACGATCCAAGAATTCCCGGAATATCCAGTTCATCAAGTCCATAAACACTGCCGGTGCATTGGTGAGCCCAAATAGCATCACCGGAAACTCATAATGGCCATACTGCGTACGGAGTGCCGTCTTTGGAATATCCTCCTCCTTGACTCTTAACTGGTGGTAACCCGATCTCAAGTCTATCTTAGAGAAACAACGGGAACCCTTCAATTGGTCAAACAGATCATCTATACGAGGCATAGGGTACTTATTCTTGACTGTAGCCCGATTCAATTTCCGGTAGTCAATACAGAGTCTCAAAGCACCACCTTTCTTTTTAGCAAAGAGGGCCGGTGCTCCCCACGGCGAAACACTAGGACAAATGTAGCCCTTATCTAACAACTCCTGGAGCTGAATCTTCAACTCAACTAACTCGGCTGGGGCAAAACGATATGGTGCCATAGAAATCGGCGTCGTACCGAGCACTAGATCAATAGAGAACTCAATCTCTCGATGCGGTGGCAAACTAACAAGATCCTCGGGAAAGACGTCTGAGTACTCACAAACTACTCTTGGCAACACAGTCTGGGTCTCATCACACTCACCACTCTCAAAGCTAGCAAGTAGACCACTAAGCTCACTCCGCCCTCGCAGATCATACCCCGGTGGCAAAACACTACCAACACGGTCCCCCAAGAAATGGAAACACTCCCCGCTCACGGTACAACAAGTGACCCTCTGGCGGTAGCAATCAATAACTGCCCAGTATGACGATAACCAGCCCATACCCAAAATAACATCAAAGCCCTTCATGGGCATAACTACAAAAGGAAACGGAAGCCTATGATCGGCGACCTCTATATCACAACCCCTAACATCTTGTTTCAAGATCAATTCACCCCCAATGGGTGACACTACACAAATAGGAGATGCTAACTGTGCTAACTCCAACTCCAAAATAAATGCAAATGCAGCAGACACAAAGGAATGAGATGCACCCGTATCAATCAAAACACTAGCAATTGAATTGCAAAACAAGAAGGTACCTCTCACAACAGATGGAGCCGGTACGAAATCCTGCGCGGTAACAGCATACATACGCCCAGATGATCTCTGGTCTACCTGCTCACCCCTATGAGCATAAGACTGCTGTACAGACTGGGACGATGAAGCCCCCTGATTGGCCCTCGAGGCCTGAACCGACTGAACTGGCTGATGACTCTGAGTTTGCCTCAAACTAGATGCACCAGACGTGCCACTCAACTGCGGGCAATACCTCTTCATGTGTCCTGCCTGACCACACTGAAAACAAGAGAGCGGCTGGCCTCTACCTTGACTCTGGCTCTGAGATCGAGTCGAAGAAGATGCTGCTCTCTGCACTCCTCCCCTCTGCGGGCAAACTGGAGACTTGTGGCCCAGCTGGCCACACTTGAAACAGGTAATGTCTCCCTGGCTGCCTTTCCCAGAACCTGCACTCGGCACTGGAAAAGTCGATCTAGAAAAGCTACTCTGAGACTGCTGAGGATTGAAACCTCTCTGTCTCCTGCCATCACTCTGGCCATCCTGACTCCTCTTGGAGCCTTTCTGCCCTTCCTTCTCCTCCTGCATCATGATCTCCATATGGGCTGCAGCATCAACCATACGCCCATAATCCCGAATCATAGTTCCTCCAACTCTCAGCTTGAGGCCACGCCTCAACTTCTTCTCGAACTCAATACAACGGCGTTCCTCAGACGCCACCAACTCAGGTGCAAACCTAGACAAGCTGGTAAATGCAGCCTCAAACTTGGCCACTGAAGAACTCGACTGTTTAAGGTAGAATCAGGCGGTCTCTCGGCTTCTCCTGATCTGGAGATAAGAACCTCTCTTGGAAAGCATTCACAAAAGCCTCCCACGTACCTTCTATACGACCCTTTGTAAACTTCCACCACTGACCCGCATCCCCCTTCAGTTGGAACGATGCCAAGGTCACTTTCAACCCCTTGTCTTCGATGCCAAGCATCTCAAACGTCTTTGTTGTCTGTTCGAGCCATTCATCTGCCTTAAGTGGCTCTTTAGGATCACCCACAAAGTCGTCCGGGTTAGATCGGAAGAACTCCCTCTTCAGAAAAGAAGATCCCGCATCCGCAACAACAACCTGGGCTTGATTCTCAGCCCTAAGAATGCCAACTGACTCCCTGAATGCCCCTGCTATCTCTCGGGCCAAAGCGTCCATAGCCTGCTGGCCTACCGGCTCGGCCACATTGGCCTGGCCAACTTCCTCCTGCTGTTCCGGAATCTCATCCGGTATAGGCACTTCTTGCCTACCCTGCCTACCACGTCCTCGTCCTCGTCCTGACATCCTAATAAAGGAAACAAAGACGTTAGCACATTAATAAATGTGCTGAAGCTATAACACTCGCGTCCTAATGCATTGGACAACAGTAATTCATTCCACGTAAGCACATAATCACATAAGCACCTACGAATTTCATTCCTGGATAATAGCGGTCCGGCGTTACTATAGTTCGGTTAGGCGGCATTGATCAAGTGCCTTTCCAACAAGACTACTAGCAACTCAAGGGTCCAACCAATATCCTAGAAACTACATTCCATACCCACATAGTCACATAAACATGTTATCATGTAAGCATATAACATTACACTAAGTCTTTATCAAACGAGACGAACCCATTGTGATACTAATCACTTCCCACGTACCCAAAGTATTCGAACCCGGTATGCTCTGATACCAAGTTGTAATGCCCTCAAAATGAACCCATAATATATAACAGTAGCATGCATTAATAAAATAAAACGAATCATTAAATTATCCATCAGAGTACTTTTATTGAAAGACATCACATGTAACACCAGAAATAAATGCCCTAAGGGCTTACATCTTTCCAAGCTAACACTTGGACACAAAAGGATGAGTACTAACTTAATTACAAATTAAGCCCTTGGCTTGAATGTTTACATGTAATCTCAAATAAAAACAAATAACTAAAGACAAGTCTTCAAAGTCTAAACCCTTCCAAGCTAAGTCCTTGGAGGTAGTATATCGCCTGGACCTGAAAATGATGTTCCCGTATAGGGTGAGCCACAGCCCAGTAGGAATATAGTAAACCAAATATAAGCATTGAATAAAGCAATAGCATTCAATAGATGGTTAACACAACTATTCATTTCACCAACATACAGTTTCATGACCTTAATGTCTATGACACGTTTCACTTTCCATTATTTATTCAACTTTCCATTTATATCAATATGGCTCAGAACCTGGCCAAACCGTAACAGTGAACTATATATCACATTAACGTTTCTTCCAATATCAACAAAATAAATGAGACAAAGGCTCATATCAAAACACTTCCATACTTCCCGATTGATACACATTTTAGTGCTGTATCAACAACATGTAAAAACACTTCAATATCAATAAGCACACATAATAGTGATGCTAGTGGAGTCCATCCCCTATCTCCTCCAAAACAAAATCCGGTTTAGAGGTCCATCCCCTATCTTCCCCTAAACCGTGGAGTACATCCCCTATCTCCTCCCACACAATACAATGCATATACAATGTAATAAACACTTGCCATATACAACACACAATCAATACATGTAATTTCTGTATTAATTCCACAGTCCAAATCAATGACTTAACCAATGTGATTAGTTTCAGTTTTTCCTAATCCACATGCAATGTCTACAACAATCACGGCTATCCTCCACCGATAGCCCAAAACAGATATTTCTAAACAGGAAATAAATGTATCAACTAATATAATTCCAATATTTTCATATATGAGTGATTAAACTAACCAACTACACGATTTAATCAATAAATTCCTCAATTCCATGAATTCAACTAAATTCCCCAATTTTTCCTAAATTAATTCTACTAATTAATTTATTAACAACTAGGGTTTTTCCCAAAATTACCAAACAACCCCCAACATATCAAAATACCATAACTTAGAACAAAACCTATAATATGGAGTAGGAAATCCCTACCTCAAAGCGAAGAACCCGAATGGAGAAGATGACGAAAATCCAAAGTTCTCTAAACCCAAGATTGTTCAGATTAAAAGGAAGCCCTTGACTCACTCTATCTTTTTAATAAAGGATCTAGGGTAGAAACACACTCTAAATAGATCAAACCTAAGAGAGAAGGTGAGTAGAAGGAGAGAGAAAACGTCCCTAGGGTTCTGAAATCAAAAAGATGCTGAAAAAATGTTTTAAAAACCGCTGCTGCCTATTTAAGTAAAACAAGCTCGCTCGAGCGAAGAAGTGGTCGCTCGAGCGACCAGACACAAAGGATACTCGCTCGAGCGAAGGAAAGCTCGCTCGAGCCAACAATACGATGCTTCAGGTCTGCAACCCAGAAGCACGCTCGAGCGACAGAATGCTCGCTCGAGCGAAGGACTCGAAACTCGCTCGAGCGAAGGAAAGCTCGCTCGAGCCGACAAACCCTGCTTTCAGGTCTATACTAGACGCAATCGCTCGCTCGAGCTAAGAAACCCTGGCTCAAGTGAAGGACCAAAACAAACAGCTCGCTCGAGCGACAAACTTCTCGCTTGAGCGAAGGACCAGAATACTGGACAGTAACCCTTTGCTCCCAAACACTCCCAACCTGTAACGAACCTGCCCAAAACATCCTATAAGTCAAAAAATAGGGAATGAAAGGACGACAACAACAAATATATAACAACAGAATCCACGGAACTTAAGTCCGGATATAACAATCAAATGGGAAAAGACCGGGGTCGCTATACCCACACACGTGTCGTGTCGTGTTGACACGAGTGCTTCGCCCCAAAGTGCCGAGTCCATGTAACACAGACCACAACACCTACTCTGGATAGTCCAAGTACCATAGCCAAATGTTTGTTTCTTGAAGAATCCATTTGAGAACCAAGTGGAAGATTCAAGATACATGTTATCGAACCAGTACTGTTTGGTCCAAACTTGATGATTCTGGTAGCATATAGAATTGTGAAGTAAAGGCAATTAATGAAGTGAGACTTGTTTCCATCGATTCTAATCAACTTGGCTTGGACCTGGAAGCCGGCAGCTACACAGGCATCACAAGAGGTGACATCGGTGAGGTCTGGCTGGCAAGCTGAGTCAAGTGGAGTTGACGGGCCGAGCTTGGATGCCCAGTCTTGGGTTGACTCTATTGAGGTACAAGTGTTGCAGGACATGACAAATTGGAGATGGTCAAAGCAGAGGGAGGTGGGATCGGAGGGTAGAGAAAGAGAGAGTCAAGCTTGGATTGGAAGTTAGAGAGGCAAGAAATGGAGGTGGGTAAGTTAGGTAGGTGGAAGAAAGAGGTGGTTTTGAGGTATTAGGCTAGTGCTGTGCCATTGTCACGACCCCAACCCGCCCCTAGTAGGATGGTGCCGAGATGGCCAGTAACCCGTGATTACCAAAGGCCAACTTATCAAAATCCACACACAGCCAAGTACATATAGGGGGCTTACATAATGCGGAAGCAATAAACCAAAATACAGGTGGTCCATAAGAGCTGTGCGTAAATCAAATGAGCAAACATGTACAATATGATCTTACAACCAGTCCATGAATAACAAAATACAGTTCTCATCTTGATCAAAAGGCTTCTAAGCCGACATGTACAGAATACAAAGAATACAAGCCAAGAAGCATGATTTTCAAGATTTGTCGACGAAAATACAAAATGCCGACGTAAACACATAGTGCCGAGGTAGAGACAGCATGGCCGACAAGAATGCAAAACAAGCCGATGAAAACCAAATATCCAAAACAAGCTGGAAAACACATCTAGGCGTCGCCGCCGTCCTGCTCATCACCTACATATATATAGAGGGTGAGTATGGAAACTCAGTGAATGATACTAGTAATAAAGGTTTTGCATGAATATAGCCGAAGTCTGTACAAAACAAGCATTTCAGAACCATACAAATATTAGCCGAGGTCCTCCAAAGCAAAACACAATAAACCTTTACCAATACAGAGGACGAACCGTATACATCTTTCAAACCATACAAGTTTCAAGGGATGCACATGACATCGGCAAGCAAGGACAAAAGCTTTCCAAACAACCAGTACGTGTAGTAGCCCATTAGTGGCAAAACCCAGATTTATACGATCCGTAATCGTTTTAGACAAGAGGATGCTGCGAAAGTTTAGAGTCCTCCAGCTAAGGGACTTTTACACTTAGTGCTGCGAAAGTTTATAGTCCTCCAGCCAAGGGACTTGTGTTACTTAGGCCCGTAGCCCTTTTTAACACAATGGCTTTTTCAAGAAAGGACCGTATCCTTTTTATGCAAGAGACTGGTGTCACTTAGGCCCGTAGCCCTTTTTGACAAATGATGCTGCGAAAGTTTAGAGTCCTCCAGCTAAGGGACTTGTGTTCAAGAAAGGACCGTATCCTTTTAATCCATAATGCTGCGAAAGTTTAGAGTCCTCCAGCCAAGGGACTTCTCAAGAGAATCATCTAGACAAAGCTCACATTTGATACATCGAGTTAGGCTAATCATTCATGCTTAACAAATACTTTCATCAAAACAAAGCAAGACAAGGTTTATCAAAGCAGTTTAACATAGCTTTATTAAAAGCACCACTCACCTCGGTCTTCAGGTGTAGGCTCAAAGCAAAGATCAAAGTCCTGACAAATCACATGACAATTCACATTCTCAAAACAAGCTTCACATGCGCACAATGATCTCGGCACTCTCACCGAGTCCAAATCAATAACAAAGCAAAACATGCTAAGGGTCAAAACGTTATTTCCCATTTTGGGAAAATACACTGGGCACCGTCCAGGTCATGCCGAGGTCCCACACCTCCTCGCCGAGGTGTGAACCCGACGGCCACAATCAAAACAAGGTCAGGAAACTTGGTTTTTCCTTTCAAAGAACAAGAAGAACAAGATCATCAAGAACATCAAGATCATGCATGCTGAAATCTTATCTTATTTATCACAAACTGAGGTTTTCATGCTAAGAGTTCAAAAATCGTGGACCTGGGTACCCAACCAAGGAGAACATGCAAGAACAAACACAACAACATGGTTCTAGCCATAAACTTCTAGATCAAAGCACAACTTTTATCAAGAACACATGAATACTAACTTCCTCTTTCAAAACCAACTCCAAATCCATGCATGGCATACAAAACAAACCCAATCATGTAATGCAGCTCGGTAATTAATGAGAACAAACAGAGTAGAGCAAGAATCAAACCTCAAAACTTAAATCCAACGGTTCGATCTACCAAGACCAAGCTCGAAGTCACCAATCTCTCTCTAAAACTCTTCCTTCACCCTTGAGAGCTTCTCTCTCTAAAAAACAAAACTTTGAGACAAAAATGATTTGTTTCTAAGTCTATCGGCTGTCTTAAACCACAGCTCGGACACGTGGCACTACCGGGTTGGTTCTCCTCAAAAGGTGACTGATGGATTAGACAAGTCTCTAACAAAGCGTGCACAACAAGCTCGGTGGCAAAACACGTCGGCTGGCAAGGACATCGGCTAGGGAGGACGGCACTTGACTAAGCTGTGCCACACCTTGGCCTGGGTGTACCACATCTCGGCCTAGGCCATACCTGCCCAAGGACAAAGATCATTAAGCACAAAACATCTCAGTAAGCGTACCGGGGTGTAGATGGAGGTCGGCTAAGGTTCCAAAACGGTTCTAAGTGCAAAGGTTCAAGGCGAGCTAGGCTAAGCTGACCTCGGCTACAGACCAAGCAAGGTATGAGTTCAAGCAAGTCACAATTAACAGGCAAAGCAAAGTAAAGCAAAGCAAGATAACAAGATTACAACCCGGCGAGGCAAGTTCATACATAAATACATGCAAGCAAGACTAAATCATAGTGAGGGTTGTTACAGCCATAGAGGCTAAGGAGGGTTTGGCATTTGCAGCAAGATTATGTGGAGAATTTTTGAAAGCTTTCCTTGAAAGAGAGGCACAATCACAACCCTCTTTCAAATTGATAGACTCACAAAACACAAATTATGACTTTCAATATATCAACAATGCTCCACAATAAGATAGTGATTCGTAAGTTTCATACAACATCTATAAATAAGATAATCTAATTTGAATGTTTCTTAACACTAACTATACCTATAATTTGTATGCAGTGTGGATTGTGGCCTCTTTGTATGCTACATAATGAAATAATATATCCACCATGAACCTATTAGCTTGACATTGTCGACACAAGACGTAAGGTTGTTGAAGGCAGAAATCATAGAGAGATTTGCAACCGAAGTTGGCCGGTCATGGACAGAACCAATTCAAATACCACCAGAAGAAGAATCAAAAGTATAATAGTGAAAGCACACTAGTAAAAGGAAGACCTCTATCAATCAAAGCTTTAATACCATGTTAAGTGACCAATTTTTGCGAAAGCCTAAGTTATTAGGAAATGGGCCTAACAATGTATATCAAGCTATCTAATAGTAGCAATACCGTTGTCGCTAGAGATAGCAAGGGTCGATTTTGCTCCATTTTCAGCACAATTGAGGTCTCGATTGTTAAACTCCAAGATCCATGTACTACTGGCAACCAACGGAACAGTTATTTGAGATCTTTGAAAATAATACATAGCTTTTTTGTTGTTGATTCCAAGCTAGAACAAATGTTAGAGATGGAGAGAGTTTAGAGAGAGAATTTGTAATATATGAGAGACAAAGAGAGTTTAGAGAGAGAAAGTAATAGACTCTTGAGATCCCAAAGGTCTTCACATGATTTGAGATGATGGGGAGTTGTGCACAATTATGATTTCAGATAATCAAGGAGCTGTGTACCATTATGATCTGGATGAGTAGGTAGATAATGTAGAGAATGGAGTCATAACTTGGGTGAGTTTGGTTAGGTTGGTGGCTTGTCCAAGCCGAGAGCATGTTGCAGCAACCTGCCCAAGTCCAACCTCCTTGCCTAAGCTTTGAGTTTTGGTTATGCTTAGGTTGCCCACAAATGAATGGACCTGTTGGTTTCTTTGATCTTTTTTCGGGTTTCTCTGAAATGAATGGTCTTTTCCAAATTTTAGTCAATGTAACTTTTTTGGTCCTCATTGAAGTTGCATCATGAGAGTAGCAGAAAGAGCTCTAGTGCAAGCACATGCACAAGCTAGTGGTTCTCTCTCTATTTTTTAATCAAATTTTAATGATTCTTTACAAGACAAAATGTTGGGCAATTAAGAAACGACACGTTCATAAAATTAGTGTGGTTGAGATGGGATGCTTGATGGATGTGTGGTAAAATCATTTATCAAAAAAAAAAAAAAGAGGAAATTTAGAATTAGAAATAAATATATTCGTGAAATGGTGTAAGAGTAACACCAATTAAAGATAAGAGAGAATAAGAGATAGAGTGGTATTGTACAACAAAAACTTGTAGATGCAACAAGAAGGAAGAATGATGTAAATATCGTAAATGAAAACTTTATGAGGGAAAGACCTATATGAGCTGCAATAGTAAAAAAGGAAGTGAATTTATTTAATGTAATTGAACATATAGCCTTTGATAGAGCAAAATAGAAAAAAGAAAAAAAAAAGAAAAAAAAAGGAGGTTTATATGGTCGACCCCACCTGATTGGGAATTTGGTACACAAGGCATGGTTTGATTTGGTTAGCAACAAAGAAGAAAGTGTTAGAGAATGTGTCTATGGGGCACAACCTAAGTCACCTTTCCGCTCTGAACTTGTGGATTTGCAAATTTAGACCAAATTCATGTAAATTTGTGAATTGCAGGGAGTTAACCAGTGAATTAGGTAATGCATGGAGGAAAATGCCTTTTTAAGCAAAGTTTGTGGGCTTTTTCCCAAAATAGGCCAACCTACTAACTTATTTCCCAACTAATAAGCCTAGTTTGGCCGAAATTCCCAGAATAAGCTGAAGTGTGTTTACAAAACACGCGTTCAGCATGTTTCTAGTCTAGGCACACAAAATGAATAAAATCATAAAAGCGTGGTTACAAAATCCACTTTTAATTAAGAAAACATTGTTTCTATTAGCGTTTTCATCTTTAGTGAAAGCGCGATTCATAAACACGCTTTCAAGAGAAAACGTGGTTAGAAACCACGCTTTCAAAGAAATCTGTTTTTAAAAGAAAGCATGGCTCGTAACCACGCTTTTAAAAGCCATACAAAATGGCCCACCCACCACCCTCATTTGCAACCACGCTTTTTAAACACTTCGTTTTTTTCTTCCAAGCCCGAACCAATTCTCCTCCTGCTCCCTCTCTCTCTTCGTAGGTTCTCTGCTCTCTCTCTCTCTCTCTCTGTAGGTTGCTCTCTATTCTCTCTCTCGCTGGTATGTGAACTGCCTGTTTCTCTGTTTCTGTCTCTCTCTGTCTCTCTGTCTCTCTCTCTCTCTCAGTTTGAGTTTTATTTGTGTTGATTTTGTTTGTGAAAATGTGAATGTGAGTACATAACAATGTGGGGTTTTATGAATTGAAATTGGGGTTTTGTGAATTCAAATTGGGAAAGTTTGGAAGATAGAATAGTTTGAATATAGTTTGGAAGATAGAATAGTTTTGTGTATTCAAATTGTTTTGTGAATTCAAATTGATACCAATGTGGATAGAATAGGGTTTGTGAATTGAAATTGTGGTTTTGAATTCACAGATTGAACCCTAGCCCTAGCCCTAGCCCTAGCCCTAACCCAATTCTAGGGTTTCAAATTGAACCCTAGCCCTAAACTAAAGTTTGTAATGCAAATTGAACCCTAGCCCTAACCCAATTATAGGGTTTTCAATTGAATTTGAATTCACAAATTAGGGTTAGGGTATTTTTATTTTTTATTTATTTTTTATGATTGTGAGACAAATGTTCACAAAATAATAAAAAATAAAAAATTTAGTAGGTAGGCCTATTTTGGGAAAAGCCTCTTTTTTGTCTGCATAGATAAGCTAATAGCTAGGTATATGGAGAGAGCTCTCGTTGAATTTTTTTTATGGGTAAATTACACTGACACCCCCTGAGGTTTATATTTATTACAGTTCTCCCTCTCACCTTTTGAAAATTACATCTCCCTCCCTGAGGTTTAAAGTTTCATTACAAATTTCCCCTTCAGCAATTTAATTTTTTCAAATACCAATTTTGCCCTCACTAGGTAAATTACATTGACACCCCTCACATTTTAGAAATTACAATCCCCTCCCTAAGGTTAAAAGTAGTATTACCAATTGCCCCCTCGGTTAGTATTAGTTGGGAAAAAAAAATTCATTGAAAAAAAAATTAATTGAAAAAAGATTTTTAGTAAAATTTTTAAATTTCTATTTAAAAACCAACGCAAATTCATCTTTTAAATTTACATTTTTTTCCAAATTTACAAACTGAGACAACCATTTATAAACTAAAAATTTATTAAACAAGTTTTTATGATAGTTTTTAAATTTTTATAAATATAAATTGAAAACTGAAAACGAAATGGTTACTAAAAGGCTTCAGATGGTAAAAATATCGTAAAATTAACAAATAATTAAATAATTTACCAACGTAAGAAATGATTTATCAAAAGATTTTTAGACTATGTATGGTTTGATTTTTAGAATTTTTTTTTTAAAATTTAAAATTAATTTGGTTAAAAAATAAAAAATAAAAAATAATTATCATTTTTATATAATTTTTATCTTTCAAGTGGTTAGAAATAATTTTTTACAAATTAAATTGAAACAGCCATACGTATGTATATAACCTGCCTAAAAGTTAAAATGATAATTATTTTTTTTATTAAATGATAATTATTTTTTATTTTTTCTTTCTTAACCAAATTAATTTTTAATTTTCAAAAAAAATTTCTAAAAAACAAACCATACATAGCCTAAGAATATTTTGATAAGTCATTTCTTACGATGATAACTTATTTAATTATTTGTTAATTTTACGATATTTTTACCATCTGAGGCCTGTTTGGTAAACCATTTTGTTTTCAGTTTTCAATTTATATTTACAAAAATTTTAAAAACTGTCATAAAAACTTGTTTGATAACTTTTTTGGTTTATAAATTATTGTCTCAGTTTATAAATTTGAGGAAAAAACGTAAATTCAAAAAACGATTTTACGTTGGTCTTTAAACAGAAATTCAAAAATTTTACGAACAAAATTTTTTTTAATGAATTTTTTTCCAACTAATACTAACTGAGGGGGCAATTGGTAATGCTACTTTAAATCTTACGGAGGGGATTGTAATTCCTAAAATGTAAGGGGTGTCAATGTAATTTACCTAGTGAGGACAAAATTGGTATTCAAAAAACTTAAATTGCTGAATGGGGGAATCTATAATGAAACTTTAAACCTTAGGGAGGGGGATGTAATTTTCAAAAAGTGAAGGGGGGAACTGTAATAAATATAAACCTTAGGGGGTGTCAGTGTAATTTATCCTTTTTATTTTATTTTATTTTAAATGTTCATTATTGACATGAGAATCTCACTTTCAAACAGGAGTACAACCAATTCATATGCAAAACTTAGTAACTGAAAATGCTTTTTGTTTTATTGTAGTATTTTCCATTTGGCAGTTACCTTCAATGGTTTTGTCTGATGTATTGTGTTCTCTTATCTTTGGTTTCACATTGCATGGGGGTCACCCCCACTGGCACCCCATTAGTTTAGAAACTTTTTTTTTTTCTTTTCCTCCATTCACCAACCCCACGTGTGTGTGGGGGGTGGTGGGGTGGGGGAAAAAGGGGTCCGGAGCATTATGCCATTACATGTGCACAAGCAAAATCCATAATTCCTGTTTGTAAACCATGAAGCTACAATTGTTAATGTGTGTGTGTGTGTGTGTGTGTGTGAGAGAGAGAGAGAGAGAGAGAATGATCAACAATTTAATATAATATCAAGTAAGCAATAAAATTATGTGTTCAAATCTCACCATCTAAATTTTAACATGATATAAAACAGGCTCTCTAAGTCTACTCTTTGTTGTAAGTATGTACGTTGTTATAGTAATGTTTGTTATGTTGTTAGATTATTTTGAAAAAAAAAATTATTTGCTATGTTATTGTTGCAAGCTATTTGTTTTGATGTTTCTTATGATTTTCTCAATACACACACACACATATATATATTAATAGGGCCCAACTTTATTAAAAAATTAACCAGCCCACTTGAAACAAAAAAATAAATAAGAGTTTAATTTAAATTTGTTGGTAATTTGGGCCTAATCCGAGTTTAATTTACTGAGCTTGGGCAAAGCTTGAATAGATAAATTCAAGTTAAAGATGGAGCTTAGGCAACTCTTTCGGGTTGAACTTACAACCCTTTAATTTGATAAAACTTGCCTGAATTACACTCCTAACTTTCATTAGCATCAAGTTGTTACAAATATTAATGCAACTGAACACAATGTAGGATTTTGGAAAAACCAAACCCTAGATTTAGAAATTAAGAAAAGATTCTTTAGCTACAAATCAAATTGAAAATCTTAGTTGTAAGAGTAATGCAATGTTTACCATTTTATTCTACCACATTAGTGTACTGTCTAAGGTAGCACCTTTACCTTACTAATCCAAATCAGCAAATGGCCTGCCTCAAGTGGTATGCGACAGAGAGTTTTTTTTTTTGGTTGACAGTTGTTGTCATGGAAGATGAGGTAGAGGTGTTACCATAGATGATATACCACATTAATATATCTTCTAAGGTGTCACCTTCAACTCACTATTCGAAATCAACAAACAGCCCACTTTAAGTGGTATGAAAGAGAGATAATTATTTTTTTGGCTGATCTATTATATCCTTTTCAATGGAAATCAAGCTTATCTATTATATCCCTTTCAATGGATAATATAATAAACTGCAAAATTACTAATTAAACATTACACTTTTTATTTTATTTTTTGTTTGGTTGCTAGTTGAATTAAAAATAATAATTTTGGACCTTTTGGATTTGGACTCCATTTGAGTAAGGCTTATTAAGAATATTTTAATTTTGAACTTAGTATAAGATGTATAAATTTTTTGGATCCCAATTTTTACATAATTTTGAATTTAAACTTTTTGTTTTAAAATGATAGACTCAAAATTAAAAATGATAATGTGGCAGGCCAGTGTAGGGATCCACTCATATCAGATTGAGAGAGATAAATACGGACGAGATAATTTTATAATCTTAAGGATGGCGGTATTAATAAAAATGAGAGACAATATAGTATATTATAGATAATAATTTATAGGTCATGCTAAGGGTTGTTAATAAGTGCCCATAACAAGATCAAAAAAATTATAATCCCAATACATTTTTCCATATATTTCAGAATATTTTTACACATTTCAATACATTTTTAATATACATGTTACGCACTTTTTCAACACTATCAATAAGTGTTAGGGCTTATCTATAATAATAATAATAATAATAATAATAATAATAATAATAATAAGCCTTAGGGATTTTATTAGCATTTTTCATAAATTATAAAAAATGAGACTTAAAAAATGTAAAATGAAAAATAAAGAAATGAAAATGAGTGTTTTAAGTATAATATTTAAGTGTTTTAGTCTTATTATATTTTAAAAAAATTAAATTATATATATTGTTGATATAGTGTCGATCGGATTCAATAATAATTTTATTATTAAAAAAAAAAGGACATATTTAATATTTTTCTTATATATTTTGCTCATTCTGTATATATTTGATATATCTAATTGGAAGGGTCACAACGATGATGAGGACAATGAATTATTTTAGAGCCTATCCACATTGACTAAGAGATGTTCCATATTTTCTGGTCAATGATTGTTGTCTTTGTCAAACCTTTAGTCACTGCAAGTAAAAATTCATAATCAGACAATGAGATGCCCATACTCCAGGACAAAGCCTCAAATACAAGCTCAAATGTCACTAAAGTTGTCTAAATAATTGCACGTCATATAAATATATACTTATTTATTGCTCTGATATGATATATTTGGGTTTGACTATTACTTTTGTGACGCCAATTTTCCAGTACATCATTAAATGGTCAATGATTAATATTGGGTCAACCATTGGGTCTATTATAATTATCTTCATATAATTGTACTTCTGAAATATTGGGAATGGAATTGTTTATGGGCAGGATAAAAATAAAAAAGTGTTTTCCTTGTCTGAACTCTCATCTCATCGCAACTTTCTACTGTTTGATAAATCTATTATATTTTTTTTATTTGAAAACGGATATATATATATATATCCTACTTAAAATAAATGAAAAATATGTGTATCTACTAAATATGCAATTTAGTATCATTCTGTTAATAACTTAAATTGTTTGTTTGATATTAGACCAATTCATTTGACTGAACTTCAAAATATTACAAGATGAAATTGATAAAATTAAAACTTAAAACATCAAAATAGTACAAAACTTATATTTTAACAACTATAATTGCGTTCCATCATTTCTTATTTAGTGGTCTTGAAGTAATGTTTCACCTCTAGAGTTCCTTGTACCCTGGAAAATATAAAATAACAAAAATTAGAGGGCAGATTTTTATAGGAAAATATCACTTATGATATGAGCCATATTCATCAACTAGATAGCTCAATGAAACCCTCACCTTTTCATAGTGCCTTTCTTGGAGAGTCATCTCCTCAAACTTGTCATGCCCCCATTTCCTGTTGTCTTTTGACTCCCACAACTTCCTTCCACCAAGTGTCCGCCTAAACAAATTCAAATAACCAACACAAAAATAAAAGCAGGTTAATTTAAAAAATCAAATCAACACTGAAATATTACCAAAACAAAGAAGAAGAAACATGAAAAAAGAAAAATTTACACTTACTGTGCACAAAAGCATGATGTTAATGGTAATAAATAATGAAAAAAGCAGAACATAGGCGTTCCATAGACAGTTATATCAAAACAAACCAACATTCTTTATGTGTTGTAAGTTTTTTTCTTAAAAAGCTAAAAAATCCAAAACATAATAATTATTTTAACTTATATTTTAATTAAAAAATCAATAATAATTGTTGGATTACAATTGCTGATTACTTAAATAAAGTTCTTGACTCACAAGTAATTGTAATTGAATGAGTTAAAATCCATATAATTCTTTTAGAAGTAAAATCCAATATGAGTATATTGTTGATATTTTAATGTTTTTTGTTTCATTGAAGCAAGTATATGGAGAGTGTTCCAATTATCTTCTAATAGGGGAGAAACATAATTCGGCATCCCGATGAAGGTGTGTTATATGATATTGAGTCGAAAGGGATATATAGGCTGCAACTTGGCACTACGCTTAACAATTTGGAGGAGATGTTCATGTCCAAGGTGGCAAGTTACGGCGAAAGTGTCCAATTGAACTTCAAATGTAGATATCCTTATCGCCAGTGGCAAGCAATCAACAAATACAAGATATTACCGATCAATGACGATGAGACATTGAACACCATATTAAGTATCGGTGCAAGTTTCCAACCACCAAATTGTTTAGAAGTGTACATTGATAAAGAGGTTGTACACAATGTCCCGAATATGACACAGATGGATTCTCGTCCCTTCACTACATTGCTTACACAGGGGATTGACACGACAGCATTTCGGTCTCCTATGTATGCATCAGATCAATGTTATTTAGTGGGCTACACACAACAGACATTTGAGGGCCATAGTGTGGAATCAAGTACACGTGGTGGATATGATTATGAATTTCACAATAACACAGAAGATGTGCCCACCTGCAACCATCATACTACTCCAGTTGAAGTTGCTGGAAATATGGCAGAAACGGTGAACTATGTGCAGTTTGCTAACAATATTGCTGA
This sequence comes from Camellia lanceoleosa, assembly GCA_025200525.1. Classification (NCBI taxonomy): domain Eukaryota; kingdom Viridiplantae; phylum Streptophyta; class Magnoliopsida; order Ericales; family Theaceae; genus Camellia; species Camellia lanceoleosa. The sequence continues at coordinate 72,258,164 of CM045770.1, read as the reverse complement.
CAATGACATGTATGGTCTGATGTAAGCCTAGACGATGATGAAAATGAAATGTGTAATGAAGAAAATTTATTGGCCGGATCAGATGATGGTGATGAAGAAGATGATGCTGACGGCCCCGTTGACCCTGAAAATGTCCCTATTCCACCTAGACCTAAAATCCCTTTCTATGAGAACATTCACATGGGTGGTGATTTTGACATGAGTAGCCGTGATGTCATTCCCCATAACCGGATCTGGAACGCTAAAAATGCAAAGTTGGACAAAGGGATGGTTTTCGTTAATAAGAAGCAACTTGTACATGCTGTGAAATTTTACCACGCAATAAATAATCGAGAGCATAAGGTCGTAACCTCCAAGCGAGACCTTTGGGTGTCTGCTTGCAAGCACGATTGCAGTTGGTGGTTGCGTGCATCTCTTAATAAGAAACATTGTCTTTTTGAAATAAAGTAGTACAGGGGTCCTCACCATTGTTTATACCCATGAATGAACAGGGACCACACTAATATTGACTCCAGTTACATTGCTTCTCATCTTTTGGGACAAGTTGAGGTGAGTATAAAAAATAAATTTATACGTATATATATATATATGTTTGTTTATAGTGTTCACACCCAAATAATCCAACTCATTTGATTGTCGTATGCAGAATGAACCTCATATGCCAATTAAGAATGTTATCGAAGATATCAAAAAGACCATGAATTACAGTATATCATACAAGAAGGCATGGCATGCAAGGTCAAAGGCAATTACAATGGTATTCAGGGATTGGGATGAATCATATAGGCAGTTGCCTAAATTCATGCATGCATTATAGATATCTAATCCTGACACCATCGTTCAATGGAAGCATAGATATATCGGAGGTACAACCATTATGCCCGTCTTCCACTTTGTTTTTTGGTCTTTCAAACCCGTCATCAATGGATTCAGATATTGTAGGCCTGTAATAACCATAGATGGTACATTCTTATACAGCAAATACACTGGTGTGTTGCTTGTAGCAACGATCGTCACTGCCATTGGCCAAGTATTACCTTTGCATTCGTTGTTGTCGACAAGGGGAGTTTGGAGTCTTGGTTGTTCTCCATTTCAAATACCAGGGAACATATTGTCATGGACCGACAAGGAGTGACTTTGATATCGATCGAGCTAAGAGTATTTTAGGCTGCTTTGTGGCATTGGCTAAATCTCTTGCTCCAATTTGTTGGATATCATCGACACTACCTTCGACATGTTTTGATAACTTTAACATAAAGTTTAAAATAAGGAGCTTAAACAACTTCTATGGAAGCGAGTGCTCATCAACAATGAAAGTGTAATGCTTACTTAGAATAGATACAGCTATTAATCAATATGCCATCGATTGGGTGCAAGATGAATCGTGGAGTGGGCCCTTGCGTATGATAGTGGATATCGGTGGGGGTATTGACCGGCAATGGCGTGAAAGCGAGCAGTGTCTTGAAAGGTGCAAGGAACTTACCTCTCTCAACTATGGTTGAGTTTACATTTCGACGGCTCGTAAAATATTTTGACGAGATGGGAGCCCAAGCAGAAATAGATGCATGGAATGAGTTCCAATACCCTAGAGAGATGCCAAAAACTATCGAGGAGGGCATCACAAGGGGAAATACTTTCCAGTTGATATCGTATGACAGGTTAGTTTGTAATGTAAACTAAATTGTTATGTTGTGAAGTTAATTACACCTAAAAACATGAACTTGATTAATTTCTATCAATATTGTCTGATAGGCCCCGCCATGTATTTGAGGTGCAAACATCTTTTCGCTATGGACGAGGTCGCAATACACAGATTGTGCGCATGAATCAACCCACGTGCAGTTGTGGCAAATACGAGATAAGACACTATCCATGTTCCCATATGCTCACTGTTATGTCTGAATGCAGTGACAATCCATTCGAATATGTTGATCCAGTATATAGGCTTCATGTATACATGAGGGTTTGGGAAACTAAATTCAATCCAATACCGTATCAATATTATTGGGATGATCCGCAGTGGACCTTAATGCGTAATGTACTTCGTCTGCAAGAAGTAAAATGGGGTCGTAAATCTATGTCTCGTATTCCAAATGAAATGGATATATCAGATAGGCATTTGACCGCTCGTTGCAGTGAATGCCAGCAGACAAGTCACGACAGGCGAACATGTCCGGCGCGGCTTGGTCGATGAAGACTATATAATGCTTACATGAGTTTCGTGAATTGTGAAATTGTAAAATGGTTGCACTTTTTAATTATGAGATTGTAATTGGACAGCCCATGTAAATTTTTAGCTTGTAATGCAAATGACCCCATGTTAAACTATTAATTAATTACATTTACTAATGTTTTAGAGGTTAGACCAATTGAACATTTTGCAAACCCTAAAATCATTTTCTTAATTTGAACTCTAAATAGATCATTTTTAATTTTTAATTATTTATATATTGTAATTGTTTTATATTAATTTTTTTTTTTACAACTAATATACTAAGCAAATAAATTAAACTAAATATGTATGAAAAAAAATTTAACTGTACCACATAGGCCTAAGTTTTTTATTGTGTACTTGATTGAAAATGTGTATTACAAAATTCTATACTTAATCAAATAGTTCTTCTACCATTTGAAAATTTAATATTTTCAAATGCTCCAAACATTTTTCACATTTATAATTTATGAATAAATTTATGTAATTTACAAATTTTATACTTTATTGAAACTTTTAGCATTACAAAATCAATAATTAAGTTTTGTCAAATATGCCATAAATGTAATCATCAACCTATTTTTGAAACAAAATTTTCTTATTCAATTTTTTGGCAAATATTTATGTAGAAAAACTATCCACATGTTACTGCACTATGTTCATGGTCAGTATTAAGCTTATGTAACTGAGACCCTAGAATTATTTTTAAAAAGATTTCTACATTAGTTATAGCATAGATAACGGTAGGTTCTGTTGAATTGTTTATTATATTTAATGACACATAATTTTAAATCTTAAAATAGAAATATATATATATATATATGTAACAACCTAGATTTTTAATTATTCTGTAAAATTTATACTAATATTATTTAATCACAGTTAGAAAAATATATGATTTATTTTGTATTATTATGTGTAATTTTATAAAATAATATAATTATTAAAAATTTAGGGGTCAAAGTATAAATAAATAATAATAACAATGGGTGTGGTAGTAAAATAAATAAATAATTTTCTGTTGGTATATGATAAAATGCAGTTTAATTAGGGATTAATTTATTTATATAATTATATTAAAAAGCTGGGCTAAAATGTAATTATCTTAAATATTTATAAAAAGATAAATATAAATCTATTTATTAATGGCCGAATCTGGAGAGAGGGATACGCGGGTCAGGTGTTGACCGTATGACGTGTTCATCTCTCTATAAATAGGGAGAGGTGATCTGAGGAAAAGAAAGGAAAGAAGAAAGAAAGGAGAGAAATAAAGGAAAAATAATGGAAGCTGAGAGGACCTTTGATAGTGGAAAGAAAGAGTGAGGTATTAAAGTTAAGGTGAATTATATTATACCTTGAGTTACCATAATGTATTTTATGTATGTTTTAACTTACCATAGTTTATTTTATACAAGTTATGTTTTATAAAGTATTATAAATTATATTAATATTTCAATTACGTGGATTATTTTTTGAACCCTATTTGCTTAAAAAGAAACCCATGGATATGTTTGTTTATATTTTAAAGAATATTTGACTATGACCTTATATACAATTATGTTTTGTAAGTACCACCACGGGAGTCCCACGCCTTAGGGGACTTAAATAACCATTGGCCTCTATTTGACCACTTTGTGGTTCTTTGTTTGTCATGGATCCATTGACCTCTGTTCTGTGCGGAGATAAGTGCTACACTATTATGGGAGCCACCTCTATAATCCGTACGAGTCACCTCTTGATTCCGTACCTCTGTTCTGACTGTCACTCCTGTGACTTCTGTTCTGTTCTGTACCGTGGTTATGGTTATATATTTACATAATTTATGTATTTCAGTTTCTACTACTTAAATGATTTATTCACCAAACTGAATTATGTAAATGTTTTGGCCTAACTAACTATCCATGGTTATTTTGTGCCTTTTATACTCTTGATATAATATTTCTTACTCTGCTATGTGCTTATAGTTGTTTACCAATTTTTAGGAAATAATGCAATTCAGAAATAGCTTTTGGAAAGTCTTAGACGCGGGGCTGCGGAATAGACACACACAGCACTTTTATGATATTTTTTTTATATGTAAATATCGGCCTTTTTGGTCAATACATTTTGTAATAAAAATAGAAGTTCCGATGATTATTTTGGTACCCTCATTATTACTTCCGCTCGCGTGAATTTATTTATTTAAGAATTGGCCGGAGGTAATCTCAGTTACTGGCCATCACGATGCTTAACCCTTGGGTACGGGGAGCGGGTTGTGACAATATATATATATATATATATTTTTAAAAATCATAAATTATGAAATAATTAGAGCTTTTTTTATGATTATAATTAGATTTTAGTGAATTGCTTCCATATTAGTGGCACACAAATTTATAATTTTAAATTAACTGAGCACATTTTTCTTTTAGAAGTCGTCATGTATGGAATAATTAGAGTTTAATTGTTATAGTTAAATATAGTTAACCAATAGAGTTTTTTGAAATAAAAATTAATTACATTTTAGTGAATTGCTTCCATATATAGTATCATACAAATTTAAATTTTGAAATAGTTGAGCATACTTTCTTTCACAAATCGTAATTTATGGAATAATTAGAGTTTTTTTTGTTATGATTAAATGAGAGTTTTATTGTTATGATCTAGTATTTCACTTGTACAGGCTCCATGGGACATCTACTTGAGGAGGTCCCACTTCTCATTCATCCACATCGGGCTGACAGTAGATGGGAACATCCAATATGCAATAACGTTTGTTGGACTTTACGCTTACAATTAAAATACCCTTTATTTTGTTCTATCTTACGTGATAATACTATTATTTAAACTAGTCATTCTGTTATGCAGGAGGAGGCACGTACAACGTTGACATGCCGCCGGGCAGATTCTGGCCTGTGGGAGCATCCGTTGAACCATAGAGTCCTGCAGTATATACTACGTGTAGGATTCTATGGTGTCTATCGTATCGGTCATATTAGACTGGACCACCCACTCATCACTGCTCTGGCCGAGAGGTGGCATAGAGACCCATACATTCTATTTCTTGATCGGAGAGGCCACGGTTATATTGCAAGACGTATCTATCCTATATGGTCTACGGATTGACGGCCGAGCAGTTATTGGTATTGACTCACCATTTACGAGGGACCAGTGGATAACTTTATGTGGTGAGCTATTGGGAGTAGCACCTACACCTGTAGACTTATAGGCAGGTAGACTAAGGGTGAGGTGGCTGGTCGAGCATTTTAGTCCTCTTCTAGAGTAGGTTCCAGATGAGTTGGTATAGCAGTATGCCTGAGCATATATTATGTGGCTTATTGGGGGGTACTTCTCCCTGATAAGTCACAGAACCTACCTACTGAAGCTTGTGTACTTGCCACTGCTGAGAAACATCGACGAGATCGGCGAGTACTGCTGGGGTGGCGTGGCTTTGGCATGCTTGTATAGGATACTGTGTCGAGCGGCTCAAGTGGGTGCGAAGGAGATTGGAGGACCACTTGTCTTGCTACAGGTTAGTAAGAATTTTAGTACATGTCAATTCATGTTGTATGACATATATCAGTATTGCAATTGGGTTCAAACTATTGCAGATTTGGGCATGGGAGAGATTCATTCGCATTGCCCCGTCTAGATGGCAAGTGGTTGCTCCCGGGGAGCTTCCTATGGGCCAGGGAGACATGCAGTTGCCACCCGAATCTCAAGGCAGTTGGTGGAGGGTTGACTTCGGCCACGAGGTTATATCAACCCACGTAGTCGTCGTTTATAGAGACCAGTTTGACCGAATGATCGAGGGTAAGGTATTATTTCATTTTAGTTGTCCTGTTCATTATATATATATTGAGTTCACGAGCGAATTTTAATATACTTGTCGTTGTTGTAGTTTATATGGCAGCCTTATGCTGGGTCGAGAGATATGGATGGCGAGGGTGCCACTTATTTGTTTTGACGTGGTTGAGTGGCATCTCCTTGATCGTGTTCTTTGATAGTTTGGTCGGGTCCAGTCCGTACCGGACTGGTTTGACACCAAGTGGCGGTTGTATGCGACTGATAGGTGTGGCTGAGCTGGCACTGATTGGAGTCTGTTTTACATGCGGTATATACAGCAGTGGGATGCCCGTCGGGACACTATCGTACAGGTTGACTAGAGCGATGAGGTACTCCCGTTGTCCGACCCTTACATGTTGTGGTATCGGCGACATATACGTCTACTAGTCGGTAATCCGAGCCACTTGTCTGAGTCCGAATATCAGGGAGTTGGGCCTTCTCTTGAGGCATTGGTAAGTATCATAGTATGTGTTAGATAATTATTAAGATCATAATTGATTTACTTTCAATCAACTGTCGCCTAATACATCCAAATTTTTGTTCAAGTGGTTGGAGCTGAGAGGTCATATCACTTGGCTAAGGATGCCTTATTGAGACGTGATGAACAGCATGCCTTGCAGGCCGTTGGAGAGATCCGAGACTTATTGTACGAGGCGATCCAGCATGCCCATCGGGGGCATCGTCTACATTTTGGCCACTACGGTGTATAGAGTGCAGCAGCTGCTCCAGACACATTAGTGCCGTCCACGTCAGTGCCTTCCACTTCAGTGCCGGCCACATCAGGTCCTTGGACATTAGTGACCCCACCGCATGCTACCCCATACATATCTCCAGATTCCCTCCATGTACATCCTACTTAGCATACTCGCATACCTTATGTAGCTGACCTTGATTGGACACCTTCCCGATACATACATGAGGTTGTTACCCCACCCACCCAGTTACCACCACCACACAGTTTAGGTGTGTGTAGTGTTGGAGTTGATACATGTACATCACATATTCCCACACTACATACACCTACTTTTGTGGGGACTAGTTTGACCGCGACCGCGACCACGACCACACATGATGTAGTTCTCACTGACATCTCCTACGCTCAAGATGAGGTCCATATTGAGGCCCTCCCCAGAGCGTGAGGGAGAAGTCGAGGTTATGGTCGTGGCAGACGTCGCGGCCAAGGTTGGGGTGCGAGCAGAGGCAGAGGTCGAGGTCGATTCTTGATCGTGATCTGATTGCACCAGATGAGGAGTTTCTGACTTACAATGATGTCGATGTAGGGCCAAAGGGAAGATTAGAGGCAGCACAAGCAGGAGAGGGAGGTCACATCCACAGCTCTACAAGCGATCATTTGGAGGGCCACATGCAGGGGGGGAGCGCCACAGGATCCGCATTTGCGATTGGGGGAGCCACATATTCAAAGAGTCTATGGTAGGAGACCGATGAGGGAGGTCCACGGTCGGGGTTGTGGGACTGGGGGCAAGTTAGGGCATTAGAGGGTGTGATATGGAGTGTATAGTATTTTTTATTTATAGTTTTTGTAAATCAAACTTGTACAGAGGATGTAAATGTGTTATATTTATTTATTCCAAAATAGAATTTTACAATTTCTTATTCTTACTTATTCTGAGGCTTTCCTAAATATTTCAAATATTCAAATCATGATGTCACAATGGGTTTAAACAGGGTGATTATATACATAAGAGATTGAAGTTGTGTTGCATTTGGTACCATATGGATTTTCGTTTTACAATAATAAACTATATAATTTTTTAAACAGTTTTTTTTTAAATTATTTTTTAAGAACAATGAATTATTTCTTTACAAAAAAACATAATAAATAAATAAATAAATAAATAAATAAATTTTATTTCTTATTCTGTACTTTTTTTCCCAAAGAATTTGATAACATAATGGAAAATTTAAGAACACTTTTTTTTTTTTTTTGAAACACACACACACAAATTTAAGATTAAAGAAAACTACCACAAAAAAAAAAAAGAGTACAGAACCTGATAATATAATAGAAATTTTAAGAACATTGATTTTTTTAAACAACACGAGCACAAACACACATACAACATTAAGAAAACAAATACACAAATTTTTTATACTCTGCTTTTTTTCTCCCAAAAAACCTAATTACATAATGAAACTTTTTAATGAAGAAGATAAAAATTATAATTAACAATATTACACTTACCTTGCAAGATGAGCAGTAGATATATATTTTGAACAACCACTCTATCAACTTGCAACAAAACTATAAGATTGCAATGTTCTTCAATAGTCTTTCTTCACACCAATATATATATATATATATATAAATAAATAAAAAAAAGAAAGAAAGAGAGAAAGAAAGAAAAAAGTTCTTGAATACTTTAATAGTCTTTCTCCAAAAAAAAAAAAAAAAAAGAACATTTTTTAGTTTTTGAATAGAGTGAAGATGATGAGCTGTGGAACTTACACAGCAGTTTGTTCTAAATTTAAAATATAAAATTAAAAAATTAAAAAAAAAAGAAGAGGGAAGATGGTGAAACGTGGAACTGCATAGCAGTTTCTGAAATGTGAGAAGTGGAAAAGTGGAAGTTATTTACTGAGTTAGTAATTTACGATTTAACCCTTAATTACAAATTGATATAAGTTTTAAAATAATAGATTATTTAACAAGTTATGGTCATTTTAGGAAACATAGAAAAAAATTTGTAAGCCAGGCTTCATGACACCAAAATTGGTGTTTCACTTTAATAATAGAATAGATTAACCCCCAAACTAGACCAACAACTTGCAAATGAGATTGTTTTTACAGCACCAAAATTCTGTAATTTGCCAACCCCATATTCCTTCATTCCCATCATCACCGTGGCCCTCTTCACTCGAAGAACCCCAACCCCCTCTACTGGACCCTCAACCATTTTCCTTTGACGTTGTGTCGTTCCCCAAAATCTGATTTTTGTTAATAGCCCACTCGTTGCCAGCATTGGACTCGCTATTTTTTATTATAACTCCAGATATTAGTGTGTGACTCATTCTCATGCCTGGTTTGAGATTGTATTTCAACTTTACTCCCCTTAGTATTCGAAGAACCCCAAGCAGCAGAAGTTTTTGACTGAGGTACATGCTCTACATCTTCTTACTTGACTGTGTGAGCTCCCCAATTAGACTAACCACTTGCTTTGGACACCGTAGGCCCTGACCCCCAATTATCTCTTCTACCCACATGTCAACTGGGTTACGAGCTTGCAGAACAGGTTGATCTGGTACTATGGACATGTTCTTAATCAATGGAAGTTCAATCATGAAGAAGAAATTTTTATTTGTGAAACAGAATTGAGCTTCTCTATAATTTTGAATGAAGCTAGTATTCCGTCTTTAATAATAAACAGTTTCTCCAGCTCCCAAACTTTGTAATTTTCCAAACCCACATTCCTTCCTTCCCATTATCACTATGTCATCGTTCTTACTTGACTTCTTCCAAGAATCACCTGGTGAATCTTTCTGTCATCCTGTCTACGACTGTAATTCAACTTTATTGTGGCCCTCTTCACTCGCAGAACCCAAATCCCCTCTACTGGAACCTTAGCCATTTGCCTTTGACGTTGTGTCGTTCCCCAAAATATGATTTTTGTCAACAGCCCACTCGTTGCCACCATTGGACTCACTATTTTTATTACAACTCCAGATATTAGTGGGTGACTCATTCTCATGCCTGGTTTGACATCGTATTTCAACTTTACTCCCCTCAGTATTCGAAGAACCCCAAGCAGCAGAAGTTTTTGACTGAGGTACATGCTCTACATCTTCTTATTTGACTGTGGGTGACTCATTCTCATGCCCGGTTTGAGATTGTATTTCAACTTTGCTCCCCTCAGTATTCGAAAAACCCCAAGCAACAGAAGTTTTTGACTGAGTTACAGTTCTACATCTAGGTACTTAATTGTGGGTGTGTTTCACAGTGCTGTCTGCGACTGAGAAAATAATTTCGGTTTTATCTCATGTAACTTAGCTCATGGGCATTTCAAGACACTTGAGGGTATTATGGGCATTTCAGTATTTACTTTTGATGACATCAGCAGCTTCGGTTAGTTGGGTGGACAACAGTACAAAAATGAGAGAATCTTGATCTTGTCAGTTAAAGTAGGGCAGACTTCTGTAATTATTAAAATTACATGAGAGATTTCTGTATTTGTCAAAAATCTCAAGGAAGGTAAGTGTAATTTACCGAATACAAAAAGAAGCAGAAAATGCAAAGAGGAGAAAAGGGGATGACTGTGAAGTTTCGTAAAGTGAAAATAAGATAAAATATAGGCTGCAGTGCCAATCTTCTTTACATATCAGGTGGCCATTTTATTGTTTTGTTTTGTTTTGTTTTGAACATTGTTTTGGTGAAAAAATCAACGATAGTTTTGTAGGTTGAAGTGAGTTGGAAGGTTGTGTATTTACTTGCACTCTGTTTCATAATTGTTTATGAATAGTATTGCTTTAAAACAAAGAAAATTAAAGCCTTTGTTTCATTTTATGATTTAATTTATAATTTTTTGCAAACACTAATTTATACTGAAATCGTCAGTTTGAAGTGACTACTTACTGTATTAAAAAAACAAGCATCAGAAAACAGTTTACTGTGACGATGTGACAACTCACTGCATTACTGATTAATTTGACAACTCACTGCTCGAATATGAAGGGATTGCATTGTGAAAAAGATGACCCACAATTATTATTTTATCTGACAACCATGTCCATTCATTTTCTGCTTTCGTTTCTAACTTTATGAAATTGTAACTTTGGTCTGCAAGTGCATGTCCAATGCGACACCAAAACAAGCCATGTTACTTGAGCTTGTCATAGTGGGATGAGGGGCGTCAAAAAAGTAACTATAATGAATTGAATGGTGATTAAGTCTGCCAAAGTGACTGCATCACGGGTACACAAAGTCACAGACAACATATTACATAGGATTGCACGAAATGAATAAGATAAAATAATATCATGGGTATCACTTCTTCCACAGTGCCCAAACATCTCAATTATCGTCACCATGTCATCTCTTTTGCATGTCTATAAATAGTGCTACCCCCAGTATGATGTTTATTCAAGTCATAACAATAGTAATATATCTACAATTATTATTATTATTATTATTATGAACAATGTCTTCAAGAGGTGCAGGAAGTTCACGCCGTCAAAGAAATCCAAAAGTGTAGCTATTACCTCCATTTACTTATGACTATAAGAGCGAAAAGTACTCGAGTCCGAAGGATTATTATGCTGGTATCTGAGCATAATGGGTGTTTAGGGTAATGGAGCAAGAAGGATTGTTTAATGATCTACGTAACTTTGGGGCATCGGTACCTCATTGTCGTTCATTACCATGGCTAGACGAAATGTGAGTGACTATGAAAAAGCAGTTACCAGAATTAAGAAGGAGAACAACAAAATGTTGATGCGGAGATGTCAACATTTCATGCTTCAGCTAGCCACCGAAATGGCAGAAGCAAGCAACAAAGAATTGACAGTGATTGAGCGAAATAATGTCTTAAACAATGAAAAATATCTCTCTGACTACTACATGTCAGATGAGGAATGAGAAATCAAACACCTTTATCTTTTATATATATTTGTATGTTGTGTTGTATCTTCGTTATTGGGGTGTAAGACAATGTTGTTGTTCATCTAGCTTATGGATGTATTTCAACTATTTGTTATATGAAGTTGAAGTTTATGAAATCACTACATTTATAAGTACACATGTCAAGATTTGTTATGAATTTCTCTTCCTATTGATGACTCATGTATAAGCATTGCAAAGCCATTACAATGAATGAAAACGTTTGGTCATACATGCAACCAAGTTCATTCAGTATCATCATTATATTCCACTTCAATAATGCATAAAATCATGAAAACCTAGTTCAATTAGTGTTCTTCAAAATAACAATAATGGAGAGAAAGCAAAGGTAATTGTTATTTATAGAATTACAAGAACTATTCAAAAACTATTGAAATTTCTCCCTTCATTGATAAGTCGTGGATAAGCATTACAAATCCATTACAAGACAAATAGTTTGGTCATTCATCCAAACAATTTCATTCATTATCATCCTCATTTGACATCTCAATATCAGATTCATACATAGCGTCCATGCTCCAGGTGCAGTACTGGTGCACATCATCCATTAACCGATCTTCGGCATGCTCATTTGCAATCTTCATTAGTTTAGACCTTTGCAAACGTTGGGTCATGCGATTAACTTCGTCGCGGATATGATGCAATGCCCTTTGCAACAACTGTGGAGTGTCAATTGGCATACGTATGGCTAATCGGCGAGGAAATTTAATATTAACTTCACGACATAGCTTAATGAGAACGTTTGCTCGAGTTATGCGAAATTCCCACTCAGCTTTCATGGTATTGACGGCGGCATGTGAGCAACGCAAATTTGGATTTAATGGGTATTGAAATTCATCTCCATTTGCAACCCAATGGTGACCCATTATTGAATATAGATCAACCATCGTATATCTCATGATGATATCGCTTGATATATCTATAAAACTTTGTTGTGGTATGATGCGATATTTATACCACATATACACAGTTGTTGTAACATGCACAAATTCAAAATGGAGATGGACGCAAGTATTCATACCTTATAAACTCTAAAGTCACATGCCAACAATGAAGTACTGATACTTCAGGAAGTTCACATGGTAGCTGTATGTTTCAAATTATTGTAAAAGAGTTGTCACGTCAACCTTTATGATCTGAACAACTATGCATCAACTTTATAGGAGTTGTCACTTCGACTTTTATTGATTACTCAGTGCATATCTGAAGATTTAATTTCACTTTTCCGCTTATGTGATAACCCTGTTCCGTATTATGCTAATTAATCTTAATTATGATTGTGATTATGTGTTTAATATGATTTTGAGTGCCATTTATATGATTATATGTGGTTTTGGCTTTATATTTGTTCACCGTAGGAAAATCTGTTCAACTTATCGTTGTAAACTGAAAATTGAAGGCCTTATCGACCACAGAAATCAAAATTGACTACGCCATTGTGATTAGCATAATTTTTAGAGCCTATGGTGAAATTTAATTGAAAATTTATTCGGATCGAATTAATTAGATTAAATTGATTTAATAGTACTCAATTAACTAGTGTTAATTAAGTTGACTAGTCAAGTGTGTGTATAAGTGGCCTAATTACACATTGAACATTGTTTTGAGCTCATTTATCTCCTTTGGCTAAGATTACTCTAGAGAGAGAGAGAGAGAGAGAGTAAGGGTTGGTTAGAGAGAAAGAGAGAGAGAGAGAGTGAAGGCAATTGAAGCTTTGATCAAGAAACTTGGAGATCTTGAAGATCAACTCAAGAATTAACTAGAATTTGGAAGATTGAAGCTCCTAGGTGAGTAATTGAGCATAAATTCATGAGTTTGAGATTGGAATTTTGTAAATTCAAAATTAATTGGTAATCAAGAACATGAATTGAGTTGATTATGATGAGATTGAAGTATATATGCACATGCATGTTTAGAATTGCCATGAATTTGCATACGCTAGCATGTAACATGTTAATTATGAAAAATTGAGCATTGAAGCATACATGCAAGCATGGTTTTGTTGAGTTTCATGATTATAAGCATCATTGGTGCCATTTGAAATGGAATTGGAGTCAAAAGTTAACATGCATGCTTGATTGATGGAGATATGAGGCTTATACGAAGTTTAAATGCATGGGTTTTGACCATACAAGGGAAAGGTTGATTAATTTGAGAATTTGATCATGATTTTGAATAATTGGCCTCATATTGGTTATGTTCTCATATTATGTAATGTGTTTTTATGTTTTTGTGTCCAAGACTTGAGTTTTGAACCTTTGAACATTGAGTTTGGACTTCAAGAACAATTCTGGAAATTCCAAAATTTGGCATGTTCGCTCGAGCGGGGAAAGCGCCGCTTGAGCGTGAAATGTTAGTTCCAGAACTTTTGCAAATATTGATGTCCGCTCAAGCTGGGAGAGTCACGCTCGAGCGTTAGTCACATGTTTCGACTCTCAGCTCGAGCGTCCAAAGTCACGTTCGAGCGCAAAAATGAGGCAACCAATACTTTTGCAGACCAAAGGGGTTTGCTCGAGTGTTAGAAACCACGCTCGAGCGGGGGAGCCCTGTTTCAGAAATTTTGTAAAGATGATTTTATGTTTTGTTTCCATTCTCTTCCACTTCTAAGCACTCTTAGGCATGCATTGAGCATTGTGAATGGACTAAGAAGATAAGAAAGAGACCTAAGAGGAATGTATGAGTTAAGAATGGATTGAATCATTTGTGACCTGATATGTGTTATGTATTATGTAGGGTTGAGCATAAGGACGAATCCACCGGTAGAATACTGTGAGTAATATCTTAGTAAAGATATTTTAAAGTATGTTATTTGTCCAATTACTTACTCCTATTTGAGTTCATAAGTTTGTTTGAATTATGGACAAATATTCGTTATACCATACAATTGGGCCAAAGGCCGTCGGACATAATCAATTCGGCCAAAGGCCGTCGGACATGAATGATTGGGCCAAAGGCTGTCGGATATGAATGAATTGGACCCGAGGCCATTTGTTAAGAATGAATTGGGCCAGAGGCTGTTGGATATGCTCGGGCTTGAAGCCGTCTAATGTACTAGATAAAACCATAAATGGGCCCAAGGCCATCTGATATATGTATATCTGGTTCGAACTTCATTTATGTATTTTCTTTATTTGATATTATTCACTGGACTTTCGCTCACTCTCATTCATGTGTATGTAGGTGAGCTAAGAGATGTTCAAACCCAACCTCGGTGAAGTATGTGAGAAACAGTCAAATTTTTGAAAAGTCAGCCCCAATGTCTCACGCACGAGAGTTGTTTTGCCCTTTTGTTCTTTTGTTATGTCTTTGCTATGTGGGAGAAAACGTTGAATCACCTTTGTATATATGTTTTGCTTGGCTGACTGTATGAATGAAAGTTCCTAGATATAGATTAACTCCATGGGTATGTGTGAGTTATTGCAAAATATTTTTGGAATGACTTTGCTATATCATGTAAGCACAGCTCTATGGACAAAGTTTTTAATCTTGCTTCTGGTTTGGCCCCTTAACTCTGTTGAGATATGTTTGAGAATTGTTTGAGGCTGTAGGTAATCCCTTGATTACTGGCCGGTTATGACCTTAATCCATAGGGGCAGGTTTGGGTCATGACAGAGTGGTATCAGAGTATGAGTTAATAACTCACACACTTGTCTAATAAGCAATAGGCATCTAGAAAAGATCTAGGATGCATTCATGTGATAAGTAAGAATCTGAAAGCATCAAGAATATGCTAAAATGCTTCAAGATGAATGACTATGTGCTAAATGTTGGCATTTACTTGCATTGCAAATTATTTGAATATGTATGTTCTTTAGTATATGTATACTTGTGAATCTTTTGTATAAAGAATAATGCAAGTTTAATCAGATGGTAAGAACAATGGGTGATAAGATAGAGGAGTCTTCTATTGCCAGAATGGATAGAATGAAAAGATTGATTCAGGAAATGGCAAAAACATTGAGGCAATAGCAACAGTGGCAACAACAGTGGCAACAACCACACCCTCCGCCTCCTCCTCTAGTACCACCTATCCAAGATCATCAGAATGATGGTCGAATAATAGCTCTCGCCAAAGAATTTAAGAAAACGAAACTGCCATAGTTTCATGGGGGATTAGATCCGCTAAAGGTTGAAGCATGGGTCCTCGGCATAGAAAAACTGTTTGAAGTGTTCCCTTGCTTAGAAACACAGAAGGTACCTTTGGCCACTTTTACTCTTGAAGATGAGGCAATAAGATGGTGGATGCTAATGTGTGAAAACAATAAGGATATTGGTTGGGCACGGTTCTTGGAAATTTTCTATGACAAATACTTTCCACAATGTGTTCATGACAGAAAGGTGTCAGAATTTATGGAACTTAAACAGAACAGCATGACAGTAGCTGAGTATGATGCCAAATTTACTAAATTGGCCAGGTTTGCACCGCATGTAGTTGACACCGACTACAAGAAAGCTAGACATTTTGAAGGAGGGCTTCGAAATGATATCCTAGAAAGGGTGAATGTTCTCAAGCTGGAGACCTATATTGAGGTGTTGGATCGGGCCATAATATCAGAAGCTAACATAGCCAGACAGGCCAAGACAACAACTGACTGGAAGGGTAGTAAAAGCAAGGCTTCTTTTCGAAGACGAAATTTTCAAAGAAGCAGAATACGGGCTCCTCAAGTATTTCTAATTCTTCCCGAGACACATCTCCAATGTGCAATATTTGTAGTAAAAGGCATCGCGGAGTTTGTTACCGTGTGTCAGGAGCTTGTTTTAAGTGTGGAAAAATGGGGCATATAGCCAGAGATTGTAATCAGAACAGTGGAAAGTTAGCTGCTAGCTCCACTGCATCGATCTCAAAACCGGGAAATACTACGAGATCTACTACCACCGAAGATACCGTGAGGCAAGGGAGAGTTTTTGCGCTTGTTCCGGGCGATACACGGAATGCTGAAGCCATTGTCTCAGGTACTATCTCTATATGTAATCAGGATGCTTTTGTATTAATTGATTCCGGATCAACACACTCTTTCGTAACTTGTGCATTTGCATCTAGACTGAGTAGACCTCTAGAATCATTGTCATATTTGCTATGTGTATCCGCTCTATCTGGGGAATCTGTGTTGTGTGCATCTGTATACCGATTTTGTGACATGCGTATTGGGAATGCTATTCTGTATGTAGATTTGTTGCCCTTGGACTTTAGACATTTTGGTGTAATTCTGGGCATGGATTGGTTAACTAAATATTGTGCTACCATTGATTGTGTAACGAAACGAGTCGTATTTTAACCACCGGAACAAGAAGAAATTGTGTTTGTGGGTAACGGGGTAATGCCTCCACCATACTTGATATCTGTAGTGAAAGCATGTAAATTGATCAAGAAGGGGTGCCAAGGTTATTTGTGTTGTGTGTTATCTGAACAAATTGTGAATGTAGAATTGAATAGTATCCTTATTGTTAGCGAGTTTGCAAATGTATTCCCAAATGAATTGCCAGGAGAATTAGTTGACAGGGAAATAGAGTTCACCATTGAAGTTGTGCCAGGCACCCAGCCTATCTCTAAAGTTCCCAAAGTCAAACTGTTGTTGGCTTCTTGCCCCTAGTATTTTCATAGTAGCTCAATATCCTTGTAATGTCTTCATACAAAAACGCATAGTATAAGAAAAATGTGGGGCTATCTTTCATTATATGTCAGTGATTTACATCAAGTGCCAAAAGGACAAGGTTCAAAAGGCAAAGGAATAGAAAAGATTACATTTCAAAAGTAAAATATCTTGAGATTAGCTGCATTCCACAGTCTGGGGATAGCTTTACCATCTAAGTCTTTCAGATGGTAAGCCCCTTTACCTGCGAGGCTAGTTACCTTGTATGGCCCCTCTCAATTTGCTTCTAGTTTGCCTTCGCCAGGGATCACTGTGTTGTCCATTACCTTCCTCAAGACCCGGTCTCCGATCCTGAATAGTCTGGGATGCACGGCCTTGTTGTATTTTCTGGAGAGTTCTTATTGGTAGGTTGCTATGTGGATTAAGGCCCGTTCCTTTCTTTCTTCAGCTAGGTCAAGTTCCAGGGCCACAACTTCATTGTTCAAGTCTGGCTGAAAACTTTCAGATCGGATGGTTGGCATGCCTATTTCCAATGGGATGACAGCCTCCATGCCATAGGCCAAGGCAAATGGAGTTTCCTCGGTCGAGCGTCTCGACGTGGTGCGGTATGCCCAGAGCACATTGGGAAGTTCTTTAGCCCATTTCCCTTTGGCTTTCTCCAGTCGTTTCTTTAACCCGTCTAGGATGGTCTTGTTTGAAGCTTTTGCTTGACCATTTGACTGAGGGTAGACCGGTGTTGAGTTGTAAAACTCAATCTTTAACTCTTCGCAAAATTCGCGAAAGAGTTTCCCAGCGAACTGAGTGCCATTATCCGAAATGAGGGCCTTCAGGGATACCAAAGCGAGTGATGACATTTTGCCAAACGAACTTTTTTACATCTTTCTCCTTGATAGTTGCCAACGGCTCGGCCTCAACCCACTTAGTGAAATAGTCGGTTGCAGCGATGAAAAACTTGCGGTTGCTCGGAGCTGTTGGAAGTGGTCCTACAATATCCAAGCCTCAAAGCGCGAATGGCCAAGGACTTGTAAGGGGGAGCAACTCTCTGGCCGGCTGGTGAATTTGGTGAGCAAATTTTTGACATTTTTCACACTTGCGAACGTATTTCTGTGCGTCCGCCTGCATGCATGGCCACCAATAACCTTGGGAAATTACTCGATAGGCCAAAGACCTACCCCCAATATGACTCCCACAGATGCCTTCATGAATCTCGAAGAGGAAAACTTCTACCTTGTTGGGGTGGACGCACTTCAGATATGGCCTAGTGAAAGACTTCTTGTATAAGGCGCCAGATGGAGAGAGCCAAAACCGCTCTGATTTGGCCCTAATCTTGTTGGCCTCCTTTTTTTCCGTGTGTAGAATTCCATCCTTTAGGAAGGTGACGATAGGGTCCATCCAGGACGGTCCCAAGTCAGCGCAGAGTACTTTGGGCACCTCTGGTTCCTCAATACTTGGCTGAGGTAAGAATTCTATCATCAAAGGATTGGAAAAAGTTGTTTGCATGGATGCCAGGCAGGCCAGTTCGTCAGCTGCGTTGTTTTCCTCGCTGTTAATTTGTTCCATTCTTATTGCGGCAAACTTTTTGATTTCTGCGCGTACCAGCACCTGATATTTGGCTATCCTTTCATCCCTGGCCTCATACTCCCCGAAGACCTGATTGACTGCTAGCTTGGAGTCGCTGAATACCATAAGTTCTTACACTTCCATTCTCAATGCACTTTTCAATCCGGAGAGGAGGGCTTCATATTCTACCTCATTGTTGGAGGTTGGGAAACCGAGTGTGATCGCATGCTCGATGGTCAGCCCGTTTGGGGAAGTCAGCACGATTCCCAGCCCGGCGCCATGTCTGTTGGAGGCCCTATCAACGAAGAGCTTCCACATCTCGCCAATGAACAACTTCCAACAGCCGGAGGGATTTTGGGAGCTCCTTAACTCCGAGGTACTGGTCGGCTCATTCTGGTCTCTTTCTATTTCCCGGTCGAGCTCGTGTTTTGGTAGGTTGTCCAGTTCCTCTATTTCTTTTTCGGCTTTCTTTTGCCCTTCTGCCACTTGTTGTCCACCATTTGTCTCTACTGTCTGAGCCATGGGTTACGCCAAATCTGCGCTGGCCAAATCGACAGGGCAAACAAGGTGTGTTCCTGGGGCAAATTCTGCTACGAAGTCGACAAAAGCTTGAGCTTTGATGGCGGTGCGCAGTTGGAACTTGATATCGTATTGCCCCAATTCCATGACCCACTTTAGAATTCTACCGATAAAATTTGCCTTTTCAAAGAGCACCTTAAGTGGAAATTCGGTTAGCACAACTGTTGTATGGGCATGAAAATAGTACGCTAGCTTTCTGGAAGCCATCATCAGGGCCAGAGCCAATTTTTCTAGCGGTAGATACCTTGATTCAGCCGGGAGCAGGGGCTTGCTTACGTAGAAGATAGGGAGGTGTTGGGTGCCTTCAGCACGGACAATGACGGCACTTACCGCGTGTTGAGAGACTGCCAAATAAAGATACAGTTCTTTGCCCAGTTTCGGTGTGACCAGGATTGGGGTTGAGGAAAGGTATATTTTAAGATCCGCCAATGCACGGTTGCATTCGTCATCCCAAAAGAACTTCGCCTTCAAAGTTTTGAAGAATGGCCTGCAACGATGTGAAGACCGGTTGATAAATCAGTTCAGTGCGGCTGTCATCCTGGTGAGATGTTGCACGTCCTTCATAGAGTTTGGACGCTCCAGTTCTTGTATCGCTTTGATTTGGGAAGGGTTGGCTTCAATTCCTCGGTTTGTGACCAACAAACCTAGAAATTTTCCGGTGCTAACTCCAAAGGCGCACCTGGAGGCATTTAAACGCAGCTTGTGATGTTTAAGTATGGCGGAATGTGGGCGTCCCGAATGCATCCGGGAAAATGGAGTCTGAGTCCCTCCATTACGGTTCGATATTGGGTCACTATAGTTTGATGGACTCAAATGTCACGGTTCTCAATCTTGAGCCAATAGAGTCCAAATTCGGCAAATCCTCTTTGAAAATAGATTTTTTTGTAAGAAGTGCCAAACATGGACTGCTTACCGAATCTGAGTCGCCACCTAAATATTTTTTAAATGGAAAATTTAGGAAACCACGACTCGGTGCCAAAGGCCACGTGTCCGTCATCACCAAAGTTGCCTCGGCTCGGGAACTTGGAGTACGATTGGGGAAGGTCGCCGTGAGCACCCATTCGCCGATCAAAGACCGCCTTTACTAACCATGATATCTGTTTTTGAAAATGTTGTATGTTCTTATTCGGTTATTAGCCTAGGTTACTATGTGATCGCCTGACATACAAGTATAGAATGGTCGCTGAATTGGAACAAAACATTTCATGTTTGTTTGTTTGAAAAATAGTTTGATGGTGCTACCCGCAGTAGGCTAAGGCGATGGATTTGCCATCCTCGGTGGGCTTAAGCGTGATTTTGCCACTATCTAGTGGGCTTAAAACAAACATTTGATGAATTATTCAATCAAGTAACTCAACCTCCACCCACAGGCATTCAAGGCGTTATATCACATAAGCACATAGCCCATAGTAAGCATGCTATTCATGGCGATCACTCACACACATGCAAGGATGCTAAAGCATAAAACTCACCGAGTACTCCAAGCCAAAAGCAAGCTCGTTAGAAATCCATGCATGATCCTAGATACGCAGAATTGCCTGATGCAACACATGCAAAGATGCGAATTATAGCAGGCTCGGCTATTCTAAACATGGCATATGGGATGCTACAACTAACACGTATTCAATTTGGAATTGAAATACAAATGCGATTTATATGATCTTGAGGGCAGTGCGTGCAAAAGCAGATGAATGATGCAAACATGCTATCATACTGTATGCTAATTGAAATATGCCCTATATCTAACCATCATAGGCAGGTAAACAAAAGGGAAGAAAGACGTGGGGTTGGAAGACATACATCACACTCACCCACACTTATTACAATTATGCCCTCGCATAGAGGGTCCGAATAAATATCTGATCCCAAATGAAAGAATAATACAGTCCGAAATATTACAGTCTGAATAATATACAAATTCCTAATTAATTAACAAATTAAGTAAGAAAAACTGTAAACTGGCATGCAAGCTAGGGGCTGTCTTGATTATGATGAATGCTGCATGTTTGGGCTGCTTTGCGCGGAAATCCACTGGGATGTCCCAATTAGCCCCTGTTTACACCTTTTCTTGAAATGTGTGCCAGACTTCGAAAAGTTGCTGATTCTTCATTTTGCTGCAACAGAGAGCAGGAAAGGGGCATAGCAATGTATTTCACAAATTTATGCATGCCTCGATCCTCGTGCCACCAATCACGCATATCGATGCATGATGACCGAGGAGCCAAATTGCACAACTCAATATAGGGTGAATGCATATGAATGCTACAACAAAACCTAACTCCATCATGGATAATCCGGATTGTCGGTGACTTGGGAATTGAGACCCATTCTATCACTCGAGTGCGGAATCGCCTCGTTTCCGTGCAGACTAACTCCTATCCGAACACGATGCAATATACATGATATGCATGAAATGCACTAATATGCAATCTAACATACACAATGTCATGGAATGGCATACTGCATTTATCTGGTAATACACAACCGGACATACACAATGCTGTGAATGAAATGGCATACGCAATGCAATAATGGGCTTACACCAACATGAGAGGGCCTCAGCCACACTCACATAGGAGGCCATCAGGTGAAAACAAGATACCTCGAAGTGCGTGCCCACGGGCACACAAACTGAGAACGAACCCTCAAGCACCGAAATGCCACTCTAATGAGACATGGAAAAGACATGGAATATGATATGCAAACATACAAAAATCAGTGGCAAAATGAGAGGCAAAAAAGACCCGAAATGAGGCGAAATAATACCCGATGCATGAAATGATCCCGAAACATGGATTTCAATGCATAAAATGGCCTACAGCTATACAATACATGCATAATTGATAAATGACATGAAAATGCAGAAGCAAGGCAGCCCTAAAACTCACATTTTTACTGTACAAAACATGGTCAAACAGCAATCACAAGTAGGGCCAAGATGGCATACAAAAATGGCTCCGTAAGGAAGGCTATGAAGCAAGTGGTAGATGCAAAGCCCAGAAAGAAAAATACCCTTCTACAACACTGAAGAGGGACTAAAAATATGAACATTTACAGTAGATGACAAGCCTCAAATCAGTATGAAAACATGCTCAAATTGCAATGCAAGATTAAGGTCACAAGAGGGTATAACATGAAGTAGGCCAAATATACATCAAAAAGCCAAAGACCCTTCATGAAACATGAAAAGGGGGTCAAAATATGGCCACTTTCAGTTCTGAATATGGCCGAAAACAGGAGCAAGATAAGCCTAAAAAAGCATGCAAAAATGGGGGCCAAAGAGGGGTATAACGGTAAGTACAGCATAGAGGCCCCCAAAAGTGTTGAGTCCTTCTACAATGTTGTAGAGGGACTCAAAATAAGCCAACTCACAGTTTATATCATGCTCAAAAACAGATCACACATAGGCTATAAATACCATGCAAAATAATGGCATACAAGGGGGTATTGAAGCAAGTACCAAATGGAGGGCTCAAACAGGGTTGAGCCCTTAAACTATGAATAATGGCTCAAAAAATGACCCTTTCAGTTAGGGTCGGAGCCCAAAACATCAAGAAAATAGGCCTAGAAATAGTGCAAAAAAGTGCTACAAAAGAGGGAGATTGGCACTTACCCTTGAAGACCACTTCTTTGCTACCTCTTGGACCAAGGAATGTTGCTTCCTAGCTGCTGGAAAGCTCCCCAAGCTGCTGGAAATGGAGTGGTGGTGGTGGTGCTTGGTAGTGATGGAGAAATGGTGCAAAACTTAGAGATTTTGAGAGGAAATGAGAGAGATATGTATCTATATGCTCAAACCAAGTTTTCAACCCTTGAGGAGAGCTAGAGGCTGTGTATGTATGCAAGGATGGAGGAGAAAGGGAGAGAAAATGTGTACAGAAAATGGGATTAAGTTTCCCTCCTCTACCAAAGTCCCCCGAAATCAGATATTTTGGGGAAAAAAGCTATACAGCTGCAAAGCACCCATCCCAAGGAACATGGCCGGCCTGCTATTTTTGTTGCAGGTGGGTGGCCACCACCCCTATGGCTGGCGACCACGGGCAAAATGGTCGAGAGGAATTTTGGTAGCCACCACAAAAAGGTGTTCTCCCATGTGTCCTCAACAAGGCCCTCTGGTTGGAAATTGGCAACTGTAAAATAGGAGAGACAACAAGCCACTTTTAGGAGGGGTTCAAAAGGTTCAACAACAATTACTGGCCGGCCATAGACTTTTAGGGTCCTCCCATGTGTGTACAACACAAATATGTGGTTTGGGGTTGAAGAAAATGGCCCTAGGGTGGTCAACATTGGCTCGGAAGTGAGAAAAATGGGCGTCGGAGAGCGTCGGAGGAATATAACTGGTTCTTTGAGACAATTGCTGGCCTCCACCCTTGATGACCTTCTTGGTGATAAAACAGAGGTACCTACCAAAAATAAACAAAAACCGATGCAAAACGAATGCTCGGGGGCTAAAACACGCAGTTCGGGGCCCCGAAAATAGGCCGTTAAGCACCGAAAGTGGCATTCGGCCACGAAGTGGGTCTCTCGGGCCCCAGTGTCCCTCAAAAGGGAGTAAATAAGATGTATGCCAAAAACTGGAGGAATCGGAGACGGTTAGGCGGTCCCGAACCGAGGCACACGGCCTGACAGCTCCGAAAATCGGGAACCGGGCTCTGAAATGGGCAAAATGGCCTACGGCCACGAAATGTAGCCTCACCCATTGAGAGATGGTCTCTGGGACCTCTCCTCCTTGAGGAAAAAGCAGAGAAAACCGAATCTGGTTCAAGAGACAAAATCTGAGGAGGGTTGGAAGTCGGGAGGCGGGGCTCCTGGCCGTGACTCGAGACTTCGAGCGAGCACAATATGCAACATCACCGGCGCTCAATCGGTGACGTCTGAGTCTTAAGGTCGGTCAAAAATGGGGTGTCTGATTGCCCCTCTTTGTGAACTTCGAAAGTCATAAGAATGGCGGAAGTGAATGTCAAAGCCCGAGAGGCGACCCATTTTGACAAGGTAAGACTTAGACCAAGCGGACAAGATAGACAAAAATGTGCCCATGACGAGGGCAAAATGCAAGTGATATGCGGGAAGATTTTGATAATTGGACTTATATGCTATGCGAAGCCAGTTTGAAAATTGGACTTACATGCTTCTCTGGCCGATTTGAAGATTGGACTTATCGCCACTCTGGCCGGTTTGAAGATTGGACTTACACTTCTGTGGCCGGTTTGTATGTAAAACAATGTAATGTACTAACAAGTACAGGTGAGGTCGCAAGGCAGAGCGAATGAAATGCTGAGGAAGGAACAAAGAGAGAAACGTAGGGACTTATCCCAGTGTTTCGGAGTGGTTTAAGCATTGGAACGTATTCCAAATGCTCTTAACCAAAGAGGGGGGAACAGAGGGACGTATCCCGGAGGTTAGGGATGTATCCCAAAGGTTAGGGACATATCCCAAGGATTAGGGACGCATCCCGAAGGTTAGGGACGTATCCCAGAGGATTAGGGACGTATCTCGAAGGTTAGGGACGCATCCCGAAGGTTAGGGACGTATCCCAAAGGTTAGGGACATATCCCAGATATTAGGGATGTATCCCAGAGATTAGGGACGTATTCCAAAGATTAGGGACGTATCCCAAAGGTTAGAAAAGAAGGAGAAACATAGGGACGTATCCCAGTGTTCTGCAAGGAATGTGAAACATAGGGACGCATCCCAGTGTTTTAGAATGGTGTAAGCATTGGAACGTATTCCGAACACTTTTAACCGAAGAGGGAGAAACATAGGGACGTATCCCGGTGTTTCAGAATGGTGTAAGCGTTGGAACGTATTCCGAACACTTTTAACCGGAGAGGGAGAAACATAGGGGCGTATCCTGGTGTTTCAGAATGGTGTAAGCATTGGAACGTATTCCGAACACTTTTAACTGAAGAGGGAGAAACATAGGGACGTATCCCGGTGTTCCGGAATGGTGTAAGCATTGGAACGTATTCCAAATGCTTTTAACCGAAGAGGTCTAACCCGTCGCACGCGCGAGGAGAAAGAGTGATAATTGCAAGTGAAAAGGTGCATAACAATGCAGGTGAAGTGTGCATAACAATGCAAGTAATGAGCATAACAATGCTAGACAGATGTGCATAACAATGCAACGAATGAGCATAGTGTGATTGATACACAAAGTGAGCAGAGTATGATAGACATACTAAAGGTGAACACAAAGTGTGATAGATGAACTATGTGAACAAGTGTGACTAATACACTAAAGGTGTGTGATGGATACACAAAAGGTGAACACAAAGTGTGATAGATGCACTGAGTGAACAAGTGTGTTTGATACACTAAAGGTGTGCGATGGATACACAAAAAGTGAATATGTGCGTGATAGATACACAAAGTGAGAATGTGTGTGATAGATACGCAAAAGTGAGAATGTGTGTGATAGATACACAAAATGAATGAAGTGTGATTGATACACTAAATGAATGAAGTGTGATTGATACACTAATAAATGATCTCAAACGGAACTTCTTTGGATGAACCGTACATACAATATTGTGCATGACTGAGAAAGAAACTTGATAGGTACAATGCATTACAATGCATGATGCTTAAGGAAAGCAATAAATGGACAAAGCGGCGCTTTAGAAAGCACCTCCTGAGGTGAGTGGCGGTGAACCGCTCTACTCTGACGGGGATCTCCCCTCGTGCTCTTCGAACACTTTACCTTGAACTCACAGTACAAAGGCTCTGAAATGCTGACAAGTAACAACATCTGTATGTAGGAGCTATGGCTGCTGCTTGTTTTCCTGATCATATTCACAACTTTCCTTATTCTCCAACGGGGTGACAGACTAGGTTGGTCCAGTATCCAGAATTGAGGTGCATACACGCTATCTCAACCTATGGGGCTTCCATACGGATTTCAAGCCAAGGACACGCCTCCGGGTATTTAAACCAGACTTTAGTCTCGGAAATCCCGAACCTTTGCGTTCTAGGCAACAGCCATTCGAACTCTAGTTTCCACCGTCGCAGTTGGTCTCCTAGGAACTCATTGCGAACACAGCCAAAATGACCCCGGCAAGGAACTGGTACTCAGAGAGAGCACTTCTAATCGCCATTCTGGCTTGAGGTAGACTTGATCTTGAGCTTGAGGTAGAGGCACACTCATACTTCGGAGCATTGGCAAGACCTGAAGAGATACACACGGAATACAATCTCGGAGCCTACTGAAGCTGGAATAAACTCAGATGCCCAACATTTTCCTCTTTTGCTTTAAACTGCTTTCGGAGCGATTATAGCCGGATAGGTCCTGGTTCTCTGTTCTCACATGACTGAGTTGAATCCTGCGGTTTTATGAAAGAACAAATTTTGTTTTGCACAAATGTGGAGAACGGCCACGGCACTTCGGAGCACAAAACAATTTTATTTTTGAAATTGAGAGATGAGTTTTTCGACGGTATTGAGCCTCTGTTGAACACAAAAAATGACTCAACAAGGAAATAAAAGGCACACAACCTAGACACATCGAGTAACACTCGAAACGACTCAAAACAAGAAACGAGATAAAACAAAAAGACACGACACTCAGACGTGCACAAGGAGCCTGTTTGTCGGATTTGGACTCTTTGTTTCAGATTTAGAACCGTGACGATTTGAGTCCGAACTGTAGTGAGCCCAAATGAACAGAACGGGGGACTCATCCTCTCAGGGCGTTCGGGGACGTCTACACACACCCGTCATTTACCGTTCTTTTTCGGCACTACCACGGTGTTAGAGATCTATCTAGGGTATTGCACTTCTTCTATTGCCCCTGCTTCTAACAAGTTCTTGACCTTTTCCGCTTCTATCTCGGCATGGTGCAAGACCGAGCATCGTGTCCTCTGGATGACCGGTCGTGCATTCGGAAAGACATTCAACTGGTGGCAAATGAAGCTAGGGTCGACACTAGGCATATCGTAAGGTGTCCATGCAAAGGCCTCCATGTTAGAAACCAAAAAGTGGACATAATCGAGCCGCTCAGCATTGGACAGAGATGAGCCCAAAAGAAAGAACTTATTTGGATCATTCTCGTCGACGCGTACCTCCACCAAATCTTCGACCGATTTCTCCTCGACCTTTCTTCCTACATTTTCCAGGACTTTCTTTCTTTTCGGACCCTCTATCATTTGCACAAAGCCTTTGGCAGCTCGGCTGCCATTTACTGCGACGAAACACTGTTTTGCCATCACTTGGTCTCCCCAAACCTCTTCTACCTGTCCAGTCGATGTTGGAAAGTGCAGGACCTGATGGTAGGTTGACGCCACTGCTTGCATGGCATGCAACCAACCCCTGCCCAAAATTAAGTTATAGGTTGATGGGACCTTAAGCACCCAAAATTCCACTTGCTTCGTGACCAATCCCGCTTTGACCGGTAATATGATCTTTCTGATCGGCCATTCTGGCTGAGAGTTGAAGCCAACCAAAAGATATGTTGCGGGGGCTAAGTCCTTATCCTCCAACTTCATTTGTTTGAACGTGTCATAATACATGATCTCGACCGAACTCCCCTGGTCAATCAGAATTCTTTTGATGTCGAAGTCTTTGACGCGCAGGGTCACCACTAAGGCGTCATTATGAGGCACTTAAATTCTCTCCAAGTCTTTGCTTGAAAAGGTCAGGACATCTTTTACCTCGGTCTTTCCTTTCTTCATGGCGGGTTGAATGGAGAGCATCTCCCTCATGTACTCGGCTTTCTTGATCATCCCTCTCAGCTCACAGACCCGTGCCGACTCAATGATGCCATGGATGACATCGATTACGCCTTGCGGTGCTACATCCAGGACGACGAGGCTGTTTGGCTTGGCCTGACCTTGGGGAGTGGCTCTTATACCGCCATCTATGTACTGGTCCAAAATCCCTGCCACCACCAGCTCCTCCAAATGTTGTTTGAGCGGCACACAATCTTCTATTTGGTGCCCTTGTTCTTTGTGGAAGGTGTAGCGATACCTCATGTTGAAGCCTCTCTGCGTGTTTCCCAACTTAGCCGGTCAACGAATGTAAGGTTCACCTTGGATTTCACTCAGGATGTGGTAAGTAGGGATTTTAAAGACAATGGTGATGTCGGTTCTTGCTTTCAACTTTCTCTTGGCATCTTCCTCTTCGTCGCAAGGAGCGTTAGCTCGGTCGTTTCTACGACCCTTGTTCCTGTCATCACGATTTGAGCTGCGACGTTGATCTTTAGCCCAATCATTTAGGCGGTTGTCCTCCTACCCCACCGAGTGAACCTTCCTCACCACTCTTCTGTCTGTCGCGACCGGATTCGCCTTCTCGGTTGCGGTGGCGGCATCATTCTCTACTCGGATGTGTTCGTTGATCCGCTGTATCAAGGATTCCATGGTTGTGGACTGGTGCATTTTAAGCGAATCTCGCAACTTATGTCCGGCTGGGAGACCTCGCTTGTATTGGGTGATCGCCAGTTGGTAGAGGCGATCAAGGATCTCATTGCAAGTTTTCCAATACTTAGCGTTGTATGCCTTCAAAGAGCCTCCGACTCTATCTTGGCCTTCGAGGAGATGGTCAACTTCCTTTGGTGTCTGAGTGTTGGTTTTGAATTTGGTGACGAAGGCCTCTACTAGTTGTTGCCATCCCTCAATGCCCCCCTCCGGAAGCCTTTCGAACCATTTTAGGCCCAGTTCTCCCAAGCTTGCTGGGAATATAAGGCACATCAAGGCGTCATTGCGCCGGTGTCCAGCCATTACTTGCCGGTAATGACGCATGTGCATGTACGAATTTGTCTTGTCATCGTACAATGTGAACTTAGGCTGGTGGAATCTGGCACGGAGTGGCGTGCTCTCGATTCTGAGGACAGTGGGGTAGCGGTAAATCTCGCTAGTTCTCTGTCCACTGGTGCTGGTGCCATCTCTCTAGGCACTGGCATTACCACTTCCTCACTACAACGGATTTGGGGACTCAGCCTTTGCAATGCTAACAGTCTTTGGGTCTCTCTATGGTGAGCCCTCTCCTCCAACATATCCCTCAGGTCTCCCGAACGGGCGGAGAAAGAATATCTCGATGTCGTCGATGGACGTGAGGGACGGTAGCTGTTGTTGCGAGTGTGAGATCTTCCCATCTGTGGGTCGGAGTCCCCTACCCCATAGCTTCTAGTAATAGAGCGAGAGGGCGTCCTATCTTGGCGACGACTACCAGAGCGAGGGGGCGGGGTGCGCTCACTATGGTTGCCCTCTCCAGCAACACCCTTCTCCTTTATTTGATGCTTCAGCGCCTCCATTTCAGCCGCCATCTTGCGAATGAGAGCGTCTTGGTCTTTGTGTTTGTGCTCCAAGCACTGAGTATGCGACTCTCCCCGTCGTTGGTGGCCCTCTGGACTCTTCGAGTGATCAGTGCTCCTTGCGCATTTGTCTCGCGCACCCCTGGAAGAGGTCTCCAGGCCCGCCATGGTAGGAATAGCAGGTGGGCTATCTCTCCGTCGGACAGATTCTGGCGTGACACCATCGACAATAGACAATGGAGTTTCGTCGTGGTTAGCCATGGAAATGGTCGAAAAAGCTTGTAGAGCAAGGTTTGTCTATCAAAGTTTTCCCACAGATGGCGCCAATTATACGGGGGTGAAATATCCTCTGTTCTCCGTACTTTTTGAACTAGAGCTTTATGTAACGTCGCTTGACTTGAAAATAGAAAGACGATGAGCTGCTCGGCAGTGTGCTGTCGGATAAACCCTCCGACGATCAAGTCAGCACACTTGAAGAAGAAGAAGAGAGCACTTTAGAGAGAGAGAGTTGGTAATTCCTCAGATTGCTTACCTCCACCGTTCCTTCATTCCTCCTTTTCTAGGCTGGCCATGCAACCTCAGGGATTGTGGGCGCACTACCTCTACTATCTTTTCCTGGACAGGTGGTTGTGCTCTCCCCTACCTTCCTTACACATGTAGAGACCAAAACCTCCAAACAGTGTTTGTGGAACCGCCAAACAGTATTGACGCGTACCAGGAGTGGATTTCCCTTTCATCACATCATTGGTCTAGGCGGCATACACAATCGGGCTATTACGACTGACCTATCCCTTGGGGAAGAAACAACACCATGAATGAGACGGCCGAACTATAATAAGTCGATTCATTTGAACTGACCGACAGTGAGGCGTGCCGTCTTTCATCTCGACCCGAATTTATTCCGGGCTGTACTCAGCTCAGTTCCAACGCATCACTACGGATCCAACCGAATGTCAAGCCGAGTCATAGCTCGGTTGGGCACATGCATGTCTCTGCATTCTGGTCGACGATATTGCTCGACCAAACATGATGGGCCGGGAAGCCGTGTCGATTCAGTTCTGTCAGACACGGTCCGGTCCTCGCAAGGCCCATCATCATATCCCACGCTATCGTAGTTCGGCCATCTTGACCGACGCAAATCTCCCTCTTAGTATATATATTTATATAGATGCTTTGAAGGCACTCCTACTCTTGAGATATTTTCATTAATGGAGTGTAATAACCCCGACCTCCGATTAATGCTAATCCATGATTAGTTATGCCTAACAGTAATTTAGAAGGAATCTGGAATTAATTTGCATATGCATTGCATTATCTTTGCATTTCTATCTATTTGCTATAAAATGATCTGTTCATGTTTAGACTTTGAACTGCAAATTGAAAGCCTTATCGGCGTTCAATTTCGAAATTGATTAGTGTTTCATACTAGTTAGAATATATGTGATTTTATGGTAGGCTTAATTAAAATTTGATTTAGTATGATTAAATTAGATTAAATTGCATTGGTTAAGTTTATTACCAAATTGCCGTTGAGTGGCCCATTACCTAAGGCAACTTTGAGACTTGATTCATACATTTGGTTGCATCTTCTTATCATCCATTGAGAGACCAAACCGTAGGAGAGAGAGAGAGAGAGTGGGAGAACAAGATTGAGTTCACCTAGAATTTTGCTTGAACTTAGAAGAATTGAAGGCAACTTGGAAGATTAGGCTACTAAGCTTGGAATTCGAGACCTAAGGTAGAGATTTCATCCCCTTGAACTTGAATTTGAATTGTTTCCTTCATGGTTCATGGTTAATTAGTGTCTAAAGCTAGGAATTGGGTTAAAATGTTGAATTGAGGATTAATTCATGCATGCATGCATGTTTTATAGCATTTTGAAGGATGAGTTTCAAGAATTTCCTCATGCATGTGTTGATTTCATTCTAATTTTGGAAACACAATGAGTTTCATGTTGTTTGATAACATTTGATCATGTTTTGGGGAGCCTTAGCTCAAAAATGCACATGCGTGTCATGTTTTGGATCATCCATAAAGTTTAAGTTGAGTTTGTGCATATTTGGTTTGCTCTCGGGCCATGATTTCTTGAAATGATGCTTTTAACATGTTGTTTTGTGGGTTACCAAGTGTTTCCCAAAGTTTTGGCCCAGAAAAATGAGTTTTGGATGATTGTTGGTTGAGTTTCATGCTTGAAGGTCAATCTGGATTTTCCAGAAATTTGACCCACGCTCGAGCGGGGACTTTCATGCTCGAGCGTGAAGCCTAAGTACATGCACTTCCGCTCGAGCGACGAGAGTCACGCTCAAGCGTGAAATGCGTATACCCAGAAGTTCGTGTGTTTTGCAGTCCGCTCAAGCGGGGGAAAGCACGCTCAAGTGAGGGTCTGTGTCATACGCTCGTGCGAAATCGGCGCCCGTCGAGCGTGAATTTCATGCATCCAACACTTTTTCATAAGTTTGCAGTCCGCTCGAGCGGGGAAGCCCACGCTCGAACGGAGCTCCATTGTCTACATGTCCGCTCGAGCGTGGACCTTATCTTCAACAAAATTTGAGAAATGGTTTTCAATGCATTTTTGCATCCTTATTCTATCCTATGCATTCCTAGGCCATGTTTAAGACCCCATAATGAGGATAAGAGATTAGAAACACACTAAGAGCCAACAAAATAAGTTTTGTACAATTAGAACGTGTGTTTCAAGTGTGCATCTGTTATGTGTTGTGTAGGTCGCGTGCCACGTACCATTTGACCAAGTTTACTCCGTTTGTCTATCTCAAGGCCCATTGTGAGTAATAACTCTATAAAGTTATGTTTACCTTAAGTATTTTCTGACTGGTATGGTATGATCTATTTTCTGAAATGCTATCTTACGAATTATGAATGAATGTCCAATTTTCTAAAAAATATTTGTGCCACCCTTAGTTCACGTGGCCCTCGTCCGGGGGTAACAATACCGCGGCCAATCTGCACGTGGCCCTTGCACAGGGTAACAATACCATGGCTACTTGCGCGCAAGATATGGACCTTTATGGTCGTTGGTACCAACTATGCATGTGGGTCTCTGGACCAAATTGATCTGATAGCTAATGGGTGTACCACGTATGATCTTATGCAAAATCTGAATATGAACATGAGTTTGTATCTAAAATCTATTTCTGTTTTGAAGTCTGAATATGTTTTGATTTAAGTACTAGATCTTAACTTGTGCTGGACATCATTCATAAAACCCCTTTACTCTATTATTATTCACTAGGCTTCTGCTTACAGTTTATATTATGTATGTAGGTAAGTCGGCGGGTGACCAGGGCCAGAGCTGACGGCCTTCTGTTTTGTTTTTGTCAGCCAACTGTTGTGCCTCCCGAGGAGGTTCCGAACGAAGCCTAATGTCATGGCTATTTTTGTATTCATGCTAGTCTCTGTGACTGTTTTGTAAAGTCAGGTCTTGAGATGTGCACTTCTGTAAATACTTTGTAAATAGTGGTGTCCTTTGACTGGCATGCTCATGTATATAAATAAGTTTTGAAATGTTTTATCCCATGTATGTTATCACAGCTCATTCGACCTTGTCTATTTTGTATTATTGCTTTCGTAGCCCTTTATTGTTTGCTAATCTGTTCAGAGGCCTTTGGTAATTCATAGATTACTGGCCGGTTACGGTGCTAAACTTACAGGGGCGGGTTTGGATCGTGACGGAGCTTTCATGCTTCTGCTTCCACTCAACGGATCGGTGACTTAGGGCACAACCCTTGTACAACCAAATAAAAGATGAAGAAAAGGAAAAAGGAAAAATACCATATACAGACCCCTTGTACAACCCAAAATACATCTATTGCAGACTAGTGAAATGCTTCAATGTTGCACCAACTTCACAAAAGAAGTTTTCTCATTTATTCTGTTTAGCTCTACTAATGTTACCAATAGCAATAAAAGATTGATATTTAGATGTCCCGCCTTTAATTGTCTCCTGAACTCTTTCATGAAAACGAAAAAAGCATTAACAAGCCTTTTAGGTGTCGTATTGTTTCAAGATTAGGACTGCTCATTCTTTGCAGAAAAAGAACTCCATACACTTGTCATCAACCAAACTCCTAACAGTATGTTCCACACAACCTTCCTGCTTTCCCTTAAGCCTATTGATCCTAACATCTCTCCTTCATTGCCCTTCATTTTCTTTGCCATTACCACGTATCTTTCTCAAGTTAAGACATCAATTTCCATTTCTTCCTAGCAGACCCTTGATAGCATGAAATTCCCATGGGAAGGGGACCTGGCTCCTCGCTTCCCTCCTTCCCAACCTTAAACTCTTCTATAGGGCTCTTGCTTCCCCATCCCTCCTCCCGAGTAGACCTACTAACCTTAAAAGATGAATTATTATTTGGGTGCTTCTCTTTGTACTACTTCTGCATCCTAAACTTCTCCAAGAATACCAAAAGAAAAAGCACTGATATTTTTCTTGGAGGTACTTACGTGTAGGTCCTAATAAGTGGATTTATTGTCTAATAGATTTTATGAAAAAAAATTTGTTATAAAAAAAAATCACTAATTGTAAATTTTAACGACAATTTATAAAAATTATAACAAAAAAATTCATTAATTATCAATTTTTAGTGACGTGTGTAAAAAATTGTCACAAAAATAATATTTTTACTAATAATTTTACCAAGACTTATTTTCAACAGGACTTGATGAAAATTAAATCTAACTATTAGAACTTATGGGTCGTTTCTTGGGTATCATATTTGCCCCCATATTGCTGGATTGACAAACCAACCCAAATACCAACCCCTCACCATTTGCATCTTCTACATCCCCCTCTGCACAGCCTCTCAAAATTACTGAGTTACCTATACCACTCTTCACACTTTCCTCTTGATTTTCACAGGTCAAATGGAGCCCAATAAACGACTTGCTTTTGGATCCTCTAATATAACTTTTTTGTAGATCTCCTGTTCCACCCCACCCAGAGGAATCACAGCCAAAGGAGACACAGAGACTGGATAAGATTTCTGAACATTAGATTAATAAGCCCTATGAATCTCCTTAAAATCCCCTTCCCTCTCACCAAAGACTTTGGCCCATACCCCTCCATAACCAACATACCTTCATTGCCCCTCCATAACCAACAGAGACTGGATTGCGTGCACTGTCTTCAACAGAACAAGCTAACTACGATTTACATACGTAGATGAAACACACTCCCTCTATTTATACATGCATTCATACACAATGAAACAAAAAGATTGAAGGTGAGATTGAGATCCTTAGAGTGAGAGACAATTGAGGTATGAAGGGATGGAGGCTAAAGGTGAAGAGGCAATGGAGGCTAGGTCATGATGGTGAGGGTGATAAGGTGTACTAGTGTGATGGTTGTGGTGGTTGTGCTGGATCACTGCTGGTGTGACGGTTGGAGGGTAGATGGAGAGAGGGGGGATAGGCTTCAAACCCTTTTCTTTTGTATCTCTATTTACAATTCAACTGCTGGGGAAAAAAATAAAAAGTTTTTCATTTATCCAATCGTAGGAACTTGGAAGAAAGACACAAGATGTATATTGTGATATATATATATTAAAAATTGGACTCAGTTTGCTTTCCTAGGCCTAACTCAAAAAATTTTTAGGCTGAGCAATCCCGGCCCAAGACTGGCCCAAAGACCTAAAAAGTTTGCCTGGGCCCAAATTTTTTTTGAGCTGAGCTCAGGTTGCTCTGGTTCAACACGCAGCAGTTGCAGCTGTACTTCCAAGAGGTCTAGAGGCAACATTTTTTCAGACTTAACTATGTGTACAAATTTAGAAAAGACAGAAGGACAAAAATTGTACAATTGATCATCTATAAGCAAGGCAAAAAATGACGCCAAATTGGTAAAGGAATCCAATGCTGAAATTAACTAAAAGGCCCATCAATTGAGAGAAAGAGAGTTGAAATTAACATGATTGGATATATTTTTTTTAGTAAAAATCCTTGTTAACCGCTGCCCGCGTTGATATTTTGTTGGGTCCTGTCCAAATGTTTGTTTGTGAAGTTAGACGTCTATTTTGAATGAGATCCTATTTGATTGGTAGCTATAGGTTCATTAACTTGATTTAAATTACCTGTTTTTGTATATTTTTCCTTTTTATTGCCTGGAAAATGTTGTAAAGTGTAAGGTTACATTGGGCGTATTCTGTTCTCCGACTTATAATTGCTTGTCGAAAGGAGGAACCATGTCGAAGACCTTGCAGAGAAATTACGACATGATTATAAAGGTTGTGACATGCTTACTTTCATCAACAATGAGTTGTTTCAAGAGGTATTCATTTTACTTGCAAAGAACCGATTGTTTGCGTGTTTTCTGCTCGGGACCCTTCCTATTGATGTTTTCAAGGGGATTACAGATGAAGATGCTGCCAAGGTTGTAGATGGATTGGCTCCACAGTGGGTGACAAAAATGTCTCAATAGAACAAGTGAAGAAGTAATACTAACTTTTCTGTGAATGTGACTGTACACTGTTGGAAGTAAGCGTTAGCTTATATTTGTCATGAGCTGCTTGAATTTAATTGTTGATTGGGTTTTATTCTTTCAATATCTTAGCTTGAACTTTGTCGCATTTGGACAGATCAATCCAATTGCGAAACTTCGATAAACAGGTTGGTAGCTGCCGATGCAAAGTGAACTTTGATGATAATCTGCTTTCCGACAGAAGGAGATATTTGCTTTTCAGGATCCTATGCAGGAGGATCTGTTAGAACAAATATAGAGAGAGCAAGAGAATAAATTATGTATGTATTGATGTATTGAATATATTGAATCTGTATTGAATGTTATGTTTACAGGGTTCAAAGGACTCTCTTTTATAGAAGAGAGTAGTTACATCAAGTAGCCTATAAGTGGCCACCGAAAGGCTAAAGCAAGGGGACACTAATTATTAAAGCTAAACACTAACATATAATAATATACTAACAGCTTCCCTCAAAATCAAGGAGGATAGGTACAAACCAACTTGAGTTTGGAGAGAGTAACAAAACAGGAAAATAAACTAATACATAAAATAAAATAAGATAGGAGACACTGTATGGTCATATCAAACCGTTGGTGAAGACACTGTATGGTCGTGTCGGACCGTTGTAGCAGCTAACCAGAATCAATGTCGGGATAGTTTATGAGGTCATGCCGGACTGATGTAGAAACTAACCGGAATCAATGTCGGGACAGTTTACGGGGTCATGTCGGACCGTTGTAGAAGTTAACCGGAATCAATGTCGGAATAGTTTACAGGGTCATGCTGGACCGATGTAGAAGCTAACCGGAGTCAATGTCGGGACAGTTTACGGGGTCATGCCGGACCGTTGTAGAAGACACTGTGTGGTCGTGTCAGACCGTTGGAGCAGAAAAGATATACATAGATAGATATATCGTTCTCTCAAAATTTGCGCCCTCAAAAGGCGTGCCCAATCCATCAAAAGGCGTGCCCAACATGATGGCGTCGAGCGGCGCGCGATGCACGTGACTGACAGAGCGTCATGTCGCCTCGACTTGCGCTCCTATGTTGTCTATATAAACCAAGGCTGAGGTTGAGGTTGTGCACAACAAACCAGCTGAAACCTCTTCGTTCTCTGAGAGCTGTAAACCCTGAAACACTCTGTAACCCTCTAATTCCCGGCTTATGTTGCCTCTAATATGGCTTCCTCTTCTTCCCGCGGTCCGCTTACTCTATTTCTCGACCTGAATGATGCCACAATAGAGATAACCGGTTCTGTCGCTCTAGAAGCGCAACCAAGCACCCCTGGACCGAGTGCAGCCGTCTTTGCTCCTTTGAACTTTCCGATACCGTCAGTGGAGCAAAAAATGGCAACACAATCGAACATTGAAGCGAACCATTTTACGTTGAAGTCATGCTTGGAGAGAGTGACTACGGTCTCCAAGTTGTCACACCGGCTGCAAAATAAAATGAGTGAGATGCACTAGGTAACTGCCCAACTCGCTCTGCTCCAGTGCATGTATAGGGATGCATGAGCAGAGATATGTATGCTGAAGGCGGAAAACAAGGAGCTGAAACGGAAGATCACTGTTATGTTCCGATTCAGAGGTCCATCATATGCTGCGGTTGAGGAACAGCGGGGAGGCAACTTGCTTGGTGGACTTGGAAGCACGGAGACAGTGCCGATAAGGGACGCCCAAGACGGAGGCAAGAGGAAGAGACCAACGGAAAAGGCGAAGAAGTGAGGTCGGCGAGTGGCCGTCTGCAGAAAAGAAAACAAATCTTTTGTTGTTGTAGGTGTTGGATTTCTTTTGTTGTGTGTTGTTTTTTTTTTTTTTTTTTTTGGAATGAAATAAAAGAAAAATTTGAAAAATCAGAAGTGGGTGGAATGTATATATATAGATATATATAGAAAATAGAAGAAAGTTGAAGAGAGGGATGTAAGCCGGAGTAATAATAATAATAATAATAAATGGGTATCATGGAGTGGGCGGTGGTACAAAAATATTGTTTAGAAAAAGAGGGAGGTGATGGAATGACAGGTCAAAAGGTGGAGTAAAAGAGAAAAAAGAGCACATGGGTTGGGTCATGGATGCTGATTGTGTTTATAATAATAAAATGAATGAGATTTCAGAGAGTAGAGAGAATGGAGAGCCATGCATTAGAGCATCTCTAAGAGCCTTGTTATATCCTATTTTCAACCAAAGTAGCAAGTCAAAGCATAAAAAGAGACCTTCAGAAGTCTCATCAGATACTTCAACAATTTGATGCAAACAACATTTGCTAGCTACTTGAAACGAGGAACTGTTATTTTGCTATATATTTTTTTATTACTTTTTTCTTATGTGTTAATGATGATCAAACTATTTACAAATTTATATGTTAATATATATATATATATGTATGTATATATGAGTAAAGTTGAAAGAAATAATATTTTAAAAGGGATAGTTAAAGTAAAGAGTATTGTTGGAATGTGTATTAAAAAAATGATTAGCTAAATTAATAAAGTGAAATTTTGAGTAGTTAATTTGGTGAGGATTACTGGAGATGCTCTTAGGCATGTCAGGTGTAAAGTGGAGGATAAAATAAAAGAAAGAGATGGAGATGCTCTTAGGCATGTGAGGTGTAAAGTGGAGGATAAAATAAAAGAAAGAGATAAGGAATGTGATGATTTCTGTCCCTTGGCACAAAAAAGTACCACTCTCTCTCCCCAACCACACTCTCTCCAATCATGCCGGGCCGTAAGTCCTAAGTTCGATCACCGATCGGAGGTTAAGTTCTATCCTCAGAAATGGATTCGATCTCTGCTTCTTCGACTTCGGGCTTCGGTGCCAACTCTGTGTTCACTCACGTTGTTTGCGCTCCTCTTGTTTTGACTGTGGTGAGAAAAGCAGAGTAGATCCTTGTTAATGATAGCTCCCGTGTGAAGGAATATCTTCCCATTGTTGGACTGGCAGATTTCAATAAACTGAAAGGTAAGCTCATATTGAGTCTTGTGACTGCTATTCAAGAAACAGGTTACCTTGTCGGTGCTTGTCTGCTTGGCTCATTCTTGAGTTGAGCTGAGAGCAAGTATATTGAGTTGCTTGCTGCTGGTGTGTGTGCATAGGATGGGCATGGAGTGAGTGAAGTATGGCTGCATGTGTGTAGCTCAAATTAATGCCCACCTCCCATGCACACCGAGAGAGAGAGCTCTCTGTATATAGCAGCATCTCTGGTTCGTGTCAGAAAATAATTGAGAGAGAGAGACCAGGCCCAAGAGAGTAAGAGAAGTTTCAGGTATTGATATTTTTTTTTTAGAGAGAGAGAGAGAGTCGAGAGAGAGGCCCTGCATGTGTTTGTGTATATTATTTAGCAGATGATGATGATGATGAGGATAAGGAAGAGTGGAGCAGCGTTCGATAGCTTGCTCAGATCTGGCACATTGGTGGCCGTAAACGCCTTATCTGACGGTGCAAACACCGTCACCTTGCCGCCTTTCAAGTTGGTGATGTTGACGGAGCGAAGGAGTTCACGGTGATGACGCTGTTGCAGTTGTGTGGCAAGAGTGTGAGGAATACGGGTTTGCTTGTCATGAAGGTGGGATTCCTTCATTGGCAGAGAAGAGAGCTCAGCAAGTTGATTGAGCCATTGTAAGGCAGAGAACAGTTCAGCTATGGAATTTGTGGCAGCGGAGTGAAGGTATGTGTAGAGGTCCGACGGGCGGCCAAGACGAGGCTGCCGCCCGCCGGTGAAACAAAATTATTAGGTTCTTAACCTCGCTCAAATACCATGTTAGAATAAATATAGAGAGAGAAAAAGAATAAATTATGTATGTATTAATGTATTGAATATATTGAATCTGTATTGAATGTTACGTTTATAGGAATCAAAGGACTCTCCTTTATAGAAGAGAGTAGTTACATCAAGTACCCTGTAAGTGGCCACCGAAAGGCTAAAGCCAGGGGACACTAATTATTAAAGCTAAACACTAACATATAATAATATACTAACAGAATCCTCATAAGGTTTGACTATAATCTTTTTTGTACTTTGACACATGAAAATGGGTGACACTGAGAATTGATTTTAAGGTCTGGTTATCTTGGCACGTACTTGTAGCAGCGCCCGCGAGGGACCTCGATGCTACAGTTCGGACTCCCCTTTTTTGTTTGTTGCGGTTCGTAATCTGAACCAAAGAGTCCAACTCTAGCAAATCGTTTTGAGAAAAAAACAGATTTTGAAAAGAAGTGCCAAACATGGACTGCTTTGCCAGATACAGAGTCGCCACCTAAATATTTTTAAAATGGGA
Source organism: Camellia lanceoleosa (assembly GCA_025200525.1). Classification (NCBI taxonomy): domain Eukaryota; kingdom Viridiplantae; phylum Streptophyta; class Magnoliopsida; order Ericales; family Theaceae; genus Camellia; species Camellia lanceoleosa. The sequence goes on along the minus strand of CM045770.1, from coordinate 72,217,779 downwards.
AATTTAGGAAACCCTGACTCGGTGCTGAAGGCCACGTGTCCGTCATCACCAAAGTTGTCTTGGCTCGGGAGCTTGGGTACGATCGGGGAAGGTCAGCTATGAGCACCCCCTTTCGCCCGGTCCGAAGACCGGCCTCTACTAACCGTGATATCCGATTTTGAAAACGTTATGTGTTCTCGTTCCGGTTATTAGCCTAGAATTACTATGTTATGCGCACAACAAACAAGTATAGACTAGATTGCCTAATTTGGAAACAAGCATTGCATATCCGTTTGTTTTGAAAGTGCTTTGGAATTTGCTACTCGCAAGTAGGCTAAAACACGGATTTCAACGAGTTTTTCCAACTCAAGCAACCCAACCTCCACCCACAGGCATTCAAACAGTTTATCTCATATAAGCATTTAGCCACATGGTAATTATGCCGTTATGTTAACATTCACACGCATGCGATATGCTAAAGCATAAATACTTACATTGTACTCCGTGCCAAAACAATAGACTAGTTAGCAAACATGCATGCCCTAGTTCATGTTAGAGTGACTAATGCATCGCATACAGAATGTGATTAGGATAGGCTCGGCTAACCCTAAAATGGCATGTGAAATGCAATCATTCGGTGCACGTATTCAAGTTAGATTTGAAGATACAATGCGGTTTGTATGATGTACCGAGCCCGGTGCATGTAAGACAAATGCATGGATGCACGCATGCGTTGCATAAGGTATGCTAAAATAAGCGTGCCCTAATCTACCATCATAAGCAGGTAAATAAAAGGGAAGAAAGAAGTAGGGGTTGGAAGACATACACACCACTCACACACGCTTATTACAGATTTGCCCTCGCTCGGAGGGACCAAAAGAATATACAAATTAATTAACTACGCAAGCTAATTAAATATTACAGATCAATTAAATTAACAAATTAATTAATCTAATTAAAACAATAAAGCCCTCGGGAAGCGGGTCGATCTGGCGCATGCTCGGGGCTTGCTCGCAATCTCACTGCCATGCATAGTCTGCCTCTGTTTTCCCTGCCTTGCTCCTCTGAAAACTGCCAAAGTCTCAGGAATGCCTCTCAGGACACTGGGGAGTACCACCGGCTAAGTAGAATGATCACCGGCACTAGGATGTGGCCATCGGCACAAAATGAACCCATCGGCTGATGACTTCTTGCGGCCGGCACAAAATGTTGCCGGCAAAGAATACTGCAGAACACGCAACTCACGGCGAGAGGGCAAAACTTGCATGGCAATACAATTCAAACAATGTATGCACCAATCATGCCCCCTATCATGTTTGTGACTCAAAGGGGTATGTGTCTCGATTCTCGGGCCACCAATCGTGCATTTTCATGCATGATGGCCCAAAGAACCAATGTATGCACTTTCATGTCAAATGAAATGCAAGTCAAACAATCAAAGGGCCCGATCCCCATCACCAAATCAAGGGACAAGGCATGCATGCAAGATGCATTGCAACCTAATCATGTTAGCTAGGGATGCAACATGAGCATGTGAACAAACAATGCACACTAGGCATGCAACCTATGCAAGCAAACTTGCGAGTCAAGAGGCAAGGCAAACCAATGAAAAGATGGACTTAAACATGATCTAGGCAACTCTAATTAGGCCTAAAATCAGTGGCCAAAACCAAGGGAATGAAGGCCAAAATGCACACACACATGCATGCAATCATGGTCCAATACCTTAAGCCTAAACAAGGCAACTCTTAAGCACACTTAAAGAGACCAAACAATAGACAATTAGCATTCAACTCAAGCTCTGAAATTGCACAAAATAGAGGTGCCAAACCAACTAATTCAAGCAAGTAAAGCATGCAAATGGCCCAAGTACTTGAGGCAAGCCAAGAGGCTTAAACCAAGGTCAAACCCACCGCGCCTCACAAGGCAAAGGGGACTCAAAACAGGACAAAGGCAGACCTAAACAACACCCGAGGAACACCTAGATGGCATCTAAATGGCTTGAATTCAAAAGCATGCACACATGCACTTTCAAGGAGCATACAACACAAGCTCATAAGGCGTTAAAGAGGCATGCAAGGCAAGCATACAAACATGTTAAAGGGACTAAAATAACATGAAAAATGACTCCAATCCACTAAATCAAAGCAAACAAAGCATGCTATACACTTACATACTTAAGGCCAACAAGCCCGAAAATGCAAAAAGGCTATATAATGCATGCTAGGGTCGACTCAAGCAACCTAAGACAGACCTAAAGCATGGCAAAATAAGCACACAAGCTTCACAAATCTAAGCCTAAAACATGCTAAAACAAAGGCACACAACCTAAGGCATATTAAGGCAATCACAAGGCGTTACAAGGTAGGTATGCAAGGCATGCATGGTACACCAAAACCAACTTAAAACCATGTTATATTATGGTAACATAAGCATGAAAAAAAGTCATGGCATGCTCAATAAACACTCAAACATAAGCTCCCTTAAGAGACCAAAAATGGTCCCTTTCAAGGACAACAAGGAGAGGGGGTGGCCCTTCCCTTTTGGAGACTTCAAGGCACCATCCCCACCACTAAAATCCCTCAAGATTTCAATGGTGAAGAGACCCAAACACCAAAGTCTCGAAACTTGCACAAAATAGCACAAAAAAGGGGCCTTTCAAGGCCTAAGGGTGGTCAAACACACCCAAACCACAAAACACTCTAACAAACAATCAAGAGGGCCTAAAAATAGAACTTTTTTATGTTATACACTAAACACAAAAACAGCTCTAAGATAGGTAGAAATAGGATGCAAAAATGGGGTAAAAAGGACTAGTTTCTTACCCTTGAAGCCTTTCTTCAATAATGGTGGTCTTGTTGCCTCCTTAAGCTTCAATCCAATCAAAAACAGCAAGAACAAGCCCTTATAACCTCAGTAGCCAAAGGAAGGTGAAGCACTAGGTGCTTGTGTGCAATATTATGGACTAAAACACACACAAGAGTAATATAGAGACAGGATATGTATTGAACCCTAACCCTAAAACCAGAGCTTCCTCTGTATTTTCTAAGCAAAAAGCTCTAATTTTTCTAACCCTTGAGCAAGGGAGAGGAGGGCTCCTCTTATAGAGGAGCCAATTTTGTAAACTTATAATGTAAGCTAACAAGAGGGGCATCCCTCCATACACGTGTATGGAGGGGAAGCAAATGCCAGCCAGCTGTTTCAAAATATCTCCAAAAGCAGGTGAGCGATGGTCGGGCCAAAAATGTCATTTTGACAAAATTGACTATCGACCGGCAACAAAGAGTGCCGACCGGCAACGTACATTGCCGGTGGCAACAAAAACTAGCCGGTGGCCTCTAGCCACTGCCAGTGGTGTGTGGGGATGCCTCACAAGGCATTCCCTGCCCCTCCAAGGCAAAACACAAGTGTTTGGTGCAAAACCAGACACAAAACGGTCGAGTTCGGAGATCCTGAGACAAGGCGTGTAGCCGAGAACTTCGGGAACTCCAAACGAACACAAACATGGATAATCACCGAGTGTCCAAACGGTGACATGCAAGTCTTGAGGACGGTCAAAAATGGGGTGTCTACAGTTGTCCCTCTTTGACAGAACTCGAAAGTCATAACAATGACGGAAGTGAATGTCAAAGCCCAGAGACGACCCATTTTTGACAAGGCCGAAGACTTGGACAAACATGCAAGACAAACAAGGTATGCGCTCGAAGGCAGGGGCAAAATGCAACTGAAAATGCAAGAAGTCGAGCATAACTTATGATCATGCAAAGAAAAGCTGTAACGAAGCACACATGCAACAGTTTTAAGCTAGGATACACCAGACCACACTACAATGCAGAAAGGATGTAAGAGAATTGTGCAATTCTCAATACGTCTCGCTCGGAGGATACAATACTTGTGCGGCTCGTCCGGTTGCACCGGCCTCAAATGAACCGTACATACAATATCGTGCCTGAAAAGAAAACAAACTTAACAGGTACAACATCGTTAGCAACATGCATGACAATGCAAACGAGACACGCATGCCAATGCGGATAAGACGACACGCATGCCAACGAAAATGTGACACGCATGCCAATGGAAATGAGGCACACGTGCCGATGAAGATAGGGCACACATGCCCATGGAAATGAGACACGCATGCCGATGAAAGTGAGGCACACGTGCCGATGCAAATGAGGCACACGTGCCGATGAAAATGAGGCACACGTGCCTATGGAAATGGGGCACATGTGCCAATGAAAATGAGGCACACGTGCCAATGCAAATGAGGCACACGTGCCTATGGGAATGGGGAGGCACACGTGCCGATGCAAATGAGGCACACGTGCCTATGCAAATGGGGCACACGTGCCAATGAAAACGAGGCACACGTGCCAATAAAAACGAGGCACACGTGCCTATGGAAATGAGGCACACATGCCTATGGAAATGGGGCACACGTGCCAATGAGAATGGGGCACATGTGCCAATGAAAATGAGGCACACGTGCCAAATACAAATGAGGCACACGTGCCGAATGCAAATGGGGCACACGTGCCGATGAGAATGAGGCATACGTGCCAATAGGAATAATAAATTATGCAAGTGTGACACGCGTGCCACACGGAATGGAAAATGATGCAAATGAAACAAATGAAACAAATGAGACACGCATGCCTCATAAGAATGCAAAATAATGTAAGTGTGACACACATGCCACACGGAGTGTAAAATGATGCCAATCAGGTACGCGTGCCTCAAAGGATGCAAAATGTTGCCAATGAAGTCTGGCGTGCCTCAAAGGAATGCAAGATCTTGCCAATGAGGTGCAGCGTGCCTCAAAGGATGCAAAATGCCGCCAATGAGGTACTGGCGTGCCTCAAAGGAATGCAAGATCTTTGCCAATGAGATGCAGCGTGCCTCAAAGGATACAAAATCTTGCCAATGAAGTGCAGCGTGTCTCAAAGGATGCAAAATGTCGCCAATGAGGTGCAGCGTGCCTCAAAGGAATGCAAGATCGCCAATGAGGTACGCGTGTCTCAAAGGATGCAAAATGCTGCCAATGAGGTACGCGTGCCTCAAAGGAATGCAAGATGCTGCCAATGAGGTACGCGTGCCTCAAAGGATGCAAAATGCTGCCAATGAGGTACGCGTGCCTCGAAGGATGCAAAATGCTGCCAATGAGGTACGCGTGCCTTAAAGGAATGCAAGATGATGCAAGTGAGGTACGCATGCCTCACGGAGATGCAAAATGAAGCCAATGAGGTACGCGTGCCTCAAAGGATGCAAAATGAAGCCAATAAGGTACGCGTGCCTCAAAGGATGCAAAATGCTGCCAACGAGGTACGCGTGCCTCAAAGGAGTGCAAGATGCTGCCAATGAGGTACGCGTGCCTCAAAGGAATGCAAGATGCTGCCAATGAGGTACGCGTGCCTCAAAGGATGCAAAATGAAGCCAATGAGGTACGCGTGCCTCAAAGGATGCAAAATGCTGCCAATGAGGTACGCGTGCCTCAAAGGAATGCAAGATGCTGCCAATGAGGTACGCGTGCCTCAAAGGAATGCAAGATGCTGCCAATGAGGTACGCGTGCCTCAAAGGATGCAAAATGAAGCCAATGAGGTACGCGTGCCTCAAAGGATGCAAAATGAAGCCAATGAGGTACGCGTGCCTCAAAGGATGCAAAATGCTGCCAATGAGGTACGCGTGCCTCAAAGGATGCAAAATGAAGCAAGTGAGGCACGCATGCCTCACGGAGATGTAAAATGATGCAAGTGTGACAAGCATGCCACACGAAATGTAAAACAATGCAAGTGTGACACGCATGCCACACGAAATGTAAAACAATGCAAGTGTGACACGCATGTCACACGAAATGTAAAACCATGCGAGTGTGACACGCATGCCACACGAAATGTAAAACCATGCAAGTGTGACACGCATGCCACACGAAATGTAAAACAATGCAAGTGTGACACGCATGCCACATGAAATGTAAAACCATGCAAGTGTGACACGCATGCCACACGAAATGTAAAACAATGCAAGTGTGACACGCATGCCACACGAAATATAAAACAATGCAAGTGTGACACGCATGCCACACGAAATGTAAAACAATGCAAGTGAACTCGAGTGCGCGACAACGCACGTTTTTTTTTCTTTTTGAAATGCATGATAATGCAAAACAAAAAGATGCACGACAACACAAATGATGTGCGAGGCGACGTATGTATTGAGGTGCATGACAATGCATGACAACGCTTGTAATAAAATGCATGACAATGCATGAGGGATGTGTATGACGGCGCGACGCAACGCACCAGACAACATGATGAATGCATGCAACGCACGCGGGGCAACTTTTGAATCTTGTAAAAGGCAAAAGGATACAAAAGGATACAACATTGCATGAATTTGAGTGCCACGCATAGAAGACACGGTCCGAGGTCAAAACGGAGGCCGGTTGAGCATCGGAGATACACTTTCTTGCACTTTCTCGAGCTATGATGACCAAAAACCACTCATATGGCCTAAACAAGGTTGTGGGAACACCACCGGCCGGGCTAAGAGGCCACCGGCTGAAAAAAGGTTATATCGGCAGAATATTATGCCGGCCGGCACAAAATGTTGCCGACCGGCAAAAAGTTCCTGAGTCGGGGCAGATTCGACTTTTCACCATGGGTGTTTTAAACTAGGGTTCCAAACCCTATTCTATTCATTTCCCTCCGCCGAAAACAAACTCTCTCTCTCTCTAGAGTCTCTTTTCTTCCTCGTTTCCTTGTTTCTTCGCATTCTCGCGCCCGTTTTGTCGTCAGATTCGTGATTACCTTCGCGTTTCAGACATTTTCAACCGAACAAATCTTTGTTTCGGTGCGCCTTTTGCTATTTCCACCTTTTTGGGACTTGTTTCCCTCGATTCCCTCTGCATTTCCGTGCCTTTTCACATCCCGACCTTTCCGGCCATTTTCCACCCTCCCGGGAGTTGACTTTTCGGTTGACTCTTCGTATTCCAACCCGATTTTCATTCCTTGACCATTTTCTCATCATTCTCGACATGGCGGATGACATTCCACGCGGTGGGACTCCCTCGGATCACGAGATGGATCCCGGGGTCGAGCTCCTCCCGTTGAGCGAGTGCCCGTTCGACCCGACGACCTACCGGCCGGCGATTCATGTGCTACCACCCGACGGACTGCGCCAGTTCAGGAGTTTCGACATGGCGTTGGATCCCGAGCTCCTACTACATGAGCCTGCCTCCCACCTATCCTCCGATGCTTCCGAGGTAACCTTCTTTCTCTGCTTTACTTTTTGCAATGTAGGATGCTTTAAACTGTCAATTGCCATAACTGATTACAATCTTTAACTGCTTAGTGCCGATACACTGATACACTGTATATTGTAACCGATCGCAAACGCGTTTGCAACTGATTATCTGTTTAAGACTCACACGTGCACACACTGCACTAGCCTTGAACCACTCAAACACAGACACCCGATACCTGTCTGAATCTGAAAATATGCACGCATGCCACATTTGCACCGAGCCACACAAACACGCTGACGCATCACACGTTGTAGTTCACTATAAACACACCGGCACCCGGTATCTGTTTGAATCTGAAAAACTTGCACGCATGCCAAATTTGCACTGAACCACTTAAACACGCTGACGCATCACACGTTGTAGTTAACTGTAAGCACACCGGCACCCGGTATTTGTTTGAATCTGAAAATATGCACGCATGCCAAATTTGCACTGAACCACTCAAACACGCTGACGCATCATACGTTGTAGTTCATTGTAAACACACCGGCACCCGGTATCTGTTTGAATCTGAAAAACTTGCACGCATGCCAAATTTGCATCGATTCACTATTTCTTCAAGACTGTACATTTTATATTGCTTCGCAACTATTTGTTTGAAAACAGGGAGATTCCCATACCATCCGCGGGTATGGGAATACCGTCGCTCGCGAGTGGTACGCCGAGCTTCCCGACGCAGTTCACCATATTGTGGACCAGGCCGGCTTTGGTGCATTCTGCAGAGGACTCTCCAGGCTCACTACGTGCAGACCTCTCATTGCCGCTCTAGTGGAGAGGTGGTGGGACACCACCGATTCATTTCACTTGTCTGCGACTGGGGACATGACGATGACCCCTTATGATTTCTCGATGCTCACAGGCATCGGGGTAGGGGGTGATCCGATCCCCTTTGACATTGATATGGACGAGTGGACCGCAGCTCAGGTCTACTTGCTTGGCGCGGCACCGCCTCTTGCGCGTCCCGGCTTCGTTCGATACTCCTGGTTTGAGGTGCAGTTCAGGGTCCAGCCCCTCATTGTCAATGCAGCCCCGATGACCCCAAAGGCCGTGGAGAGATACGCACGCGGCTTTCTCATGATCCTGTTTGGGATGACCATTTTCGCCGACCGGGCGAACACAGTGCCTCTCTGCCTGCTCAGCGCACTGGTGGATGTGAGGGACATATTACATTATGACTGGGGTGGTGCCGCTCTAGCCACTCTTTATGGGTATATGAGCTCGGCTTCCCGCGGCAGCGGACAGTTGCTCGGGGGTTACTGGCGTGCTTGGGAGGTACATTTCTTTTTCTGCCTTTCATTTCAGTTCTATATTTTCTGTACTCTGCACATTACCTTTGTAGTCTGCTTTACACTTCTTTGTATCTTGTACACACGGCACACACATACTACGCTTTACTTGATTGTACACTTTCTGCTTGTACACTCTGCTGTCTACATACAAAACACGGCTCTGCTATTTCTGCTTTCATTCTATATTCTGTTTTATCTGATAAATGCACTGGTATTTATCTTGCAGTTGTGGGGTTACGCCTACTTTCCTAGGCTCGCTTCCGTACCCGATGCAGAGACCCCTCTGGTTGTCCCTTTTTCGCGTCGCTTTGACGGGAGATGCGCCCAGAGGCCGCGAGAGACATTCAGTTTCTTCCGCCGCTACTTTGACACTATCACCCCCGCCGAGGTATGTTTTACTTGCAGTTCATTTAAGCTTCGCCTTTCCACTGCATATTTCAATAACAGTAGGTAACAAACTGTATTTCAATTTCAGATCACCTGGCGGCCATGGGCTCCACTGCCAGCGATGATGCGGGATCGGTTTGCCGGTGCCGATGAGACCTCGCGTTATCGGATTCTGCTCAAGGGCCCGGTCTGTCGGGCTTGGTACTGGCGGCGTTTCTATGCGGACCACAGGCTTACTTGAGCGAGCGATCGGTGCACCCTCCCGAGCATATGAGGATACCGAGAGGTTCCTTTGCCGGTGATGGCGGACTACACCATTGGTGGGAGGTGAAGCGATTTGAGGCGAGGCGATTATTCGTAGTACGTCCGGACCTTTATCATGTGACCTCTGAGCAACGGCCGCCGAGTGGAGAGAGGACCCAGCGCCAGCCGATTTGGAGTGGGAGCGAATTTGGAGGAGCGCCGAGGAGGGCTCGAGTCATGGCGGTGGAGTTCGAGGCGAGGGACGGTTGCTGCTCTCTGCCGCTTCATTGACTTTTTCGAGGCGGGGTGGGGCGACCTATCGGATCCCTTCGCCCCTCCGGTGATCACGAGTTTGTCGGTATCCCGACTTGCCTCCGGTATGTATTCTTGCATTTTGTACAGTCATTTCATTTGATTCATTTGATATTCCACGAATCTTGATGCATCGATACTTTTGCGGCGTCTTCGAGTATACCGTCGGTCATTGGAGATGAATGCCTCCATGATGGGGATGCTACTGGCGGACATTCGACCTCCTAGCCCTTCTGACATTAGGGATGTTCTTCGACCCTGACCTCAAACCATACACAAACTGCTTTGCATAATCTGATGCACGACATAACACTGGATACCCAGCCCTCACGGCACCTGATACACTGTACTCACACACTGCATCCTGCACTGATTCACTGCTCACGGCACTCACAGACTGTACTCATACACTGTATTCTGCACTGATAAACTGCTCACAGTATTCTGATGTATTCGCTTTTTATGCTTTTTCAGCCTCCCTTCCAGATTCCTCCGGTGGGTAGCGCTCCGGCTGGACCTCCCATTTCTACTCGGGATGGTAGAGTATATCCCGCACTGAGGCGCACTCACGTCGGGGAGGCGGCTCGCGGGCTCGAGTTCGGATAATGATGCGAGGCAGAGCGAGCGGAGAGGCGTGATGGCTCGGACTCGAGCTCGGGCGGCGATGCCTGGTGGTGCCCCTGTTGATGGCGCTCTGGACCTTCGTCCGGAAGAGGACCAGACAGTTAATGACCGAGCCATTTTTTGACATTTGATACAGATTTTTACTGTTTTTCTTCCTTTTTACATTTTTCCCTTTTGGTTAATAGTTAGGGTACTTTGTACTGCCGCAGGCAGATTGTGTTTCTTTCGAAACTATGTACTTGAAAAAAAAAATGATATGAAATGAAACAAACTTTTTATCTGAAAAAGTGTTTACATTTGTGTATATTTCATACCTTGCACTGTATTGCATCATATTACACCTCAAATGTAAATGATATTGATCTGTTGTCTGAAAAATGAACACTTGTAAATTGAGCACTTGCACTTATGATAATCGGATAACCAACCAACTAACAGCAAACAACTCATACAAACCACTACTCAAAGCGCATAATCTGACCCACACTCTCGGGGATTGATACGCATCTGACCCATAACCTGACACTCGGTTCGTTCCTGTACATAGCAAACCCTGAACAAACAGCCTCTATCTGACAAGACGAACCACAAAAGCTGATACGGTTGTAGTTGAAACACCCTCGGAGGTCCCAAATTTTCCCTTTTCTTCTCATTCTTTGCACGAATGTAGAGAATGGCACAGCATTCTGAGCACAAACGATTTTCTTCTTGAAATAAAGAAGGGTTTTCAACCGGGGTGTCGAGCCTACCACAGAACACAGCGAGACAGACTCAAACAAAGAAACAAAAGGCACACGACCTAATCATAACGAGACATGCTCGAAAAAGACTCAAAGCTAAAATCGAGACCGACAAATCAAAAGACACGACACACGGACATGTTTACAAAAAGACCTCAAATCTCGAGAAGCCAATTCCTCCGGGTATTATTCCCATCCTTTCTGATTTGTGATACTCACATCACTCGGCCCTCATACTCGGTTTTTCTCTCAAAACCCTTTTCTCACTCCTCTCTGCTTACACCTCTCTATTCTTTATTCTCTCATTTTTTTATCCCTCCCCAGGGTGGTTAATGGATGAATAGGAAGTCGCAGGTTCAGGTCCAGCACTGTTAGCTCACGGCTATTTCCTTCCGGTGGATAGAGTTCCCTTCTGGCAAGTATGTTGACGGGGGGGAAGACAGAACACTTGACTCAATTGTGCCCCTAGTTCGTCACTTTGACCTTTTTTTGTTTTCTTCCTAAAACAAGTTTTGACCAAAATGAGAGTTGGATTAACATGCTTGTTCAATTTTTTGATTTGAAAATTATGCGAATCAGGCTGTGAGCACTGAAAATTCTCTTTTTTGGGTCCAAACATGGTCCAATTTTGGAAAATGAAATAGTTTTCGAGAAAATAGTCAACTTCAGTAAAAATTTTCAAAAACTATTTTTGCAAACAATCAACGCTCAACGAGCGCGGAACTTACCCTCGAGATATGCAACCTCGGATTGGGGACGATGGAAAATTGCCCCTGGCTTAAAGGGGGATAAGGCAACGGAAAGTTACCCCTGGTTTGGATGGCAACTCAGGGCAACTTATGGCACTGTACGGCAACGGAAAGTTGCCCCTTGTTTGGATGATGCCGCGGCATTTTTGTGAGCCAGTCCTCGTCGATGACGATCGGACCCTCGGACGCGGAGGAGGCGAAGACGGTTTGAATCAATATATGGACATAGTCACCTGGAAGGTGTTGGTGGTTGGACTTCAAGAGGAAGTTAATCACGTAGCCCTAGGTTGCTGCAATCGAGACATCGGATTCGGAGGAGGCACAAGTGATCAAAATCATGACATGGACGGAGGCGCTATGGGCGTTGAAATTTGGACTTCAGGATGAAGTTGCCTACGTATCCCAAACATGGGAATCAAGCCTTACGTAGTTCCGGTTAAGGTACACTCAGGTATTTTAACCTTCACTGTTTAGGCTCTAACTTTTGCCAAGGTGCCCAATGCGGGTTTTCGACCTTGCGAGCTATGTTTTTCTTCTTCTTTTCTTTATTCTTTTCTTTTGCATTTTCATTTCTTTTCTTTCTTTTCTTTTGCTATTCTTTGTTCTTTTCTTTTCTTTTTTGTTTCTTTTTCATTTTTTTCTTTTTTTCTTTTCTTTTTCTTTGCTCTAACTTTTGCCTGGATCGCCCTTTCGGGTTTTCGGCCCAGCGAGCCTCTCAAAGGGTAAAAAGTGTAGCAAGCCCATGCCAAATGGTTTTGAGATTAAAGCCTTTCTGTGTCCAGGAGAGTGACTGTTGTGTTAATTTGTAGAAAAGTTCATCACGGCTGCTTCATGAGCCTTGCTTGGTGGGATTTGATCTTCTTAATCTGGCTTTGGTGCCTCTTGCTCGAGGGCCGCCTCAAAATGGGCCACACAGGCGTTTCGTGGCACTGTAGGTTTTGAACGGATTCCAGGTTTTGAAACAAATGAATTGAATCTTGAGGCTGAGAGCGATCCTAGGCTGCACAATCTCAAGAGCGATTCCACACAGGTCTTCGCAAGACTGCGCGAAACATTTTGTTTTTGAAAGTTTTTAAGAAAACAACAAACCGCTCGCACAGAAGATAGTGTGGAACCAGTTTGGATCGAACTAGGGTCCTTCTCAGTACTCACGCCGACAAGCATGATTTCATTCATTAAGGGCTTAGCATGCCTCTCTTTCCCTCAAAATGATCAAAATTTTACAAAACCCGAGGAATTACTTCCTCTTCATTTTCATCACCGCAGTGTTCGAAAAGGGGTTTTATGAAAAGCTTAGGTCATTACAACGATGTTTAAGGCACAAGAGAGTAGGCGGTATGTACTGTCGTTCCATTCACATCCTCTGGCATGGCTGACTCAAATAGCAACAAGTACGGAATGTGATAGCCGCGGCTGTTTCATTCAGATTTGTTGATTATGACTGGCTCCTCAACCAAGACAGACTCAAAAAGAAAAAGAAAAGGATAATTACAAAACAGCGTTCGAGGCAATAACCCTAGAATCACCTGGTATACTATACAAGAGGGACTGACTCATTACAATAAGACAGACCCTGTAAGCAAAGACTGACTCAAGACAATGAGACAGACTCAAAACAAAACAAAAGACTGACTCGACACCAAAGTCAGAATTTACAAAATTAACATTAACAGATGTCCAAAAATGCGTGCCAAACGCCACATCCAAAAATGCGCTAGGCACTGCCCACAGGCGGTTCACCTTCTGATTACATACTCGCAGTATCTGTGTCCTCAAAATCCAACAACTGGGTGGTGACAGACTTTGTTGAGGTGGGGGGGGAGAATAACCTCGTTGTCAATCAAATCTTGCACCTCATGACGGAGGCGAAAACAATTGTCGGTAGCATGGCACGCTTCTTTGGTGGTACGCCTGATCTTGGCGAGGTCATGAGTGAGGAGATTCTTGGGAGGCCGAGGCTCCAGGGGTTTAAGGTGTCCCCTCTCGGCAAGGATTTGAAATGCCCTGGACAATGGCATGTAGAGAGCATGGAATACCCTGCCCCCTCGGGGCAGGTACTTTGGAGCCGGAGCACTCTTGCTAGATGCACTAGCGAACGGATCGGCGGGTGCGGCCTTGGATTTCTGATCCTTTCCGGATGCAGGGTTGGAAGTGGAAAGAACTGTTTTGGCATGACGGGGCCTATCCCGATTCTCTGATTGACTGGAACTGCCCTCAGGCGGGGTGGGGAAAGCATCCTCCACAGCTTTTGACACAACTGCAGATATCTGCTGCTTATTCATCCCCCCGGCTTTCAAAGCCTCTACTGCCCACAGCAGTTGTTCGATAGGGTCGGCATCTGCCCTCATCTTACCTTTGTCTCTGGCCTTAGCCTGATCTAGAATTTGGTTTGATGCGTCGTTGCCATAGCTGGAGGCCATCTCCGGTTGGCTGAGTTCAATTACTATCCATCCCAATAGCGGGGGCTCCTAGGGTATAAAGCCTCTGGCATATGGTGCGGCTGGTGGCGAAGCAGACATCCTATAGGCAAGATCCGCTACGGATCTTTGAAGATCGCCTATCATTCCCATTAGTTCAAATGTAGTAGGCTCGCGAGCCTGATATAGTTGAGAGGTCCAAACTGGGTGTGCGGCAGACGACCTGGGTGGATGCGGCAGATCAATATTAGCCTCACCTTGCGGGGTGATTCCTTGACTCAACGCGGCCGTCATAACCACGATCTCTTCTGAATTCTGCGTCATGCTAAGTCCTGCCTCAGCAAGGAGAAAACACTAGCTGTTCTAGATCAATTTTCTGAATCTCTGAACTGAAACGGAAAACAAGCAGTATTTCAGCCCCAAACAGACCAAACACGGGTGTAGCCGAACAACTGCACTCTACTACTGATCACTATTCCCTAGAATCACTGTTCAAAACTGAATTGATACCCGCAGACATAACTGATTCTCAACAACACTGATACTAGTGCCCTCGGGCTTGATGCTCAATCTTGCAAGCTGGTATATGCATTCCCCTACAGAGATATATTCTAAAAGCACATAGCAGGTAAAAGAGAGCCAATACACCCCTATGTTGGGGTAGGGTTTCCCTGTCCTATTTTGTCAGGAGCTAGGGTTTCACCTACATATGGCTGACTTCAAACAACCTATATCGGGTAAGCAACCCGTAATAGTTTGGAATGGTCACTATGGATCGAATATGCACTAGGTTGAATGGTCAAAAGGGTGCCCGTAAAAGCAGGGTTTGTGTTCCCATCTTGGCGAGCAGTAACGTCGACCTTATGGTCATGTCTTGACAAGACAAGCCTCCAGCAAACCGCTCAGGAATAGCAGATGGCCAACACGGTGTCCTAGGCACACCAATGCACATGCAATGCAAAGAGACATATAAATGGAATCAAAACAGGATATCACGAGTTCGAGTCAAGCTCTCTAAAATCCCCAGCAGAGTCGCCAGAAACTGTAGTAGCGCCCGCGAGGGACCTCGATGCTACAGTTCGGACTCCCTTTTTTTGTTTGTTGCGGTTCGTAATCTGAACCAAAAAGTCCAACTCTAGCAAATCGTTTTGAGAAAAAAACAGATTTTGAAAAGAAGTGCCAAACATGGACTGCTTTGCCAGATACAGAGTCGCCACCTAAATATTTTTTAAAATGGGAAATTTAGGAAACCCTGACTCGGGTCAAATACGTGTCCGTCATCACTAAAGTTGTCTTGGCTCGGGAGCTTGGGTACGATTGGGGAAGGTCAGCTATGAGCACCCCCTTTCGCCCGGTCCGAAGACCGGCCTCTACTAACCATGATATCCGATGTTGAAAATGTTATGTGTTCTCGTTCCGGTTATTAGCCTAGAATTACTATGTTATGTGCACAGCAAACAAGTATAGACTAGATTGCCTAATTTGGAAACAAGTATTGCATATCCGTTTGTTTTGAAAGTGCTTTGGAATTTGCTACTCGCAAGTAGGCTAAAACACGGATTTCAATGAGTTTTTCCAACTCAAGCAACCCAACCTCCACCCACAGGCATTCAAACAGTTTATCTCATATAAGCATTTAGCCACATGGTAATTATGCCGTTATGTTAACATTCACACGCATGCGATATGCTAAAGCATAAATACTTACATTGTACTCCGTGCCAAAACAATAGACTAGTTAGCAAACATGAATGCCCTAGTTCATGTTAGAGTGACTAATGCATCGCATACAAAATGTGATTAGGATAGGCTCGGCTAACCCTAAAATGGCATGTGAAATGCAATCATTCGGTGCACGTATTCAAGTTAGATTTGAAGATACAATGCGGTTTGTATGATGTACCGAGCCCGGTGCATGTAAGACAAATGCATGGATGCACGCATGCGTTGCATAAGGTATGCTAAAATAAACGTGCCCTAATCTACCATCATAAGCAGGTAAATAAAAGGGAAGAAAGAAGTGGGGGTTGGAAGACATACACACCACTCACACACGCTTATTACAGATTTGCCCTCGCTCGGAGGGACCAAAAGAATATACAAATTAATTAACTACGCAAGCTAATTAAATATTACAGATCAATTAAATTAACAAATTAATTAATCTAATTAAAACAATAAAGCCCTCGGGAAGCGGGTCAGATGCAGCGCATGCTCGGGGCTTGCTCGCAATCTCACTGCCATGCATAGTCTGCCTCTGTTTTCCCTGCCTTGCTCCTCTGAAAACTGCCAAAGTCTCAGGAATGCCTCTTAGGACACTGGGGAGTACCACCGGCTAAGTAGAATGATCACCGGCACTAGGATGTGGCCATCGGCACAAAATGAACCCATCGGCTGATGACTTACTGCCGGCCGGCACAAAATGTTGCCGGTCGGCAAAGAATGCCTGCAGAACCTGCAACTCACAGCAGCAGAGGGCAAAACTTGCATGGCAATACAATTCAAACAATGTATGCACCAATCATGCCCCCTATCATGTTTGTGACTCAAAGGGGTATGTGTCTCGATTCTCGGGCCACCAATCGTGCATTTTCATGCATGATGGCCCAAAGAACCAATGTATGCACTTTCATGTCAAATGAAATGCAAGTCAAACAATCAAAGGGCCCGATCCCCATCACCAAATCAAGGGACAAGGCATGCATGCAAGATGCATTGCAACCTAATCATGTTAGCTAGGGATGCAACATGAGCATGTGAACAAACAATGCACACTAGGCATGCAACCTATGCAAGCAAACTTGCGAGTCAAGAGGCAAGGCAAACCAATGAAAAGATGGACTTAAACATGATCTAGGCAACTCTAATTAGGCCTAAAATCAGTGGCCAAAACCAAGGGAATGAAGGCCAAAATGCACACACACATGCATGCAATCATGGTCCAATACCTTAAGCCTAAACAAGGCAACTCTTAAGCACACTTAAAGAGACCAAACAATAGACAATTAGCATTCAACTCAAGCTCTGAAATTGCACAAAATAGAGGTGCCAAACCAACTAATTCAAGCAAGTAAAGCATGCAAATGGCCCAAGTACTTGAGGCAAGCCAAGAGGCTTAAACCAAGGTCAAACCCACCGAGCCTCACAAGGCTAAGGGACTCAAAAACAGTCAAAGGCAGACCTAAACAACACCGAGGAACACCTAGATGGCATCTAAATGGCTTGAATTCAAAAGCATGCACACATGCACTTTCAAGGAGCATACAACACAAGCTCATAAGGCGTTAAAGAGGCATGCAAGGCAAGCATACAAACATGTTAAAGGGACTAAAATAACATGAAAAATGACTCCAATCCACTAAATCAAAGCAAACAAAGCATGCTATACACTTACATACTTAAGGCCAACAAGCCCGAAAATGCAAAAAGGCTATATAATGCATGCTAGGGTCGACTCAAGCAACCTAAGACAGACCTAAAGCATGGCAAAATAAGCACACAAGCTTCACAAATCTAAGCCTAAAACATGCTAAAACAAAGGCACACAACCTAAGGCATATTAAGGCAATCACAAGGCGTTACAAGGTAGGTATGCAAGGCATGCATGGTACACCAAAACCAACTTAAAACCATGTTATATTATGGTAACATAAGCATGAAAAAAAGTCATGGCATGCTCAATAAACACTCAAACATAAGCTCCCTTAAGAGACCAAAAATGGTCCCTTTCAAGGACAACAAGGAGAGGGGGTGGCCCTCCCCTTTTGGAGACTTCAAGGCACCATCCCCACCACTGAAATCCCTCAAGATTTCAGTGGTGAAGAGACTCAAACACCAAAGTCTCGAAACTTGCACAAAATAGCACAAAAAAGGGGCCTTTCAAGGCCTAAGGGTGGTCAAACACACCCAAACCACAAAACACTCTAACAAACAATCAAGAGGGCCTAAAAACATAACTTTTTTATGTTATACACTAAACACAAAAACAGCTCTAAGATAGGTAGAAATAGGATGCAAAAATGGGGTAAAAAGGACTAGTTTCTTACCCTTGAAGCCTTTCTTCAACAATGGTGGTCTTGTTGCCTCCTTAAGCTTCAATCCAATCAAAAACAGCAAGGACAAGCGCTTAGAACCTCAGTAGCCAAAGGAAGGTGAAGCACTAGGTGCTTGTGTGCAATATTATGGACTACAACACACACAAGAGTAATATAGAGATAGGATATGTATTGAACCCTAACCCTAAAACCAGAGCTTCCTCTGTATTTTCTAAGCAAAAAGCTCTAATTTTTCTAACCCTTGAGCAAGGGAGAGGAGGGCTCCTCTTATAGAGGAGCCAATCTTGTAAACTTACAATGTAAGCTAACAAGAGGGCATCCTTCATACACGTGTATGGAGGGAAGCAAATCTTGACCAATTTGTTTCAAAATATCTCCAAAAGCGGTGAGCAGAGTCGATCGGCCAAAAATGTCATTTTGACAAAATTGATGTCGGCCAAGCAACAAAGAGTGCTGACCGGCAACATACATTGCCGGTGGCAACAAAAACCAGCCGGTGGCCTCTAGCCACTGCCGGTGGTGTGTGGGGGTGCCTCACAAGGCATTCCCTACCCCTCCAAGGCAAAACACAAGTGTTTGGTGCAAAACCAGACACAAAACGGTCGAGTTCAGAGATCCTGAGACAAGGCGCGTAGCCGAGAACTCCGGGAACTCCAAACGAACACAAACATGGATAATCACCGAGTGTCCAAACGGTGACGTCCAAGTCTTGAGGACGGTCAAAAATGGGGTGTCTACAGTACTGAATTTGGCATACAACACCAGCTGTTCGCTTGTGATCCCCTGCCATACTCGAAGGGGGAGGTGCATGGTTGATGTACTAATTGGGATGAGGGGGCACATGTGTCTTGTCAAAGATAGAAACAAAAATTGGAACAATATTAGGCTCAATTTTGTTGGGTAAATTCATAGTCACATACCAGAAGAGCAATGCCTAAGAAAGAAGAAACATAAAAGTTGCAACTAACACATATAGAGGTGGTTATAACTCTTTGTGTATGTCATTTTTGTCGTATAAAGTGTTCATAACTGTTCATTTCTATCATTTTTGTTGTGTCTTCAACTTCTGACAGGTTGTTGCTGCAAAAGCAGATTTGAATTATATTGGCCTAGATGGAGAAATTGGTTGCATGGTGAACGGTGCTGGATTGGCAATGGCTACAATGGATATAATTAAGTTGCATGGGGGTACTCCTGCCAATTTTCTTGATGTTGGCAGGAATGCTTCTGAAGGCCAGGTAATTCTTTGATTTTTTGGATGCTTGCTTATCTTTTTTTTGGATAAGTAAGTCATATTATAACCAAAAAAGAAAAATATACAATGAAGTTCAATACACAGCTTTTGATGGGAGCACAAAATAAACAAAATAAACTACTCCATCAAAAGACAAACTGAGCTTATAGAAAACAAGCACAACATTCCTAACAAAACAAGGATTCAGAATTTACTTCTAGCATTCTTCAAGTCATGAAGTTTCGCTTTAAGTTTTCTTCTGTTATCCTCTTTTGAAGTCTCCCCATAACTAGGATCACTTGGAGATGGACTTCCTCTATTTCTCAACTCTTGACTTGAATCTCCATTTCCTAACTCGTCCATATCACACGATTCAAGGACATCAAAGGCATTAGATGTTGAGGGGACAGAAGATTGCGTCTCTCTCTCTTTGTTGATCAATGGCGTTGAACCTTGCCCACTATCTCTCCCCTTTTTCTTCACCACTTCCCATTTAGTCGGAATTTGTGTTTTAGTGTCCTTGACTCTCCACTCATGTTTGAAGGAGGGAGGGTTCAAAGACTTTGGCTTTTGAGGGCACAAATTAGTGGTATGGCCAAAAGTCTTACAACCATCACGCCTTTGAGGCTTCCATGGTACCTCAACTTAAATCTCATATGGGTCACCATAACCAAGATTTATTTTGAAAGACTTAGGGATCTCTTTATTTGCTGACACTTAAATACAAATTCTCGCAAATGTAAGTCTGCTTCTCTTGAAAGTTGGCTCATCCAAATAAAGAGGAGTTCCCAAGATGCTAGCTATGTAACCCAAACCCTCTTCACTCCAAAGTTCCAAAGGAACATTGTACAACTTCACCCACAATGGCACACTTGAAAATTCACAATTCTGGTGAACATATTTGGAGGAATAATGAAATGTGACGTAATAGCAAGTGGAATTGTCAATACTGCAAAACATGTGAGTTTTTGCATCTGACCGATTCAGGTTATATTCATGACAATTGCGCGATCTTTTAACTACTTCCTTGTTTTTGCCAGTCAGTTTTTTGGCTTTGGCCATTAAATCACGATTTACTTTTATTAGATAAACTAATATTTGAAATATAATTGTAAGTACTATATAATTTGATAAAATCTGGTGGTGTGAGAAATAAAATTGGGTAATTAAGTACTTTCTTCTAATTAAAGGATGAAGAAAACCTCTTTTTCAGTTCAGTGGTACTGAGAGTTGAGTTCCTTGGCATTTTTTTGGCCTGCACTAAGATCATTTATGACCATCCTGCTGTAATTAGTTCTTGCATTTATTAGTGTGTATAAGGATTGTGAGCAATAGCTCTTCGCGTCTAAAATTATTGGGACAGATAAAATTATTCACTTCCTTTGACAATACAACTGGTTAAAATTTTGTTGAGGGCAAAGCATTGCCTTTCAATTACGAGATATTTATGGTGTACATATGAGTCTGACTACTCTGTATCAATTCATTGTTTGGGCCTTTCCTTAATAGTCATTGATGCAATCCATGATACTTGTTTAGCTTCCAGTATTTTGATTATTAACAGCCTATTAAATTGCAGGAGGGGAATCATATTTGATCGAAACAACAAAACAGATTAAGTCACATTGATGAATTAGATTCAATCTAGGGAATTAAACAAAGAGACCGACGGATATTTAGTATCATGTGGTATTTTATTTTTAATTTTTTAGGAACTGTCCTACCTTTTGGGCATGTAGTGAGAGCCATAATTGATCATCATGATCATAGTTGTTTACATCCTCATCGTCATTGTCATTGTATTGTTCCTATTTTTTTTCTGTATACATAGTAAATTAGAATGGTTAGTTGGGTGCTAGCTTAGGACAGAGTAAGGATGATAAAAATGATTATTTAATGTGGAGGTGCTGATACGAACATTCCTAGGAGGGAATTCAATAGTTTATTTCATAGTCTCCACATGTTTAGATTATGTGAAACACGCAGTTGATTTAAAGGAGAAAGAATACATAATTGGAAACCTATGTCATCCTAATTTGCAGTAAGTTTTTAGATCTGAAATTTCCTTGTCTTTCAGTTAATCTCAAGGTGAGTGCACTAAAATTGACGGCTAAGTAAGTCTCATATGCAAGTTTTTTTTTTTTTCACCCCCTTTATATCTGATATTTTCTTCATTGCTCTTGGGTTCAAGTATTTCCCTCTCAAACATTCCAATCTCATGCTTCAATTTTTTGCTTATGCATATGATTTTCCCCCCTCATTTTCGGTGATATTCCAACAAAGTGTGACTTTGATGTGATGTTTTGATTTCTGGTTGATCGTTCTTCAACTTGAAAGCAATTTCAATGAGTGAAAAAATATCTAAAAAATCTTTTGATTTGATTATGAATGGTAATTTTACGTATATATTCAATATACTTGTAGGCTTTGGCTATTAAGAATTCGGAGGAAAGGAACACAAGATTGGAAAATATATGTTCAAGGATTTGGAATTTGGTTCACAATAAGAAGCGGGCTTTGCTCTTAATCTTTTGTGAAGTTAGTTTTTTGTTTGTGATAATTTGAATAAATTTGGTGTATGTGATTGGGGAGTCAATATGGTAGGTGGGTCCAAAAAAAAAAAGAAAAAAGAAGAAAGAAAAGAGGTTTGTAGTCTATATACTTGATGGATTACAAGTTGTGTTTGTTGTATGGAGTTTTATTGTCTTGAGATTGGACATCAACAACTTTTCTACTCGGGTTGATTTTCATTTGTAAATTCTAAAATAGGAGTAATCTAGAATTCTTCTTGTTGTTGATGTTGAAGATTGGCTCAGATTTGCTGTCAACAATGGTTGCTGTCAACAATGGCTGCTTTGTTTTCTTTGTCAACAAAGGTTGCTGGTTGAAGAGCTTGGTTCTCCCATTGCATCTATAAATAGGTAGTGAATTGGAGGAATTCAGTGTGGTGAGTAGAAGAGAGAATACAGAGCAGAGAGAGAATTATAGAGTGTGTAATTCTTTGTTCCAAATATAGTGAAATCCGTTGCCCGTGGACGTAGGCGACTTGTCGAACCACGTAAATCTTTGTGTGTTCTTACTTGTGTGCTTGTGTGTGATTGTTTTCTGCCTTTTAGGCACAACAAATTGGTATTAGAGCATTGTTGTGCGAAAAGCAGAGTGTTTTTCTATAAACTAAAAATTTCGAAGTTATCGAAATCGAGTTTTCAGCATACCACGACGACCGCCTTGACGAGAGGAGTTCAGACCCAGAAAGACCAACCCACGAGGACACTTCACGAGCCCTCACGCGCTTGCCGAAGTTCCGCCGGAGACTCGCCGAAAAGTTCAGTCCGGCGAAGAAGCAAAGGTTGAAGAAGGCAACCTATCCTAAAGGCTTTAAGTATTCACTGGTGCACTAAATTAGGCAGAGTGGTTAGAGCCTTTGGTTTAAGGCATTGAGGTCAAGGGTTCAAAACCCTTCCCAGACAAATTTCCAATTTATTTTTGGAAGCCACCACATCAGCACCAGGTGTCAGCCAGCTCAACTGCCACGTCATTGACAAATCAACGCACTTGCCACGTCAGCGTCCACTCAGCACTGTCACGTCATCAATCCCAGTCAGTCGAACTTTTTGAAATTGCAGGGAGGCCCTTGAAAGTTTGGTAAATTGCATTTCAGCCCCTGATCTTACTGAACTTGCAATTTAGCCCCTGGAACTTCTATTAATTGCAGTAAGATCCCCAGAGTTTTGGGAAATTGCAATTGGCCCCTGGATTTGGAGAAATTCCATTAAGGTCCTTGAAGAGGTGGAGAAAGTGCTTTCCTAGCTAAATCAACCATTCCGGACACAACTGCGAATTCTATTTTTTGAGATTCGGACCTGAATTTTTAGTGAATTTTTCGGGAGCTTAGAATTTGCCATGTTCCGGGCATTTCAAGCGTCCGTTATTGTTTGTGGTGGAGATTATTGAGCAGTCTCAATGGCAGAATCTACAGAGACGAGATCAATCAAGTCCACAAGTAACCCAGCGACTATAAGCAACTCTAGGCATTGGACCCCGGTGTCCTATGCTAAGTTTGAGGCAGAAAAATTTGATGGAAGCAGCAACTTCGGCATGTGGAGATGCGAAGTTAAAGATATGCTTGTCCAGATGAACCTGCACTTCACTCTGGGAGACAAACTAGATGACCTAGACGGGATAGAATGGGAGAAAGTGAATCTCCTGGCATGTAGTTCCATTCAACTTTGCCTTGCAAAAGAGGAAAAGTATGCCTTCACAGAATATGATATTGCGAAGAACCTTTGGAAGGCACTGGAAGACAAGTTCATGACAAAGAGCATTGAGAACCGGCACTACTTGAAGAAGAGGTGGTTTTGTTTTGACTATAAGAAAGGTATTTTGATGAACGAACACCTAAACAATTTCAAGAAAATTATTACCGATTTGAAAAACTTGGATGATCACATTGATGATGAAGATGAAGCACTGTTACTGTTGAATTCCTTGCCTGACACATATGATCATCTCACCACCACTTTATCGTATGGTAAAGAAAAGATCAAGTATGTTGATGTTGCAAACGCCTTGGTAAATAATGAGTTCAGAAGGAAAGATAAATCTGTAAACAGGGACTCAATATCCAAGGCATTGATAGTCAGAGGCAGGGCGAATAACATAAGATATACAGGGCAAGAAAAGTCTCGCTTAAAATCCAGAGGGAAATCATCAAATAGAAGACGTCTTGCAAAAGACGAGTGTGTTGCTTGTCGCCAAAAGGGGCATTGGACAAAAGATTGTCCCAATAAAGACAAGAAAGAGGAAAAGGTGAATGTTGCACGAGATGGAGATAATGGTAAAGGATCAGCCTTCATAGTTTCATCATATGGCTAGTCTGATGAATGGATTCTAGATTCCGGATGTTCCTACCACAAGTGTCCTAACAAGCAGTGGTTCTCGAGCTTACGAGAGTTCGATGGAGGAGTTGTATTGATGGGCAATGACCAAGCTTGCAGAACAAAGGGGATTGGAACAATTCGACTGAAGATGCATGATGGAACAATCAGAATTCTCGAAGATGTTCGGTACATACCAGATTTGACGAAGAATCTCATCTTAGTGGGAGTTTTGGATTCCAAAGGTTACAGAGTAACTGTGGAAGGTGGAGTCCTCAAAGTTGTTCGATGAGCATTTGTTGCAATGAAGGGCATTCGAAAAGGACATTTATATTTCTTAGACGGCTCTACAGTCATAGGGAGAGTGGCTGTCTCCACCAGCTCAGAGGATGATGCATCAGACACTTCCAGACTTTGGCACATGCGCTTAAGGCATACTGGAGAAAAGGCATTACAAGGGTTGGTAAAGCAAGGCCTATTGAAAGGCGCCAAAATAGGAAAGCTTGAGTTCTGCGAGCATTGTGTACTGGGCAAGCAAACAAGAATCAAGTTTGGTATTGCTATTCATCGTACCAAAGGGATTCTAGACTACATTCACACCGATGTATGGGGTCCTTCCAAGAATGCTTCTTTGGGAGGTAAACACTACTTTGTGTCATTCATTGATGATTTCTCAAGGAGAGTTTGGGTTTACACAATGAAGCATAAAGATGAGGTATTAGACATCTTTCTTATATGGAAGAAAATGATTGAGACCCAGACAGGCAGAAAGATCAAGAAGCTCAGATTTGACAATGGCGGAGAATACACATTAGAGCCCTTCTTTGAGGTTTGTCGGAATGAAGGAATAGTGAGACATTTCATAGTTAGTGGAATGCCACAGCAAAATGGAGTTGCAGAACGCATGAACCGCACTTTGGTGGAGAAAGTCCGGTGTATGCTGTCACATTTTGGATTGAGCAAGGCATTTTGGGACGAGGCATTGAACTGTGCTCGTCATCTTGTTAACCGACTACCTACTGCAGCACTTGATGGCAAGACTCCCATGGAGGTATGGTCAGGAGCGCCAGCTACTGATTATGATCAGCTACGTATCTTTGGATGTCCAGCTTATTTTCATGTTATAGAATCTAAGTTGGATCTTAGAGCCAAGAAAGCAATCTTCTTGGGCTTCAGTGACGGTGTCAAGGGATATAGACTCTGGTGCCCTGAATCAAAGAAAGTTGTCACTAGAAGAGACGTAACATTTGATGAGTCTACAATGCTGACGTAGCTAAATCCTCAACAGAATGAGGAAGCATTGAAGAAGTTAGTGCAGGTGGAGTTTGAGACTCCAGCGAAGATTGCTCAGACAAGCAACAATCTCAAGAAGTTTTGATTAACGACTCAAGAAGATTTTGAAGAGAGTTCAGATGAAAATGAAGATCCAGAGGCCCCAGAACAGTCAAAACCCATTGCAATCAGAAAAGGAAAAAGAGTTACAAAGAAATCCAGTTGGATGACTGATATGGTGGCCTATGCACTTCCAATCGTTGAAGATAATATTCCTTGCACTTTTGAGGAAGCTGTGCAGAATCTAGAAAGTGTCAAATGGAAGGAGGCTATGGATGAAGAGATCGGGTCACTTCACAAGAACCAGACTTGGGAGTTTGTGCAACTTCCAAAAGGTAAGAAAGCAATTAGGTGTAAGTGGGTTTACACTAAGAAGGAAGGCATCCCAGGCAGAGACAACATCAAATTCAAAGCTAGAGTGGTAGCTAAAGGCTATGCTCAGAAGGAATGAATAGACTACAGTGAGGTATTCTCACTTGTTGTAAAGCACACGTTTATTCGTATCTTGTTAGCTTTGGTTGCACAGTTTGATCTCGAGCTCGTCCAACTCGATGTCAAAACTGCCTTCTTACATGGAGATTTTGAAGAGAAGATATACATGTCCCAGCCAGATGGTTTCAAAGTTGCTGGAAAAGAGGATTGGACTTGCAAATTAAAGAAATCGTTGTACGAGTTGAAGCAATCCCCAAGATAGTGGTACAATGACGGAAAAAAAAAATACACAAGAAGCCAGTATGATCATTGTGTATATTTCCGTAAGCTTTCCGATGGTTCCTTCATCTATTTGCTCTTATATGTAGATGATATGCTGAATGTATCTAAGTGTAAGGTGGAGATTGATAAACTCAAGGCACAGTTGGCAGGAGAGTTCGAAATGAAGGATCTTGGTGAAACAAAGGAAATTCTTGGCATGGAGATCAAAAAAGACAAGAAGAAGGGCACAGTTTGTCTGACACAAACCCAGTATCTGAAAAAGGTGTTAGACAGATTTGGCATTAATGGGAAAACAAAAGTTGTGAGTACACCATTGGCCTCTCATTTCAAGCTTAGTGCTTCAATGTATCCACGCACAGAAGAAGAACGAAAGCATATGGCACAGGTTCCATATGCAAATGCAGTTGGTGCATTAATGTATGCTATGGTTTGTACAAGATCTGACATCTCACATGCTATGAGTGTGGTAAGCGTGTATATACATGATCCAGGGAAAGGTCACTGGCAGGTAGTGAAATGGATCTTAAGGTACTTACATGGCACAGTTAAGGTGGGTTTGAAGTTTGAGAGAGATCATAGACTCGGACAGAATCTGGTTGGATATGTGGACTCAGATTATGTTGGTGACTTGGACAAACGCCGGTCAACAACAGGGTATTTATTTACGCTTGCTAAAGAGGCAGTGAGTTGGAGGTCAACGCTTCAGTCAATGGTGGCTTTGTCTACTACAGAGGCAGAGTATATG
Source organism: Camellia lanceoleosa (assembly GCA_025200525.1). Taxonomy (NCBI): domain Eukaryota; kingdom Viridiplantae; phylum Streptophyta; class Magnoliopsida; order Ericales; family Theaceae; genus Camellia; species Camellia lanceoleosa. Next base: position 72,190,778 of record CM045770.1, on the reverse strand, counting down.
GTAGTGACAGAAGCGTTTAAGGAAGCTATTTGGCTACATGGGTTAATTGAGGACTTGGGTATTGTTTAGAAGCACGTTGAGGTGTTCTGCGATAGTTAGAGTGCCATTTGTTTGGGAAAGAACCAAGTTCATCATTCCCGCACCAAGCACATTGATGTCCGTTTCCATTTCGTCCAAGAAATTGTGAATGAAGGGGATATTCTGCTTCAAAAAATTAGCACTGCAGATAATCTGGCCAATATGCTCACAAAAGTGGTTTATGAGATCAAGTTCCAACACTGTTTGGACTTGGTCAACATCTTCCAGAACTGAGCACCTTCGGGTGAATGGCAGTGTTGATCAATCACTATGTTGGATAGATAATCCTCGCCAAGGTGGAGATTTGTTTAAGATTAGTTCAGATTTGTTGTAAAAAATGGCTATTGTCAACAATGGTTGCTGTCAACAATGGCTGCTTTGTTTGCTTTGTCAACAAAGGTTGCTGATTGAAGAGCTTGGTTCTCCCATTACATCTATAAATAGGTAGTGAATTGGAGGAATTCAGAGTGGTGAGTTGAAGAGAGAATACAGAGCAGAGAGAGAAAAATAGAGTGTGTAATTCTTTGTTCCAAATATAGTGAAATCCGCTGCCCATGGACGTAGAGGACTTGCCGAACCACGTAAATCTTTGTGTGTTCTTACTTGTGTGCTTGTGTGTGATTGTTTTCTGCCTCTTAGGACGCTATTGTCAAATCTAAGCTTCTTGATCTTTCTGCCTGTCTGGGCCTCAATTATTTTCTTCCATATAAGAAAGATGTCTAATACCTCATCTTTATGCTTCATTGTGTAAACCCAAACTCTCCTTGAGAAATCATCAATAAATGACACAAAGTAGTGTTTACCTCCTAAAGAAGCATTCTTGGAAGGACCCCATACATCGGTGTGAACGTAGTCTAGAATCCCTTTGGTGCGATGAATAGCAGTACCAAACTTGATTCTTGTTTGCTTGCCCAGTACATAATGCTCGCAAAACTCAAGCTTTCCTATTTTGGCGCCTTTCAACAGGCCTTGCTTTACCAACCCTTGTAAAGCCTTTTCTCCAGTATGCCCTAAGCTCATGTGCCAAAGTCTAGAAGTGTCTGATGCATCATCGTCCGAGCTGGTGGAGACAGCCACTCTCCCTGTGACTGTAGAGCCGTCTAGGAAATATAAATTTCCTTTTCGAATACCCTTCATTGCAACAAATGCTCCTCAAACAACTTTGAGGACTCCACCTTCTACAGTTACTCTGTAACCTTTGGAATCCAAAACTTCCACTGAGATGAGATTCTTCGTCAAATCTGGTACGTACCAAACATCTTCGAGAATTCAGATTGTTCCATCATACATCTTCAGTCGAATTGTTCCAATCCCCTTTGTTCTGCAAGCTTGGTTGTTGCCAATCAACACAACTCCTCCATCGAACTCTCGTAAGCTCGAGAACCACTGCTTGTTAGGACACATGTGGTAGGAACATCCGGAATCTAGAATCCATTCATCAGATTGGCCATATGATGAAACTGTAAAGGCTGATCCTTCACCATTACCTCCATCTCGTGCAACGTTCACCTTTTTCTCTTTCTTGTCTTTATTGGGAGAATCTTTTGCCCAATGCCCCTTCTGGCGACAAGCAGCACACTCGTCTTTTGCAAGACGTCTTTTATCTGATGATTTCCCTCTGGATTTTGAGTGAGACTTTTTTCGCCCTGTATATCTTATGTTATTCGCCCTGCCTCTGACTGTCAATGCCTTGGATATTGAGTCCCTGTTTGCAGATTTGTCTTTCCTTCTGAACTCATTATTTACCAAGGCGTTTGCAACATCAACATACTTGATCTTTTCTTTACCATACAGTAAAGTGGTGGTGAGATGATCATATGTGTCAGGCAAAGAATTCAACAGTAACAGTGCTTTATCTTCATCATCAATGTGATCATCCAAGTTTTTCAAATCGGTAATAATTTTGTTGAAATTATTTAGGTGTTCGTTCATCGAAATACCTTTCTTATAGTCGAAACGAAACAACCTCTTCTTCAAGTAAATCCAGTTCTCAATGCTCTTTGTCATGAACTTGTCTTCCAGCGCCTTCCAAAGGTCCTTCGCAATATCATATTCTGTGAAGGCATACTTCTTCTCTTTTGCAAGGCAAAGTCGGATGAAACTGCAGGCCAGGAGATTCACTTTCTACCATTCTATCTCGTCCAGGTCATCTGGTTTGTCTCCCAGAGTGAAGTGCAGGTTCATCTGGACAAGCATATCTTTAACTTCGCATCTCCACATGCCGAAGTTGCTGCTTCCATCAAACTTTTCTACCTTGAACTTAGCATGGGACATCGGGGTCCAATGCCTAGAGTTGCTTGTAGTCGCTAGGTTACTTGTGGACTCGGTTGATCTCGTCTCTGTAGATTCTGCCATTGAGACTGCTCAATAATCTCCACCACAAACAATAATAGAAGCTTGAAATGCCCGGAATGCGGCAAATTCTAAGCTCCCGAAAACTTCACTAAAAATTTGGGTCCGAATCTAAAAAAATGAAATCCACAGTTGTGTCTGGAATGGTTGATTTAGCTAGGAAAGCACTTTATCCACCTCTCCAGGGACCTTAATGAAATTTCTCCAAATCCAGACGCCAAATTGTAAATTTCCAAAACTCTGGGGACCTTACTGCAATTAATAGAAGTTGTAGGGGCAAAATTGCAATTTTAGCAAGATCAGGGACTGAAATGTAATTTACCAAACTTTTAGGGATCTCCCTGCAATTTCAAAAATTTTGGTTGACTGGTCTGATGACGTGGTAGATGTGCTAACATGGCATCGACGCGTGAGTTAATTTGTTGACGTGGCGATCTTTGGGTGGACGCCGACGCGTGGCAAGTGCACTGATGTGTCAATGACGTGGCAGTTGAGCTAGCAGTGACATGGTGACGACGTGGCAGCTTCCAAAAATAAATTAGAAATTTGTTTGAGGAGAGTTTTGAAAACTTGACCTCAATGCTTCAAACCAAAGGCTCTAACCACTCTATCAAGTATGAACTTGTGCTAATTTAGTGCACAAGTGAATACTCAAAGCCTTTAGGACAGGTTGCCTTTTTCAACCTTTGTTTCTTCGCCGGACTGAACTTTTCGGTGAGTCTTCGGCTGAACTTTTCAGTGAGTCTCTGGCGGAACTTTGGCAAATGCGTGAGGGCACGTGAAGTGTCCTCGTGGGTTGGTCTTTTTGGGTCTGAACTCCTCTCGTCAAGGCGGTCATCGTGGTATGCTGAAAACTCAATTTTTGACAACTTCGAAATTTTCAGTTTACAGAAAAACACTCTGTTTTTCGCACAACAATGCTCTGATACCAATTTTTTGTACCTAGGAGGCAGAAAACAATCACACACAAGCACACAAGTAAGAACACACAAAGATTTACATGGTTCAGCAAGTCGCCTACGTCCACGGGCAGCGGATTTCACTATATTTGGAATAAAGAATTACACACTCTATTTTTCTCTCTCTGCTCTGTATTCTCTCTTCAACTCACCACACTGAATTCCTCCAATTCACTACCTATTTATAGATGCAATGGGAGAACCAAGCTCTTCAATCAGCAACCTTTGTTGACAAAGCAAACAAAGCAGTCATTATTGACAGCAGCCATTTTTGACAGCAAATCTGAAGGGATAGTGAGACATTTCACAGTTAGTGGAACGCCACAGCAAAATGGAGTTGCAGAACGCATGAACATCACTTTGGTGGAGAAAGTCCGGTGTATGCTGTCACATTCTGGATTGAGCAAGGCATTTTGGGGCGAGGCATTGAACTGTGCTCGTCATCTTGTTAACCAACTACCTATTGCAGCACTTGATGGCAAGACTCCCATGGAGGTATGGTCAGGAGCGCCAGCTACTGATTATGATCAGCTACGTATCTTTGGATGTCCAGCTTATTTTTATGTTATAGAATCTAAGTTGGATCTCAGAGCTAAGAAAGCTATCTTCTTGGGCTTCAGTGACGGTGTCAAGGGATATAGACTCTGGTGCCCTGAATCAAAGAAAGTTGTCACTAGAAGAGACGTTACCTTTGATGAGTCTACAATGCTAACGCAGCTAAATCCTCAACAGAATGAGGAAGCATTGAAGAAGTCAGTGCAGGTGGAGTTTGAGACTCTAGCGAAGACTGTTCAGACAGAAAACAATCCTGAAGGAGTTTCAGTTGACAGCTCTGAAGAAGACTCTGAAGAGAGTTCAGATGAAACTGAAGATCCAGAGGCCCCACAATAGTCAGAACCCATTGCAATTAGAAAAGGAAAAAGAGTTACTAAGAAACCCAGTTGGATGACCGATATGGTGGCCTATGCACTTCCAATCATTGAAGATAATATTCCTTGCACTTTTGAGGAAGTTGTGCAGAATCTAGAAAGTGTCAAATTGAAGGAGGCTATGGATGAAGAGATCAGGTCACTTCACAAGAACCAGACTTGGGAGTTGGTGCAACTTCCAAAAGATTAGAAAGCAATTGTGTGTAAGTGGGTTTACACTAAGAAGGAAGGCATCACAGGCAGAGACAACATCAGATTCAAAGCTAGAGTGGTAGCTAAAGGCTATGCTCAGAAGGAATGAATAGACTACAATGAAGTATTCTCACCTATTGTGAAGCACATGTCTATTCGTATCTTGTTAGCTTTGGTTGCACAGTTTGATCTCGAGCTCGTCCAACTCGATGTCAAAACTGCCTTCTTACATGGAGATCTTGAAGAGAAGATATACATGTCCCAGCCAGATGGTTTCAAAGTTGTTGGAAAAGAGGATTGGGCTTGCAAATTAAAGAAATCGTTGTACGGGTTGAAGCAATCCCCAAGAGAATGGTACAAGCGATTTGATTGGTTCATGACGGAAAAGAAATACACAAGAAGTCAGTATGATCATTGTGTATATTTCTGTAAGCTTTCCGATGGTTTCTTCATTTATTTGCGCTTATATGTAGATGATATGCTGATTGCATCTAAGTGCAAGGTGGAGATTGATAAACTCAAGGCACAGTTGGCAGGAGAGTTTGAAATGAAGGATCTTTGTGAAGCAAAGAAAATTCTTGGCATGGAGATCAAAAGAGACAGGAAGAAGGGCACGATTTGTCTGACACAAACCCAGTATCTGAAAAAGGTGTTAGACAGATTTGGCATAAATGGGAAAACAAAAGCTGTGAGTACACCATTGGCCTCTCATTTCAAGCTTAGTGCTTCAATGTCTCCACACACAGAAGAAGAACGAAAGCATATGGCACAGGTTCCATATGCAAATGCAGTTGGTGTATTAATGTATGCTATGGTTTGTACAAGGCTTGACATCTCACACGCTGTGAGTATGGTAAGCATGTATATGCATGATCCAGGGAAAGGTCACTGGCAGGCAATGAAATGGATCTTAAGGTACTTACATGGCACGGTTAAAATGGGTTTGAAGTTTGAGACAGATCATAGACTCGGACAGAATTTGGTTGGATATGTGGACTCAGATTATGCTAGTGACTTGGACAAATGCCGGTCAACAACATGGTATTTATTTATGCTTGCTAAAGGGGCAGTGTGTTGGAGGTCAACGCTTAAGTCAACGGTGGCTTTGTCTACTACAGAGGCAGAGTATATGGCAGTGACAGAAGCGTTTAAGGAAGCTATTTGGCTACATGGGTTAATTGAGGACTTGGGTATTGTTCAGAAGCACGTTGAGGTGTACTGCGATAGTCAGAGTGCCATTTGTTTGGCAAAGAACCAAGTTCATCATTCCCGCACCAAGCACATTGATGTTCGTTTCCATTTCGTTCGAGAAATTATGAATAAAGGGGATATTCTGCTTCAAAAAATTAGCACTGCAGATAATCCGGCCGATATGCTAACAAAAGTGGTTTATGGGATCAAGTTCCAACACTGTTTAGACTTGGTAAACATCTCTCGGAATTGAGCACCTTTGGGTGAATGGCAGTATTGATCGATCACTATGTTGGATAGAGAATCCTCGCCAAGGTGGAGATTTGTTGAAGATTGGCTCAGATTTGTTGTCAACAATGTCACGACCCGCTCCCCGTATCCAAGGCTTAAGCGTCGTGATGGCCAGTAACTGAAGTTACATACGGCCAATTCTTAAACAAATCAATAAATGCAAGCGGAAGAAATATTTAAGTAAGGGTACCAAAATAATCTTTGGAGCTTCTATTTTTATTACAAAATTTATTGACCAAAAATGCCAATATTTACGTATAAAAATATCGATAAAAGTGATGTGTGTGTCTATTCCGTAGCCTCGCATCTAAGACTTTCCAAAAGCTATTTCTGAATTGCATTGTTTCCTGAAAATTGGTAAACAACTATAAGCACATAGCAGAGTGAGAAATATTATACCAAGAGTATAAGGGACACGAAATAACTATGAATAGTTAGTTAGGCCAAAACATTTACATAACTCAGTTTGGTAAATAAATCATTTAAGTGACAGAAACTGAAATACAGAAATTATGTAAATATATAACCATAACCACGGTACAGAACAGAAGAGAACAAAGGTCACAGAAGTGACAGTCATAACAGAGGTACGGACTCAAGAGGTGGCTCATACGGATTCTAGAGGTGGCTCCCACAATAGTGTAGCAGTTAGCTCCGCACAGGACTTTGCTCCGCACAAAACAGAGGTACGGATTCAACAGGTGGCTCGTACGGATTTTAGAGGTGGCTCCCACAATAGTGTAGCACTTAGCTCCGCACAGCACTTTACTCCGCACAGAACAGAGGTCAATGGATCCATGATAGACAGAGGACCACAAAGTGTTCAAACAGATGCCAATGGTTATGTAAGTCTCCCAAGGTATGGGACTCCCGTGGTGGTACTTACAAAACATAATTGTATATAAGGTCATAGTCAAATATTCTTAAAATATAAAACAAACATATCTACGGGTTTCCTTTTAACAAATAGGGTTTAGAAAATAATCCACGTAACTGAAATCTTTATAAAACATAACTTTTATTAATATACTAATAAAATATAACTTGTATAAAACAAATATGGTAAGTCAAAACATAAGTAAAATACATTTTGGTAACTCAAGGTATAATATAACTCACCTTAACTTTAGTACCTTACTCTTTCTTTCCCCTATCAAATACCCTTTTAGCTTCCACTATTTTTTCCTTCTTCCTCTCTTTTCTTTCTTCCTTTCTCTCTTTCTTTCTTTCTTTCATTTCTTTCTTCTTTTTCTTTTCTTTCTTCTTTCTTTTCTTCTCCAGGTGTGACACGCCTCCCTTTTTCTTTTCTTTTTTTTTTTTTTTTTTTTTTATATAGAGGATCAGGCGCATACGTGGCAGATTCAATAATAAATTTACAGATTCGTTCTTATCGTATATAAATATTTAAGATTATTACACTTTGACTCAATATTTTAATATAATTATATAAATAAATAAATTCCTAATTAAAATATATTCTATCGTATACCAACAGAAAATTAATTATTTATTTTACTACCACACCCAGTATTATTATTGTTATTATTATCTATATTATTATTATTTATATTTTGACCCCTAAACTTTTAATAATTATATTGTTTTACAAATTACACATAATAATATATAATAAATGATATATTTTCCGAACTGAGATTAAATAATATTAGTATAAATTCTACAGAATAATTAAAAATCTGGGTTGTTACAATCTTCCCTTCTTTTAAAATTTCATCCTCGAAATTTGCCATATATAAGCTATCCTCTGGACACTCTGATAAATATATATTAATAATTAATCTGATAGAAAATATTATTTCAAAATAATTTTTTTACCAAAAATAACTCACTGTCTAGTTATCAAAATTCGTTTTGGGCCAAAATAAGAAATAAGGAGCAATTTTAAAAACTTTTCACTTGTTTTGTTTACAATAAAAATAAATAAAAATGCGAACACATTGACAGAATTATATGCAAGAATTGAAAATTTTGAGATGTACTTTTTATTGATGGAAAATAATTTCAAAATTAGTATCTTTATAATTGGAACCCACTTTTAAAAACATCAAAATAAATTTTTTTTTTCGAATACTGAACTGAAAATTATTTGTATTTAATTATATTATAATTTTGGTAGGTGCTTGAGCCCGGCATCCTTCTTTTTTTTATCATTCTTTTACTATAACAAATATAAATTATATCTAATATTCTTCACAAATTAGGCACACTAAAAAAAATTTATTATATATATAATCATATAAAATTATAATATAATTAAATCGACTAACAAAATGTAATATTTAGGTACTAATTACCCGCTATCTCACTTCTTAAATGTGCATGTGTCCTATGCTCCAGTGATGATTTTTTTTTTTTTCTAAAAAAAATCATTGCTCTGATACCATTTGTCACGACTTGCTCCCTATACCCAAGGGTTAAGCATCGTGATGGCTAGTAACTGAAGTTACATACGACCAATTCTTAAACAAATCAATAAACGCAAGCGGAAGAAATATTTAAGTAAGGGTACCAAAATAATCTTTGGAGCTTCTATTTTTATTACAAAATTTATTAACCAAAAAGGCCGATATTTACATATAAAAATATCGATAAAAGTGATGTGTGTGTCTATTCCGCAGCCTCGCATCTAAGACTTTCCAAAAGCTATTTCTGAATTGCATTGTTTCCTGAAAATTGGTAAACAGCTATGAGCACATAGCAGAGTGAGAAATATTATACCAAGAGTATAAGGGACACGAAATAACCATGGATAGTTAGTTAGGCCAAAACATTTACATAACTCAGTTTGGTAAATAAATCATTTAAGTGGCAGAAACTGAAATACAGAAATTATGTAAATATATAACCATAACCACGGTACAGAACAAAAGAGAACAGAAGTCACAGAAGTGACAGTCAGAACAGAGATACGGACTCAAAAGGTGGCTCGTACGGATCCTAGAGGTAGCTCCCACAATAGTGTAGCACTTAGCTCTGCACAGAACAGAGGTACAGATTCAACAAGTGGCTCGTACGAATTTTAGAGGTGGCTCACACAATAGTGTAGCACTTAGCTCCGCACAGCACTTTGCTCCGTACAGAACAGAGGTCAATGGATCCATGACAGACAGAGGACCACAAAGTGGTCAAGCAGAGGCCAATAGTTATTTAAGTCCCCCAAGGTATGGGACTCCTGTGGTGGTACTTACAAAACATAATTGTATATAAGATCATAGTCAAATATTCTTAAAATATAAAACAAACATATCCATGAGTTTCCTTTTAACAAATAGGGTTCAGAAAATAATCCACGTAACTGAAATCTTTATAAAACATAACTTTTATTAATATACTAATAAAATATAACTTGTATAAAACAAATATGGTAAGTCAAAACATAAGTAAAATATATTTTAGTAACTCAAGGTATAATATAACTCACCTTAACTTTAATACCTTACTCTTTCTTTCCACTATCAAAGACCCTTTTAGCTTCTACTATTTTTTCCTTCTTCCTCTATTTTCTTTCTTCCTTTCTCTCTTTCTTTTCTTCTTTCTTTCTTTCATTCATTTCTTTCTTCTTTTTCTTTTCTTTCTTCTTTCTTTTCTTCTCCAGGTGTGACACGCCTCCCTTTTTTTCTTTTTTCTTTTTTTATAGAGGATCAGGCGCATACGTGGCAGATTCAATAATAAATTCACAGATTCGTTCTTATCGTATATAAATATTTAAGATTATTACACTTTGACCCAATATATTAATATAATTATATAAATTAATTAATTCCTAATTAAAATACATTCTATCGTATACCAACAGAAAATTATTTATTTATTTTACTACCACACCCAGTATTATTGTTATTGTTATCTATATTATTATTATTTATATTTTGACCCCTAAACTTTTAATAATTATATTGTTTTACAAATTACACATAATAATATATAATAAATGATATATTTTCTGAACTGAGATTAAATAATATTAGTATAAATTCTACAGAATAATTAAAAATTTGGGTTGTTACGAACAATGGTCATGGTCAACAATGGTTCTTTGTCAACAATGGCTGCTTTGTTTGCTTTGTCAACAAAGGCTGCTGATTGAAGAGCTTGGTTCTCCCATTGTATCTATAAATAGGTAGTGAATTGCAGGAATTCAGTGTGGTGAGTAGAAGAGAGAATACAGAGCAGAGAGAGAGAATTATAGAGTGTGTAATTATTTGTTCCAAATATAGTGAAATCCGCTGCCCGTGGACGTAGGCGACTTGCCGAATCACATAAATCTTTGTGTGTTCTTACTTGTGTGCTTGTGTGTGATTGTTTTCTGCCTCTTAGGCTGTGATTGATATACATCTTATCCTTCATTGATGTTTGTTTAACTAATATTTACCGAGTTAATTATTTACATTCCTCTGTCACCCATAGTTTTATTTATTATTTAACTCAATTAGATAGATTATTTTAGTGAATGTATCTCAAAGAATTGGGAAACAGTTTCCACTACGGTGGAGTTCAAATGTTCGAAAATCTCACATTTCAGTGCAGATGATTGGCATATTAATTTGTTGTATATTTCCCTCGCTCTATTATTCCTAACTACTAGGGTTGGGTATAGTACCTAATCCGCCCAACTCGAACCGAACCGCATGTGAATGAGTGGTTTCGCATATACAATGCGGGCAGATGCAGTTTGGAATATGGCATGATTGTAGGTTGTGGGCGGGTTGTGGGTTTTGCTCGCACCCGCAAGAATCTGCCTGCACTTAAGTTTTTTTTTGTTTTTTTTTAAACCTGGACCGTCACAAGATTAAATTTTATATTTTTCAATTTGTTTTTGTGTAGGGTTCATCAAACAAATGCATGGAATTTGAATTTTTAAAAGGACGTGATTCATGTTGGATTTTGAGATCTTGCAAATGTTTTTAATTTATTTAATGGGTTTGAATTGAATGAAGTTTGATAATAATTTGTTGTTATTTTATTATTGTATTTTGGATGAATGTAAAAGTTAATGAACAATTAATTGCATTTTGGAATTACTTTTATTGAAGTTTGACAACAGTTGTTGTGTGTATACCAAAATATATACAGTTGAAAATATAAACAAATAGAAGATTCATAACAAATTGAAAATGTATACAGTTGTTGTGTGTGGTTCTGATAACTTGGATGAATTTAGTTGCATATTGTTTATTCTTTTTTTATTTTATTTTTGGAACCATGCTTATTGTTTAAAGGAAAAAGTCCAACCTGTTAACCATCCGCAACCACCCGCATATTTGCGAACACTACGCGCATAAACCGCCCAGGCGTAGGTGGTTCGGGTTGATTTTTAAGCTGCAGACATGCAAGCGGGTCCAAACCAATCCGCAAACTGTCCAAAATTGAACACGACCACCCTACTAACTAATTATGGCGCAATTGCCATGGCTTCATTCCTCCCCACACGCGAATTGCATGGCATTCAACTAGTAATTTATTCAAAAACAAATGATATAGTAAAATCTAGCATTCATATGTAAATAATGTATTATTGTAAAATAATTTCTCATGCAGTAAGATTTGTTGCAACATATATTGTCACAATCCAAACTTGTCCCTAAAAGTTTAGGACATGACTGGCTTTGCTTAGGCCTCAAAACAAAATTTCCAACAACCAAAACAAAAAAAAAAAAATTTAAGTCATTAACGGGGCCCAAAATGAAAGCAATTAAATAATAGATTGTCCATTGAGTAGTGCATATATGCCTGGATCTTGACACATCTAATTATCGACATAGATATTCACGTGCATTGTTCATATAATTACAAGTCCAAGTTGTGTAAATACAAGAGTTAATATCCCAGAAGTTATACAAACATAAAGTGTTGACCAAAAGCCACCAAAAACTTCACAAAAATAAAGTGGCAATAAAGATAAAAGACTCCAACTTTGGGTTTAACAAAATAAGTCCTCGAAAGATGCTTGAAGCTGACCTAGGGCTGTCCTCCAAGCTGGCTACCTACAAAACATACATAAACACGGAATGAGCCAAGCTCAGGGAATAATAATAATGTATGAAAGCATATAGATTAGCATGTGTCTTGTAAAATATATAGATAATACATGTATGTCCTTTTTATCAATACATTCCAAAACTGCCTCGAGCCTAACGTAATAGCAGAACGGCCTCAAGCCCAATTCACATGTCATGGCAATCAAGTAAGCAATCAGTTTAATCGAAGCACAAGTTGTACAACCCATCTCATTCATGAACAAAAATATAAAATCTGTAACTTTCAACGTGTTATTACTTTACTCATAGTGATCCGGTCGTGCAATGATTTCTTCCATCAAGTGACCTTCACATCACACACAAAAATTGATAAGTAATGCAGTCTTTTCTTTGTTTCTTGTCTTTCTTTGTTCCTTCGTTTCGTTCATTTCCTATTCATTTTTAAGTATTTCGGAGGGCTAAAACATACATATTAACAAATTTAGAAGGTCAAAAAGGGCATTAGACGGTAATAGAACTTTCCCCAGTTCCTGCACGTGCGGAGGTCCCTCACCACAGGTGCTTTTATTTCAGAATGCCAATCTCAGACTCCCTTGTTTTTTGCACGTGCTGTTGTGCATCCCGCACATGTGGCCAAGAGCCCCGTATGTGCGGTTTTGGGCCCTGTTTGACAGTCTGAAAATGCAATAACAACAAGCTTTCCCAATACATTTCCAAGGCTCAAGTCAAGCAATTCCTCTTCAACAAACGTAATATAAGAACATACTAAGCATGAAACATAAGCTCTATGAAATCAAACTTCAAATAGAACTCTAATTTCCATGAATCTTCCATTTTTCTTCATCTTTTCATAGATATACATATACATATATATAACTCAAAGCATACATGGAGGTAAGATTAGGAACACTTCCTCACAATCCAACTCAAGTCAAACTAAACATAAAAGAATCCACTCTTAAATCAAATAAATGGAAGATATCTATGTTCATTTCATGATATTTGGTCAAACAAAACCATATCTCATATACCCTCACCTCCATGGGTATCAAAGCTTCATTTTAAGTTTTGATTCTAGTCAATTGAGGGAAGATATAGAGTATTTTTTATGAGTTAAACATACCTTAAGTAAATTCTTTGAATCCCCTCTTTAACTCTTCAATCTCCGAACCCTAGATTGAGTTCTCTTTCTCCTTTCTCTCTTTGCTCTTTTTTCCTCTAAAGCCCTTCCTAGGAGATCTTTTATGTTGTTGTGAGTTTTAGTCCCCTAAATTCCTTATAAAGCCCTATAGACACCCTATTTTTTATGGCCCTTAAGAATTGGGTGCCACTGATTGATCACTCAATGATGAAGGTGTACGCTTGTCAAATGCTTGATTGTTTCAGCAGAAAACCTCAGTTTACAAACCATGTGCCTTGTTTTGGACCAAAACAGTAATTTTTTAGGCCTGAGCATCTAGGGACCTACAGATCCACTAGTGTGGCCTACTGGCCACTAGTGCAAAAAACCAAATATTTTCTGCCAACTGTCTCCACAGATGCATACACCATTCCAACTATGTTTGTAAAGATATTTTCGAGGGTCTCTCATATATTTCTATATATAGATGACCTCTCTTTTGTTAGAGAGGTTAGAAAAAAATTTGAATTTAGAAAATTTTGGAGAGCAAAATTTTGGAAAATTTCTCTATTTCTCTCTCTCTCTCTCCCTCTCTCTCTCTCTTGCAACTTACATAACCTTTGCTTAAACACTCTAAACCTTATTCACCCCAAAAAAAAAAAAAAAAAAAAAAAAAAACACTCTAAACCAAACCTAGAAAGTTTCTTGCTGAGGTGATTTGAGCTTGCATTTTAGCTTTTGAGGCACTTGAGAGTGTGAAATAGTGGTTTGGAAATTCAATGGATCATTCATCTTCAAGAGGTATACATCCTAGTTCTTTTGTACCATCTTCTTCACATCTTTTCTTGCTATTTTTGAGCTGTTTATTACTTGTGTTTTTGGTCTGAAACTTGTGGTTTAAGGCAAGTAAAGGTAGAGGGGTTGACAACCCTTCTTTGAACCTTGTTTCTAATACCTTTGCCCTTGTGCTTTCTATCTTCTCATCAAAATTTTTTGAGCTCTTTACCACTGATTTTCAAAGGTTTTTCAGAGGCAAAAATCATGTGTTGAAGTCCCAAAAGTGAAGGGGTTAGCCTCCTCTCCTTGTGCTTGTGTGTTACTTTAAATCCCTCAATATTTTAGCTTTTCGTTGTAGTTGTTTTTGTCTTAATTTTAGCACTTATTTTGACTGTTTTAGAACTGTTTTTATGAGTAAGCTTTATTCATGCTTTGTATAGTATGCTTGTAGTGCAATAGTCCTTATAGGCTTAGTAGTTTAGGTCTTAGCCACCAACCTATTTGAGTTGATAGCATTTATTTCTTACTTTCCATACTTGTGTTCACTTCTAAGCATCTCTGCAACCTCTCCCCTTTCTTGGCTTTTTCTCTTTGTTTTGGGAGTTGGTCCAAAAGGAGTCTTGTTTAAGCTTGAAGGAGTGATGTTGTGCTTAATGGTTTAATCCCTTTAGGGGTTCATTACCAGCAGCATGATCTCCCTCTCATGCCTAAAACAACATTTGGTTTGGTACTTCTCTCCATTAGTGGACTTAAAGCTCATTGTTGGACTCAATTGACTAATGAATGGAAGGTAATTAAAATGGAGTAATAAAATTGGGGTTAAAAATGAAGCAAGATAATAAAATGATTTGGTGGTCAATCGGACGTTAATTGAACTCATGGAGACTTGGCTCATTTCATACTTATTAGTAATGAAATGATCCAAGTTTCCAAGGTCAACCACTTTCCTTGATCAATCCATGATAGAGAGGAGGTTTTGTTGGTCTTTCCTTACCATTTATTGAAATTGTATCCCTCAGTTCATAAGTCATTACGCTATGAAATTATTTCGATTGGTGGCTTGCGAATCAAGCCTATCCCTTCTTTGACCTGTTTGCTGATAAGGAGAGGCAGGGTGGACAAACATTCCCTAAGAATACTCTGGTTTGTGCTTTGTTTGTTCTCTATTGCTACAGGAAAGAACCAACATTAGTGGCTGGCCGGCCCCAGCCACTACTTCTGGGTTGTCAGCCACTTTTTCCAGTCAGGCAGTGTCCCTTTTCCAGTAGAGCAGAGGTTAAGGTGGAAAAATTATGTAATTTTCTAACTGTGCAACAGAGGCAGTCTGGCAGCAAAAAGGGAAATTCTTCGGGTGGAAATCTGTGTGCATGCATGGGTCAACCCTCATTCCCCAAGGCTCATAATAGTTAATTAGCTAATTAATTGTGCATTGTAATTATTTAGTTAGTTTTTGTATTAAACTAAGTAGAATAGCTAGTTAATTTGTGTTGTATTTATTTAATTAGCTAAAGTAGTTAGTTAATTCGTAGTGTTGTAATAATTAGCTAGCGTAGTTAGTTTATTTCATTTGGTTTGTAATAATTAGTTAAGTATCTTAGCTAATTTATTTATTCAGACCCTCTTGTGCGAGGGCCAAATATGTAATAATGTGTATGTCTTCCAACCACACGTCTTTTTTCCTTTTATTTATCCGCTTATGATGGATAGGATAGAATAGAACATTAAGTTTCTTTTAGCATTTTCTATGTTTGCATCCACTTGTCTTGCATGCATCGAGGCTCAGTTCATCATTCTAACAAGTATTGTCGTTTATTACTTCGTTGAATATGTGTTTATACCGCATGCTTTCAAATTGATTCACATGTCATAATTAGTAGCCGAGTCTATTAATTGCATCATTGCATGTGTTGCATTAATTATGGACATACATGTTCTCTAACTCTTTTGTTTCTTATGGCTTGCCTTGGAGTACAAGGTGAGCATTTTTGTGCTTTAGCATATCGTATGCGTGTGATTGTTGCCCTATGTAGCATGCTTGCTATGAGGCTAAGTGTTTAATCGATATACTTGCTTGAATGCCTGTGGATGAAGGCTAATTGCTTGAATTGGAATAATTTGAGTATTGTGCATATGAGATCACTTTTTCAAGTGGTATATATTCGAAACAATTTTTAAAAACAAACATGAAACATCCAATTTTTGTAAATTAGTCTATACTTGTGTGCAACATATAGTAAAGTTAGTCTAATAATTGGAACAAGAGCATATAATATAGATAAGAATCACATTATGATTAGTAGATGCCGATCTTTAATCGGGAAAGTGGGGTGCTTAATTTATGACCTTCCCCTCTCATATCTAAGTTCTCGAGCCAAGACAATCTTGGTGATGACGGACACATGGCCTTTGGCACGAGTCATGGGTTTCCTAAATTTCTCAAAAATATTTAGGTGGCGACTCTATATCTGGCAAAACAATCTATTTTTGACATTTTGATTCAAAATCAATTTCCCAAAAGATTTGCTGGATTTGGACTCTTTTGTGTTTATCTATTTCACATTGCACTTGTGAGATCAGATTTAGAACCACGGGAGTTCGAACTATAGGGCTAGTCGTATCCGAAACGAGCATGAAAAATTGAGCTACAGGCCCTTTCATATATCTCTTCTTGACTAAGCTTAGCTTATTTTAGTCAAAAGTGAGCTTCATTAAGAAATTAACCAAATAAAGCCAATTAAATTATTACGAATCAAATTTTTACAAAACTTCATATTATGTCCTAAAAATCATACTAATCATAAGCAGAAGTCAATTTCGGGTTATCGCGCCTCTAAGGACTTCAATTTTCAATCTAAAGATCACAATTTCAACAGATTTTCTTTTAACTGACAAATAGGAATTGATAAACATGCAATTCTCACATTAAAACATGGAATTTCATATCAAACATATAAACACACATAATCACACATCTAATGAGGGATTTGAGCATATAAGAGGGTCGGGTTATTACACTCTTCCCCCCTTTAAGAAGTTTGGTCCCTCAAACTTGTTTTACCTCAAGTTGAAAATAACTCCGGATACCGTTGTTTCATTTCTCTTCTCTTTCCCAAGTGACTTCCTTCTTGTAGTGTTCTTGCCATTCAACTTTCACCATCGGAATTGTCTTATTTCGTAACTGTCTCACTTGTTGCTCCAAAATCTAAATCGGTTTCTCCTCGTAGATCAAGTTGTCATCCAAAGCAATTTGATGGAAATCTATAATATGGCACGGATCTTGGAGGTAATCTCGTAACATAGATATATGAAAAACGTTATGTATTTGCCCCATACTCGGTGGTACAGCAACACGATACGCTACCAGACCCATTCTTTTCAGAATTTGAAACGGACCTACATATCGAGGTGCTAACTTCCCTTTCTTGCCAAATCTTGTTTGTCCTTTCATTGGGGTGACTTTCACAAAAACATAAGTACCAACCTCAAATTCCAAATCCCTTCAACGATGATCCGCATAACTCTTTTGCCTGCTTTGGGCGGTTTGCAATCATTGTTGAATGGTTTTAATTTTCTCCATAGTTAGTTGTACAAGTTCCAGTCCAAACAATGATCTATCGCCGACCTCAATCCAACAACTGGAGAGCGACATTTCCTTCCATATAACGCTTCATATGGTGCCATTCCTATACTTGAGTGGAAACTATTGTTGTATGCAAACTTCGCCAATGGTAGATACGTTTCCCAACTCCCTTAGAAATCCAAGACGCATATCCGAAGCATATCCTCCAGTGTTTGTATCGTTCTCTTTGACTGGCCATCAGTTTGGGGGTGGAATGTCGTACTGAATTTCAATCTTGTTCCCATATAGCATCCTGTAAACGTTGCCAAAATTTGGAGACAAATTTTAGATCTCTATTGGATACAATTGAAACTGGTACACCTTGTAGCCGCACAATTTCATTCATATACACAGTTGCAAGTTTATTCGTATTATATTAAGTTTTCACGGGCAAGAAATGAGCAAATTTAGTTAATCTATCAACGATAACCCATATGGAATTCATACCTCAAGGTATTCGGGGTATATCAACAATAAAATCCATGGTCAAATGTTCCCATTTCCACTCCGGAATTGGGAGAGGTTGAAATAATCCCGCTAGTCTTTGGTGTTCCACTTTTACTTGATGACATTGAAAACATTTTGAAATGAACTCGGCAATTTCTTTCTTTATATTTGGCCACCAAAAATTTTGCTTCAAATCTTGGTACATTTTCGTACTACCGGTATGTAGGGAAAATTTAGACACATGAGCTTCCTCCATAATTATTCTCCCGATTTCTATAACATTTGGGACACACAACCTGTCCTTGAACTTCACCACTAAATTTTCAAAGGTAAACCCAAGCCTTGGTCTTGTTTCCATCTCATCACAAACTTTCTTCAGATACGCATCTTCTATTTGTCGTTGCTTGATTTCTTTAATAAGTGCTGGTTGAGCTGACAATGCTGCTAATATTCTATCTTGACCATGGAACACAATTTTCACATCCAGTCTTTCCAAATCACGTGATAACTCTTTCCGCCCTGTACGCAAGCTTGCCAAATTCCCCATACATTTTTGGCTAAGAGCATTTGCAATTGTATTAGCTTTGCCAGGGTGGTAATGGATTTGCAGGTCATAATTCTTGATAAGTTCTAACCACCATCTTTGTCTCATATTCAACTCCTTTTGGGTAAAGAAGTACTTTAAGCTTTTATGGTTGGTATAAACCTCACATGTGGTACCATACAAATAATGCCACCATATCGTTAAAGCAAACACCACGGCGGCTAGCTCCAAGTCGTGTATGGGATAGTTCTTTTCATGCGACTTAGGTTAGTGAGAAGCATAGGCAATGACCCATCCATTGTGCATGACTATACAACCCAATCCCTTGTGGGAGGCATCACTATAGATAACAAACCCCTTGGGTATCGGATGGTAGGGCAAGAACTGGTCTTTGTAGTTAACCTTATTTTCAACTCTGAAGACGACTTCCTTTGTTCATCACTCAAATGGTACACCCTTTTGGGTCAATTGGGTAAGCGACACTGCAATCATGGAAAAACGTTGAACAAACCTTCGATAGTATCTGGCTAAACCCAAGAAACTACGTATGTCTATCACATTTGTTGGAGTTGGCCAATTCACAATGGCTTCTATATTGTGTGGGTCAACAGAAACACCCTTCTTATTGAGTACATGTCCCAAGAACACCACTTCCTGTAACCAAAACTCACTTCTTTAATTTCGCATTTAATTTCTTCTCTCTTAAGGTTTGAAGAATTAGTCGTAAGTGATTCTCATGAGCTTCCGTACTTTTCGAATAAATAAGTATGTCATCAATAAACACAACCACAAAGTCATCCAAGTATAGTTTAAAAACACGGCTCATCAAATCCATGAAGGTTGTTGGTGCATTAGTCACCCCAAACGGCATAATCAGAAATTCATAATGCTCGTATCGGGTGCGAAAAGTAGTCTTCTCAATGTCTTTGGCTTTTACCTTTAACTGTGATATCCAGAGCGCAAATTTATTTTTGAAAGACTTGTGCACCTTGAAGTTGATCAAATAAATCATTGATCCTAGGCAAGAGATACTTGTTCTTTATAGTTACTTTATTAAACTCCTGATAATCAACACATAATCGAAGTGTCTCATCCTTCTTCTTAACAAAAAGAACTGGTGCGCCCTAAGGAGAAGTACTTGGACGAATGAAGCCTTTATCAAGCAGGTCTTGCAACTGTATCTTCAACTCTTTCATTTCCGCCGTTGACATTCTATAAGGAGCTTTTGAAATTGGTTGAGTTCCCGGTACTATATCAATCACAAATTCAATTTCACGGTCCACTAACACTCCTGGAAACTCCTCTAGAAAAACATCTGGAAATTCACGGACAACTGGAATATTATCAACACACACATCCGGTTGTCCATTCAAAATACTATATAAATACCCCCGGCAACCCTTTTGTAATAGCTTACACGCTTTCATGGTAAAGATTAAGTACAACGGTGGAATCACCCAATGTCCTATAATCATAAATTTAGATTGTCCCGGAGGTCGAAAGATGACTTGCTTAGACGTACACTTAATAGTCACATGGTATTTACTTAGCCAATCCATCCCCAAAATCATATCAAAATAAGCCATGTCAAGCAGCAACAAATCGGCATATAACTGAACATCCCCAATGATGATCTCACAAGTAGGATAAATAGATGTACACAATATAGAAACCCTCGATGTTGAAGAAACACATAACACATAATGCAACAAATCTTTAGGTCTATTTAATTTACTAGCAAAGGTTCCCAACACAAAAGAATGGGTAGAACCCGAATCAAACAATACATGTGCAAAGTGACCATCGATAGGGAATGTACCTGACACCACAGCCTCAGTATTATGCACATCACCAAGAATGAGAGCAAATACTTTTTCATGTCTAGCATTGTCTCTGGTATTGGTAGGTTTCATAGCAGTCTTTGTAGCTGGAGCTGGAGTTGAGCCGACTGAACTTGTAGTAGTTTTGTTCCCATTTTGCCGGTCTCTCTGAGGGCAATCTCTTGCTAAATGTCCCGTCTTTCTGCACTTGAAGCAAGCTCTAGTTACCCCGATAACAAGTCCCATGGTGTCTCTTCCCATAGTCTAGACAAGTTGGTGCTGATTCACGAGTAGAGACCGAAGTACTAGAGGTTCCCAAGTTCGGTTTCTTGTTCTGTGATGCCACTAGTCCCCTTGATATCATTGTCAGTACCAAAAATAAGCATGTTATCTACATATAAACATATGATTACACCTCTATTTCCAGTAAACTTACTGTACACATACTTATCAAATTCATGTATCCTAAAACCATTTGACACTATTACTTTGTCAAATTTCTCGTGCCACTGTTTTGGAGCTTATTTCAGTCCATATAGTGACTTCACGAGTTTACACACTTTGTGTTTTTGACCCTGTACAACAAATCCTTCCTGTTGTTGGATGTAGATTTCCTCATCTAACTCTTCATTTAGGAAAGCGGTCTTAACATTCATTTGATGGATTTCAAGCTTATAGATTGAGGCTAAGGCAATCAACACTCAAATGGTGGCGATTCTAGCCACATAGCATATGTATCAAAATAATCAATACCCTCATTTTGAGTAAAACCCTTAGCAACTAATCTTGCTTTGAACTTGTCAATTGTGCCTTCAACTTTCATTTTCCTTTTGAAAATCCATTTACAACCAATGGTTTTGCATCCAGGTGGCAAATCAGCAAGTATCCAGGTACTGTTACCCATGATAGAATCTATCTCATCGTTTATTGCTTCTTTCTAGAAAGCAACATCTTGAGACTTCATAGCTTCCTCAAAGGTTAATGGATCTAAATCCATATTCAAAGAAATCATTGTTTGTTTACAATAAGCTTTTCTAGTTCCTTCTACAAGCTAAACAATGAAATCAGGGCCAAATGACTTCTCAGTCCTAGCCCTCTTACTCCTCCTTAGCTCAACATGATCATTAGGTTCATTAGGCTCAGTGAGTTCATGTCGTTCACTTTTCTCTGTAGACATCAAATGAGTTGATTCATTTCCTTGATTAGAATAAAACTTTGGAATGGTTGTGAAATGATTCTCATAAAATACCACATCACGTGATTCAATGATGGTATTTGTTTCCACTGAACCATTGGGCTCCACTACCAGAAACCTATATGCTTTGCTATGTATAGCATAGCCAAGGAATATGCATTCAATTCCTTTTTCACCTAATTTCTTCCTTTTAGGTTCAAGCAATCTGACTATTGCTCTACAGCCCCATGTTTTCAAGTAATCAAGATTAGGTTTCTCGTTTTTCCAAAGTTCATAAGGAGTAACATTTCTTCCCTTGAGAGGAATTCTATTGAGTATATGACAGGCAGTGAGCAAGGTTTCACCCAAAAAACCAGAACTTAAACTGGAGTAAGAAAGCATAGCATTAATCATTTTTGTTAATGTCCTATTCTTTCTTTCAGCTACTCTATTTTGTTGTGGTGTGTAGGGTGCAGACTTCTCATGACTAATACCAACATTTTCACAATATTCTGGAAAATGGTATTCACTGCCTCTATCAGACCTAAGTCTCTTTATTTTCACATTACACTGATTTTCTACTTCTGTCTTAAAAATCTTGAATTTATCAAGCATTTTATCTGTTGAATGCAAAGGATAAATATGACAATACTTAGAAAAATCATCAATGAATGTTACAAAATATTTCTTACCACCTCTAGTGGGGGTACTATGCATGTCACATACATCACTATGCACAAGTTCAAGTAGAGATGTGGTTTTATCTACTTTAGGAAATGGAATGCGAGTAATTTTTTATTGCACACAATATTTACATTTTTCAAACATATCAATGTCATACTTAGGAATTAAATCTAAATTAACCATATTATGCATTTTTCTAGTATTAACATGACCTAAACGAGCATGCCATAAAGAAAGAGAATCAACAATATAAGCAGAAACAGATGTATTATTGATAACGTTAAGTTTGAACATTCCTTGATACATGTAGCCCTTCCCAACAAAAATTCCACCCTTAGATAGGACAAATTTATCCGACTCAAATACTAACTTGAAACCATGCTTATTAAGTAGGCTTCCAGATACAAGGTTTTTCCTAACATCAGGGTAAATGATAAACATCATTAAGACTTAGGACTTTTCCAGATGTAAACTCTAGAGCCACCATCCCTTTGCCTTTGATAGCAGCAGTTGAAGAGTTGCCCATGTAGAGAACTGTTCCATCACTCACTTGTTCATAAGTAGTGAAACGGCTCTTGTCGTTGTAGACGTGTCTTGTTGCTCCTGAGTTAATCCATTAGTCACCAGCATCTTTGAGCATGTTCACCTCGGATACAACAACCACAAACTTGTTCTTGGCATTTGATGCTTCTGGCTTCTTCTTGTATGACTGACATTCATTTCTGAAGTGCCCTGGCTTGCCACAGTGCCAGCAAGCGCCTTTCGACTTCTTAGCATTTTTCTCGGGTTGGGGTTCATGCTTACGCTTCTTTTTGTTGAACCTCTTACCATCATCCACCATGTGGATCTTGGATGTCTGAGCCAATTGGTTATCTTTACTTTCAAGTAACCTTGACTCTTCCTCAACTCGGAAGTGTTGAGCCAATTCCTCTAAAGTAAGATCTTTCTTTTTGTGTTTCAGAGTTTTCTTAAAATCTTTCCAAGAAGATGGTAGTTTCTCTATTATAGATGAAACTACAATAGATTCATCCATGTTCATATTCTTTTGTCGAAATTGACTCATAATATGTTGGATCTCATGGAATTGTTCCATAATGGGCTTTGTATCAATCATTGTAAAACGCATAAAATTACAAACAAGAAATTTCTTACTGGTGGCATCCTCGGTGAGGTACTTTGACTGTAATAAGTCCCAGAGTTGTTTTGTCGTTTCCAGATGTTGATACACATCGAATAGAGAGTCTGATAGCTCATTCAGAATGTGTCATTGGCAAATGTAGTTGTCATTCTCCTATTTGGTTCTGGCACGAGTTTGTTCCACAGTTTCATCTTCTTGCTCCGTTGGATGGGGCGTAGTTAGCACATAGACCACTTTGAGAGTGGTGAGCAAAAAGTGCATCTTCTTTTGCCAGCGTCGAAAATTTCCTCCATCAAAACGGTTAAGCTTCATGAAATCTGTCATTTTCTGAATAGACATAGCCATATCCAAATATTGTCTTTAGATTGTTGGAACAAAGGGTCTTGAATTTTTCAAATGGTGGTCTTCAGGTCTTCAAAATTTGGTAATGATCTTGTTTATATAGAACAAAAATTTAGTGCTTCAAGTCGCATTACTAAGTCGCTTTCCTAAAGACAATATTTGTACCTACCAAAAGGTGTGCAGGGAGTTACAACAAATTTGCCTCCAGGATACAATGAAACCTGATCTAAAGATCTAGTCTATCGGCATCTGCACTAACGACAATAGATCAGAACACTCTTGATATAATCAAGAAACCAAGACACTGATAATCAAATCTACAGAACTTGATTATGAATAAGAAAAACAGAAATTTGCTTAAGAAACTCTTAATCAAAAATTCAAAATCAAGAGGGAGAGAGAAAGAGAATTGTAGGAATGCTTTTCAGGATTTTGGATGGAATTAAATGGCTGATTTCGTAGCCTACTTATAGGCCTTGATGGATCTAATCGAATGGTCATGTCCCTTGATCGCATCCGATCAGATCTGACTATTGGATCGACAATCTATGGTGCAGATCATTCTGACACCGAATAGATGCCTTGACTAATCACACCTGATCACGATCGGGTGCCATCTCATTCGTACGATCACGCGCATCTCCAATCAAAGGCTATGATTAACCGATTCCAGATTGGACACACAACCGTTTGATTGGTTGTTTGACTCATTGCCAACAAATGACACATCACTGCCACATGGAGCTGACTGCATTCCACATCACCCATGCCACGTCATCACTCCAACCTATTCGATGCAAATAGGAAAGCGCCCTCATGGCACCTTGCGAAGTGCAAAGTGCGTCATCAAACGCCACACAACCCACTGCCCATACCGCGCGCGTGTGAAGATGGTGCAAAGCACCATCCTTGTGGTGTGGGTGCATGCACATTAGCTTGCATCTCATAATTTCATATTCAAAAGAATATTCTATTTAACACTTTATTCAGTACTCCATGTTTTGCTATCTTTCCAATGGAGGACAAAGTCCCCAAGCTTATTTCATACTTTCCAAAGAAAACATATAAGGTTTTTAAAACACCCAAAAATTAAACTATACATTTTGAAAATCATGTTGAAAATTCCCCAACACACGAGTCGAACAGCACCGTCTAGTTCGATTAAGGACTGGAGGCTCCCTATTTTTATATATTGATTGATTTCTTCTTTCATTGGAGGCTTTAGTATCAAGAAACCTGTAATTTTCTAACATGCAATGGCAACATATATATATATATATATGATATTATACTTATCCGGCAAAGGTATTAAAGCCAACCTTGGAGCCAACTGAACAATGATTTTCCACATGCATCATTTTGCTCTGATTTGGTATTTTTCCATTTGGAAGGTCACAATTTCCACCCTTATGTTCTTCATTTGATTAGCATTTCTTTCAGATTTTGCTGTGTTTTTGCTCTGATTTTGCATTTTCTTCAGATTTTGGTGCGCAGTTCAGAAATAGATGTACTGACATATATAGAATTGATTACAAAGGTGAAACTTTAGTGGTTGATGGGATTAGTGAAGATGAGGCTTTGCAAGGAAGACACTCTGATTGTCAATATGCCAATGGTTACTTGGTAAGTGTAAATGGAACCCTACCTATCTAATCTTGTTTGGTTGTTGAGAAAATTGAGGGATGATAATGGGACAATAGATGAAAGTATAATATATGTATTGATTAATTTTTTTTATTGCTATCCTCTCTCAGGTTACATTCTTTGATGAAGTAGGTTTTTAAGCATACAAATATTTGCATTTGATAATGGGAGTGTTCTTTTTAAATTAAAAAAAAAAAAAGAATTCTCAGAACCAATCCAAACAGAAGCCAGTCTCAAAGCTGTAGACGTTTGCTTGAAGTTCTTAGTCCAACACCATACTCGAGCTCTCTCTTCTCACTATAGCTTCAAATTTCAAAGTTCCCATGCGCATGAGTGGAATTCTCTTGAAACCCATCTCGAATCTCCCCTACCTTCGTCTCTTACAGAGATGCTCAACCATGGACGAGCTCAAACAAATCCATGCCCATGTAATCACCACTGGCCTTGCTCGTTTCACCTACACCACCAGCAAAATCTTAGCCTTCTGTGCATTATCCGAAACTCACAACAACATGAACTATGCAGAGCCAGTTTTTAACCAAATTGTTATACCCACTATCTTTGATTTCAATTCTATGATAATGGGTTACTCCAAAAGCTCAGATCCCAAAAAGGGTCTTCAAGTTTATGCCCAAATGCGATGTCAAGGCTTTGAACCAAATGATCACACTTTCCCTGTTTTAACCAAAGCTTGTTCTTGTATATATTCACTGTATCAAGTTCATGGTCAAATAATGAAGTTTGGATATGGTTGTGATGTTTATGTGATTAGTTCTATTATACATATGTACTCAAAATTTGGAGCAACCAATTTTGCTTGTCAAGTGTTTGAAGAAAGTTCTAACAGAAATGTGGTCTGTTGGACTAGTCTTATTAGTGGGTATTGTAGTAATGGGCTTGTCGATGAGGCTCGTGAAATGTTTGATTCGATGCCCGAAAGAAACGATATTTCTTTTAGTGCAATGGTTTCTGGGTATGTGTGGAATGAGCGTTTCAATGAGGCGATTGAGTTGTTTCGCAAGTTGAAGAGTTGTGCTAATGTGAGGCCTAATAGGTCTCTTTTGGTGGGTGTTCTTAATGCTTGTGCGGCTGTGGGTGCGTTTGAGGAAGGTAAATGGGTTCATGCTTATATAAATGAGAATTTCTCAGAGCTTGAGCTTCAGTTGGGCACTGCACTAATAGATTTTTATGCAAAATGTGGCAACATAAAAGATGCAGAAAATATCTTCAAGAAAATTCCCTACAAAGATGTGACGACTTGGAGTGCTATGATCTTGGGATTAGCCATCAATGGCAACAATGAAATGGGGCTTCAGCTTTTCGCAGAGATGGAAAGAAGGGGGCCAAAACCAAATGCCATAACTTTTGTTGCAGTTCTCACTGCTTGTAATTGCTTAACTATTGTGAACAAATCATGGAGATTATTCGGGCGTATGAGTAAAGTTTATGGTATCTCACCAGTGATTGAACACTATGGTTGTATGGTTGATCTTCTGGCCAGGGCAGGACAAATCAGAGAGGCAGAGATTATGATAAAGAGCATGCCAATGGAACCGGATGGAGCTATATGGGGGTCTTTGCTTAATGGGTGTTTGATGCATGGTCATGTTGAGTTGGGGAAGAAAGCAGGGAACCTTTTGATCCAACTAGAGCCTCGACATAGTGGTCGGTATGTCCTTCTAGCAAATATGTATGCTGCAATGGGCAGCTGGGAGGGTGTGGTGAGGCTGAGGAAAATGATGAAAGATAAAAAAGTAGATATACTTCCTGCTTGGAGTTTCATTGAAATTGATGGAATTGTACATAGATTTGTTGTGGATGATAAGTCTCATTCTCAATCAAGCGATATCTGCAGTCTTTTGAATCATCTTATACAGATTTGATGTCATTATGTGATGGATCAGTGTAGGCAATGATTTTATGATCTTTCGCGATCCTGCAAAGCTCAACAAAACATTAATTTTGATTCTAATTGGGGTCTACTTCCAGCATACCCTACATAAAGTTTGGTCATGGGACAATACAATAGGTATGTATTCTCAAGCATTTCATGGAAAGTACTTTCTTTGTTTGTTACCTTAACTATTTATGTATCTTGATGATATAGATTTCTTATCCACAATCAGAGAGAACACTTTTTGTTTGGTATGGAAGAAAAACTGTTTGACAAACATGACCACATCTATCCAATTGTGAATGGTTTCACTACCTAAACATAGAGAAAAGCCAAAGGGGATTGAATGAGTTTTATCTCTTGTATTTATGTCAAATGGTTGCACTGATGTCACAGAGCCATACTCAGTGGCACCATTGTTGGTGGGTCTGCCAAAAGAAATTTAAAATAGGATAAATTACACTTTTCATCCCTATAGTTTTATTTAAGTTTTACTTAGGTTCTTATTATTTTGATTTACGTAATTTGGTGCCCACACTAGTTTCAATTTGGTCCTTCCATCTAAATTCCCATTAAAATTTTCTCTATATACAACTCAGGAGATTGACAAACATCCTAAAATCGTTAATTTTAACCTTAAACTTGAACGAAAGAATCAAATTGAACTTAACTTAAAGTGTAGGGACCGAATTATTCAATTTGAAACAATAAAAACCAAATTGAATTCAGATCAAACTACTAACGTTTAGCTGCACTTCTTGCAAACTCTAGGAATTTACAGTTAGAATCCAAGGTAGTTGGTAAATGGCAACCATTACCTTACTATCTAGACTATCAAAAAGAGATGACTTTGAAGTTGAGCAATAATTTTGCTATAAAACATCAAGAATGAATAAGCTGACTTGTTTAGGGGAATTCAAAGAAGTTGATTAAATCTGTCCAAATAATCTAATAAACCAAACGAGCCATTACCAAGTCAATCATGAAACCTTTGATGGATACTTCTCTAAACTGCTTAATTCAGTAAACATGTTTTCACCTACAAGATATAGTCATGTCTTCTTTCAAGTGAAAAGGCTTTGTTGAGTTGAGTATATCTGAACTTCATTGATTTCTTACTGGCAATTGTATATTCATCCTTCAAATACAATAAATATTAGAGATGATACAGGTTTTACTTGTGGTTCTAAAGAAGAGGAATTGACTGATAGGCCTAAAAAACACTCTATTTTGATTGGATATCCATATTTTAATCTGTATCTTTTTGTTGATGGATTTGTGTGAGATGACCTCCAGAACTCTCTCCTTTGGTATTTCACTCAAACACATCATTCAAAATTCAAATGATGCAGCAAATAGCTGCTATGGAAGACTGAATATGAATATTCCACTGTGAAACTTTTCAGTCAGTGAGTTGAACAATTGATAAATCAAAAAGAAAATTGACCAGTATAGCTTACAAGGGTTCAATTAGGACAATTAATTTGTGATGGATGGGTCAAATTTTGCTTTCTTGGTCTGTAACTTTTTTGGATTTCTTTCTATTGTTGGTATTTACTTGGTTTAAACAAACTACAAGTTGTGTTTGAACCCAGTATATTTTTAATGCTATCTTGTTTGTCTTGTGACTTTATTGATCTAAGTATTTAAAGTTTTAGTTTTCCTTCCCCCGTTCTTATTAGGTTATTGTAAGGAAGCTCTTTAATTGCTGCTATTCTATCAGTTTAGGTATTGGGGAGGGATCTGAGGCAGTTGTGAAGAAGCAATGCACTGGGAGTGCCAAACCTGGAGTTCCAAGGTTTGTCGAGAATTAACTTTGTTTGTCATGTGCACTAAGATCATTTATGACCATCTTGTTGTAATTAGTTCTTGCATTTATTATTGTGTATGAGGATGGTGAGCAATAGCTCTTCGTGCCTAAAATTATTGGGGACAGATAAAATTATTCACTTCCTTTGACAATACAAATGGTTAAAATTTTGTTGAGGGCAAAGCATTGCCTTTCAATTATGAGATGTTTATGGTGTACACGAGTCTGATTACTCTTTTGCGTTGGTTTGAGTTAAACCAAGTGAAGAACTACTTTCTCTGTATCAATTCATTGTTTGGGCCTTTCCTTAATAGTCATTAATGCAATCCATGATACTTGTTTAGCTTCCAGTATTTTGGTTATTAACAGGGTTTTAAATTGCAGGAGGGGAATCATATTTGATTGAAACAACAAAACAGATTGAGTCACATCGATGAATTAGATTCAATCTAGGGAATAAAACAGAGAGACCGACAGAGATTTAGTGTCATGTGGTATTTTATTTTTAATTTTTTAGGAACTGTCCTACCTTTTGGGCAAGTAGTGAGAGCCATAATTAATCATCATGATCATAGTTGCTAACATCCTCATCGTCATTATCATTGTGTTATTCCTATTTTTTTTCTGTAAAATAGTAAATTAGAATGGTTAGTTGGGTGCTAGCTTGGGACAGAATAAGGATGATAACAATGACTATTTAATGTGAAGGTGCTGATACGAACATTCCTAGTAGGGAAGTCAATAGTTTATTTCATAGTCTCCACATGTTTAGATTATGTGAAACACACAGTTGATGTAAAAGGAGGAAGAATACATAATTGGAAACCTAAGTCATCCAAATTTGCAGTAAGTTTTTAGATCTAAAATTTTCTTGTCTTTCAGTTGATGTCAGGGGGAGTGCACTAAAATCGATGGCTAAATAAGTCTCATATGCAAGGTTTTTTTTATTTCTTCCTTATATCTGATATTTTCTTCATCACTCCTGGGTTCAAGTACGTCTCTCTCAAACATTCCAATTTTCCGCTTCAATTTTTTACCTGTGATTTTTTCCCCTCATTTTCGGTGATATTTGAGAAAAGTGTGACTTTGATGTGATGTTTTGATTTTTGGTTGATTGTTCTTCAACTTGAAAGCAATTTCAATTAGTGAAAAAATATCTAAAAAATGTTTTGATTTGATTATGAATGGTAATTTTAGGTATATATTCAGTATACTTGCAGGCTTCAACTATTAAGAATTCAGAGGAAAGGAACACAAGATTGGAAAATAATATATGTTGGAGGATTTGGAATTTGGTTCACAATAAGAACCAGGCTTTGCTCTTAATCTTTTGTGAAATTAGTTTTTTGTTTGTGATAATTTGAATAAATTTGGTATACCTGTAATTAGAGACTATAACTGGAGAGTCAGTATGGTAGGTGGATCCAAAAAAGAGAAAAAAACAGAAAAAAGAAAAGAGGTTTGTAGCTCTATATACTTGGTGGCAATGTTTTAAAATGGAGATTGGTGAGTGAGTTGGAAAAGGAATTGGATGGATGGATCATTAGTTCAACCGTTGGGTTAAATCAGAATCGAATGTCATAAATATATTAAAATTATATTTAAATAAAAATATAAGTAATAAAATTATAAATTTTAAAAAATTAAAATTTTAAATTATCTTAAATATTCCTCCTAATATTTTTTTATTAAAAAATATAATAATATATTTTAAAATATTATTAATTTTAATTTTGGAAGAGGAAACCAAGTATTCAAAATTCTTTATATGATTTTAATTCATATAATTTGATTGAAATAAGAGCAAAAATTTTGGAGGGTTATCAAAATTTTAATTATCCTTCCAATAAATTTGATTGAATCTCACTTGAATTTTCTTGAGTTTTTTTGAAAGAATTTTATTTCTTATAAATAAGTATAGATTTTCATAATAATTTCAAGTTTATTCTTCGAACAGAAGACCTTTGAAAGAGAGTTTTTAATTAACAATTTCTTACATGTATGTATATATATATATATATATATAAAATAAGAAAGAATAAAAGAATAAAAGAAATAGTTAGAAAATATCAAAAAAAAGTTCAAAATTTATAGTTTCATCAACCCACCCAATTTGCCTGACCCATCTTTGGGTCACCTAGTTCGGCGATCCAACTTTGTGAGTTCTCTCTAAATAGGTTGGTTTTTGGCTTGGAACAGTTTAGAAGATATATCCGAATTAAAATTCTGATTGGTTAACGGTTCAATCAATCGAACCGGCTGATCTGATCCAATTTTTAAAACCATACTTGATGGATTACAAGTTATGTTTATTGTATGCAGATTTGTTGGCCTGAGACTTGTCGTCAACAACTTCTCTGCTCGGGTTGATTTTCATTTGTAAATTCTAAACTAGGAATAATCTAGAAATCTTTTTGTTGTTGATGCTTCTGTCTTATCCTCCATTTATGTTTGTTTAATTAATATTTACCGAGTTAATTATGTACATTCCTTTGTCACCTACAATTTTATTTATTACTTAACTCTATTAGATGGATTGTTTTAGTAAATGTGTCTCAAAGAATTGAGAAACAGTTTCCATTACGATAAAGCCCAAATGCTCGAAAAACTCACATTCCAATGCAAATGACTGGCATATCAGTTTGTATAGTCAAGGTGGCCAATGTATTTGCTTTGTTTTTGCTTATGAGTGAATCACAATTCTTAAATCATGTTCAATGGGTCAATATTTGACTAATTTTGCTTGTAGCTTCAATCCATACAATAAATGTGCGATTGTTTGGACGGACTGGATATGTAGGAATTGTAATCTATCGGACTATTAGTCTTAGAATACATTGTCTCAGGACTATTTGGTTGGATTAAATTTGTATCCTATATTTGTTTAGTCATGGAATTAGATGTTTGGATTGGACTATTTTTAGTTATCTAATATTTGTTTGGGATATTATGGAGAAGGATAAATGCTCAAATAATTATTTTATCCTTTTCAATTATTTACTAAGTAATAGTAATATTAAACATAACTTTAATATTTTAATTATTTTTAGCTAGATTAAATAAAAATTTATTTTATTTTATTTTTTGCACAATTTTTTAATTATTTTAATTTATTATTTTCAATTAAATTAAATTTATAATTTATATTTTTTATTTAATATATAATTTTAAATTAACGACAATAAAAAATAATTTTATTTAATATATAAATTAAATTTTCAACAACACTAAAAAAATTTATAAGGCCATAATTTATAATTTATTATTTTTAAATAAATTTAATTTATAATTTATATTTTTTATTTAATATATAATTTTAAATTAACAACACTAAAAAAATAATTTAATTTAATATGTAAATTTAATTTTTTTAACAACACTAAAAAAATTTAATTTATAAGGCCATTATTTATAATTTATTATTTTCAATTAAATTTAATTTATAATTTATAATTTATAATTAAAATTTTTTATTTAATATATAATTTTAAATTAACAATACTAAAAAAATAATTTATAAATGTTCAAAAGACTATTTTATCATTTTCTAATTGTTTGCTAAGTAATAGCATGGAGGGTAAAATGGACATTTCATAAAATAATCTCATGGGATACCAATCCCATGGTTTCTACCTCCCACCTCCCATGGGATAGGATAGTCCTCTATTTGTGGGATTAATAGTCCGGAGCAAAGAAAATGAAACAAACAATGGACTATTAATCCCACCCCCTAATCCTGCAAAACAAACACACTCTAAATTTATAGAATTTAATGACAATTTGTCACGTTTTTGCTTCGCTCTATTATTCATAGCCAATGATAGCACAATCGACATGGCGTTATTCCTAGCTAATGACGGCATGATCCCTACATGCGAATTGCATGGTGTCCAACTAGTAATTTATTCAAAAACAAATGATAAAGTAAAATCTAGCATTCTTATGTAAATAATGTATTATTGTAAAATAATTTCTAATGCAGTAACATCTGCTGCAGCATATATACTTAATATTACTATAGATCAATGATAGAAATATAAGTTGTGTTTTTAATTTTTAAATAAAATAATGTGACTTTTGGTTTTTTTTTTATTTTAATATAAAATTTTCACTAATTTTGTTTATAATTTCATTTGCAAATTTTATTTTTACCTTTGTAATTTGAATTTGATGCAAATCACTTATTTGTCATTTAGAAACAACGATTTAATATTATGTGATTTGATAATTAAAATGCACCGTCACAGTTTTTGTACAAAGTATCCGAATGTGCAAATTACACACCATTGTCGAGACTGTGTAAATAAAATAAATCTTTTTACATAAAAAAAAAAAACTTTATAATTTTTAAACAACTATATCCTTATAATTTTTTAAAATAACAAATATGTCATTGTGTTTTTCTTTTTTCTCTTTCTTGTGTAAAAATCCAAACCATCAACCTATCTAGACCAGACTTTAAATTATATCAAGGTGTTTGAGAATATGGATATGATGTCAAGTTTAGTTGTAGTGATTTGGAAAAAATAAAAAAAGTAAAAAAAAAAAAAATAAAAAAAAATATATATATTTATATTATACCATTTTTTCCCTTTTTCCTTTCCAATCCCCTCCAAAAACTCTCTCAAAAAAACCTTATAAGGTTAAAAAATCTTATTTGTAACTATTTGGAACAAAAAATTGTGAAATGAGACTTTAAGCTAAATGCCTTAGCATTTTAACAGCAAAATTGCCACTAAAGCATCGCTTTGTATACAAATTATGGAGTAATACTATTTTTCATCACGCAACAATTTTTCACTCTGTTTTGATTTGAAATTTGATTTTTAAATTTTTGATTTTTGTGTTTTTGGAAATTTTTTTTTTTTTTAATGTTTTAACGAAATTTTTATAATCATGGAGTAGATCCATCTAAAAATTTTAAAAATTACAAAGAAATCTGTAAAAACTTTTTCAAAATACAAAAAAAAAAAAAAACAAACAAACAAAAAAACAAACAAACAAACAAACAAACCAAAGTTTAATGTATTTTCATATTTTGTATATATTTAGGGTGTGTTTGTTTGGACAGACTGGATAAGGATGATTGGAATCCACCGAACTGTTAGTCTTGGGATTCGTAATTTGAAAAGCCGACGACATTGAATGTTGCAGGCTGTCGGGGTCTCCCGTCAGAGACGACATGAACGAATTCGGCGGCGACGCCATTGCCGCGAAATTGACCGTCTTCGCTAACTCCTTCCGATCAATAGACCCGTTTTTCACTTGGTGATTGTGAGGAAGAGGAGACAATCTCTGAATTGGCTTCAGACAGTAAACTCTAGGAACCAAACCTTGCTTTTCCTCTACCAACTCTGTTTCATGGGTCCTCTGTTGCTGTTGGTGAGGAGTCACAGGGCCTCTTCTGAAGCGATCGTGACCGGTTTGAGTTCGATCGAGAAACGAAATGAATTATAACGTGAACCCATTTACTCTATCTATAACGTGGGTTTTAAAATTCGGGTTGTGAGAAATCCGAAACGGAAATCCAAAACCATTTTAGTGTGTCTTATTTCGAGTGTTCACGTCATGTACTAAACCACGTTCTACTTCTGTGAGTGTTACAAACCTATTAAATTAAAAAATGTATTAGTGCGCTTTTTCGATCAACGTGACACACAAACACCCATTCACCTTTCCCATACAAACCCACACCAATCAACCAATAATACTAGCAGTGACAAAACAAATAACAAACAAATTAAGGACCATCCAAATACCAAGAAATCATTTGGGGCCTGTTGGATAACGTTTACGTTTTCAGTTTATATTTACAAAAATTGTATAAACTGGTTTTTATTTATTATTTATTTATTTTTAGAAAAACATAAACTACAAACGCGTTTGGTTTAGACAAAATGTTTAAAAAAATTTAAAAATATAAAAAAGAGTGGAAAATGGCTAGTGGTGGCAAGTGATGGGTGGTGACGAGTGGTGGCGGCGGAAGACGGTGGTGGAAAATGATGGCGGGTGGTGGTGGTAGAAGACGGTAGTAGAAAATGGTGGCAGAAGACGGTGGTGTAAAGTGGTGGCAAGTGGCGGGTGGTGGCGGCGGCGGAAGACGGTGATGGAAAGTAGTGATGGGTGGGCGGAGGGGGGTGGAGGGTGGGAGGTGGATGGGGGGTGGTGGTGGGTAACGGTGGCGGGTGGTCGGTGGTGGCGAGTGGGTGGTGGTGACGGCAGGGTGGTGGTGGTGGATGGTGGTAGTCGTGGATGGTGGTGGTGGTGGTGGCGGGGTGGGTGGTGAGTCTTGTGTGGTGTGGCGGTGGGTACTAGTGGTGGTGGTAGTGGCGGAGGTAAGTAGTGGTGGTGGTGGCGGGTGGGTGATGGGTGGTATTGGTGGTGGCGAGGGGTGGGTGGTGGTGGCGGCGGACGGTGGTGGAAAATGGTGACGGATGATGGCTAGTGTTGGGTGGTAAAAAAAAAAAATGAAAACTCAAAACGTAAACACATTTTTTAAATTTATATTTTTTGGCCAAATTTATAAACTGAGACCATTAATATATAAATTAAAAATTTACTAAATAAGTTGTTATTTAAATTTTTAAAATTTTTATAAATATAAACTAAAAATTAAAAACATAAGAATTACCAAACAAAATCTTAAGATCTTATGAATTATAAGTCCGCAAAATAGAATTTACTGGTCAAATTTTCCTAACATCAAAAAATAAAACAACATTTCTTTTTTCTTTTCATTTATTTCATCAAATCTATCCACCAAACACAACCAAGGAGCTTTAAAACCCTATAAATACGCTCATTTTCCCCCGCAGCTGCAACTGATGAGCGAAGAAGAAGGTCTCCATGTCAAGTGGTGTCTATTCCAAATTTGGAGCTCTCTTCAGCAAAGCACTGTAGATCAGGTACTTCTTCTCCGTCCCTCAAATTTTCTCTTTACTTCCCCTCTTTGTTTCAATCTGGTTGAAAAGAAAATGAAAATTCAATTAGGTATTAGAAAATCTAGTTGGATCATCAAGTACCTAATATTTTTATATGATTTCATTCATGAATATGCATCGATGTTCAAAAAATTCAATATTTCATCTTGTCAGTTCGATAGTTCCAAAAATTCGATTTGCATAAACTCAAGTACTTGTCACAGCATAGGGTTTAGAAAATTGATCACGCCCGGTATCTACTGATATGAAATAAAAAAGTGATTCAAAGATGCTGATTGAAACAAAACAGTAAGCAAATTCAAACACGAAAGAAACCCCTGAGGGGGGAGCCTAGTTGACAGTGGGTTTGCTTCCCACGTGCCCAACTCATGTTAGATTCTTGTCGGTCCCTGCCCTTTTGCCGGGAACATGCAATTGGGACGCGTCGCTTGATCCTCGAGTTTACGATCTTGGGGTGGGCTGGAAAGACCTTGCCTGGTTCCTGGTTATGGAAAAAAGAGAAAAATTAAATTCAAACATGAGTTGAATAACATTTTTGAGAGAGAGGGGAGACTTGCCGTTGTTTAGCGCCACTGCCACCGTTGATCAACTCCATTGCCCTCACCATCGCTATCGCTATTGCTCTGCCACCATCAATCCACCTTGAATTGACTACATCGGCACCATCAGAATTTCTTAGAGAGGGAGATAGAAGAGGGAAATGGGGTTTTGTTGAAGAGGGACATCAAGAGAGAGAGAGAGAGAGAGAGAGAGAGAGAGAGAGAATCATAATAAATTTGTTTTAGATTTTGTATTGGAAAAACCCTCGTGTAAGTTCCCTATAAGGTGATAATGGGATGAAGTGAAATATGAAATGGCCAATAAAATGAAGCCACATGTACGGTCCGTTGGTTTGGTTTAAGCAGTTCAATTTTTCTTGGATCCATTGTCGGCTAATCAATTAATTTTTTAGCCACTTTAAAACTGCAGTTGACCCTTAGTAGCAGAAACTCCTAATTTGGTGACGTTTCTTACGAAGAAACGTGATTCCGCCCTCCCAAGTAAGAAACTTACTCTTGTCGAGGAAGAACTCGCTTCAAACTAAGACAGAACCTCTCAAGCATACAAATCTTAAAGAAATAAAAGAAAAACAACGGAAATTTATTGTGTTACTTTCTATTTCCATAATATTCATTTATACTTAAGCAAAGACAATTTGTAGTTGATATCAATCTACAATAAAAATTCATATTTTAACAAATATATTGCAAGTTAAGTAGAAAAATAATAATTTTTAGAATATAGATATATATATTTAATAATTTAATATGTAAAATATATACATGCTCCCATTGGTGCTCCCAATCTTAGAAACTTCTATTTGCCCATGTACTTGGTCCCTCTTCCGTTTCATTCGACCGATTTTGTGATGAAGCCGACTGTCCCGGACCAGTTTGATCGAGCTGGTCAGTAATTTGAACAGCCCTACTAAGGCCACATTAGTCGGTGACAAGGGGCAAAACCATACATCGACGGGTGGTAGAGCCCCAGAAGAATTTATAGTCAAATTGAGCCTAGCTTCAAAAACAAAACATAAATTTTTAGTGACAATAAAATCAATATTTTGATAGTACAAAGATAGATGGATAACAAAATAATTTCAATTCTCATAATCAGTTTACATTCGTACTTGATCCATATTTCATAAAACATGAGAGTAACAAAACATTACATTTCAATTTTGTTAAATATGAATATTCAATTATAAAATACCGGAAGTGGTAGAAGATCACTTATGAAATTATTGATCGAAAACCAATAGATATTCTTAATTTTTTGCATCTCCATGGAACATAATCTTGTTGTTTGATTATTTGGACAATCATCTCTCTTTGGGCTACTATTTTTTTCTTTATCTCTATCTCTATTCATATTTCAACTCTCTCTCCCCCACCCTATGTATAAACCATTGTGATAGATGCCATTAAACTTTCTTTGCTAGTATTTTTTTCTTCTTATTTTCCTTTTCTAATCTTCTCTCTCTCTCTCTCTCTCAAAATATTGCTAAATATCTTTACACATGTAATAGACCCAAACCATTCTTTTGTTTCTTAATTCTCTTAATTCTTCTCACAAATCCGCAAAAGTGTCTACGTTCACTTCTCCCATGTTTCTCTTTTCATATTTGATTTGTTTACTTCCTCTTTTTTCTCACTGCCTAATTTAATGCCTAGCAATTATCCCAACTTCACATGACACACCACCAATAATGATATATATACAGATATTCTCTCACAAGAACTATGTGTTTGTTTCTACGACATGCTCTACAATATTTCTTTACATTATTATTGTTATTATTTTGTCACATGGTATATATCAATAGGAGTTCCCTTGTTAGTTGTTAGTAGGGGAAAGGGGTAAGAAAAAGGGTATGAAACCCTTCTCCATAGAATTTGAACCCGCAACCTCACACAACAAAGTGGTGCTACACAACCACTAGGTAAAAGGCCCTGGTTAATATTTCTTTACATTAGTATGATCATTGGTTAATATTCCTTTACATTAATTCATACATTAATATGATCATTGATCCACAACTTTAATTTAACATAACCATTATAAGTTACACTGCTTAATTGAGATTTTACTCTACCATTAATACCACTATTTTATTCCATAACGATACATTATTAGTGTGGGTACTTGTACCAAGCTCAATACGCTGCATCGCCAAAACCCCACCCACGTGGCAGACCAATAAGGCACCACGTCAGGCATGTTATATGATTATACACGGCGAGCCCCATGGGCCCCATGTGCCACCCACGTGGCAGACCAATAAAGCACCACGTCGGGCATGTCGTATGTTTGATACATGGCGAGCCCTATGGGCGCCATGTGCCAAGGCAACCAAAATTATATGCTTAGCCTAAGCGGGAGCATATGTACAGGCCCAAATATATCTAGATATGAAGAGCCCTGCAACAGGCAGCACCATGGCCCCAGGGCCCATGGTCCTTCATACCTCGCTCCAAGGCCAAACAACAATACAATTAGCCCCCGGCTCACTTGGACTTGGATTGATAAATACTAGCTCTCCTAAACATTGAAATAAGCCCGCGGCCCATTCTCCTATTTGGTCGCCTAGAAGCGAGCCCCTCTCCTAAACACTAAGGTGGGCCCTAGCCCATTCACCTACTTGGATGCCTGGGTTGGGAGCAGGACCTGTGCACTATCGCCGATCATCGAGAGGATACCGGATGGCGGTGAGGTCATGGGATCGCCGAGATGGTTGTCTTCTTGCTAAAACAACTCCATCTCGACCAGGCTTGGAGAAGAGGCAACAATGACTTTACATTCATGTCATTCGATGCATATACGAAACGTTACTTTCGCTGCCATGAACGTTGCTCTCACTTTTGGTCAAGCCGCAGACGGCAGAAGGGCTTATATCACTTCTGGCAGAATTGAGGAGAACGAGCCACCTGTCCAACAGTTTGCTTGGGCTCCAATACTCCTGTGGCCTATATAACGTATCGTATATGCAGCGAGTAACAACAACAATACAACCAAATCTTACGCTTAAACACCTTCTCATACTTTACAAGATCTATCTCTGCCAACCTCTCCCTCTCCAAGCTTGCCTTGACCTTCTCCTCTCCACCTCCGGTGATCTCAGGCCATTGAAGTGCCCGCCATCTTCCCGGACTATCTCTAACCACACCTCTCACCCACATTATACTCTGCTGGGGAAGAGTGGTGCTCGCTTCACATGGCACCCAAAAAGAACACTGGAACTGGAGTAGCGACATCCCAAGGTGGCGGTAGGGAGACCTTGGCGGAGACCTCGGAACACAACTCCGGCGGCTCTCCTGAAGAACAATCCTCCCAACCGATTATAGCAGATCAGCTACGTGTATTGACTGAGAGCGTCACCTCTCTTCAACAGAACCAACAACTCTTAATGGAGGCCCTGCTGGCCCTACAAAGGGCACCCATGCTCCCATCATCATCTAACCCTCCTACATCGTCTCAAAATGGCGCTCCGCCATTGGCCCAGAATGGTTCAGAAGCCAACCTCGCCACACAAAATGATTTGCGAACCCAAGCGGGAGGACAAACAGTCACCCCGCTCCCTCCATTAGCTCCCAGCCAGATACCTCCACCACAAGTTGGGTCCATTAGTGGAGCTCCCACCGTAGTGGCTTCAACTGGCTCTCCAGCTCTTCCGGCAAGTCAAAACCCTTCCCAGCCGTTAACATTGGAGGTCGTAAAAGAGCACATTCATAGCTTACTTCAGACAAACAAAGGTCATGTCACCACCTCTCCAGAGTTGGACCTCCGTCCCCCTTACCCTATTCACATCGCAAGTCTTCCATATCCGGTGGGGTATGCAAGATCTAAATTTGTCCGCTTCGGGGACGAAAAACGCCAGAGAGCATGTTTCGCTTTCTTGATGCCCTTGGAGCTCACCGAGAAGATCTAAACCTCCGCATGAGAGAATTCTCCAAATCCCTCACAGATCGGGCATTCTCGTGGTATGCCAACCTTGCTGCTGGCTCTATCTCTTCATGGGAAGACTTGGTAAAAAAGTTTTACATCAAGTTTTTCTACGTTGAAGAAAGGTTAACCACCCTTCATCTTATGAGGGAAACACAACGGCTTGGAGAGGACATCCTCGCTTATGTCCGGCCGTTTAGGAAAAGCAAGAGATATTCAAGACCCGATGGAAGAACACCAACTGGTGTCATTGTGCATTGAAGGAATGCTCACGACTTATAAACTCCAGTTGGTCAACCACCACTTCCCTGACTTTTCCGCTTTATGTCTTTGCGTCTAAACATAAGTGAAACAGTAAGATCAGGGGCACGAATGACAGCACCACAACCCCATTCATGGCGATCAACAGCACCACAACCCCATTCATGGCGACCAACAGCACCACAACCCCACTCATGGCAACCAACGGCACCTCAACCTTCTTCATGGAGGCCTAACCGACGCAACCACGCTGTATATGCAGCTAAAGGCTCCTCTTGGGGAAGAGAAGACTCGCAGGCAAAAAAGAGAAAGTTCGATCAAATTCCCCCGCCATTACCTATCTCAGTGAATGAGGCACAGGCACTCCTCAACGCCTGGGTAGAAGATGGAAAAGTTCACCTCCCCGAGCCAAGGCAACCTGTTACCAAAAAGGATCAAGCGCGGGCAGACTATTGCATATACCATCGTTCCATTAAACATCCTACTACGGAATGTTGGGCACTTAGAGCTCTAGTTCGAAAAATGATGTCTGACGATGCTTTGGAGCTACCTCGCCAAACAGAAGATGTCTTGAAAGATCCTCTCCCGCGCCACAAGGACAATGGCAAGACGGTCATGATGCTTTCGTATTATGATGAGATGGAAGAGCCAATGGTGTGCGAGCTCTCCGAACTCCCAGCTTCCACTTGCCCGGACTTTGACACCAGGCGTGTGATAGCGCTTAAAAAATCGACAAAGTTCAAGTGGTTCTTCGACCAATTTGGCCTGTCTGAAGCAACACGCTTTGAAGCCACCAAAGCCTTTTTAAGACTTGCGGAGCATAATGGTGAAACCTGCATGAGTGTAAGCGGATCAGTAAGGAAAGTATTTCGAGATAACTCCTTGGCGATAACCTTTACCGAGGCCGACAAGCAAATCGCTTCCACATAACCGCCCCCTCTACGTCCCAGTATTCATCAATGGGATGGAGTTTCAAAGAGGATTCATGGATGGAGGAGCTTCACTCAATGTGATGCCTTATTCTACTTTCCAGGCAGCCGGAATCCCACAAAAGCACTTAGTCAGACAACCTATCTCCATCACCGGTTTTGGAAGCCAAAAAATTAAAACCATAGGTCATGTCCATTAGACTTAGCGGTGGGACCGATTCTCTACTACTAAATTCCATGTTATAGAAGCGAGACGACCTATCGTGCTCTCCTAGGGAGAACTTGGCTTCACAGATATCTTTGCGATCCCGTCCACCTACCATCAATGCGTCAAAGCAATCTACAACAATGAGGTAGTAGCCATAGCTGGCTCTCAAAAGCCTTTTCGAGTAGATGAAGCTCACATGGCAGATGCAGTATTTTACAATCATGTCGATGAAGATGAACCTCCCCTGCCGCTTCGAGGAACTCCTATACCTAACTGGGATGACCTCTCTGAAGAAGATTCATCACCACCTCGCAGAAAGACATTCACCAAATCAGAGCCCTCAAAAAAGCTCCCTAAAGTCACCAGGTTTCAAACGAAAGATGGCAGAATGGTGTACCGCTTATGACGGTGCGAGGGGTTGGCAAGTGTTGCCAATGCCGACCCCCAGCCAGACGACGTAGCAATCGCCCGTCATGAACTAAGTAAAGAAGATCACTGTTGCTACACCTTATCTGTGCTGGCCCAACGCCCGCCACTGGCAAAGAATAAAAAAAATAGAGACAAGAAAAGTAGGAGGAGAAAAAAAGCCGTGGCTTTGCCAGCAACAGTTAAACATTTTGACAAATCCTGTTGTCCTGCGGTAGCTCATCTGGACAGGACCGAAGGCTCAAAAGTTAAACCCCTCGCCGGGGCTGCCATTTCATCTCCTAACCAAATCTTCGCCAAGCAAGATGGATTGCAAGAAGTCCGACCGGCTCCGGAGTGTTTACAGGATGGCCCCCGGCCCCAAAAGCAAGAGCTGGAAGAAATCAACATAGCCCCTGAAGGAGAACCCAGGCGTC
The DNA here is from genome assembly GCA_025200525.1 of Camellia lanceoleosa. Classification (NCBI taxonomy): domain Eukaryota; kingdom Viridiplantae; phylum Streptophyta; class Magnoliopsida; order Ericales; family Theaceae; genus Camellia; species Camellia lanceoleosa. The sequence goes on along the minus strand of CM045770.1, from coordinate 72,148,111 downwards.
CTATCTTCATTTGCAAAGATCTTCCAGCAGAACAAAGGAGTCCCCTCATCGAATTGATCAGAAAGTATTCGGACGTTTTCGCATGGACATATGAAGAAATGCCAGGATTAGACAAAGATGTTACCATGCACCGTTTGAACGTCATCCCCCTGGCTCGCCCAGTCAAGCAAGGGGTAAGATTTTATAAGCCCGAAGTGGAACTCAACATCAAGGACGAAGTGGTGAAGCTGCTTGGAGCAGGGTTTATCAAACCCATCCAACATCCCACCTGGCTTTCTAGTATCGTCCCGGTTATCAAAAAGAATGGTCAAATTCGAGTGTGCGTCGATTTCAGAGATCTAAACAAGTCTTGCCCCAAAGATGAGTTCCCACTTCCAAACATAGACACCTTAATCGATTCAGCGGCGGGGCACCATATGTTCTCATTCATGGATGGCTTCAGCGGCTACAACCAGATCAAGATGGCTCCAGAGGATGCCCCAAAGACGGCATTTCGCACTCCTATAGGTAACTTTTTTTATACTGTAATGCCTTTTGGGTTGAAAAACGCGGGAGCAACATACCAGAGAGCTATGACAGCCATTTTTCACGATATGTTGCACAAGTCCTTGGAATGTTACATCGATGATTTGGTAGTGAAATCCAAAGAGGAGACTAGTCATCTTAAAGACCTCCAAAGAGTTTTTGAACGTTGTAAGAAATACAGACTCAGAATGAACCCGCTTAAATGCGCATTCGGAGTCACTGCCGGCAAGTTCCTTGGCTGCATCGTTCATCGCCACGGGATAGACCCGACCCAAAGAAAGGTCGCCGCCATCAAAAATATGCCACGACCAACCAATCTAGACGAATTGAGAACCTTCCTTGGTCGGGCATCCTACTTGAGACGGTTTATCCCAGCTATGGCCGAAATAACACAACCCTTCAATTCATTACTAAAGAAGGATGTCAGGTTCGTTTGGAATGAGGAACACCAACAAGCATTCGAAGGAGTGAAGTCAGCTTTAACATCCCCTCTTTCCATGACTCCCCCTCAACCAGCAAGGCCTTTACTCCTCTACATCACTTCCACACCGAAGTCAGTCGAAGCTTTGCTCGTCCCAGAAATCGGCGGACTTGAGAGACCCGCATACTACATAAGGGTTATCCAAGGAAATCCGATACTCCCCATTGGCGGCATTGCCTTGCCCTAGTTTTCGCTGCCAAAAAGCTCCGACATTACCTCCTGTCTTACCCCATTCATCTCATGACCAGGAGTGATCCCATCCGATTCCTCCTCACCAGACCTGCTCTCTCCGGCAGGCCAGCCCGTTGGCTCCTCTCGCTAGCAGGATATGATATCACCGAAGCTCCCAAGGCCATTAAGAGCTGCGCTAGCCGTGCTCCTGGCTCATTTCCCCAGCGGAGAACATGAGCCGCCCTCGGATGAGCTGCCAGGAGATGAGTTCCAAGCCGCTGAAGTAAACGCTGAAGGAGAATGGAGTCTAAGTTTCGATGGGTCATCCACCTCCAAAGGGGGAGGAACTGGAATAGTCCTTATTTCCCCAAACCTAACCGAAGTCAATCTGTCATATAAATTGGATTTTCGATGCTCTAACAATGAGGCAGAGTATGAAGCCCTGATACTAGGGCTTTTGGCGGCACTCCATCTGGGAGTAAGTCTCTTATGTATCAAAGGCGACTCTAATCTGGTGGTCAAGCAGACCAACGGAGACTATGCTATCAAAGAGCCCCCTTTGGCTTCATACAGAACCATCGTCCAAAGATTGACAGACAAATTCGACACGGTAAGGATAGAACACGCTCCTCGCTCCAACAATCGACACCCGGACGCCCTCGCCACCTTGGCCTCTAAGGTGGAATTCTCAGAAGAATCAACCAAGATAGAAGTCCTGAAACGCTCCGTGCCATGCTCAGTAACAACTATCTTCCCTGAAAAAGAACCGCCGATTGAGAGCCCCAATCATCGATGAGCTCCGCACCTCGTAAACTACCTTTGAGTGAGACCAAACACTTCACAATTTATCAAGGAGTCCTTTACTATAGAGGGCCCGGTGGTTTATTAGCACGATGCATTGACCTTATCGAAGCCAAGTCCAAATTAGAAGGAGTGCACAACCGTTCTTGTGGGACAGGAGATGTAAGCCTCTACAGGAGGCTACAACGACAAGGGTATTATTGGCCTACCATGGCCAAGGAAGCGAATGACCTTCAAGGGAAGTGCACCAAATGTCAGGAATTCCCTCCAAAGGCTGAATGCAACTTCACAGAAATCACCTCCGACTGGCGTCAGGTATACATAGATTACCTCAAAGAAGGATCATTGCCACCAGAACGCTCTGCAGCCGCAATAATCAAGAAGCGAGCTCCGAAATTCTTTTTGCAAGAAGAGCAACTTTTCAGGCATGGCTTCGATGGAAAGCCATTACGTTGCCTGTCAGGAGCCGAAATCCATAAAGTTTTGGAACTTACTCACGGATCAGAGCACCAAGGTGGAGCGAAACTATTTCAACATCTTTTACATTTAGGGTATTATTGGCCTACCATGGAAGCAGATGCCAAAATGTACGCCAAACGCTGCAAACCTTGCCAACTCCATGGAAATCTCATTCATGCACCCGCCACTGATCTACATAGTTCAAGCCCACCATGGCCTTTCCACACGTGGGCTATGGATCTCATTGGCCCCATCTCTCCGCCATCAAGGGGACACATATGGATTGTAGCAGCTACAGAGACCTACACTAAATGGGTAGAAGCCATCCCTCTAAGAAAGGCAACAGGAGCTGCTATCTCCAACTTCATCCGAGAATTCGTCATATGTCGCTTCGGCATACCTAGAGTAATTCTTTCGGACAATGGGACCCCTTTTGTCAACCGCCAAGTCGGACAACTCCTTGTCTCCTATGACATCACGCACCATAAATCAACTCCTTACTATCCCCAAGGGAATGGACAAGCAGAAGCGACCAACAAAACACTCCTTAGAATCCTTTCACGGACTCTCAAGGATTATCAAAGGGATTGGGCGCACGTACTCCCAATGGCACTCTGGGCTTACAGGACATCCAAAAGACGGCCGACTCAAATGACCCCATTCTCATTGGTATACGGCACGGAAGCAGTTCTTCCAGTGGAAATTGCCATACCCTCAGCTCGCATGGCCCTTCGAAGTAAAGTTACTCCAGACTCCAGATCCTCTGAATTGGAGATCCTTGATGAAAGAAGGGATAAGGCCCTAGCTAATCTCAAAATTTACCAAAGTCGCATAGCTCGAGCCTACGATACCTTGGTGCGCCCCAGACAATTCCAAGAAGGTGACTTGGTACTTCGTGCCGCACCTCATGTCATGAGAGGAACCTCTACCCACAAGTTCACTCCTAAGTGGCAAGGACCTTACGTAGTTAGAGAGGCCAACGAGAATGGTTATTATAGAATTTCTGAACCAAACTCGCAAGCTCTCTTGAGCCCTATCAATGCCAAATGGCTAAAGGCCTATTTTCCTTAGGATAAGAGTGAGGAATCACCCTTGAGAAATTTACTCTTACTGATGTAACGGCAATGTAAGACATCAGCTCATGCTTATGATAAATAAACAATCATTTGCTATCTCCATTCTCATTACGTTTTGTTGTAACTATTAATAAATCATCAATCCAAAAAAAAAAAAAAAAAAAAAAAAAAAAGAGAGAGAGAGAGAGAGAACAAAAATATATACAATACTTGGGGTTTTAGCTCAACCAGTACAAGAAATTCTTCAACTTGTCTAACTTGGACCTATTTGGCTATCTAAGTCAAAAGCCTCATCTTCCACACCAATAAGTTGAGCCTCTACCACGGCTCTCCTCTCTTTCAAACTCGATATCGCCAAGTCCACATCTGCCAATGCCTTGGTCGCCCGCTCTAACTCCACCACAGCCTTCTCCCTAGAAGATGCCGATTCCATCAAAGCCCTGTCCATTTCCGCTAGCTCAAACCTGAGATGGCGATTCTTCACCTGCATCTCCATACGAGACAAACTCTCTCTCAGCCAGCTCACCTCAAACTCATGCCGCTGAAACTCAGCCACAGCAGCCTGAAATGACTGAAACGTATCAATAGAAGTCTCTGGAGTAAGACCATGAAACCCGCTGAGCATATCACAGAACGCCTCTAGCAAATAGCGTCGTAAGAACATAGCCTCCAAACGTATGAAAGTGCTGGGCCTATGATCAAAAATAAAGCTCAGTCTAGGCAAACACTCATCTCGCACGCCAGCAAACAGTACCTTGGGATCGAGGACTTGCTCCTTGCCATCAGCCCCTGCCAAGGATACACAACCACCATCAAGACGGGTCACGGTAAACTCACCATCCAAGAAAGGTAAACTCGCCCGACCATCGGGAGCAATAGTATCATCATGGACTACCACTCTCACCAAGTGGCAAACTAGTAGCAACTCCCAATGAAGCAGGCAAAGTACCACGCTGAACATCCACCAAAGGAAGGGTAGTCTGAGCCCCAACTGAAGACACAACTGAAGGCACACTAAGACGACCATCAGCTGATGAAAAACCACTACTCCCACCAAATAAAGATATGGTAGGAACTCCACCAGGAGCCAAGCGAGACTGAACATCAGACAAAGGCAACTGACCAGTCGGGTCATCAACATCGGACTCCCCAAGCCTAACTGACTGCGCCACCGGATGCCCTAACTGCAATAGAGGAGGCGCAAAAGTCACTCTACTCTCACCACATGGCGCAACAACCTCAGATCTCATCCTATCAAGAGGAACATTTGCCCGCTCGAATGTAACTTTAACAACATCATCTTTCACATTCAAATTGGCCTCTGAGCTATCCCCATCGTCACCCTCACTTTCGGAATCACTAAAACCTTTAGCATTACTTTCTTTCCGCAACCGCCGACGCGGAAGCAAATCGTCAGCAGAGTTCTCCTCCTCAGAAGGCACGCTTGCCACCCTAGGTGCCACAGAAACATCATGATGGATAGCTGACCTTTGTACCTGAAGAAAGCAAGCGTGACTTAGAAGCACATAAAGGAAAAAAAAAAAAAAAAAAAAAAAAAAGCTAACCTTCATTCTCGGAAGGCCCTTCCTAGGTCAGGCTCGAGCGTCGTTTGGTCGCACTAACTTCCCTCGAAAACCGTCGTGCTAATCACCCTACTTTGAGTCAACACATCGAAAAGTAACTCCAAGCGTGCAAATCGAGATAACTCGCCTCTAGCCAATTCGTCCGGCCCTTCACTGTGGTTGACATTAGTTATCCGATGGAAGGCATATAAACTCTAAGTCCCCAATATCACCCCAGAAACTCTTGAAAGGCGGCAAAAGTCTCCTCCAATAATGTTGCCAACCAACTGTTACCCCACCTATACGATCACCCTCGTCCGAATAAACTTGCCATATACGAGTCTCGGAAGATGAGTATGACAGAAAAACTGCTCAAAAGTATCAGCTACAGGAAGGACTGTGCTAGGACTAGGGACCCCCTGATCGAATCCAAATTGGCGAGCCACTCTCACCGGATTATAGGATATAGAACCATAAGCTCCTCCTATAAAATAAGGCAAGGAACATGACAAGAAGCTACAAGCCGTCATTGTCTCGGCATTACTCAGTCGACCATCAAAAGCCACCTCAGAATCTCTCGAGTCATACATCCGAAATGGAACCACCCCGACCACAGGAGGAACGTACGGACGAGCTATAAACTCACTCTCATCATCAAAAATATCCATCAATGGTCCCCGAATACGAGTCCCGTACCACCTTGTAGCTCGGCGCTCCCGCCCCTCTCCAGGCTCAAAATCCGTCGGCCTAGGAGCAAGCACAGAAACCGTTCATACAAGCACACCTGCAGGAAGGAAGTCGATACAAAACTAATAACATCAAACCGACCCTTCGACTTCTCTGCTCCAACCTGATACATATCAACCCGTCTGTATAGAGTCCCCAAAAATAGTGGCCCAAGTGCAACCGAAAGACCACTTCGCAAGATAGCGAGAATATCAAACACAGACGGGTCTACTCCATCCTTGGGTGCTCCCTCCAAGATATACCGACTCAACCAATACGCAGGAAAGCGGAAGATAGGTGGAACTATGCTTATACTTTTCATATCCAGGCCCATTTACCCCATTTTCTTCTATCTCGGTTCCTTTTACCGGAGATGGATTCAAATCTCGATACCAATATCGCAGCCATCCCCCAAAGGTATTCTTACAATGCTTCCGACACTGCGGCCCAAGATACACTCCTCCTTTATCGTAGCCGCTTAATAAGAATCCTGCCTCTGAAATTGAGGCTTTCAAAATCGATACAATCTTTAGATGACTCGGAACGGATGTATTTGCAAGTGGATCTGCAACACCAAGTATAGGCAAACCAGTCAATGCGCAGACATCCTCCAATGTAGGTGTCAATTCCCCCCACCGAGTAACAAAGGTGTGAGAACTAGAACTCCAACGGGAAAAAGCCACACTCAACCATGATGGCTCCCTTCTCACATTCAACCCCACACTTGCCACTATAGCACCATACACACCTGCATTCTTTAAAACCTCTTTAGAAGAAGGATTAGTCAGCACTTCCTCAGCCCAAGTATCAAAACCCCCACCATTCTTGGTAAAAGCATAGCTGTCATGAGCTGGGAATGCATATGGGTAGAGGCCGCGCTCTATGTGTAATCAAGATAATAGATTACGAGCGATCCTTCGCTCCTTCTTACGCCTCGGGTACCCCAACAAAATTTGAGATGGATTAAGTCCTTTTATCCTCCAATTGTTGCCAAAATTTGTCCCCGACTCCAAAATAAGGAGCACGAAACCAATGCTCGACAGAAGGCACCTCAGCAGCCTCTTCCCCACTTGCTTTGCTTGGCAATTTTTTGGCCGCTTTCTTCGAGGAACATACAACAGCTTTCCGTTTCATCCTGAGCAAACAATTCCTACCTGCATCACCCCAAATTGCAACAAGTAAGTTTTGCATTCGTGAATCACATAAATAAATAAATAAATAAATAAATAAATATATATTATTGTTAATAATTAATTAATTAATTAATCAACTAAATAAATAAAAATAATTATTATTTATTTGCTTATTAATAAATAAGAATAACTATTCTAATCTTTAGCTCTTTGACTTTACTTCATTATTAGCTCACATTTCATTAGCTCACCAATATGAATAGAGTTACCCAGTTCCTAGCTCCCAACAAGGGACGGGGCAGATTTCAGTTCTGCCTCCCCAACATTGAGGGATCAAAGTCGGATGCGTTCTCTTAATTCTTGGCTCACCATGTGATGCTAACTAGACTCTCAATTTTACAACTCTAATATTTTATTAACTTTTGAGCTTCATAATTTTATAGCTCTCCTATTACGTTTAGAGCTCGTTCCCAATCTCCATGAATTTTTCTAAGTGTTAAGAGTTAGAGCCATATGTGATAGCTCACCAATTTCATAGCTCTCCATGTTATAGCTCACCAATTTTGTAGCTCACCATTCCATAGATCACCAATATTTTATTATTATTGTCATAGCTCACCAAATTCATGGCTCACCAATTTTTTATTATTATTATGTTTAGAGCTCACCATTCTCATAGATCACCAATTTCATGGCTCACCAATTTTTATTATTATTATGTTTAGAGCTCCTTCCCAATCTCCATGAATTTTTCTAAGTGTTAAGAGTTAGAGCCATATGTGATAGCTTACCAATTTCATAGCTCTCCATGTTGTAGCTCACCAATTTTGTAGCTCACCATTCCATAGATCACCAATATTTTATTATTATTGTCATAGCTCACCAAATTCATGGCTCACCAATTTTTTATTATTATTATGTTTAGAGCTCACCATTCTCATAGATCACCAATTTCATGGCTCACCAATTTTTTTATTATTATTATGTTTAGAGCTCCTTCCCAATCTCCATGAATTTTTCTAAGTGTTAAGAGTTAGAGCCATATGTGATAGCTCACCAATTTCATAGCTCTCCATGTTGTAGCTCACCAATTTTGTAGCTCACCATTCCATAGATCACCAATATTTTATTATTATTGTCATAGCTCACCAAATTCATGGCTCACCAATTTTTTATTATTATTATTATGTTTAGAGCTCACCATTCTCATAGATCACCAATTTCATGGCTCACCAATTTTTTTATAATTATTATGTTTAGAGCTCCTTCCCAATCTCCATGAATTTTTCTAAGTGTTAAGAGTTAGAGCCATATGTGATAGCTCACCAATTTCATAGCTCTCCATGTTATAGCTCACCAATTTTGTAGCTCACCATTCCATAGATCACCAATATTTTATTATTATTGTCATAGCTCACCAAATTCATGGCTCACCAATTTTTTATTATTATTATGTTTAGAGCTCACCATTCTCATAGATCACCAATTTCATGGCTCACCAATTTTTATTATTATTATGTTTAGAGCTCCTTCCCAATCTCCATGAATTTTTCTAAGTGTTAAGAGTTAGAGCCATATGTGATAGCTTACCAATTTCATAGCTCTCCATGTTGTAGCTCACCAATTTTGTAGCTCACCATTCCATAGATCACCAATATTTTATTATTATTGTCATAGCTCACTAAATTCATGGCTCACCAATTTTTTATTATTATTATTATGTTTAGAGCTCACCATTCTCATAGATCACCAATTTCATGGCTCACCAATTTTTTTTATTATTATTATGTTTAGAGCTCCTTCCCAATCTCCATGAATTTTTCTAAGTGTTAAGAGTTAGAGCCATATGTGATAGCTCACCAATTTCATAGCTCTCCATGTTGTAGCTCACCAATTTTGTAGCTCACCATTCCATAGATCACCAATATTTTATTATTATTGTCATAGCTCACCAAATTCATGGCTCACCAATTTTTTATTATTATTATGTTTAGAGCTCACCATTCTCATAGATCACCAATTTCATGGCTCACCAATTTTTTATTATTATTATGTTTAGAGCTCCTTCCCAATCTCCATGAATTTTTCTAAGTGTTAAGAGTTAGAGCCATACGTGATAGCTCACCAATTTCATAGCTCTCCATGTTGTAGCTCACCAATTTTGTAGCTCACCATTCCATAGATCACCAATATTTTATTATTATTGTCATAGCTCACCAAATTCATGGCTCACCAATATTTTATTATTATTATGTTTAGAGCTCACCATTCTCATAGATCACCAATTTCATGGCTCACCAATTTTTTTTATTATTATTATGTTTAGAGCTCCTTCCCAATCTCCATGAATTTTTCTAAGTGTTAAGAGTTAGAGCCATATGTGATAGCTCACCAATTTCATAGCTCTCCATGTTATAGCTCACCAATTTTGTAGCTCACCATTCCATAGATCACCAATATTTTATTATTATTGTCATAGCTCACCAAATTCATGGCTCACCAATATTTTATTAATTTCTCGTTAGAGTTCTCTAAGCCCATAACTCTTCATGTGTTAGCTCACCATTCTCATGGATCACTAATATTTTATTATTATCTTCTTAGCTCACCAACTTCACCGATTTCATGGCTCACTAATATTTTATTAATTTTTGTTAGAGTTCTCCAATTTCATAACTTTCCATAGTCGGCTCACCATTCCCATAGATCACCTTTCTCATAGCTCACTAACACTTTACTATTATTTTAGTAGCTCACCGAGTTCATGGCTCACCACCATTATTTGGCTCACCAATATTTTATTAATTTTTGTTAGAGCTCTCCAATTTCGTAATTCTCCACGGGTTAGCTCACCATTCTCATAGATCACTAATATTTTATTATTATTGTCATAGCTCACCAACTTCATGGCTCACCGATATTTTATTAATTTCTCGTTAGAGTTCTCTACACCCATAACTCTTCATGTGTTAGCTCACCATTATCATAGATCACTAATATTTTATTATTATCTTCTTAGCTCATCAACTTCATGGCTCATCAATATTTTATTAATTTTTGTTAGAGTTCTCCAATTTCATAACTCTCCACGGGTTAGCTCACCATTCACTAATATTTTATTATTATGTTCCTAGCTCATCAATTTCATAACTCACCAATATTTTATTAATTTCTGTTAGAATTCTCCAATTCCATAACACTTCATGTGTTATGCTCACTAATATTTTACTGTTATGTTCATAGCTCACCATTCTCAAAAATCACGGCTCTCCTAATATTCTTATGGCTCACCAATTCCATAGCCCCCCACAATTTTAATATTTTATTCGCAATCTTCGATCTCATAACTCCCTAATATTCTAAGCGTGGAACTCCACCTTTGTAACTCCCTAATACCTTGGTCTTATATTTTATTTCCCAACTATTTTTCTAAAAAAAAAAAAAAAAAGGTTTCTCGAACCCCCTGGCCCTTAACCAAAATAATAACAATTTTATTATTATCATAACAATTTCTTTGTTTCATCACAAACAGACCAAACATATCTATACATATATACCAATTGGTTGGTGGTCAAGTGGCGATTGGAGCTTGACTTGGTAGGAAGGACCACGGTTCGATTCCCCGCATCGCCAATTGGGAGGGGATTTGAGTCTAACCATCCAAAACTACTCCCCGAATCCGGATTAGTCGGCCTAAGGGTCGGATACCGGGTGGTGAACCAAAAAAAAAAAAATATCTATACATATATATATATAAATAAATAACCACATACATAGCTAATCTATGGGAGCTGCGAAGCATACCTCACGACAACTCCAAGAAGATGATCCCCAGATCGTAGCTCAACTTCGAACGCACAAAGTCCTCCTCACCCAACTCGCGATTGTGGCCCGCCACTTCCCAATCCAGTCTTCTCTCTTCTCACCTTCTCTATTGCTGATCAATTACCCAGATTTTGCCCTTTCCTTCAAGGATCGATGATAGCAACTAACCCCCAAAATCCTTTAACAAAGAAATCAAAACCCTAGCCTTCCTCTAATGTCAGCTCACACTCCTTCACTCCTGCGCAGAATCTTCGATCAAGATCCAAACCCACTTCCTTTGGCAAAACACTGTGTTCGCACGACCTTTTTAAGATCGGTTTCAAACATTGTATCTGACGACCAACTCGGTAGCGGACCCAGAACCACCTTTACGGCTCGCCAACGGCAACCTCTACGCTTCACAGGTAACTCTCTTCCTTCTCGCCTCTCTTCTCTCTTCTCTCTTCGTGCCTTTTCGGAGCTCGTCGGCGGCAAGCCTTTTCCTTTTTCACGGCTGTCAACCTTTCTCTCCCAGTTGAACTTGGATTTTTCTAGTCTTTCACTCTAAGTGGGATTCTAGGTTTTGTTCACAAAAGAGAACCAAAGGTATACCCAGACACAAATCTTCCCAAACAAGTTTTCCTAATGGTTTAAGAAACTCAGTTGCAGATAACCATGTCAATAAAACATCCTTGTACACCTTGGGCAAAGGGAGAAGATGTGGGCAGCAACCGGATAATACACAGTCCCTCTCTGATCCAGTTCACAAAAAAAAAAAAAAAAAAAAAAAAAAAAAAAAAAAACACGAGGTCTACACAATGGATAAAAGGAGGATTGGACGAAATAACCAGAATTTGGATAGCTCTGGTCAAATTCAAAATACACAGAGTACAAAAAAAAAAAAAAAAAAAAAAAAAAAAAAAAAAAAAAAAAAAAAACCCCTTTCAAACAGTTTCGAACCAGCTGACGTCATATACACAAACTTCTTTGAATTCAAATATATACATATATATTTATATAAATAATAATGTGTATATATATGCACATTCAGTTTTGCCCTTTCCAAAGATGAATCCTTAAACCAATCAAACTCTTTGACACAGACTGCAAATACCTTAAAGCCTTCAAAAAGCCACTTTCCTATAGCTACACAAGCTATCACATTACACTGAGAGCAACTCCAAAATCAGTAGGTCTGCTCTAAACCTATAACTTCAATTTATGAGTTGTCTTCTTCATGGATCGCCCATTCCCAATGCAAAGCTGCAAAAGTTAGTAAATTCACCTCCTCTTTCCCAATGCAATCTCACCTTTATAAGAGAACAAATATGGGACATCGACAAAAAAAAAAAAAAAAAAAAAAAAAAAAAAAAAAAAAAATTCATATCCACTCGCCAACATTCTCCTCTCAACTTCAACAACCCATTCCCTCTAAATGGCTTCCGGAGGAGAGGGGCACCGAGATAACACCATTTGGTGGCCGGTGAACAAGGCTCCAAACCAAAGAAGCTCAAACTATAGAGCTTCAAGCTCCAACTCCAGAACTTCGAGCTCTACTCCTGCTCACCATCGCCGCCCGGTGTGTGAGTTCTTTCGAAAGATGCTCTCCATGCCTCCATGGCAATTCCAAGATCTGCTATTCGAATCCCCTTGGATCCAACACCCAATATCTGCTCATACAGTCGTAGAGGTACCGGAAGAATTCCGGGGTAAAATAAGAGGATGGTACAAGGTACTAACCGTTCCAGAACTTTACACAATACCACTGTCCCACACCTGGTTTTTGCGAAACCAAGAAATCAACCTCACTCTCCAAGGATCCGTCTGCCAGGCAAATCAGGTATTAATCCCACATTTCGAGAGGATCCGCATCAATATCCTCTCGCAAAGACCGACAGAGAGAGATCTAGACCACCATATCTCCATCATGTCAGCACCATTAGAAAACCCAAATGAAGGTTTGGGACTTGGGTGGGACATAGAGAACTTTGCAGATCTCAACATGGGAGAAGAGAGCGCTCCCCGCAACGCTCAGCCAAACATCTCCTACAACATTCCACTTAACATTCTCTTCTTCAACACTGAGGGCGTCGCTCGCCCTAACTTTCTCCAACACTACATGCACCTACATTCTAGCGGACGTTTCCACCTCATCATCATCACAAACACAAAAAAAGGGGGAAGCGAGGCCCAGTTCATGAGCCAAATCATGGGCTTTCCTAACACCAAGACCATTGCCCCCCCTCCTAGCGGCATGGAAAGGGTGAGGGGCGGAATCTGGTGCCTATGGAACGAAGCTGAAATCTCCTGTGAAGTAGTGGAAATTCCGCGAAATCAAGCCATCGCCCAACAAGCCCACATCTTTATCCGGCCGGCTCGTATCGGATGAAATTTAAAATGTAAACTCTCCATGAGCAATCCAAACGACCCCATTGTATCAAAAGCCTAATTTTAGACGACTCTATCTGAATACCTGTTTGCATGAGTTTATATTTTTCAAAACTTTTTAAACATAGCCATGTACAAATACTCTCATTAGCTATAAGAGCATCTGTACAGGGGGGCATTATTGTGGGTACTTGTACCAAGCTCAATCTGTTGCATCGCTAAAACCCCCACGTGGCGGACTAATAAGGCACCACGTCGGGCATGTTATATGATTATACACGGCGAGCCCCATGGGCCCCATGTGCCACCGCGTGGCGGACCAATAAAGCACCACGTCGGGCATGTCGTATGTTTGATACATGGCGAGCCCTATGGCGCCATGTGCCAAGGCAACCAAAATTATATGCTTAGCCTAAGCGGAGCATATGTACAGCCAAATATATCTAGATATGAAGAGCCACAGCAAAGCGACACCATGGCCCCAGGCCCATGGTCCTTCATACCTCGCTCCAAGGCCAAACAACAATACAATTAGCCCGGCTCACTTGGACTTGGATTGATAAATACTAGCTCTCCTAAACATTGAAATAAGCCCGGCCCATTCTCCTATTTGGTCGCCTAGAAGCGAGCCCTCTCCTAAACACTAAGGTGGGCCCTAGCCCATTCACCTACTTGGATGCTGGGTTGGGGCGGGACCCGCACTCTTGCTCGGGATCATCGAGAGGATCTTGGGTGGCGGTGAGGTCATGGGATCGTCGAGATGGTTGTCTTCTTGCTAAAACAACTCCATCTCGACCAGGCTTGGAGAAGAGGCAACAATGACTTTACATTCATGTCATTCGATGCATATACGAAACGTTACTTTCTGCCTGCCATGAAACGTTGCTCTCCGCCTGCGGTCAAGCCGCAGACGGCAGAAGGGCTTATATCACTTCTGGCAGAATTGAGGAGAACGAGCCACCTGTCCAACAGTTTGCTTGGGCTCCAATACTCCTGTGGCCTATATAACGTATCGTATATGCAGCGAGTAACAACAACAATACAACCAAATCTTACGCTTAAACACCTTCTCATACTTTACAAGATCTATCTCTGCCAACCTCTCCCTCTCCAAGCTTGCCTTGACCTTCTCCTCTCCACCTCCGGTGATCTCAGGCCATTGAAGTGCCCGCCATCTTCCCGGACTATCTCTAACCACACCTCTCACCCACAATTAGTTCACCATAATTGCACATCAAATTACACTTTGGGGTGGGGTATTACAAGAAGAGCTAGGAAATCGAGAGAAACAATAACCTTCCATTTGGTTGCTGAGAAATCTATTGAAATCAAAATAAAAATTGGAAATCCGAGATTTGTATTTGGTAATAGAAAAATGGGATACTCAACTCAATGAGGTTGAGTTTTTTAATTTTTTTTTATATGCTTCTCATACTAGGTAACAAGAATTTTAAAAACTCAAGATTTGTTTTTCTTGTTTGTGTTTCTCGGCAACCAAACAGAACCTATGGCAAGGTTCTGAAAAGCGGTTGCGGTCGCCGTAACGGTGGTGGTAGTGCTTGATTGCGGTTATGCGGTTCTTGAGGTGTAAAAGTCAGAGCGTAGCAGTTGCGATGTAACCGGAACCGTGAATTTTTTTATTTTTCACCTAATTTGAAAAAAATTTACTGATACGCATATTTTTTTTCCATGATCATATTTATTGGGTTTAAAATAAATATTGATCAATTTTTGTAAATTTTTAAGTATGATTCAATATATTTCATATTTTTAAATCACTATAAGCTGAGTTTTTTACATTTTATTTTAATAATTACTAACTTTATATTATACAAAAAAATCAATCACTAACTATTATATATAAGATAAACAATGACAAAAGTAAGAGAATAAATAAGAGCCCATATATATATATATATACATATTTTAACCAAGCCAAATAGATAATGATCACACTTATTATTATTATTATTATTTTCAAACAATATATAGATAGACACACACAAACAAAATGGTTGAGTGATAGCAGCTGAATAGAATAGCATAGGTCTTACAATTTCAACAAATCAATAACATGTTCTTCATCTTCTCTCTTCTCTCTCTCTATCTCTATCTCTTGCTCCTCCATTTTCTCTCTTTATTTTCCCTCTTCTCTCTACCCCTCTTTTCCCATTTTCAGTTTTTTTTTTTTGTGTGTTTTTTCGAAAGAAACAGTTCGGAACTGTTACGTAACGGTGTGTAACAGGACGTTATGGCTGTTACGGCGCCATTACGACTGTTACAACGCCGTTACGACCGCTACGGCCGACACACCTGTGATTCTCAATCACATTGCAAAAGCGGCCGTAATGGGTGGCGGTAACTATCAAAACCGTTACGTAACGACGTTACGTAACGGTTGTGGCTGCTTTTTAAAACCTTGACCTATGGATATATTGTGGTCATCTCTCTGTTACACACACAGACACATCTATTGCAAATTATATATCAATCCCTCAGTTAGTTTTAAGAAGATTGAATGGACTCTTTTTGTAATACTTAATTTTCCTTCAATTTATTAGTGAGAGTTATAATGTGAAAAATTAAAGGAAACAATGATGCAATTGGAACTGTAGGATCAAATTGGTTTAATATGCAACCTATATGGACCGCATGTGTAATTTACCCAATAAGAAAGGCTTTAAGAAAAATACTAGAAGAGAAAAATTAATTTTGCAAAGTGAGAATAAAATAGAGAGAACATAGAGGAGAGAGAGAAAGAGAGTCATTTCTGTATTCAGAGTTATTATGTGATTGATAGAAAAAAGAAGGGCCTTTAAAAAAATTATTTTTGAAGGGGTCTTAAATGATTTAGGGTGGGCAGCATTATAATTTCTCAGGGTTAAACAAAAACCACTTTGTATAGGTACTATTGTAATTATAAAATATTGAGGTGGGTTATGTCCCACTCCTGGTGCCTTCATGCATGCACCATTGACTATTTGAATGATTTTTTGACACACTTTATCTATTCAGGCATTGCAGATTCATGGCTTCTAGCTTGAACAACCAGCCAAGTTTGAAGAAGGAAGCGAATGAGAATGGAGAAGATAGGATCAGCAGGTTACCAGACTCAGTTCTTGTCCACATTCTCTCTTTCCTTCCAACAAAATATGCAGTTCGGACCAGCATTCTATCATCAAGGTGGAAACACATATGGGCTTCTGTCCCCATTTTGGAATTCAATGGTCCAATACTATTACCTTCGTATATTCCGTTCTGTAAGCACAATGACAATGGCAGCTTCATGAATTTCATTGACAGAGTACTTATTTTGCATGATTTGTCAAGTATTCAACGATTCTCTCTAGGATGTAATCCAGAAATTGATACATCTCGTTTGAACACATGGATAGGTGTTGCTATAAAGCGTAGTGTCCATGAAATTGATATCAACGTTTGCGAAGGCTTGGATCTTAAGTTGCCTAGAAACCTCTTTACTTGCAATACGCTTGTAGTCTTGAAGCTCGGATCTCAACTTCATTTTGATGTTCCTACCTCAATTTCTTTCCCTTGTCTCAGGATCTTTCATGTTTCACTTATTTCTCCTAGTAATGACTTGACCCAAAAGCTCTTTTCTTCTTGCCCCATGCTCGAAGAATTATCCATTATAGCGGTCATGGGTCCTGGAAAAACAGTATATAACATTTCTTCATCAGCTCTGAAGACTTTATACTTGTCTTTATGTGTAAAGGAATATGGAGACTCTGAGGTTGTGGTTATTGTCGATGCACCAATTCTTGACTACCTTTGCATTGAAGATGATTGCTTTGTTCAATATTGTCTGAACAGCTTATCTTCATTAGTTAAAGCAAGTGTTTGTGTTGATGCCTCCCATCCACATGCTCTTGGAGCCATGCCACATCTGAATCGAGCATTTGTGCTTTTGGAAGCAATCTCTAATGTTAAGCATCTACATCTAAAGTCTAGCACAATGGCAGTGAGTTCATTCTTCCTTTTGATCATTTACTTTAAGAAGTGAAGATGTAGATTGTCATATGTTATCATTTTTTGAACTTCATCAAGAATAATTTCAGATTTGTAGATTTGACTATTTTTATCATCTCCGACGAAGGTTCTCGGCATTGCTAATGACAAAAGTTGGCCTGTGTTTCCTAATTTGACCCATTTGGAATTTGATGATGTTGGCTGCAAGAGTTTGCCCAAATTACTCAATGGTGTGCCTAATTTGTGCACTATGGTATTTACGAAGGTGAGTTAAAAATAATAAATAAATAAAATTGCAATTCCAAACCGGTGATTTGCAAGTTCTTACCTTTTCTTTTTCTTGGTTTTTAGGTACCACTTCTTGATAGTTTTGAACCTTTGGAGCAATTCTACTGGCTTGAACCACAAGGGGTGCCCAGTTGTTTGAGATCTACCCTCAAAGAAATTAAAGTCTCTGGCATTGATGGGTTGCAAGATGAGCTCAATCTGATAAAGTATTTCTTGGAAAATGCAAGTGTCTTAGAAAAGATGACAATTGGATACGGAATGTTAAGCATAAAGGAAGAGGCTGAGTTTCTTAGGCACCTTGTCAGGTTACCAAGGTGTTCAAAATCTTGTCAAATTGAACTTGTTTGAGGTATCGTTCATCAAGTTTTCAGTTGGCACTTCTTCTGGAGGTATGTGTACTAATTATGAAAATAAGAAAAATATTATTTAGACTACCATTTGTACACTTACATATTGTGAAAGTGCAAATTCAATATTGCAGTGAGTTTATTAGCTTTCAATTAGAGCAAAAAATTGATAGAAAATTCATTCAAATAGAATCATCATTCAACATTGTAAGGGAATGTTCATTCCAATGGGATGCTAAGTAATGATTATTCCATTCCATTCTACCTTCATTTTAGTGAACCAAACAGTCTTAGAGCGTACAGAGTCATCAAACGAGTGGTCTGAATTTTCTTTTTTTATTTTAGATACTTACTAAATGTTTCTCTTATGATCCAACCATTGTTTCTAAATGGAGTTGTTATGATGGATAAATATTCTATTCTTGAGCTGCTATTGAAACTAATTATTTCAATTGATCAAATGCTTTTGTACTTTGTGATATTAGTTAAAAAGTCCCTATTAACAATTGAGATTTGGATTAAAGGAATGGACTATGTAGCTTGAACCATGGCATCCTTCTTCGTCATGTTATTTTTTCAATTTTCTTTGTGCAAGAGGTTGTTATTCAACCGCAACACCACAATACCATAAATTCTCAGATTCATAGAGACACCATTTGAAATACTGATGTATTCCCTACAAGGCAACAAATGAAATGGCTTCTGTTAGGTCTGCATTCTAGGCTTTATAACCTTGCAAGAGAAAAAATCAAGAATTTTGAATAGAGATTGTCCATGAAATAGCTGAATTGGGTGTTTCAAGTCTTCAAGTTTGTAAATCAGTCAGTTATCTCATCAGTTATGTTCGAACTCCCATATTTCCGATTCTAATTGAAATTTTTTTAAAAAAATATTTCTTTGAGGAAATGTTTACTTCGTGATTCCTATTAACATTTCTTTTATTTTATTTTTTTTAGGCAGCTTGTCTTGGATTTGCGGTTTTGGTTCGCGGGCTTGATGGATTTGTTTATTTTACTAATTAGGTCTTGTAAGTTCATGATTTTCTGTTGCAAGGATAATATGATCTTATTGGGTCCATTTTAATCTTTTTGATAGGTGCTTTAGTGATCTTTGTTCTGCTTAGTGGTCCCTTTTTTTTTTTCAAACTGATCTTGGGGGATGGTACCAACTATACTGCTTTGCTGTATTTTTATGATTAATTGTATATTAAAGTTTTAGTTTCAGATGATGGTAAATATGTCATTTTGTATTTATTTTTTATTAACAAAAATTCAGAGATGTATGGCCGATCTGTATGTTTAACACATACTGGAAGTGGTGGCACACGCAATATGCGAATAGGATCAATTTTTTTTTTTTGGAATTTTGGGCATAAATGCTCATGTAACTATATAGGAGGGTAGACATAAACACCAACTCAATTCTTCCCTTTAGATAGATAGATGGATATAGAAGATAGAAAGATAGATATAGAAGCATAGAAGATGGAAAGATAGATATATATAGATACGTGGATAAGATAGATGGATAACAATATAATTAAAAGAAATTCTTGTGATTTGTTATACCCAATTAAAAGATAAAATTCTTGTGATTTGTTATACCCAATTGAAAGATAATCTTATGATTTAGACAATTTAAAATATAAATTTTAGAAATTAAATAAGTGAAATTGATAATTTAGGAATACAATAAAAAAAATTTGATAATAGCTTAGCAAAAATATCAGAGATTTTAAAAATTTTATTAAAAGTTCTATCAAATGTTATGGGTGTGGGATGCACATGGAATTTACATTGTGCATGAGACATTTAATAGAACTTTTAGTAGAATTTTTAGAATTTCTAACATTACTCATAGCTCAGAAGATAAAAATTTAAATTGATGACGACTCTGTGCGTATCTTTAAAGTGCGTTAAATCAACACGTGTACTGGTAACATCAATGACTTGTTTGGTGAGAGCTGTCTTTATCTATTATTAATTAAAATTTTTTTTTTTTAATGACCGGCTGTTTTGGTCAATTTACGTATCTTGATTAATTTTGAAATTTACGTAAAATGTTCCCTTTACATGGATTAGGCAAATGTCTGAGACTTGAAAGAAATATATCCTTAAGTCCTAAGTTACATCTAAGCTAAATCTTTGGGGATTTGAGATTTGTCTTTATTTAATGATTTTATTATTAGTTCTCACGAGATTATGTGACATGAGATTCTTTTGTTTTGTTTTGTTTTGTTTAGGTTCATCTCTCATAAAATTGATTTTTTATTTTTATTTTTATTTATAATTTTGACATAATTATATTAAATTCTTTTAAGTTATTTTTTTAATAATAATTTATTAATTATATAAATAAAAAAATTATGTTGTCATCTTTTCACATTAAAATTTATATAAATTTTTTTTTTATTCTTATATTTTCACACTATTTATATTAAATCCAATCTGTTTAGGTTTAATAAAAGAAAAAAAAAATGGAATCTTTAAACTTCAAGGAACTCTTAATGTAATTTAACAGTGGTTATTTATTGGGGTTAGTTACACTTTTTAATGTAATTTGATTTGAATTTTATTTTTTTAAATTGAATAATTTAATTTTTACACTTTAAATTCAATTTTATTTAATCCGTCTGTCCAAATATCTGTTAATTTTTTTTCAGTGTATTGTGACTAACAATTATTCTAAAGTCATTAATTTTAACTTCCTATAGAAAAAATTAAATTAAAATTAGACTTAAATTATAAAATTTGAATTATTAAATTTCAAATAATACCGACAAAAAAAAGTGGAATTTAAATTGAGCAATATATATAATGGGGGAGAAGTGAGAAGGCTATAACCTGAAACCCTAAAGTTTCATCATTTTCTATCGCAGCAGCTGAACAATGAAGAAGCGGTACTTCTTCTTCCCCCAAATTTTCTCTTTAATTTTCCACTTTGTTTGAATCTTGTTGAATTGAATAGAAAATTGGAAGTAATTTGAAAAACAGTCACTCAGATAAAAAAAATTTGTTATCATTTTTGCGTAATTTCTTTTCTCACATGAGAGATGAAATTGAGTGAAACAGTCTTGGTTTGTGAGAAACCATATTGAAATCAAAAGAAAAACTCGAAATCCGAAAGTTGCAGCTCCAATCCTTGATCTTGTTCTTGCATCAAATTTAAATTTGATGAAAATATACTAAAAAATTATCTCTAATTCTTTCATCAAATGTTCATCAAATTAAGAGTCTTTTTTTAATTTTTTTTTTTAATCGAATTGGGAACTCATCTTTTTATTAAATTTAAATTTGATGAAAATTTAGATGATTTTTTCCCATCAAATTTGATGAAAAGGAAAATTTGGGATAAGAGTATGGTTATCAAAATCTCGATTTAGATTTTAGAATTTTACGATTCTACAACTTTAGTTGGGCCAAACGGTTTGGATCATATCTTAAAATGATTACAAGCCTATTCATAAAATTGTATAGAATATGATCCCGATTTCATTACGATCCCAATCCTATACATATTTTTTGTTATTATTTATTTCTTATGTATATGTATGTATGTGTATATAGCTATATAAAAATAAATAAATAAATAACTATAAACTCTTTTTTCAAGCGTCCATAGTAGAATTTTATGATCTTCGATCCGATTCTATAATTTGATCCATGAGTCCCTTCCAATGATTCAACGCAGTATCTAGATTTTAACAACCTTGGATAAGAGGGAAATTCTTAAAAAAGATTTTGATAAAAATTGGATGAAAGGATTGTAGTAGTTCATAGCAAATCAATTTTTTTACTCGAATTTATAATCAAATTAGATGAAAAAATTATTGAAGGATTGGAAATGGTCTTAGGGTCAATTTTATTTATTTATTTATTTACCCTTTTTTTTTTTTATACTAGATAACAACAATCCTATTTTATTTTCTTGTTTGAGTTTTCTCAACATCCAAATAGAACCTGTGGAAATACTATGGAGCATCTCCAATCTTTCATTGATTTAAATTTGATGCAAATTTTCTCAAAAATCATATCCAATCCTTTTATCAAATGTTCATCGAATTAAGGGAGAATCATTTTTTTCATCAAATTGAGAATTCATCAAATCCTTCATCATATTTGAATTTGATGAAAATTTAAAAAGATGAAGCATTGGAGAGTAAAATTTGGTATTAAAAGGGGAACGTTTGAAATAATTTTTATGAAAATTTGATAAAAGTAGTGGAGTAGTTCATGTCCAATCAAACTCATGAAAATTTTGGTGAAAGGTTTGAGAGGGTCTCAACGGAAGAGTTTTCTTAGGTGTGCAACCCAAAAAAAAAGGTATGGTTGCACACACCTGTGCACCTAACACAAAAAAGGTGTAAGTATAAGGTAAGGTGTAGGTGTAAGTGTAGGAAAAAATGAAAAATGTAATGTATATTATGTGCTACTACTTACCTAACACAAAGGGTGCAAGGTAGTAAAAAGTAAGGTAAGGTGTAAGTAAGTAAGTGAAGTGTAAGTAAGGTGTTGCACATAGCATTATTACCCTCAACGGATTTTACAATTGCTTTCTCTGTGAACTTCTATTGCATCTTTCTGTTACACATAGACCAACCTTCCCCTTCAATGTTCAAAATAATCAAATTTTTTTTTGGGTCAAATATTTTTAAAAATATCTAACTTATTCTGAAATCCTTCTTTAACCAATTTACATGAGAAAAAAAAACAAAACAAAAAACTTCAGCTTTTTTCTTTTAACAATTTAATCAAACTTAAAAGTGAAAATGGGTTGATGTAAATTTGGTTAAAATTTGGATTATTGGATCTCATTTTCACCAAAATTGTCATCAAATTTAAATTTGATGATGGGTTTGGTGAAGAATTGGAGATGCTTTAGAATGAATTTTTGATACACTTGATCTATTCAGGCATTGCAGATTCATGGCTTCAAGCTCGAACCATCAACCAAGTTTAAAGAAGATAGCAAATGCAAGGAATGGAGAAGATAGGATCAACAGCTTTCCAGATTCAGCTCTCGTCTCTCTTTCTTTTCAACAAAATATGCAGTTGCGACCAGCACTCTTGTCACCAAGATGGAAATGCATATGGACTTCTGTCCCCAATCTGGAATTCGATGAGAAGACACTGTTAGTTGAGCATCCTTGGTCTGGCATGCATAGGCCTAAAGATCATCATCGCCATGTCAGCTTCATGAATTTCATTGAAAGAGTACCTCTCTTGCATGATTTGTCAAGTATTCAACGATTCTATCTAAGTTGTGATCTAGATATTGATAAATCTTGTTTGAATGCATGGATAAGTGCTGCTGTAAAGCGTGATGTCTGTGAAATTGATATCAATGTTTGCGGGTCAATAATTCTTAGGTTGCCTATCAGCCTCTTTATTTGCGAAACGCTTGTAGTCTTAAAGCTAGGATCTCAAGTTCATTTTGATGTTCCTTCCTCAATCTCTTTCCCTTGTCTCAAGATCTTTCATGTTTCACTTATTTATCCAAGTAATGACCTGACCTAGAGGCTCTGTTCTTCCTGCCCTGTGCTCGAAGAATTATCCATTTCAAAGACTAGTGGGTTTTGGGAAAACAATATATGACATTTCTTCACCACTCAAGACTTTATACATATCTTTATCTTTACTTACGAGGCAATAATACCGAAACTCTAAGACTGTGGTCATGGTCGATGCACCAATTCTTGAATGCCTTCATGTTGAAGATAATTGCTTGGTTCTTTATTGTTTGAAGAGCCTATCCTCATTAGTTAAAGCAAGTGTTTGTGTTGAAGCCCCCTATCCATATGCTTTTTCAGCCATTACACAGGTTAACCAATTATTTGGGCTTTTGAAAGCATTTTCTAATGTTAAGCATCTACATCTAAAGGCTAGCACTATGGCAGTAAGTTTACTCTTCCTTTTGATCATTTCTTATAAGAAGTCGAGATAAGATGTAGATTATCATACATATGCTATCATTTTAGAACTTTATCCAACATCATTTCGGTTTTATATATTTGACTAGTTTTATCTTTATCATCTCTGATGAA
The DNA here is from genome assembly GCA_025200525.1 of Camellia lanceoleosa. Taxonomy (NCBI): domain Eukaryota; kingdom Viridiplantae; phylum Streptophyta; class Magnoliopsida; order Ericales; family Theaceae; genus Camellia; species Camellia lanceoleosa. The sequence continues at coordinate 72,124,320 of CM045770.1, read as the reverse complement.
GGCTCTCAGCTTTGCTAATGACAAAAATTGGCCCTTGTTTCCTAATTTGACCCAATTGGAATTGGGTGTTTGCCACAATTTTTGCTGCAAGAGTTTGGTTGACTTGCTCAATGGTGCACCTAATCTGTGCACTATGGTATTTGTGAAGGTAAGTTAAAAGAATAATTCCAAGCCAATGATTTGCAAATTCTTACCTTATTGTTTTTTGGTTTTTAGGTACCACTTCATGATGGTTTTGCATATTCAGAGCAATTCAATTGGTTTGAACCACAAGGGGTGCCAAGTTGTTTGAGGTCTTCCCTTAAAGAGATTAAAATCTCTGGCATTGATATGTCCCAAGATGAACTTAATTTGATAAAGTATCTATTGAAAAATTTGGAGGTCTTGACAAAGATGACAATTAGGAATGTAATTTCAAGCATGGAAGAAGAGAATGAGTTTCTTAAGGAACTTGTCATGGCTCCTAGATGTTCAAATACCTGTCAAATTGAACTTGTTTGAGAATTCATTGATCAAGGTTTCAGGTGGCATTTCTTCTGGAGGTATGTGCACTTGTTTTATTGAAAGTGATTGAGTTGGTTGACCCACATTTGTGTTAGGACTATGGGACACCAGAAATCAATTCCACAGAATAACACAAGAATATTTATGTGGTTCGGCAATTGCCTACGTCCACGGGAGAGGTATCCACTATAGAATTATCCAGAAGGGAGATTACAGAACTCACTCACATACACTCTATAGAACTCTCTCTCTCACAGATTATATTCTCCTCTGTGTATCACTCCCATATCTGTCTATACAACCCCTCCTCACTCATCTCAATTTATAACCAAGAGAAGAAGAATAGGTGAAGTGATAGCCATAATTGGCCAAGGTGGTGCCACCCTCACTATTTTCCTTTAGTGAGTTGGTGTTGCCCCCCACCAGCTTCTTTTACCACATGGTGCCACCCATACCATGTGGATGGTGGGCTCCTTACCATATGGGTAGTGGATGGAGCTAACAATTCTCCCCCTCCACGCCCACATGGACAACTGACTTCTCACTTGAAGTCCATCCCGGTCAGATACTTGCAAACTTCCAGTTTGTCTCTGGTGACACCCTTGGTCATCATATCAGGAGGATTCTTGTCTGTGTGAATCTTCACTAGCTTCATCAACTGCTTTTCCATTACTTCTCGTATCCAATGATACTGGACATCAATGTGTTTTGTACGTGAATGGTACATGGAATTCTTGCTCAAATCAATTGCACTTTGACTATCACAATGTACCTTATACTCTTCTTGCTGTAGGCCCAATTCTTGGAGAAACCGCTTTAACCACAACATTTCCTTTCCAGCATTTGCGGCGGCAATGTACTCTGCCTCTGTTGTAGATAAAGCAACACACTTTCGTAGTTTAAACTACCATGAAACAGCTCCCCCTGCAAAGGTGAACAGAAATCCTGATGTAGACTTTCTACCATTAAGATCACTTGCCATATCAGCATTTGTAAAACCTTCCAAAATTGGTTCAGCTCTCCCGAAACATAAACACATCTTTGAAGTTGCCCTCAAGTACTGAAGAATCCATTTGACTGCCTTCCAATGCTCATTTCCTGGATTGGCGAAATCGCCACAACGCCAACTGCGTGAGCTATATCTGGCCGGGTACACACCATTGCATACATCAAACTTTTTACTGCGGAAGAATAAGGGATTGTCTCCATTTCTTTCCTTGCATAGTTGGTCATGGGACACGAACGCTTTGACACATTGAAATGGTTGGCCAGTGGTGTGCCGACTGGCTTGGCATCTTTCATGTTGAACCTTTCAATTACACGTTCAACATATTTCTCCTGTGACAGCCATATCTTCTTGGCTTTCCTGTCGCGAACAATCTTTATGCCCAAAATTTGCTGTGCTGGGCCTAAATTCTTCATGTCAAAATACTGGGACAAGTCCTTTTTCAACTTGTTGATCATAGTAGTATCTTGTCCGATAATCAGCATATCATCGACATACAACAGTAGGATAATGAAGTTTCCATCCGAAACCTTCGAAAATATACACACTGGTCTGCCACTGTTCTTGTGTACTCGTGATCCACCATAAATGAATCAAACTTCTTGTACCATTGTCTCAAATACTGTTTCAGCCATAGAGACTCTTCTTCGCTTGAGACTAGATTCGCTTTTCCTTTAACTTCAAATCCTTCCGTTGCTCCATGTAGATCTTTTCCTCTAACTCACCATGGAGAAAGCGGTCTTGATATCCATTTTTCTACTTCCAGACGGTTTAGCCGCTAATCCCGTGAGCTACTCGAATAGAAGTCATCTTCACAACTGGGGAGAAGATCTCATCAAAATTAATTCCTTTTTTCTGCCCAAAGCCTTTGACCACAAAACGAGCTTTATGCTGCAATAGTTTACCGTTTCCATCTTTCTTCAACTTATACACCCATTTGTTCTTCAAGGCTCTGCTGTCTCTTGGAAGTGGAACAAGCTCATAAGTGTGGTTCTTCTGCAAAGAACTCATCTCCTCCTTCATGGCTTGCATCCAACAGTCTTTCTCTGTATGACTCTTGGCTTCCGAAAAACTCTTGGGCCCCCCCTCATCAGTAATCAGAATATACTAAGAAGCGGGATATTTGGTTGATGGCATGGCAGCTCTTCCAGATCTCCGCAACTGAGGCCCAGTTGCCTCTATTTGAGGGGGTTGCTCCCCCTGTTCAACACATTCTTCATCCGGGTCTTCATCTCTTTCCTCTTGATCCTCAATTTCTGGCATAGGATCCTGCAACTCTGGCATTTCTTGTTGTACATCATCACATCTAGCATTTTGTGATGGCTTAGGAGATGGAAACAAGTCTGGAGTGATGACATCTCTAGACTTTGCAGATTTCTCAAAATCTGCTACTGTCTGGTCTTCTTGGAACACAACATCTCTGCTCCTGAACATTTTCTTGTTCACTGGGTCCCACACCTTGTACCCAAATGCTGCATCTGAATAGCCCACAAATATGCATGAAGTGGACTTGTCATCAAGCTTCTGTCTGTTTTCCTTGGAGATGTGTGCAAAGGCCTTACACCTGAAGACTCTCAAGTGAGAATATGATACCTTTCTTTTGGACCAGACTTCCTCAGGTATCACAAAATTCAATGGGATTGAAGGCGACCTGCTGATGAGGTAACAGGCTGTACGGGCGGCTTCAGCCTAGAATGACTTTGGCAACTTTGCCATTTTGAGCATACATCTAACTCTTTCCATAATAGTGCGGTTCATCCTTTCTGCCACACCATTGTGTTGTGGGGTGCCAGGAACTATTGTCTCGTGCCGGATACCTTTACTGGCACAGTATGCTGCAAAAGCATTGGAAGTGTACCCGCCTCCATTGTCTGTGCGAAGACACTTCAACTTCTTCCCAATCTCTCTTTCTACCATTGCATGGAACTCCTGAAAGTGCTGAAATACCTTATCCTTTGTCTTCAGGAAATACACCCATAACTTTCTTGATATATCATCAATGAAAGTCAGAAAATATTTGCGGCCGCCATGTGACTCCACGTCGATTGGGCCACAAACATCCAAGTATACCATATTGAGCACTTCTGTTTTCCTCTTGCTTGTTGAACTGAATGATACTCGATGTTGCTTGCCATAAAGGCAATGATCACAGGGCTTCAAGACACTCCCTTTGGATAAGGGTATCCTGGATTGCTTTGCCAATAGATGCAGTCCCTTCTCACTCATGTGAGCCAGTCTTCTGTGCCATAAGTACGGTGACTCATTGTCTTCTGCTGCATTAAGACTTTCCAAACAGATCTTCGTTTGAGTCTTATACAGTGTTGAAGACATCTCTTCTCTGGCGATTGTCAAAGCTCCTCCTGTCAGCTTCCAACGGCCATTTCCGAACGTACTTGTATAGCCCTCGGTCAGTATGCTCAAGATAAGATTGAGGTGCAAATCTGGAACATGCCTTACATCTTTGAGAACCAGCTTGTTCCCGACATTAGTTTGAATACTAATGTCTCCAATACCCACAATCTTCGAATAGCTAGAATTCCCCATTCGAACAGTGCCAAAATCTCCAGCGTTGTACGAGCTGAAGAGTTCTCTGTGGGAAGTGGCGTGATAGGATGCAGCTATGTCTATCACCCATTCTGTGTAGTTGTAGTTAGCCACGTGAAGGCAATCTTCCTCTTCACCAACTGCAAGAAGTATTTCATCAGTTGTTATGGTTGTTGTGTTCTCATCTCCTTTTGACTTACTGCTTTGGCCTTTCTCTTTCCGGCTTAGGCAGTTTCTCTTTATATGACCCTCCTGGTCACAGTGAAAGCAAGTGAAGCTGGAGTTACCTCGACCTTTGTTGTTTCTAGATTTACTCATGTTGTTCCAGCTGCCTCTACTCTTGCTTCTTCCTCTACCTCTTCCTTTACCTTTGTCTCTGCCTCTATCTTCTGTGACAAGAGCATGGGACTGATTCCCTCCTATGTCTTTCCTTCTTGTTTCTTCATTGTACATGGCGTTTGTGACCATACTCATGGTCAGTTTCCCTTCTGGTGTAGAGGTGCTGAGAGAAACCACCAGTGTCTCCCAGCTGTCCGGTAAAGAACTGAGTAGTAATACGGTTTGCATTTCATCGTCCAAGCGTATCTTGACAGTTGCAAGCTGATTCACCAGATTTTTGAATTCACTGGTGTGCTCGGCGATAGACACACCATTCTTCAACTTCAGATTTACTAGCCTTCTCATCACCAAGGCTTTGTTTCGGGCGGTCTTTGACTAGTACATGTCGTTTAACATTGTCCAAAGAGCATAGACATCTGTCTCTTCGGCAACATGATGGAACACACTGTGGTCTATCCATTGTTTGATACAAGTGATAGTCTTGCTGTTCATTTTTATCCAGTCATCATCTTTCACTCTTTCAGGTTTAACCCCTTTTATAAAAATGGGGTCAAACAAGTCTTTTAAAAATAGGATGTCTTCCATCCGTGACTTCCAAATTGCATAATTGGAAGGAGTTAACTTGAACATAGATTTTGAAGTTGATGTGGAATCTCCATCGTATTCTGTCTTTTTACAGAAAACTCTAAATGAACAATCTGACCGTACGAATGTGTCTAGAATACACCAAATAGTTGAAAACCACCATTGGATCGTCAAAAATGGACACAGAATGGCTCTGATTAAGCCAAAACAGTTTTGACGGTTCAGATCTATGGAATCTGGTGTGCCTGGGAAGCACCGGATGATTTTCCCACATCGGCTCAGTCAACAGCTCAGTCAACGGCTCAGTCAACGCGGCTTTGAAGCGGCGCGGCTCTGGTCAACGGCGCGGCTTGGAGGCTTGGCAGCTTGGCGCGGTCAACCCGGCTGACGTGTCTGCCACGTGGTGGATGACGTGGCGACACGTTGCTGATGACGTGGTGCCTCGTGTTTGACGATGTGTCGACACCTGGCCGCTGGCCTGACGACACGTGTTAGTGACGTGGCGATGACGCGTTGATGACGTCACTGTCACACGCAGAGTGACTCTTATTCCTCCTTCAGCCGCACGTCAGGCGCGTGTGTGCGTCTGAGATAACGCGCCGTCTGTGTTATCGGCGCGTGTTGAGCATAGGCTTCACTCTCCAACTTCAGATGGCACGTGAGAGAGCGTCCCGCCTTTTCTGGGACTCGTCTTTGCAGTTTTGGACTCCTCTCTGGGAGACCTTTCTTCTGGTATGCTCAAAAATGGATTTCGAGCAACTTGATTTCTGGGCAGTTTCGAAAAACACACTGTTTTTGTTCCGAAACGCAACCGATTCGGCTTTGATACCACTTGTTAGGACTATGGGACACCAGAAATCAATTCCACAGAATAACACAAGAATATTTACGTGGTTCTGCAATTGCCTACGTCCACGGGAAAGGTATCCACTATAAAATTATCCCGGAGGGAGATTACAGAACTCACTCACATACACTCTATAGAACTCTCTCTCTCACAGATTATATTCTCCTCTGTGTATCACTCCCATATCTGTCTATACAACCCCTCCTCACTCATCTCAATTTATAACCAGAAGAAGAGGAGTAGGTGAAGTGATAGCCATAATTGGCCAAGGTGGTGCCACCCTCACTATCTTCCTTTAGTGAGTTGGTGTTGCCTCCCACCAGCTTCTTTTACCACATGGTGCTACCCATACTATGTGGATGGTGGACTCCTTACCATGTGGGTAGTGAATGGAGCTAATAATTTGGCCCATGGAGATAGTTGTTAGATTTTGGTTCCAAAACCTATGATTTGAATTCCAATTCACTACTCAGACTGCATTTGTAATGCTGCAGAGAGTGATCTTCATATATATATATATAAAGATAAATATATGTTTTCCTGTACATCCTTTGAAGTTGTTACTATCTTACACTGTAGAAAGATGTGAACATGTGACATGTGACTTCGTTTAATTGTTAACTTAAATGGCTTTAGTGATATATTTTATATATATATATATATATATTTTTTTGCTTTATAGTTTTCTCCTCTTCTCTCTTCTCTTTGTTGGTCTTGTGTTGGCATCATGTATATTACTTTTCATCTTGGATGAGTGGTGTTCGAGTTTTGACTGAAGGATAAGAAGATTGGAAAGCTACATATATGGTGGAGTGGAGCTACAACATTTCAAGTGCTTGGTGATGATTGTGAATATAGATGGTTGTAATTTATAGCTTCCTCGTTTGTCTTTATGCTTGCAATGGTTTTTCCTATGTAATTTGAATATGAGAACTCTTATTTGTGTTTGTTATTCTCTTTGAATGAAGTTATTATTTTGCCCCAAAAAATTTTAAAAAAAAAAACTATACATAAGATGCCACATCAATTCATTTATCCAATTATACAAAATAAATATTTTTTTCTTTTTAAAAGTAGTAAAAATAACATTTTCTATGGTAAACCCGATGGTCAAGAGCTCGTAAGAAGAAGCATGAGGATGAGCTCTTCGTATTTTTCTCTTTTAAATATTCCACCGGGGATAGGTAAGTGATATATTATATAATAAATTTATAAGTAATGAGAGTTTCAAAAAACATGTAAGACAATAAATAAATTAGTGAAAATGAATGTGAAGTGTAAAATTTTAAAGTATTAGACTTATTTATCTTGTTTGGTTTTAGAAAATTGAGCTTATTTTTAAGAAAATTGATTTTTTTTTTTTGTTTTTCGTATTTTTTTTTTGGGTCAAATTTTTTATTATTTTAAAATTTTTTATTTTTATTTTTATGTTTTAGATGCACTTAACCTAGATATATTTGAAAGTATAATATTTATAAAAAAAAATTTAAAAAAATTCATCGAATATAAAAACTAAAAAAATTTAGTACATTTTTGTATTACTGTGTATATATTGAATTTTTAAAATAAATTTTCACAAATATTTTATTCTTTTTTAGGTTCATTTGTGCATCTAAAAAGTAAGAAATATTACTCAAGATATTAAAAAAATTGATTAAAAATAAAAAAAAATACAAAAAAAAATCTTAAAATTTAAAAAATAATCAAAATCAAGCAAGGTGAATCTATGTTTAAAGAAATTAAGTTATATATATATTTAATAATTTTAATCTGGTTGGGATGGGTGCAACGGTTGGAGAAAGAAAAATCGTTCCCTTCTCCCTCGCTTGCTCATGGGTGGTGGGAAAGATTTGTGTGGTGGGGAAGGTTTGTGTGGCATGAGGCTTGAAATGCGAGGATAGAGTTGGGGGGGGGGGGGGAGGGGGGGGAATTGTCAAGAAGTGTTGATGAGTGTAAGTTGTTTTAATTAGAAGACAAATCTCAGAAGGCTTTTGCAAAAAGTTTCTACCTTTGTATTAATTAATCCACCAAACGTCAGTTTATTACAAGGGACACAGCTAGTTAAATTGGCAGGTTTGTTTGAATGCATCTAATAATTTTGTTAGAAATGTCTTGCCATATATCTAAAAACTATTCAGCAAGTCTAGATTGTCCCGAGACATACTTCAAACCAAACCATTAATGTGACTAAAAACTTTATGTGTGCATCAATGTTGATCCATCTTTATTAACTAGTTAAAAAGATAAAAGATAATTTGTTTGGTGTGTTTGGTGATTCTTCATTTGTTGAGAGTACTAGGTAAACAATATTACATAGATTTCTGGGACTACATAGTTATCAGTAGTTATTACTTCTGGAACAATAAAAGATCTTTCTTACTGCTGAAATAAAAGCACAAATACAGAAGTTTTAGACCATAATAATACAATCTCAAATTCATATGAGCCTTCTTGATAAGTCAACCAACCCAACCAAATTTTACAAAGGTATATGGTCAACTACACTAGCCTAGCTGATACAACTATATATTAGCTGCAAAAGTCGTCAAATAGTATCCAAATGAACCATATGGATGTGAAACTTCTCCAAAATTCCCAATTCTGGGAAATATTAGTTTGCAGCCTTCTCAGCTGGTATATGCAACACATGGTTAATATATCCAGTGATAAATTACATTGATAGTCTATATGTTTTGGCCCTTATATTATTTTGATCCTTATAATTTTAATTAACTCGATTTTGATCATGAATTTATACTTTTGTCTTAGTTTAGTCTAATTGATAACAATCGTGTGACGATCCTGACATGTATATTATTTTATTGAGAGAATTTGCCTAATTATGTGTTAAAATTTTGCGCATATATGTTTGCTTATGGAATTTTGTTTGAATGTTTAGAATCAGAAATTGAAAGCCTTGGCAAATTTAGAAACCAAAATTGTCAAGTTCAATAGGCTAATTGGAATATTTAGAACCATATGGGAAGTTTAATTAAAATTTGATTCAGATTAAATTAATTAGATTAATTAAGTAGAATTGAGTAGGATTAATTAGATTTAAGCTTGTTTAATTAGATTTAATCCTACTTAATTAGCTTAACCTAATCTACCCTATATATAGGTGTTATAAGCTTATTTGAGTTCATTTCTCACATCCTTGGCTGAGATCTTAGAGAGGTAGAGAGCTTCAATTTAGAGGGAGAAGAGTTCAATTTGTGAAGATTAGGATGAGAATTGGAGGATTGAGTTAAAAATCTTCAAATTCAAGTTTTAGGTAAGAACTACAACCTTAATCTTTGTAGATAATACATCTAAGAGTTGGAATTCATGAAGTATATAGGATCATTTGCATGTAACTAAAAAGAAAATGATGGAATCAACTTGAATTTAGTAAGAATGTATTAAATATGGACATGCTTGCATATTTCATCATTTTTAAGCTTGATTTTCCACAAAATCTTTACATGCATGGTGTTTATACTTGTTATCTTTAAGGGTTCTTCATGGTTTATTACTCATCACTTCATATGTAGACCTTTTGAAAAGGAAAGAGTTGAATTCTCCTCATGCATGGCAAAGTTGTAAAGTTTTGGATTTTGTTTTGAAGATATAAAGAGATTTTGGGTCTACGATTTGAAAATGATCATGTATTCAAGAGTTATAAAGTGTTTGTACGTGTCTCTACCAACCATACAAGTTTTGAACTTAGAAATCCATGTTTTGAGACTTGAATTCTGTTATAGAAATTTCAGAATTCGACCACTTTGCTCGAGCGATGATTCATCGCTTGAGTGCACTTTGCATGCTCCCAGTATTTTTGCAGAACTTTGTATTTGGCTCGAGCGACCAAGTGTATGCTCGAGCGAACCCAGCTTTGCATTACATTTGGCTCGAGTGACCAAGTGACGGCTCGAGCCCACTTTAACACCATCCATAACTTTTGTAGACCATGTAGACTGCTCGAACGACCAAACGAGTGCTTGATCGAACACCCTATTTTCAGCCATTTTGAAAAACACTCTCATGTGCATATTTTCATTCCTATGTTCTTTTAGGCATTCTTGGGCATTGTTTAGGCATCATTGATGAAGGAGCAAGTTAGAAACACACTTAAGAAAAGTGAATAAAGATATAATGTTTGTTTAGTACATGTGTTTCAATGTGTATCTTTGCTATGTGTTTTGTGTAGGTGGTCACCCAAAGCCCAACATCTGTACAAGCCCACTGTGAGTAGTATCTCTATAAAGATATGTTTGTAAAGTATTTTAATTCGTTACTTGAATGCTATTTCAAAATGTTATTTATATGAATGAATGAATGTCCATTTTGCAAAAGTATTCGTGGCATCCTTAGTGAGGCCCTCCCATAGGGGAAACAGTACCATGGCCCTTGGATTATTCGATTACAGAGATCTTTGACAAACCCTCGTGGTCCCTTTGTTAGAACTTTATGGTCCCTTCGTATAGACCCTCGTGGTCCCTTTGCTAGGCCTTGTGGTTCCTTTGATTAGGCCTTCGGGCCCCTTTGTTACATTATTGGATGTACCACGTATGACATTTGGTTAATGGATTTTGATGTGATAAATGTTCGATTTGATTTTGTTATTCAATATTTGAAAATGCAAGGCATGATTTGTAATGTATGAGACTTTAATTATCTAACCTCTTTATTTTGATATTACTTACTAGGTTTTAGCTCACCCCTCTCCCTTATATATATGTAAGTGAGCAAATGGATCGTCAAGTCTAGAGATGCCTCGGGAGTCCACCTTTTTGTGAAGCCGTTTTTGGAGTGCCTTCGTGATGGGGCGTTACTTGATCTCAAGAGGAGCGAAGCTTGTCAACCCTTTCTTTTGTTTAGTTTTGTCTTTGTTATTTGGAGAACTTTGTTTTGAGTTTGGAAGTTATGTAAAATATTTATATTTATTGTATTTGTATCTATGTGTGGAGAGTGAAGTTTAAAATATTTATAAAATTTGTCCTGTATACACCGCTCAATGAACTTATTTAATTTTTGTTATTGCTTCCACTAAGCCCCGTTATCATATTATGATTTGACTTTGTCTTTGAGGCCGAAGGTGATTTGGGATTACTGGCCGGTCATGGCCTAAACCTCTAGGGATGGGCTTGGGTCGTGACAAACCGTTAGTAGTTTTTTTATGAAAATTTTACACATAAGTGACATGTGTCATCATTTTATGTGCAAAATCGTAAACTTGCACAACTTAATGGGTAAGTAATTCTATTTTCATACACCAATTTCCCTCAATTCACATACTTAATGAAATTTTTTCTTAATAAAATTTTGTCTTAGAATTAAAACATCATAATATCCTTATCTTATTCCACCCAAACCCTAATTCTAAAACACCACAACTATCCTCTATCTCTAGTGCTACCTCTCTCCTCTGCCATCTCCTCCCATCGTCTCTTTTCCTCACCGCTTGTAACCATCTTTCACCATGAACCATACACTCCTACAACTCTCCACCATGAACCATCCACTTTCGAGGTTGACTATAAAGGTCTAGGATGGAAGGAGATAAGTTGGGAGTGGCTATGGTAGTGGTGATGGAGAGCTAAGAATGGTAGAAGCGACAGTGAAGGAGGGATGGGTGGATGGAAGAAAAATTAGACTTTTGAAATTGAAGATGAGTATATTATTGAATTAGAAAGATGTATACTGAGATTTTTATTTTTTTGATTTGGGTACTGAAAATGTGTTCATTAAGTGTGTGCATTGAGTGAAATTGGTGTATGAAAATATAATTCCCTAACTTAATTAACCTCAACCAACTCAATGATAATTTTTTGTCAAAACGCCTAATGGAGTTGTTATGGAATCAAATTGACACAAATTCTAAAATTAAGAGTCAAAATTGAGTCAATTGAAAGTGTATAAGACCAAAATGACACAAGAGGTTAAATAAAAGGACTACAGGTGTAATTTGCCCTATATTCAGACTTGTGGAATGCCCATTGAGAGCCAAATGATGTACTATCTTGTCTAGATCATGACACATCAACATCCTTTGCCTTCTACCTTTTTGTTTCTTAGATTTTAACTTCTTGCTTGGATTGTGTTCTTTAGATGTCTTCTTTTGTTTCATAAGCATCAATGCTTCCATAACTTCGTCTAGTAAGTAACTACGAGAAAAACGAGATTTAGCAACGTTTCAAAAAGGACACCTAAACATTGAAAAACGCCACTAAAACATTCTAGTGACGCTTGTATGAAATGCCAAAGACGCTGCCGTTGTCTTAATTTAGAGACGTTTAATAAATGCCACTTATGTGTTTTTTTGCAACGTTTTAAGAAACGCTATCTTATAATTGCCAACAGGGTATTTACAATTGCCAGCAGGGTATTTGCTTTGTGAGTATAGACACCTCATTTTGACTGACCCTAAAACTTTGGGCACTTGAAAACTTTCCGATGTTGAAATAGTAATTACTACATCCCTAGAGATGCTTGAGGTTGTTAAGAGTTGCTCTATCACCTCATTTTAAACCAAAACATCTTTTTTCAAAAATAATCATTTTACCCTTAACCCAATTTTATCCAAAACCTGACTTTTTGATCCCATTTAGGAGAAAGTGGGAAGGAAAAGTTCGATTGAGTCTGAATTGATGAACTTTTCCAAAATTATTGACCAATTTCATGTAAAAACGTTAATTGAGAGTCAATCGAACCTACTTAGGCAATAATAGGGTCCAAAAAGATGAAACCACGTACTTGTGTATACATGCATGGCACATGTAACGCCCACAAAATAATACAAATAACCCAACTCATAAGAGAAATGAATATAACATAATTGGTACGCTTTCACATAACAGAGTTCGTATTACAAAAGGGATTACATGCATTATACATTCACAAACGTTCATTCTGAATCTACAGCATGTAATGCAAATTAATAACAACAAGTTAAATGTGCTACGGGCTCAAATCTCTCCAAGACATATCTTGGTTACAATCAAAAGTGAGCTTAGCTCATTATATCTTAAGCCCTTTGCTTTACAAAAATATACAATAAAAACGAGAAGCTCTTGTTTCCAAAAGTTTCTCCAATGCTATTGCCTTGGTGGAGGCATGCCATCATTACTTGAAAATGTTATTCCCAAGAAGGGTAAGCCACAGCCTAGTAGAAACCATCTAACACAGTATATGAAATTTAGCAAAAGTATAAGTATACCATGCATATGCAACATCAAAGATAAAGGCATCCACATTATGTGTAGTCTTAAATTACCAAACTCAATCAACAAGCCATTTCCCTTCATTTCATTTAATTACATAAGCCAATTTCATCATTTCTCAACGACCCAAAAGAGATTACAACTCATTAGTTCTAGAACCACATTATCAACATGTAAGCATTGCAAACTTTTCTTTCACGGATATTTCATCTGCGGGCAACCGTCAAACGGGACCTATGTATTCTTTCACAGATATTTTGTCCGCGGGCAGCCGTTAAACGGGACCCATATAAACGTAGGCTATACAAGTACTACCATTGCCATTTTACGGATATTTTTTCTGTGGGCTGGGCACCCATGTATAATTTCGGGACTTTCACCCAGAACACTCCGGCCAACTTAATTATAATGGAGTCCATCCTCTTTCTCCTCCCAAACAATCATTCATACATATGCAATGTATTTAATCACAAACTCAAACAATGGAGTACATCCTATTTCCACTCCCAAATAACCATACATATACAATGCATATAAATATAGTCATATTCAATGACAAACACAAGTGATTAGTTTCAGTTCATCTAATCCGCATGCAATTCTACAACAATTATAGCTATCCTCCACCGATAAACCAATACAGTTATTTCTAAACAGATATAAAATCTCATAACAAATAGTCTATCTGAAACTACCAAAGAATGAAATAACACATAACCAATCCCACCATTCATAGTAATACCATTTCAATTTCACATTTTCAATGTCAATTTCCATTATTTATACAAAATAATAATTTGATTCAATTAGGGCAAATACCCATTTTTCCCAAAATATTAGCCAAATGCCAAAATCACCAAATCGTACACAATACAACATCATTTTCAAACCCCTCAAGCATTTATTTCACCTTTACCTAAAAACCCCTATTTCCATTTTGTGCCCAAACTCTAGGTTTGCCTTGAACACCCCCAAATCGCGTCATTGTTACACAAGATACAAATAACTAAGCTAAATATCATATGGAAGTGTAAAAAAGATCTTTACCTGAAGCTTAGATGAGAGAGAAGAGAGAAAAGCTCAAAAGTCAACGGTGACAAAACAACGATTTGCCTGATCAAAACGAAGCCCTTGACAAGCTCTACACTTAATCTTAAAGGAGTAAGGTGAAAAGATCACTCTAGGTGAGTAGATTTAGAGATTTAAGTGAAAAAGTTTGAGTTTTAGAGAGAGAGAGAGGAGAACTCACAGTTTAAAAGGAAAAAAGGGAGGAAAAATAATGAGAAAAAGTGGTTTGGGCCTGTTTATAGTAGTAGCAAATAGCCCTAAGGTCAAATGAAATAATAGGACCAAAAACCCCGCAAAGGTAGGGCCCAATCGAACCCCAAAAATATGAAAAAACACGCAGGCGTCGATCCTTCGGGCAGGGGGGTCGACCTTTTAGGTAGAAAAGACAATCTAGAAACAAGCAAAGGGGTTGACCCTAATTTCTAGCAACTAACACACATATTATGTAATATAAAAGGGTGGACCCTCCCAAGGCTGGTGTCGACCTTATATTCCAACAACACTTTCAGAAACTTCATCAACATGTAAGGGTCGACCCTTAGGAAGGCTGGTGTCGACCCTATAATAGAATTTCTAAGTCTCCAAGGAACTTTTGACAAGAACAAGTGCAAACCACCAAACCCAACAAGTTTAAATCGGATTATACTCCTCCAAAACCAACATACAACAATACCAAAGATTTCCAAAATAAAAATAAAGGATTCGAATACACTTCCCTAAAAGCTTTGAAGGATATAGGTGCTACAACACACAGACCCAGGAGGTATGTGTGGTGTGATGTCCCAGGTATATAACCCGCTTTGTTCTTCTCTTAATCATGTTTAATTCCTCATTTCAAGATTTCGAAACCAATTCAAGGACTTATCGGTTGTATAGGTTTACTACTCTTGAAATCTTCCTCGAATTAACATCTCCATAGTGTTTCTGGAGTTGAGTTTTCTTGTTTCGAGAGCATAATTGGAGTCGGGGTTGGTGTAAGCTTGGCAAGCTTGCAAAATCTGAAGTGGTATCGAAAACTGCACCTGTAGGGGTTCGAGTTGCGCGTGCAATGAGTGTTGGCAACTCAAATAATTGCAAGTGAAAAGGTGTGACAACCCCCATCCGTAATTAACTATTAATCTATAATTAAGAATGCCTAATAAGTATTTAAGATGAAATTGTGAGTTAATTGTGCAACTTATGTGTTATTTGTGTTTCTATTTGTCTGTTGTAGGAATATTTATCTGAAATTCTATTTTGATATAAAAATTGAAGGCCTTATTGGCATTCAAGCATGAAATTAACTAAGTCAATGTGTTATTTGGGATTTTTAGAATTTTACGGTAAGTTTAATTAGAAATTGATTCGGAATCAAACAATTAGAATAAACTAATTAATTTGATTTAGATTAATTAGTTTAATGGCAATTAATTAACTTAAGCTAAATGAGCCTATATAATGCCAATATAGCTTCTAGACTTCACATTTTCTTCATCATCTTTGATGTCAAGAAGAGAGAGAGAGAGAGAGAGAGAGAGAGAGAGAGAGAGAGAGAGATCAAAGAAGAGAAAATGAAGAATTGCTAAAGAGATTGAAGAGAATTGGAGTAATTATATAAGAAATTGCTAGAATTTAAGGAATTGAGGACTCTAGGTTAGAATATAACTCTCACAATATGAGCTTAAATTAATTTGCATGTGAATTCAAGAGAATTTAGGAATTAACTACATGAATTGGACTAAGGATGATGGAATAGTAAATAATTCATGCATGCATGCATATTTCATCTCATTTTGAGATCATTTTCCAAGAACTCTCACATACATGTAATTATTTAAGCTTTGTTTTGGAAGTTCCTTATGTTTCATGCCATATTATCCTCAATGTTCATGTTTTGGAAGTTGAGAATTTGAATCAATACAAACATGTACATACAATAAAGTTCAAAGTATAATTTTGAAGGATTGACATGGTTTTGGGCCTTGATTTTGCGACTTGATCTTTAATTTATGATTTTATATGAGTTTCTTTTCTTAAGTTTTGTCCCTGAAGAATGTGTTTTGGTACAAAAAGATTGAGTTTTGAACTTGGAGAGCAAATCTGAAAATTTCAGAGTTCACAGGGTTCTCTCGAGCTGTGAATTCTTCGCTCGAGCGTACTTTGCGAGCTCTCAGAAGTTTTATAGACAGTGTGGTTGGCTTGAGCGACCTAGCTTTGCTCTAGCAAACTCATCTTTGTTAGGATCATGGCTTGAGCGTAAAATGTGAGCTCTCAATACTTTTGCAGACCAAGGGATCCGCTCGAGCCACCAAAACTTCGCTCGAGTGAACTGCCCTATTTTCAAAAATTTTGCCAAGTGTTCCAAAGTTCATAATTGCATCCTTATTCCATCTTAGGCATTCTTAAGCCATGGTTTAGGCCGCAATAATGAGGAAATGAATTAGAAACACACTAAGATAGAATATAATAAGTCAAATTTTTCAGAGTGTGTGTTTCAGTGTATATCTGTCATGTGTTTGTGTAGGTCATGCGTCATTGTTTGTCTGATCTGTCTAATTTGTCTGATTTCCTTCTAGAGCTATTTGTGAGTAACAACTCTATAAAGATATGTTTACTTATATGTATTTTTTGATAATAAGTTATACTCTGTTTTCTAAAATGCTATTTTTTTAATGAATGAATGATTGTTCAATTTCTGAAATGTAATTCTGACATCCTTAGCATCTGTTATCTGATATATGATATTTGTGATCTGTTGACTGGTACCAGGGATCTATGTGGGTTCCAATCATGGAACTATCTGTCAAACTTATATGGTTATTTGTTACAATTATACATAATCATCTGTCTGATCTGCTCGGTATATGGGTCATATATGAGCATCTGCTCTGTTAGCTAATGGATGTACCACATATAATTGTTTACAAATCTAAATATGTATAAGAATCTATTTCTGATCTAAATTCTGATTTCTGAATCTGTTATTGACATCATTTAACAAAACCTTTACTCTATTGTTATTCACCAGGCTCCAGCTCATTACTTATATTATATATGTAGGTGATTAGGTGTGTGACTAGACTTGAGCCTTCCAGTCTGGATCTTTTTGTGTCAGCCAACTAGTGCGCCTCCCAAGGAGGTTCCGAAACAGTGATGTGGACAAGCCTTTTGTGGCCAAGTTTTAAGTTTATTTTCTCTTGTTTAGATGACTTTTGTTTACTCTGTAGTTAGGACTAAGTCCCTTTTGTTCTATCTGTTCATGTGATGATATAAGGTTGACGTATAATGTATGACTATGAAGTTTTAAATTTTCTATCTTATATAAGTTTGTACAGCTCTATGGATATTGTATTTTGATACTTGCTTTCTCTAGCCCTTTATTTTGCTAATCTGTCTCAGAGGCCTTTGGTAATCTTAGGATTACTGGTCGGTTACGACACTAAACCTATAGGGGCGGGTTTGGGTGGTGACAGAGTGGTATCAGAGCACAAGTTATACCGCACGCAACAGTCCATATGAGCTATAGGATATCCTAGAAAAGAATTAGGGACATTGTATCAATGTGTGTAAGTGTGTGTGAGTTATGTGAAGTGAATATATTTGAAATAATGTGAAATGGAATAAAACTAAACACTGTGAAAATTGCAAAAGGACTATTTGCTTATGTTTATTAGTGCTTTGTTTACATATAGCAAACATAAATAACAAGAAGTGATGATGTAACTGAATCCTCTAATGTTTGAATGGACTGAATATAACGAATGCTAAAAGCTCTAATTGAGTCCATGAGACAACAACAAAGGCAACAATCACTACATCTTCCACCTTCTCTAGTACAAGTTGAGTCGGTGAGTAATGATATTATTACTTTGACTCAAAAGTTCAACAAAATGAGGCCACCGACTTTTCTAGACAGCATTGAGCCATTGAAAGCTGAGACTTGGATGCTTGAGGCTGAGAAATTATTTGAAGTATTCCCATGCTTTGAGACTTAGAAAGCTTTGTTGGCCACCTATACTTTAAAAGAAGAAATAAGGCGTTGGTGGATGTTAATATAAGATAACAATGGGGCTATGACACAGAATCAATTCAAGGACATATTCTATGAGAAATACTTCCCTCAGTGCTTCTGAGATCACAAGGTGTTAGAATTTGAACAGTTGAAGCAATGCAACATGTTAGTGGCCGAATATGAGGCCAAATTTACTGAATTAGCCTAGTTTGCTACTCATATGGTAGACACGGACAACAAGAAGGCCAAGAAATTTGAAGAAGGGCTTAACCTTCATGTGTTAGATCGAGTTGGTGTCTTGAAACTGACAAAGTATATAGATGTGCTGGATCGAGCCTTAATGTCTGAAGTTAATATAGTAGCTATGAAACAAGCCAAGACTTTGCCAAATGAATGGAGAGGTAGAAGATCTAGGTTCAATTACAAGAAGGGCTGTTCATTCTCAATGAATAAGAAGCAAAACATGGGGTCTACGAGTGTAGACCGCCCGAAACTCCGCTCCGCGCGCCCCCCTTTCGGAGAGGGTGCGAATTGGGTTCTAGCTACTACAGTTCGGACTCCTGTCACGGTTCTGAATCTAATCTCACAAAGTGCAATGTAAGACTGATAAATCACCAAAGAGTCCAAATTTGGCAAATCGTTTTGGAAAATCGATTTGAATAAAAAAGTACCAAACATGGACTGCTTTGCCAGATTTTAAAGTCGCCACCTAAATATTTTGTTTTTGGGAAATTTAGGAAACTCTAACTCGTGCCTAAGGCCACGTGTCCGTCATCACCAAAGTTGCCGCGGCTAGGGAACTTGGGTACGAGAGGGAAAGGTCCTGAAATGAGCACCCCCGTTCGCATGATCAAAGGATCGGCCTCTACTAACATGATATGTTGTTTTGAAAACACATGTGTTTTTATTCCGATTATTAATCTAATTTACTACGTGATGCGCACAGCATACAAGTATAGACTAAATTGCTCGATTTGGAACAAAACATCTCATGTTTGTTTTTCGAAAGTGGTTTGAAGGTGCTACTCGCAAGTAGGCTAAAACGCGAATTTGCCACCGAACAAGGTGTGCTTAAAACATGATGATTTGCCACTTCAAGTGGGCTTGAAACTCACATTTTGATGAATTGTTCCAATTCAAGTAATGAAGCCTTCATCCACAGGCATTCATGCAGTTAAACACATAAGCACATAGCCTTATGGCAAGCATGCTATCATGGCAGTCACTTACACACATGCAAGGATGCTAAAGCGTAAACACTCACACTGTACTTCGAGCCAAAACAGAAGCTAGTTAGTAATCATGCATGATCCTAGCTATGTTAAAATGCCTAATGCAACACATGCGAAGATGCAACTAAAATAGGCTTGGCTATCTAGAATGGCATACGAATGCAACACTCGATAACATGCTTTGAAACACGTATTCAAGTCAGTATTGCAATACAATGCAGTTTGAATGATGCGCCGAGCCCGGTGCATGCAATACGAATGAATGATGCAAACATGCAAAGCGTAAGGTATGCTAATTGAAATATACTCTAAACTAACCATCAAAAGCTGCTAAATAAAAGGGAGAAAGACGTGGGGTTGGAAGACATTCACACACACACGCACCCTTATTACAACATTTTCCCTCTCGACGGAGGGTCTGAATAATAAGCTAACTAGCTACGCTAATTACAGACCAA
This sequence comes from Camellia lanceoleosa, assembly GCA_025200525.1. Lineage (NCBI taxonomy): Eukaryota > Viridiplantae > Streptophyta > Magnoliopsida > Ericales > Theaceae > Camellia > Camellia lanceoleosa. The sequence continues at coordinate 72,104,544 of CM045770.1, read as the reverse complement.
ACTAATTAACTATTCCTAGTTAACTAATTATTACAAAACAAATTGATTAGTTAAGCATGTTAACTAATTTAGTATAAAACCGATGAATTAGCTAACTAAGTAAAGCAGCTAAGAAAAGCAGTTAAAAGAGGTCCTCGGGGCGAGGAATGCATGCATGCTCGATTGCCTCGCTCGGAAATCCATTGCCATACCCAAAATTGCTTCTGTTTGCATTTGATTTGATCTCAGAACACTGCACAAACTTCCAGATTGCTTCTGCTCTAACATGGGGACCTCCTGGTGGGTCACGACCGTAAAAAGGGGTCAGAGACCACCAGAGGCGTAAAAACTGGTTGTAAACCAGAAAAAGTGGTCGATCGACCACCTTTACTGGTCTGCCGACTAGAAAATTTGCCGAACTCCAGTTTTTCTGCAACAGAGAACAACAAGGGGCATAGCATTGTATTTGCAAGATATGTGTGCACAACCACCCTCCCTATCATTTCTTAAGCTCAAGGGAGTGTGGTACTCGACCCTCGGGCCACCAACCGAGCATTGCAATGCACGATGGCCGAGAATCCAAGTTTGCACAAGTCAATGTCAATGAATGCACAAATAACACATAAGAGCCTCCGCCTCTATCATGCATGATCAAGAGGGTTAGCGACCAAGAAATGCAACACGTTTCATCACTTTGAGTATGAAACGTGCCACATTCCTTGTGTTTGGATTAACGTCCAATCCAAACACAATGCAACATACGTAACATGCTTATCTATCAATGTTAATGTGACACTCATGAAGTTCCATCATATAAGCAATGCATGCATGGCAGGCTAAAGCATCAAAGCAAGTAAAGAGCATCATACAAGAGGCATGCAATACAATGCTCAATGGACTTAAACCAACCCTAAACAGACCTCATGCATGCCAAAACAGTGGCCAAAGTGAGCTGAAATGATAGCATGAAAGGCAAGACAATGATGTGTATGCATTGGCTCATCAACAAGGCATGAAGCACAACTCTTAAACATAATGAAGAAGTGACAAATGTGAGAGTGTAGCTACACTATGTGCACTGAAATCATGTGTGAAATGATGCCAAATCATCTAAACAGCACAAGCATAGCATCTTAAGGACCTTGAATCACTAGGCTAGTCAAAGCCATTGCACTACAACCATGCATAACAAATCCCATATGACCCAAACCACTCAAAACAGAGTTGAGGCATGCTAAATCAAGGCCAAAAACATGCTAAAACATAGGCTCAAAAGGCAAGCAAAGTGTACTCATTCATTGGCTCACAAACAAGGCATAAGGCATAACCCTCAAGAGCAATGAAAGAGTGATAAACATGGGAGTATAGCAAAGATATAAGCTCTGAAATTACATTCCAAATGATGCCATATCATGCACATATCACAAATAAAGCATGCTAGGAGGTTCAAAGCTTAAGGCTAGTAAAGGCACTTGCACCATAGCCATATCAAGCAAGCCCCAAAGGGCCAAGATGATTCAAAATAGTCATAGAACATGCCAAAACAAGGCCAAAATCATGCTTGAACATAGCCAATATATGCTAGAATAAAAGGGCAAAACACCAAGTAAGCTAGGCCAATGAGCATGATTACACTACAAGTGTAAGAAGCAAATGAGGGATGCTCTAACCAACCAACAACAGAGTTGTATCATGGCAAAATAAGACCAAAAACACACTGAAATGGTAGCCCAAAAGCTTAGGCAAGCTTGCATACATATTGGCTCATGATTGAGGCATAAAGCATAACCCTCCAAAGCATTGAAAGAGTAATACACACGAGGGTATGGCAAAGGAACATGCTCAAATCATATATCAAATGATGCTAAATCGTGCAAATAGCCCAACCAATACATGCTAGTGGACTCAAAACACAAAGCTAGTAGAGAGGCTTTACACTATGGCTATACAAAGCAAAGCATACATGATCAAGACCACCCGAATCAGACCTAAAGCATGTGAAATCATGGAAAAAAGCATGCTAAAATAGAGCCAAAACAATCTAGCACCATAGGCTAAAGTAGCAAACATGCTAGGCTAGTGAGTGGAATTGCACTACAAGTGCACGGACATGCAAGAGGTAACCAAACCAACCCCAAAAAGAGCTATATCATGGCAAAACAAGGCCTAAAACATGCTAAGATAGGGCCCCAAGTGTAGACACCCCATTTTTGACCGTCCTCGAGACTTGGACGTCACCGCTTCAACACTAGGTGATCACCCATGTTCGTGTTCATTTTGAGTTCCCGGAGGTCTTGGTTGCGTGCCTTGCCTTATGATCTCTCAACTCAACTGTTTTGTGTTTGATTTTGTACCAAACACTTGTGTTTTTGCTTCTGAGGGTAGAGAGTAACTTGTTAGCTACCCTTAACACCCACCGGCCTTGGCTTGAGGCCACCGGCCGTGTATTCTTGCTACCGACCATTGGTGAGATATACCATTGGCTGGTCGGCATCTTGTGTGGTCGGCCGGCCATCTGTTTGGCTGATGGCCACCTTTTATGGCCGATACCACCTTTTTTCCTTTTTCGGCATAATGTATGCCAGCTGTGCCAGTTGGAATGCACGGACCCTGCCCTCCATACACGGGTGTGGCTGTTTTAAACCTTTGACCCTTTTGATCCAACCTCTTGCACCCTTTGCTCAAGCTTCTTGAGGAAGCTTGACCCTTTGTCTTAGCTTCCTCAAGAAGCTTGCACCCTTAGCTTAGCTTCCCTTGGAAGCCTTGACCCTTTTAGGATAGCTTCTCTTGTAAGCTTAGCCTTTTCCTTTGCCTATATAAGGAGACCTTCCTCCTCCTTTGTGTTGGTTCAGCAAAAAACCAGAGAAAAATACATATATATATATATATATCTGATATACACTTTCTCTCTCTATATCTCCCTCTCTTTCTTCATTGTGTGTGTGTTTAAGGGCCAAAAGGGTGATTTCTTCTTAGTTTTGCACTAAGACACACACTACTACACCATACTTCGACTTTGGGAGGCATTGAGGGTTTGTTCTTGAGGTTTTGGACTGGTTTTGATCAGAAGAAGGGGGTTGCACTTGCTGTTCTTCAAGGGTTCTTCAAGGGTAACACTTTTACTTTATATTTTCCAATCTTGCACTAGTCTTTTACCTATCTTGCTTACTGTTTTATACTTTGTATATAACTGAAAAAAGTCTTATATTTGCATGCTTAAGATACTTCATTAAGGTTGTTTTGGTGTTGGGGGTCGACCTCCCCCTCTTAGGCCTTGTTTGGCCCTTTTGGTGCTTTCTTTGCTAAGCTTTGGTTACTATTGTGTGTTGATCTTCTCACCACTAAAATACAGTGGATTTTCAGTGGTGAAGAAGGAGTTTTGAAGTCTTGAATATGGGAGGGACACCCTTCTCCCTTTGTCTCTCTTTTGTGCATGTTTTTGGCTCATAAGGGTAGCATGCATGATTAGTTGTTCTTGAGTTCATTTCGGAGGTTTTTGGGTGTTGTTGGGTCATATTATGCCTCTATTTTTGGTCAGATTAGTGACCCCTTTCATGCTTAGTATACTTGCTTTGTATTCCTCTATTTGGCGTAGAAATGCATCATGCATGTAGCTTACCATGCTCTCATGTTTTGGCCTAACTTTGTGAAGTTCCTAGCCATGTCTTACCATGCATGAGGTCTATTGGTTGCTGTTTTGACCATATTCACCATGTTTAGTATAGCCTCTTTGCATTTTGGCTTGTGAGCCTTGAGGGTATGAGTCATGAGCATGCTTGAGTTGGGTGGTTTTAGTGATTTGAAGTCATTTCCAATGCTATTTCAGTCCATAACCCATGCTCGTATGATTTCATTTATCATCCCTTTCATGTCTTGAAGAGTTGTTTTGTTGTACCTTGAAATGAGCATTGTACATGTTCAAGTGTTTAAGTCTTTGGGGCTGCCATATCAATGGGTTTTGGGGGTTCATTTTGCATATTAAAACTCTATTTTTGGTTGTTTAGCCCATGCCATGTGTGGTCATGATAGTTGTAGTAGAATGCTCCTCGTTTATGCCTTAGTCTTAGGCTCATTGGTATGAATGTTTACATGAGCATTTGTCCACCATTTGCATCATCTTTGGCCGCTACTTAAGGGTGTGGCGAGGCCTCCCATTTCAGCCTAAGCCCATTCTTGTACATAGTTGTATGTTTGACTTGTTGCCTCTCGTTGCATGCTTGCATTGTACTACATTTGCATCATATGTTAAATTGCATTGTATTGCCTCTTGCATGATTAGCACATTGCATGCTTGCATAATAGATTGCATTGCATTTGGCATGTTTTGCATCCTAGCCTCATGTTACATTCTTGAGCCATGTTTGTATACATGCATTGCATTGCTTGGTTTGAGGTGTCAAACCAAGCATGAGGATGAGGCGCTCAGACCAAAGTGATGTAACGCGCTTCAATCCTCGGTCGCCAATGCCCTTGACCTCAAACATGATAGGGCATAAGGCACTCATCTCTTTTGTTGCATGCATTCTACATTGAATGGCAAACTTGGCCTCTTAGGCCATCATGCATCAAAATGCATAATTGATGGCCCGAGGGTCGAGGGTCATGCTCCCTTGAGTCCATTGCATGATAGGAAGTGTGGCCATGCTCACATTCGCTTGAGAATTCCATGCCATACACTGCTTGCCCTCTGCTGCTGTCAACTGCAGGATTCTGCAGGAAGCAATGGCCGGCCGGCCACTTACAGTGCCGACCGACCATCGGTGTCTGGCCGGTGTTCCAACATTTAGCCGATCAGCCCATTCCCATGGCCGGTGGAGTTTAATTGTGGCCGGTGGCACTCCAAAGCACTCAGGAGGAAGTTCAAAGCAGTTTTGGAAAATTTCATAATTTTCAGAGGAGCAAGGCAGTGTAAACAGAGGCAACAGTGCTATGGCAACGAGTTTCCGAGCGGGGCGAGTCAAGCATGCATCATCCCCGCATTCCGAGGCAGGGCTGCGGCCACTTTCTTTCTACATTTTTTTAATTAATTAAAAGTTCTGTAATAATTAATTTAGCAGTATTCATTTGGTCCTGTAATATTTATTCGGACCCTCCGAGCGAGGGCAATTGTGTAATAAGTGTGTGTGAGTGTGTGTATGTCTTTCAACCTTATGCTATGCATGCGTGCATCCATACATTTGTCTTGCATGCACCGGGCTCGGCGCATCATACTAACTGCATTGTATTTCAATTCCAAGTTGAATACGTGTTAGTTGTAGCATCATCATATGCCATCTTAGGATAGCCGAGTCTGTCATAGTTGCATCTTGCATGTGTTGCATTAGCCATCTTAACATGAACTAGGATCATGCATATGATTACTAACTAGTTTCTGTTTTGGCTTGGAGTACTCGGTAAGCATTTATGTTTTAGCATCCTTGCATGAGTGTGAGTGTTGCCATGATAGCATGCTTACCATGAGGCTATGTGCTTATGTGATACAACTGCTTGAATGCCTGTGGGTGAAGGTTGGGTTACTTAAATTGGAACAATGCATTGAATACGAATTTTAAGCCCACTTGAGAGTGGCAAAACCATATTTTCTAAACCCACTTGAGGGTAGCAAGATCCATGTCTTAGCCTACTTGCGGGTAGCACTATCAAACCATTTTCAAACAAACAAACATGAAATGTTTTGTTCCAATTTAGGCGACTTAGTCTATACTTGTTTGCTGTGCGCATCACGTAGTAAATCTAGGCTAATAACCGGAACAAGAACGCATAATATTTTCAAAACAAGATATCATGGTTAGTAGAGGCCAATCTTCGGATCGGGCGAGAGGGGGTGCTCATAGCTGACCTTCCCCAATCGTACTCAAGTTCCCGAGCCGAGGCAACTTTGGTGATGATGGACACGTGGCCTTAGGCAAATGAGTCAGGGTTTCCTAAATTCCCCCATTAAAAAATATTTAGGTGGCGACTCTGTATCTGGCAAAGCAGTCCATGTTTGGCACTTTTTTTTCTAAAAATCTGTTTTCTCAAAACGATTTGCCAGATTTGGACTCTTTGGTTCAGATTAAGAACCGTGACAAATTGAGTCCGAACTGTAGCACCGAGCCCCTCACGCGGGGCGTGTCTACACCAAGAAGGTAGAAAAACATGCTAACTTGATAAGCCAATAACACATGCAAACAAGGTATAAAAGGGGGGAACCACCCCCACCTATTTTGGGTCCCAAAACACACTTTCCACCACTGAAATTCCTTTGGAATTCAGTGGTGAAAAGGCCAAATAAAGATGATCTCAAAGGCCTTAAAGGATAGCTTAAAGCAAAGCAAAATAAGGCACAAAAGGGGGTAGACAACCCTTAACTCAAACAAGGCCTCAAACAAACACTTTTAATACTTAAAAATGAAGCTTTTTGTAGTTGACAACTAGGCCAAAATAAGCATGCAAAGGTAGCCTAAACTAATACAAAAACAAGCCTAAAAAGGGGTATATGCTTACCTTGGAAGAACCACAGCAAGATAGCAACTTTTCTGAGCTAAAAGCAGCTTTTGAGCCTAAGCAAGACCCTCAGATACCTTAGCAACAAGATTGTGGTGTTTGAGTAGGTGTTTGTGTGCAAAAGTGTGAAGAAACAACACTTTTAAGCACAAATATAGAGAGAGAGGGAGAAATATAGAGAGAGAGGGATATGTTTAGTCCTAATATTTTCTGAACCTCTGGAAAGGGAGAGGGACCTTTCCTCTTATAGAATTCCAAGCCTCAAACTTGTTGAACAAGATAGAGGCTTGGTGCAATCCCTCCATACACGTGTATAGAGGATGCCTTATGTGCCCAACAGTTGGCACAACTAGCAAGGAAAATATCTGCAGAAAATGCAGAAAGGCCGCCGACCAGTTAAGGTGGTCGACCGACCACTTTCCTTAGTCGACCGACCACAAAAAGTGGTCTACAGGGAATAAAACTGATCGACAAAGGAGGAAGATGGTCTACAGAGAGAGTAGAAGGTGGTGGCAGGCTGCTGACCACCTTAGGTGGTACACAAACCACCCACCAAAAGTGGTCTACAGGAGAGGAAAAGTGGTCTACAGGGGGGAAAACTAGTCTACACCCCTGTTCCACCCTCCAGGCAAAGGATAACAAGGTTTGGTTCAAAAACAAACCAAAAAGGAAGCAAGACAAGAGTCTGCAAGGCGAGGCACTCAGTCAGAAGCCCCGAAAACTAGTTTGCGGGCCACTACAAGTGGCCCACAAGGTAGCCTACGGCTACAAAAAGTGGCCTACAGGCCTCTGTCTCCCTCTAGGCAAAGGCAGCAAGGCATGGTCCAAAAACCAACCTAAGAGAAGAAAGTTAAGAGGTCCCGAGACAAGGCGCTCAGCTGATGGCTCCGGAAACTCAAAATGAGCACAAACATGTGCAATCATCGCGTGCACAAATGATGATGTCTGAGTCTTAAAGTCGGTCAAAAATGGGGTGTCTACAATGAACAACTTAAGTTAGGGAAATGGTTCTGCACCTAACTGCTCAGAATGTGGAAAGAAACATAAAGGTGTGTTACCAAACAACGGGTGCTTGTTTTCGATGTGGTCAAGCTGGTCATATGGTAAAAGATTGTCTGCTTTCATCTCAGAATACCAACCACCCTGCAGCAAGTTCGGCTAGATCTACACCAAGATCAAATGCAAGGATTAATACTGGAAAAGAAACTTTGAGACAGGAGAGAGTGTTCGCACTTGTGCCTGGAGATATTTAGAATATCGAATCTGTGGTGTTAGGTATACTTCTTATTTGTGCCCAAAATGCATATGTGTTGATAGATTCTGGATCCACTTATTCTTTTGTATCGCATGCTAATGAACTACTTGTTATCTGCGTCTACACCCTCAGGCGGTTCTATGATGTCTGCATATGTGTATCCTGCATGTGACATTGTGATTGGAGATATGCTGTTATATATTAACTTGTTGCCTGTGGATATTGATCATTTTGATTGTACATTAAGTATGGACTGGTTGACACAATATCATGTTATCATTAATTGTGTTGCCAAATCTGTTGTGTTTCGAAAACCAGGGTTGCTTGAATTTATATTTGTTGGAAATGGTGTAGTTCCTCTCCCGTATTTGATTTCTTCTATGAAAGCTAACAAATTGTTGAGAAAAGGTTGTAAAGGTTACTTGTGTAGTGTGTTGTCTGTGACTACAGATAGTGCCAGTGTGGAAAATATTCCTATAGTTAATGAATTTCCTGATGCTTTTTCTAATGAACTACCCAGAGATTTGATTGATAGGGAAATCAAATTCACCATTGAAGTAGTATCGAGGACATAACCAATTTCTAAAACCCCATACATAATGTCATGCACTGAACTAAAAGAATTAAAAATTCAACTGCAAGAACTGCTTGACAAGAAATTCATCCGACCAAGCATTGGGGTGCTCTAGTTTTATTTGTCAAAAAGAAAGATGGGACTTTGAATTTGTGTATAGATTATCGAGAATTGAACAAAGTGACCGTGAAAAACAAATACCCACTGCCCCTAATAGATGTCTTGTTTGACCTACTTCAAGGAGCACAAGTGTTTTCTAAGATAGACCTTTGATCCGGGTATCACCAGTTAAAAGTTAAAGCTGAGGATATAGAGAAAACTGCCTTTCGAACTAGATATGGGCACTATGAGTTTCTGGTAATGCCATTTGGGGTAGCTAATGTACCTGCTACCTTCATGGACCTAATGAATAGGGTTTTCAAATGATTTCTTGATAAATTTGTTGTTGTGTTTATTAATGATATTTTTGATTTACTGCAAAAGTAGGGAAGAACATGAAAATCATCTGAGAATTGTGTTACAGACATTAAGAGAGAAAAAACTATATGCAAAACTGTCCAAATGTGAATTCTGGCTTGATGGTGTGACTTTTCTAGGGTAATAATCAACAAGGATAGCATATCTGTTGACCCACAGAAAATTAAGGCTATTGTGAACTAGCCAAGATCGACCACAGTGACTGAAGTTCGGAGTTTTTTTGGGACTTGCTGGTTACTATAAAAGATTTGTGAGAGATTTTTCCAAACTTACTCTACCAGTCACCTAGTTAACACAGAAAGGTGTGACATTTGACTAGAATGATCAGAAATAATGAACTTTTCAAGAACTGAAGACCAGATTAACGACTGCACCGATTCTAACTTTGCCTACCGGTACAGTGTTGGGTATACCTCCTTATTGGAGTGTGGGACCCAATTGGTTTTTGAAAAAGAGTTTTAATTTGGCTTGGTTTAGGTATAATATTTTTATATATTATATTTGTGGAGGCCCAATCTAATTAGGATACAATTAGGGTTTGATTACAAAACCCTAGATTCATTATATTCTATTTATATTGGAGGCATTGTTGTTGGTTCTATACACACACAAGAAAAAAATTGGACGGCGGCTGCTCTAGCTTCGGTAACAGTGCCATTGGTGAAGATTTGTTCAAGTTTTTGTTTCTTTGTGTGGGAGTTGATTTGGTTCGTTATTTTGGGTCTTCTACAACTCTGGTTCTGAAGATTTTGGTTCATCTATTTGGTGAGGTCTTTCCTCTTGTTTATTTGTGATTATTTGGAATTCACCTAAGGGTGGTTTTGTGAGACCATTAGTGTCTCGTTTGTAATCGTTTGGAACTTATTTGGTTGATAGTGAAATCGGATTTCGATCCCGTGGACGTACCTCACATTGAGGGAACCACGTAAAAATTCTTGGGTTGCCTTTGATTTAATTTTTCCGCATTAGTTTTTATTCCCATTGATTGATTTACTTGTGGGAATCATCGATTTTCCCTAACAACTGGTATCAGAGCTTACGGTTTATTTGGATTTATTTATTTGTGTAAATCAATGGAGGGGAATATGGGTCGTATGTCTAGCTTCAATGGAAGCAATTGGATAACTTGAAAAACTAAAATGGAGGACCTATTATTTTGTAAAGACTTGTATGGACCCATTGAGGGTGATAGTGGCAAACCTGCTGATATGAAAGATGATGAGTGGAAGAGGCTTAATCGAAAAGCCGTTGGTGTTATCCGTCAATGGATTGATGATAAGGTGTTTCATCATGTTGCTCCGAAACTTCAAAGACATGATTTATGGAAAAATTAGAGAGTCTTTATGATAGAAAATCAGCCACAAATAAAGCTTTTTGTTTCGTAAGTTGGTTAATTTAAAATATAAAGAGGCGCAGCCTATTCCTAACATCCGAATGAAATAAAGAGTATTGTTAACCAACTTGCTTCTATGAAAATTATTTTTGATGATGAGTTGCAGGCTTTGATGCTACTTAGTTCTTTGCCCGAAAGTTGGGAGACTTTGGTTGTAACAGTTAGTAATTCGGCACCCGATGGAGTTGTCACAATGGGCCAAGTCACTAGTAGCTTGTTGAATGAAGAAACTAGAAGAAAATCAGCCAGTTCCTCTCATTCGGAAGCATTTGTTGTGAGAGGCCGAAGCAAAACAAGGGGGAGGAGTAAGACTCCTCATGGTCGTGATCAAAGCCGTGACAAGTCAAGAGATGCATCTCTTTCAAAGAAAGACGTTGAGTGTTATTATTGCCATAAGAAAGGGCACATGAAGCGGGAATGCCGAAAGCTCAAGAACAAGGAGAAAAGGCGTGACAAAAGTGTGGATAAGAAGCAAGAAGACACAACGGCAGTTACTACCGATGATCTCATGGTCGTTTGTGAAGATGATTGTATCAATTTTGTGGGCCAAGAGAGCAATTGGGTGATTGATTCCGGTGTTTCTTTTCATGTGACTTCTCGAGTTGATTTCTTCACTACCTACACTGCAGGAGATTATGGTTCTGTTCGAATGGGTAATGAAGGTTTGTCCAAGATTATCGGCATGGGTGATGTTTGCTTGGAAACAAATTTGGGCTGCAAATTGTTGCTTAAAGATGTGAGGCATGTTCCCGACATTCGCCTCAATTTGATCTCTACTGGGAAGCTAGATGATGAAGGCTTCAACAACAAATTTGGTGATGGAATATGGAAGCTCACAAAGGGTTCTTTGGTGGTGGCTAAGTGCAAGAAGACTCATACACTTTATTCGATGCAAGGAAAAATTTGTAAAGGTGTTGTCAATGCACTTGAAAATGATACTTCTACCGAATTGTGGCACAAGCGGCTTGGCCACATGAGTGAAAAATGGGCTGCAAGTATTGTTCAAGAAAGAGCTTACCCGGTTTGAAAGGTACACATCTTAAAACTTGTGTTCATTATTTGGCGTAAACAACATAGAGTTTCTTTTCATTAAAATGTTGCTTCTAGAAAAGAAAATGTGTTGGAGTTAATTCATTCGGATGTTTGTGGTCCTTTAAAAGTTAGAACACACAGTGGTGCACTTTATTTTGTTACTTTCATTGATGATTATTCAAGGAAAGTCTAGGCTTATCTACTAAAAACTAAAGATCAAGTTTTAGAAGTATTTAAGCATTTTCAGGCCATGGTTGAAAGAGAAACAGATGTAAATTGAAGTGCATCGAACATAATGGTGGTGAATACATTGGGCCATTTGATGAGTATTGTCGCAGCCAAGGTATTCGGCATCAAAAGACAGTTAAGAAGACTCCTCAACAAAATGGCGTTGCCGAGAGGATGAACCGCACCATTGTAGAAAGAACAAGGTGTTTGCTTTCACAAGCTAAATTGCCAAGATCCTTTTGGGGTGAGGCAATGAGTACAGCGGTTGACGTGATCAATTTGTCTCCGTGCTATCCTTTGAATGGTGATGTTCCTGAAAGAGTTTGGACTGGCAAAGATGTGTTTTATGAGCACTTGAGAGTGTTTGGTTGCCGAGCTTTTGCTCACATTCCAAAGGATGAGAGGTCTAAGCTTGATAGTAAGTCAAGACAATGTATTTTTCTTGGCTATAGGCGTGATGAGTTCGGGTATAGATTATGGGATCCGGTCGACAAGAAAGTCATTCGAAGCCGTGATGTTGTGTTTCTTGAAGACCAAACAATTGAAGACTTTGGCAAAGGTGATCAACTGGAGCAAAAAACTAGTGATCTCATTGACATGGATCCATCTCCTTCATCTCCAGTTGATGATGAAAATGGGGGAGATGTGCAGCCACCTATTGAAGATGTGGAGGATAATGCTAATCCTAATGAAGTTGAGCCAGAAATTGAGGAAGAGCATCCAACTCAAGAACCACCACCACAACTTGAGTTGAGGAAATCTACAAGGGACCGACAACCTTCAAGAAAGTATCCTCCCAATGAATTTGTGTTGATTTCTGATCAAGGGGAGCTTGAGAGCTACCAAGAAGCAATTGAGCATGCAAAGAAAGATGATTGGAAAAAGGCCATGGAAGAGGAGATGAATTCCTTACTTGAAAATCACACTTATGATTTAGTGAAGTTGCCTAAAGGGAGGAAAATTTTGAAAAATAAGTGGGTTTTCAAATTGAAGAATGATAGAAAGAATCTGAGGTACAAAGCGCGTCTTGTTGTGAAAGGCTTTGGGCAAAAGAAAGGCATTGACTTTGACGAGATTTTCTCGCCGGTTGTGAAGATGTCTTCTATTCGGGTTGTACTTGGCATGGCTGCAAGTATGAACCTTGAAGTTGAACAACTTGATGTGAAGACCGCATTTCTTCATGGTGATCTTGAAGAAGAAATTTACATGGAGCAACTGGAAGGTTTTGTAGAGAAAGGGAAAGAGAAATTTGTTTGCAAATTGAAGAAAAGTTTGTATGGCCTCAAGCAAGCCCCGCGACAATGGTACAAAAAATTTGACTCTTTCATGATGAATAATGGTTTTTCTAAAACCACTTCGGACCATTGTGTGTTTGTGAAAAATTTTCCGGATGGCAAATTTATTATTCTTTTGCTTTTATGTTGATGACATGTTAATTGTGGGTCAAGATTCTACCATGATTAACAGGTTGAAATTGGAGTTGAGCAAGTCTTTTGCTATGAAAGATTTGGGACCGACAAAGCAGATACTTGGTATGAAAATTGTTCGTGATCGCAAAGAGGGACTGATTTGGTTGTCTCAAGAGAGCTACATTGAGAAAGTTCTTGAGAGATTCAACATGGATAAAGCAAAGCCGGTTGGTTGTCCACTTGCAGGTCACTTCAAACTTAGTTCGAATCAATGTCCTACAAGTGAGAAAGACAAAGAAGAGATGTTGAAAGTTCCTTATACTTCAGCAGTTGGTTCTTTGATGTACGCCATGGTTTGTACAAGGCCGGATATTGCTCACGCAGTTGGTGTGGTGAGTCGTTTTCTCTCTAATCCGGGTAAAGAACATTGGGCAGCGGTAAAATGGATTCTAAGATATCTTCGAGGGACTTCGAAGGTGTGTTTGTGTTTTGGGAATGGGAAGCCGATGCTTGATGGATTCACAGATTCTGACATGGCTGGTGATATTGATTATAGGAAATCTACTTTGGGGTATTTGATGACTTTTGCAGGGGGAGTTGTGGCATGGCAATCTAAATTACAAAAATGTGTTGCTCTTTCAACTACCAAAGCTGAATTTATTGCCATTACAGAAGCTTGCAAAGAAGTGTTATGGTTGAAGAAATTTTTGCAAGAGTTGGGTTTGAAGTAAGAAAAGTATGTGCTTTATTGTGATAGTCAAAGTGCTATTCACTTGAGTAAAAATTCTACCTTTCATTCGAGATCAAAACACATTGATGTGAGATACCATTGGATTCGTGATGTGTTAGATTCGAAATTGTTGCAACTCGAAAAGGATCACATAGATGATAATATTTCAGATATGCTGACTAAGACTTTGTCGAGAGACAAACATTTAAAGTGTCGAACTTTGGCGCGTATGGTTGATGTCTCCACCTAAGTCGGTAGGGGGAGAATTGTTGGGTATACCTCCTTATTGGAGTGTGGGACCCAATTGGTTTTGGAAAAAGAGTTTTAATTTGGCTTGGTTTAGGTATAATATTTTTATATATTATATTTGTGGAGGCCCAATCCAATTAGGATACAATTAGGGTTTGATTACAAAACCCTAGATTCATTATATTATATTTATATTGGAGGCATTGTTGTTGGTTCTATACACACACAAGAAAAAAATTGGACGGCGGTTGCTCTAGCTTTGGTAACAGTGCCATTGGTGAAGATTTGTTCAAGTTTTTGTTTCTTTGTGTGGGAGTTGATTTGGTTCGTTATTTTGGGTCTTCTACAACTCTGGTTCTGAATATTTTGGTTCATCTATTTGGTGAGGTCTTTCCTCTTGTTTATTTGTGATTATTTGGAATTCACCTAAGGGTGGTTTTGTGAGACCATTAGTGTCTCGTTTGTAATCGTTTGGAACTTATTTGGTTGATAGTGAAATCGGATTTCGATCCCGTGGACGTACCTCACGTTGAGGGAACCACGTAAAAATTCTTGGGTTGCCTTTGATTTAATTTTTCCGCATTAGTTTTTATTCCCATTGATTGATTTACTTGTGGGAATCATCGATTTTCCCTAACATACAGATGGGTTTCAAATTTACAGTGATGCTTCATACGAAGGCTTGGGGGGTGTGTTAATGCAAAATGGAAAAGAAATAGCCTATGCTTCTCAGTAACTCCGACCCATGATCTTGAACTTGCAACTGTAGTGTTTGCTTTGAAAATCTGGTGTCACTATTTATATGGAGCAACTTCTGAAGTGTACACGAATTACAAAAGTTTGAAATATTTCTTCACTTAAAAAGAATTGAACATGAGACAAAGAAGATGGCTTGAATTGAAAAAAGACTATGACTTGCAAATTTTGTATCATCCAGGGAAAGCTAACACAATTATAGATGCTTTGAGCAGAAAAACCATTGGAAATTTGACATGTTTGCTCACCGGTCAGAAAGAGTTGTTATGTGACTTAGAACAAAACGAAATTGAAATTGTTTTGTGTGAATAGGGTGGAGTCATAGTTGCCATTTCTGCATAGCCGACAATCATTGAAGAGGTTAAAGAAAAACAGCTAGAAGATGAGTTTCTAAAAAAGATTGTTGATGAAAGTGATTCAAAACCGAGGCTGGGATTTATATTTAAGAACAATGTATTGAAATTTCAGGGTAGGTCTTGTGTACCGGATTGTTCAAAACTGAGGAAGCGTATTATGACAAAAGCTCACAATTCCAAGTTTGCCATGTATTCGGGAAACACAAAAATGTACAAAGATTTGAAACAGAACTTTTGGTGGCTTGGAATGTAGAAATGTATTGCCGATTTTGTAGAAAAATGTTTACATTGCCAACAAGTGAAAGTTAAACATCAACGACCCGCTAGATTACTTCAGTCGCTTCCAATACCGGAATGGAAATGGGAGCATATTACGATGGATTTCATTGTCGATATACCTCACTCTTCAAGAGGTATGGACTCTATCTGGGTTATTATTGATCGTTTGACTAAGTCTGCTCACTTTTTGTCTGTTAAAACTTTTTATAATGCGGACAAATTGGCTAACATTTATGTGAATGACATTGTGAGACTACATGGAGTGCCAGTATCTATTGTGTTCGATAGGGATTCGAAGTTTACTTCATGGTTCTGGCAAAGTTTGCAACAGGCCTTAGGAACTGAATTAAGACTCAGCAATCCCTATCACCCACAGACAGACGGTCAGTCAGAAAGAACGATACAGACCTTGAAGGATATGATCAGAATGTGTGTGTTAGATTTCCAAGGAAATTGGGAAACTTACTTGTCTTTGGCTGAGTTCGTGTATAATAATAGTTATCTCTCGAGTATCGGTATGGCTCCATATAAGGCGTTGTATGGAAGGAAATGTCGATCTCTCATTTGTTGGGTTGAAGTGGGTGACAAACCTTTGTTGGGACTCGAACTTGTGCAAGAAACGACTGAGAAAGTAAAGTTAATTAAGCAAATACTAAAACCTACATAGAGTCGCCAAAAAAGTTATGTCAATGTCTGAAGAAGAGATATAGAGTATGAAGTAGGCAATCATGTGTTCATCAAAGTGACTCCAATGAAGGGCCATACACGATTTAGAGTAAAAGGAAAATTAGCACCACGATATGTTGGCCCATAGATTATTGAGAAAATCAATCTGGTAACCTATGAAATGGCCTTACTTCCAGTCATGGAGCATATACATAACGTTTTCCATGTTTTAATGCTTCTAGATTATTTGAGAGATCCACTACATATCATTGAACCAACCCATGTACTTTTGAATGATGATTTTACCTATGAAGAACGACCAATACATATTGTTAACTATCGGATAAAAAGGCTAATGAATAAGGAAATCCCATTAGTGAAAGTTGATTGGCAACAACATGGAGGGACCTATGTCACTTGGGAAACGGAAAAAGATATAATGAAGAGATGTCTAGATTTGTTTCCATTGGATCCTATGTTCTTCTGGGATGAAAGTAACCTAAAGTTTGGAGGACCAAACTCTTTAAGGGGAGAAGACTGTGACAACCCCAATCCGTAATTAACTACTTATCTGTAATTAAGAATGCCTAATAAGTATTTAAGATGAAATTGTGAGTTAATTGTGCATCTTATGTGTTATTTGTGTTTCTATTTGTCTGTTATAGAAATATCTATCTGAAATTCTGTTTTGATATGAAAATTAAAGGCCTTATCGACATCCGAACATGAAATTGACTAATTCAATGTATTATTTGAGATTTTTAGAATTTATGATAAGTTTCATTAGAAATTGATTCGGAATCAAATAGTTAGAATAAATTAATTAATTTGATTTAGATTAATTAGTTTAATGGCACTTAATTAGCCTAAGCTAAATGAGCCTATATAAGGCTAATATAACTTCTAGACTTCACATTTTCTCTATCATCTTTGATGTCAAAACGTGACATAGAGAGAGGGAGAGAGAGAGAGAGAGAGAGAGAGGCAGAGATTGAGACCAAAGAAGAGAAAATGAAGAATTGCTAAAGGATTGAAGAGAATTTGAGGAATTATTCAAGAAATTGCTAGAATTCAAGGAATTAAGGACTCTACGTAAGAATTTAACTCTCACAATATGAGCTTAAATTAATTGGCTTGTGAATACAAGAGAATTTAGGAATTAACTACATGAATTGGACTAAGGATGATGGAATAGTAGACAATTCATGCATGTATGCATATTTCATCACATTTTGAGATCATTTTCCAAGAACTCTCACATGTATTATTTAAGCTTTGTTTTGGAAATTCATTATGTTTCATACCATTTTATCCTAAATGTTTTGGAAGTTGAGAATTTAAATTAGTACATACATGTATATATAATGAAGTTCAAAGTATAATTTTGAAGGATTGATATGGTTTTGGGCCTCAATTTTGCAACTTGATCTTTAATTCATGATTTTATATGAGTTTTTAAGTGTTTTCTTAAGTTTTGTCCCAGGAGAATGTGTTTTGGTGCAAAGAGTTTGAGTTTTGAACTTGGAGAGCAAATCTGGAAATTTCAAAGTTCACAGGGTTTGCTCGAGCGATGAATTCTTCGCTTAAGTGTATTTTGCGAGCTCTTAGAAGTTTTGCAGATAGTGTAGTTGGCTCAAGCGACCTGAGCTTCGCTCGAGCAAACTCATCTTTGTTAGGATCACGGCTCGAGTGACCAAAAGGTTGACTCTAAGGGTGTAATAATGGCCCGACTCGGCCCATTCGGGCTCGGGCTTGTGCCGGCCTAATCGGGCTTTGCGGGCTCATGCCTTTTTAGTGGGCTAACCTGGATTGGCCCATGGTCCAAAAAGTGGGGCCTAGGCCCAAGCCCAAGCCCAAGCCCACTCATAATAGGGCCAAGGGCCTGGGCTCGGGCCTTGGGCCGCGGGCCGGGCCTAGTCGGGTTTTTTTTTTTTTTTTTTTTCAATATTAGGAATAAAAAATGAAAAAAAAATTAAAAAAAAATTATACTATAGTATTTTAGTTATGATTAATGAGATGTTTTGTTTGGTTATGTAATGTTTCATGGTGATATTTAAATTTAATTATGTATGACTTATGTTTTTTTAATTATGACTTATAACTAAAAAAGTATGCAATTATGTAATTTTTTTTCCTTTGAAATGAATAATTATATATATATGAAATTGAAACTTTCAATATTACAATATTAAATTATTTATATAACATTTATTGAATGAATAATTTTTATTTCAAAATGAAATAAAATATTACAAAAATTGATATTATTAAATAAATTAGGTGTAGATTATTGATGATGGTACATCAATTGCATCACTATAGGTCAAGTACATCCTAAATAGGTTGGCTCCTATTAGCCTACCAATCATTTACATTATACTTCACCTCAATAATCTAATACAAAAAAAAAAAAAAAAAAAACAAAAACTAAGAAAAAAAAGAAACGAAATGAAATAGTAAAAAATAAATTGTTGATCAATCATCGGAGGAAACAAACATTTCAATCATGTTGCCCGATGATATGCCATCCAAATCATATTGAATTCGCTCATTTTCACTATAATTTTGTCTTCTTGTAAGCACATGCATATGATCTCTGGATATCATCAGTGCCTCAACCATTTTCGGGTGAAAGCCTGCTCCTGTAGTCACTCAGCACCAGTCCACCTGCACTAAAAGCTATTTCTGAAGCAACTGTAGAAATAGAAACGGTTAGTATATCACGGGTCATTTGTGAAATCACAGGCCACATAGATTCATTTTGTTTCCACCATTCCAAAATGTCAAAATTATCAGAATCATCCACTGACGGGCTTTCCAAATAGCGTTGTAGTTCAGAACTACTTACACTTGTATGTTGAGATATTCTTCTACTTTTTATTACTGTGAAAATTCTTAATCTCCCGCCTCAAGATTGGACTGTTAGTGTAGTGTGTGTAGGTATATTTACAGATGTAGCTGCCCTGTATTCTTGAAATAATCTGTTGCATGTTTGCATAATAGGGGCAAACTGTATTTGATCAGCGAAAATATGCTCTAAAAATTCTTGTAAACCAACTTCTTTACATCTAGGATCAATTATTATGGCTAAACCTAATAGATGAGGCAAATGATGATAATATTTATCAAATTTTTCTTTTATTGAAGTAATACTGGTTACATAATATTCATTACCCATATATTTTATGAAAACTTTAATTATTTCTGCTAGCATATGTAAAACAAATGGTAAAGTAGGAATATATATATATATATATATAAGAAAATAATTTTATTGAAGTATCGAAAACTTTTAAAAAATCTTTATACAAGGCTACTTGGCGCCAATTAAGTTCAGTGGGTGTCAGTACTCCTTCTATTGATATTGTTGCAAAAAATAAATCTATTACTCTTCTTTGTTTACAAGCTATTTTTGACATATGATATGTTGAATTCCACTTACTATCTACATCTAAAATTAATTTTCTAAATGATATATTTTCTTGTTGACAAATTTTTCTATATTCTAAAATTCGATTACCAGAAGACATAATAGTAACAACTGCATTTTTTATTACAAGTACAGAAGTTTCGTATACATGCATAGCTTCTTTAACAATCAAATTTAAAATATGGACACAACAACGAACATGAAATAAATCACCATCAACAAGTAATTGTAAAGTTGATTTTAAACGGGCTATAGTTTGATTATAATATGATGCATTATTTAAACTAATCGTAAATATTTTATTTTGTAAAACCTACTCATATAATACATTTCTTATTTCTGCACCAAGCGAATGACCAAAGGTATAGAAGTTCAACTAATTTAAATGAAATAATTCTTTTATTTAATATCCAATCATTATCAATAAAATGTGCAGTGATACATTGATATTCAAAACTATTATTTGACCACAGATCAGATGTTAAACAAACTCTTCCATTCAAATTTTTAAAGATGTCAAATAATTCACTTTTAATATTCTCAAATTTCTTTAAAATCTTGTTTCTAGTAGTATTTTGTTGAAAAACTTTGATATTGCGGTGCAAACTTTCGTGAATCATTTCGGTAAAATCAGGACATTCATTAGTACTAAAAGGTTGTTCTTTTTAATAATATAATCAACTACAGAATTTTGGTGTATGTATAGGATCATATGAAAATATTTGCAAATTACCAGTTGATGAAGCCCCTGATTGCATTTAACTTTGAATATCAGGTTGTTTACTTTGTAAATGTTTGTCAGAATGCCTTTTTAAATGACTAGTACCCCCTACAAATGCAACACTAAGTAAACGTGTACAATATTTACATTTTGCTTTAAAACTAATTGTACCATTAGGATTATTTATAGATATTTTTTCAAAATGTTCCCAAACACTACTACTTCTGCTCCTAGATGATGATCCAATTGTTGGAAGATGAATATTAGAAGGAGAATCAATAGATTCATGTTATGTAGTATATGTATCAACATCGACATAAACATTAGGCATATTAGGATCCATAGTAATGTAAATAAAACAATATATAAGAATTAACAATTAATTTAAATAATGTGTAAATTCAATCAGTAAAAAATAATAATTAATGTATGTGCACAAATAATTAATGAAAAAAATGAGTAGTTAATAAATTTAATTAAATTAATTAATGTTATTGACTGGCGAATGCGATATAGAAATTTTCTTCTTTTGATAAAAGTTGTTGCACAATTGCAATAGTTACCTAGGGATGCCACTTCAAAATTAATTGAGAGTTGAGAGAAATTGAGAGTTTAAGAAAGATTGAGAGAGTTTAAGAGAGAGAGAGAGAGAGAAAGAGAGAGAGAATTATTTGTTGTGAGATTTATTTTGAAAATTGAAATATATTTATAATAGTTTGAATTATAACCGTTTGAATTGTTTGTATATTTATATATATCCGTTTGAGTTGCGTTTAAGTAGGAGATGTAACGGATCAATTTTGATCAGGGTAGTACTATAGTAGGGGGGTTGGCACAGAGAGAGAGGCTGCAGTTCTTTTTGACAAAAGATGGAGCTAGAGATAGATGTCAAAATATTGCCATGCTCTAGTCTTTTTAGGGATTCTCTTGTATACACATAATATTTTATAGCTTTGCCTCCACTCTCTTCATCTTCTATGTTCTGTTAGTCTATCGTAATATGATGAATAAATATATTTTTAATCAGAAATGATATGTTCCTTTAATTTGGGAGTTCTAAAAAAGTACTAATTATGTAAAAAATTTAAAAAAAAAGAAAAACAATCAAGACCAAAACATAACATCACATGAGACCCACACACCAATTAGAATTATTAAGTCTCTCAATTTATAGCTCCCAATCTTTTTTCATTTTTAATAAATAAAATTTGCTCACCATTTTTTCATATTATTTTATGTTTGTAATAGTTATAGGTAAGGTAACTCATGCTGCTATAGCAGAATAGGCTAGGCTAGGCCTGGGCTCTATAACTCTTTCTCTCTCTCCTTATTTTCTCTCTTGTTTCGGCTAGCACACTACACTGCCAGCCACAATGATAGTGTGGCAGGGTGTGGCGTGACACATACTCCATTTCTCTCTCCTTGCCCAATTTTTTTTATTAATTTGATTTTAATTTAATAAATTATTATTATTTTTTGTTTTATTTTTAAATTATTAATGCTATTTATTTAATTATATAAATTTTTATTTTTACAAGATTAATTTTTATTTAATTATTTTATTTATTTTTTTTATAAGATCAATCTTTTTATTTATTTATTTTAATTATTTAAATATTGTAAGTTGTTTTTTATTTTTATTTTTTGAAATTTGATCATTGGTAGAGAGAGGGTTGGATGGGTGGGCCGGGCTGCAGGGCTTGAAATTTTTTTGGGTTGGGTTGGGCCAACGGGCTGAGCTAACGGGCCGGTCCGAGCCCCAAATGCGAGGCCCAAGCCCAAGGTACTGGGCTGGGCTCGGGCTTAACCGGGCCGAAACGAGTCGGGCCCACCTCGGGCTTCGGGCCGCCTATGGGCCTTGGGCCATTTTTGCACCCCTAGTTGACTCGAGCGTAAAATGCGAGTTCTTAGTAGTTTTACAGACTAAGGGGTCCGCTCAAGTGACCAAAGCTTCGCTTGAGTGAACTGCCTTGTTTTCTGAAATTTTGCCAAATGTTCTAAAGTGCATAATTGCATCCTCATTCCATCTTAGGCATCTTAAGCCATGGTTTAAGCCACAATAATGAGGAAATAAATTAGAAACACACTAAGAAAGAATATAATAAGTCAAGTGTTTTCAGAGTGTGTGTTTCAGTATCTATTTGTCACGTGTTTGTGTAGGTCACCCGCTGTTGTCCGTCTGATTCGTCTGATTTGCTTCTGGAGCTATTTGTAAGTAACAACTATGTAAAGATATATTTGCTTATATGTATTTTCTGATAATAAGTTATATTCTGTTTTCTGAAACGATATTTTTTGAATGAATGAATGATTGTCCAATTTCTGAAATGTAATCATGTTATCCTTAGCATCTTTTATCTGATATCTGATATTTGTGATCTGTTACCTAGAACCAGGGATCTATGTGGTTTCCAATCATGGAACTATCTATCAAACCTATATGGTTATCTGTTACGATTATGCATAATCATCTGTCAGATTACTCTGTATGTGGGTCTTACATGACCATCAACTCGGTAGCTAATGGATGTACCATATATAACTGTTTACAAATCTGAATATGTATAAGAATCTATTTCTGATCTAAATTCTGATTTCTCAATCTGTTATGGATATCAGTCAACAAAACCTTTACTCTATTGTTATTCACTAGGCTTCAGCTCATTATTTATATTATGTATATAGGTGATCAATCGCGTAGGCTTGAGACTTCCAGTTTGGATCCTTTTGTGTCAACCAACTAATACGCCTCTCAAGGAGGTTCCGAAACAGTGATGTGGACAAGTCTTTTGTGACCAAGTTCTAAGTTTATTTTCTTTTGTTTAGATTATTTTTGTTTACTCTGTAGTTACGATTAAGTCCTTTTTCTTCTGTCTGTACATGTGATGACGTAAAGCTGACATATAATGTATGAATATGAAGTTTTAATTTTCTATCTTATATAAGTTTGCACAGCTCTATAGACATTGTATTTTGATGTTTCCTTCCGCTAGCCTCTTATTTTGTTAATCTGTCTCAGAGGCCTTTGGTAACTTAGGATTACTGACTGGTTACGACGCTAAATCTATGGGGGCGAGTTTGGGTCGTGATAGAAGGGCACGTACGGGGAAAGTGCAATATGTGCGGTGAGGATGTGAGTTTGTAGAGTTTCATTCTGAAATAACCGCATGTGCGGGGGTGAGTGCCGCACGTACAGGAACAACTGGAAGTCAGAATTGTTTTTCCCTTTTCTTTCCTTTGGTTGAGTACCCATCTCATTTCTGTCATTTCTCTCTCTCTCTCTAAAACTCATTTCTCTCCCTTCTCTCTTCATTCACTTTCACCAAACTTTGTTTAATCCTTGATTTCTTCAAATCCATTGAAGATTTGACCCAAATTCATTCATTAATTTTGGAGAGCTCATCAAGGGCTACATCTTGTGCGATGGAGATCAGATTTTGACACTGTCGATTTTGAGGGTTTCTTCTCTTCTCTTCTTCACAGCTTGAGGTAGAGGGTTTCTTAGAGTTATATATATATATGATTTTTAGCATGTCTTTGTCTTTTGATGGGATTATTGGGTTAGAAGTTTGAAAATTTGGGATATTGAGTTTTGGTATGTTGAAAAGTGATTTCTCTCTTGAATTTGTCCAAATTGATTTATTTTATGAGTATATGAGCCTCTTGGAAATCTATTGATAAATGGTTATATATATATGTAAGAAAAATTCTTTTTGGAAAGAAAATCCTAGATTTTGGAGATTTGGGGAAAAAGTTGATCTTGAGGAAAACTCATGAGATTATGGGAAATTGTAGAGAAAGGTAAAGAAAAATATTTTGTTTGTTATTTTGTTAAATCATCTATGAAATGGATGAATGTTTGTTGAGAAATTATCATGGATAGTATGTTGAGAATACTTGGATCATGGGAATTGGATAATTGTGTAAATTGTGAATATGGATTGTGTCATATGTCGCATGGATGTGGATATTGATTATCACTTGAAAACATTGAGAGATGTGGATGATTGTATTAGATTGAGGAATAAGTGTTGAGAATTGTGGAATTTTGTATAACTGCATTTGCATACATTTACTTGTATAGCTTTGAATATTGATTATTATGGCTATGTTTTTGAAATGGAGCTATTGTTTTGATAAAACAATTGATGATCTCGAAAGGTTTAGGGATAAATACTTTTGGTAAGTTTGGATAGGGGGTATAGTTTGGTAATGTTTAAGTTGGCTTGAGTGTCCAAGGTGAAAGATCGAAAACACGCGTGGAGTAGATATCACGTGCCTTCTAATTAGGAGCCGGTAAATTGGGGATTGATAGTGCTTGTTATGCCTACTTGCAGACACCAGTATAGGGATTACCTGAGTCTTATTTACCGTCCCATTTGTGTATTTTTAATTTTACTGAGATAACGTATTTTGAAACATGTGGTTTCAAAAGGGATAAATATATGGATTTTGAAGCATGGCATTGCATATCATTCATGTTATAAGACTGCTTAAAACATATATACTTTGTTAAGATTTTCCTACTGGGCTTTAATCTTACCCCTAGTGGATTTGTGCAACTAAGGATGTAGTGATCGCGCCTAACTAAAGGTGTGGGAAGTGTTTTGAGAGCACAAGACTCTTTTCTTTTGTTGTTTTTAAATGTGTTTCGGTAGTCATTTTTGTGTAACTAAACCTAAGCCTTGGAAATTGTAACCCATGGGGTATTCTTTTGTATTATTCCTTTTGTGTTACCCATCTCACATGCTATGGATTTATACTTTAAGAAGATTAAATATGTATTGCATGTGAGACTCATTTTGTAAATCTCTTATATATTAAGAAATACAACCACAGATATTTGAATTGCTTAATGTTGACTGGAGTTCATGATTTATCATCGGTATAGAATTAAGTCAGGATTATTATATGTTAATTATTTTAGGGGAGTTACACGTGCATGGTGTGGCCACACATGGGTTGTGTGCTCGCACATGGCTTGTGTAGCCACACAACCCCCCGACACCCAGTTTTGGTTTCAAAGTTGGACTATTGGTGCGTTTTGCTCGAGAGGCTCTAAAAGGAAGCGATGGGGCAACCCTAACACGACTTAGGGTGTTCCCAAAGGCTTCTTTTTGCCTATAAATAAGGTCTTACCCCTTTTTTCAAAGGATCCAAGTTATAGCCAAGTTTTGAATGTTTTAAGAGTGAGAGAAGAGTGAAACTTCCACCCTAAACTCAAATATGAAAATACTAAATCCTAGCAGTAACTCTACAACCTAAAGTAGATCTAGGGTTCGAACAAAGTGAATCAAATCATAGCCTAAGCCCGAGAGAAGCTTGCAAACAAGTAAAGCTCGACTTTCTCACTTGCTCTTCGGTTTGTGATCAAACTAGCAAGTAAGTCTTTGATTTTGTTTAATTTTAGTACCTTCTAATCTTGTTTTCATCATACAATCATAGTTAGGGTGTTAGTATGGCCAGTGGTGGAGTTAGGAAATTAAATAAGAGGGAACATTTCTTAATTGCAATTTTAAGTAAAAAAAATTCTTAAAATCAACAATAAAAAAAAATTTGAATTAATATTAAGAATAAAAACCTAAATATTTATTATAAAAGTTTTTAATGTAAACTTTTTAGATTGACTTTGAGGAAGTTTGAAAAGATAGTATTATTTGTAATTAGTGTATCATGAACAATATAAAAAAGTCTCGTATATAAGGGATGGTTTGGGATAATCTAAATAAGTGCACTTTTTGACTTTTTACGAAAAAATGTGCAGAAAAGTAGAGAGGTGATGTGATGAAAAAAAGATAAAAAGTGTGTACTTATTAGTACACCCCAAACAACGCCTAAGTCTTAAAATAAATTATATAATTATAAAATACAATTATTGTACAAAAATTGAATATAATGGTGATATCACATTATCATTGATATGTGGTATCACTAACCAACCAATAGTAACGCAATACATGGAGGGTGAGTCACACTTGTCGAATATAACTATCAATCTAATAAGTTCCACAGATTAATTATATTTACAAGTTAGTAATAATATGGCATCACAATTGTAGACGTCCCCGAACGTCCTGGGAGGAATCCCTCGTTTTGTTCATTAGGGCTCACTACAGTTCGGACTCAATGTCACGGTCCTGTATCTAACCTCACAGAGTGCAATACAAGACCGATGAATCATCAAAGAGTCCAAATCCGGCAAATCGTTTTTGAAAACAAATTTTTTGAAAGAAGTGCCAAACATGGACTGCTTTGCCAGATACAGAGTCGCCACATAAATATTTATTTTGGGGGAATTTAGGAAACCTTGACTCGTGCCTAAGGTTACGTGTCCGCCATCACCAAAGTTGCCTTGGCTCGGGAACTTGGGTACGATTGGAGAAGGTCACTTCGTGATCACCCCTGCTCGCCCGATCAAAGATCGGCCTCTACTGACCATGATATCTAGTTTTGAAAACATTATGCGTTCTTATTCCGGTTATTAGCCTAGATTTACTATGTGATGCGCACAGCATACAAGTATAGACTGGATCGCCTGAATTGGAACGAAACATCTCATGTTTGTTTTCAAAACGGTTTGCTACTCGCAAGTAGGCTAAAATGTGGATTTGCCACCCTCAGGTGGGCTTTAGAAAACACAATGATTTGCCACTCTCAAGTGGGCTTAAAACTCACAGTTAATGCATTATTCCAATTCAGATAATCCAACCTTCACCCACAGGCATTCAGGCAGGTATATCACATAAGCACATAGCCTCATGGTAAGCATGCTATCATGGCAGTCACTCACACGTATGCAAGGATGCTAAAGCATAAACACTTACCGAGTACTCTAAGCCAAAACAGAAGCTATGTTAGAAATCACTGCATGATCCTAACTATACAGAAATGCCTAATGCAACACATGCAAAAATGCAACTATAATAGGCTCGGCTATTCTAAGAATGGCATATGAGATGCTACAGCTAACATGTATTCAACTTGGATTTGAAATACGATGCAGTTAGTATGATGCACCGAGCCCGGTGCATGCAAGACAGATGAATGGATGCAAACATGCGAGCATAAGTATGCTAATTGAAACATTCCCTAAACTAACCATCATAAGCTGGTAAATAAAAGGGAGAAAGACGTGAGGTTGGAAGACATACATCACACACACACACACACTTATTAAAACTGTGCCCTCGCTCAGAGGGTCCGAATAAATAATACAGTCCGAATAAATATTTACAGTTTGAATAAATAATTAAATATTACAAAACCCTAATTAATTAACAAATTAACTAGGAAAGCGGATTAATTAGCATGCAAGCTATAAACTGGATTGCCTCAGCTCTGGTTTCGAATGATGAAAGATACATGCATGCTCGAGTCACCTCGTCGGGAAATTCCTCGCGATGCCCTGATTTGCCTCTGTTTGCAATTAATCCCGAAATGTTGTGCAAAGCTCTAGAAGGCTGCTGATTTCTGGTTTGCTGCAACAGAGAGCAAGAAAGGGGCATGGCAAAGTATTTTCACATATGTATGCACACCTCGATCCTTGTGCCACCAATCATGCATCTCGAGGCATGATGGTCGATGAGTCGAATTGCACGACTCGATGTGAAATGAATGCGCATGACAACACAACAAGGCCTAGACTCCATCACGGGTAATCCGGAGTGTCGGCAACTGGGAATTGAGGCACGTTCCATCACTTCGGGTACGAAACGTCCCTCGTTTCCCGTGTTTGGACTAACCCTACTTCAAACACAATGCAATGAGATGGCATACACAATGCGACTAACATGCAATCTAGCATACGCAATGCTATGGACTAAAATGGCATACACAATGCAAGATGGACTTACACCAATATGAGTGGACCTCAGCCACACCACATCAATGGCCATGGCGAAAATGAGATAACCGAAATACATGCAAACATGCACGAATGCAATGGAACGATCCTAAGGCACAACATGCAACTCTAACTAAGCATGGCAAATGATGAAATATGGCATACAAGCATGCAATTTCCAACTCTGAAACATGATGCACAATGGTCTCGAATCATGAAAATATGTCACATAATGCAAGCTAGATGGCCCAAATACCGAAACTAATAAAGTGTGTTACACTAGAGGTATACAAAGCAATGCACAAATGGCAAAACCAATCCCAAACAGGCCCTAGGCAGATTTGAAACAGTGGGGAAATGGCCTAAAATGATGGCTCGGAATGCAAAGAAATGGAGCTCATTCAATGGTCCGAAAATAAGGGATTCATGCACAACTCTCAAGCACACTTAAAGAGGAGAAAACATGAGGATATGGCATTCACATAAGCTCTGAAATATGATGCAAAATGACCCCAAAGCATGAGAACACCTCAGTATATGCATGCAATGGACCATGAAAGTCAAGGCTAAGCATGGATATTGAACTACAAACATACAAAACAAGCATCATTCGACCATGAGACCTGAAAACAGAGCTAGGGTAGTCCAAAATATGTACAAAATCAGTTTAAGGCATAGTCAAAATGTGCTAGAATCAAGGGTCAAAAAGCATGCAAAGAAAGCTAGTGAACCATGAGTTGTACTACAACTATATGAAACATATGAGAGCTCACCAAACCAACCAAAAAAAGAAGTATGCCAAGCCAAAATATGCCCCAAAACCCACTGAAACTCAGTCAATGCATACAAGAATGATAGGCTCCTTTGGAGGGCCATGCAAGGGGTTGTTCTACACATATATGACACACACACAAAATGGTAAAAAAAAACCTTTGGAAAGAGGTTATGAGGGTCCTAAAATCCACCAAAAAGGTCCTGAAATTAGTCTAGGAAGCATGCAAGTGAAAGCCCCTTTGAAAGGCCTTGAAGAAGATTACTCTACACATGCATAATAGACACTTAATATGGCAAAAAGGGCTCCAGACAGAGTTCATGCAGGTCACAAAACTCATCAAAAATGGCTTGGAGCATGGCTTCGAAACATGCAAATAGAGGCTCCTTTGTAAGGCCAACAAAGCTAGTAAAGAGAATATGGGGTGAGAGGGTCACCCCTCTCTGATTTTGAAGCTCAAAGACATATGTTAGCCACTGAAAATCCACTGAATTTTAGTGGCTAAAAGGCCAAACCAAGGCCAACACAAATGCTCTAATGCATAGCTCAAAACATGAGGAAATGAAACATGCAAGGAGGTAGATGACCCCCAACATAAAAATAGCCTTAATCAAACTTGAAGAGGAGCTCAAAATAAGACTTTTTTAAGTTTATGACAAAGCCCAAATATGCTTGCAAATAAGGCTAAAGAATGAAGAAAAATAAGGACCAAAAGAGGGAAATAGAGACTTACCCTTGTAGCCAATAACTCCAGCAACTTCTGGACCAAAACAGTGAGCTCTCAACCTCTGAAAAATAGCTCCAAGGTACTTAGGATGGTAGTAGAGGTGTTGTTCTTGGAGGTGTAGGGCAATGGGGCTAAGAACTTCAACCTTTGAAGCTAAATGAGAGAGATACAAAGAGATGTGTATGCATGAGCCTTAAACAAAATTGTGAACCCTAGCAATGGAAGAGGGGGCCTCCTTTTATAGAAAAGAGAGGCCAAAGCTTCTCTTGGAAGCTTCAAACCAAGAATAAACATCCTCCATACACGTGTATGGAGGATGCATTCTGAGGCTTCCATGGCAGCTTGGCTTCTCAATGAGACAAAAAAGCAGAAGGCTGGCCGACCAGTTAAGGTGGTCGGCCGACCAATCCCCCTGGTCGGCCGACCAGGGGTCAAAAGGGTCAGGTTGAAAAGGTGGTCGGCCATACTAGATTGGTGGCCTCCCAGGTGAATGCAACACAATAGTGGTATGAGAGACTCGAAATTGTGGCTCAAAAGTGAGGGAGACCAAGGGGTCAAAAGGTTCAAGAAGAAAAGGTGGTCGGCCATACCAGATTGGTGGCCTCCTAGATGAATGCAACATAATGGTGGTATGGGAGACCAGGAATTGTGGCTCAAAAGTGAGGGAGACCACTTACCTGCCAAGAAAAACCGGCCGACCGGGGAAAGGTGGTCTCCGAGAAGAAAAGGTGGTCTCCTACCCTACTACCACGTTCCTAACGATGAAACTAGGGTCCATGCCAAAAATGAACACACACTGATGCAAAACGAAGGTTCGGGGGCCAAAACGCGCAGTCAGGTGCCCCGAAAACAGGCTGTTAGGCACTGAAGGTGGTGTATGACCACAAAGGTGGTCTCCCGGGCCATAGTGTCCCTCTAGGGAGAGGGAACAAGGTGTGTGCCAAAAATCGGAGCAAACAGAGAAAGTTAAGCGGTCCCGAACCGAGGCACACGGCCGACGACTCCGAAAATAAAAAACTGGTCTCCAAACGGGAATAGTGGCCTACGACCACGAAACGTAGCCTACGGCCACTGAGAGATGGTCTTCAAGACCTCTCCCTCCCTTCGGGAAGAGAAAACAGAGAAAACAAGACCTGATTCGCAAACCGAGGCAAAGCACAAAAGAGTCCCGAAGTCTAGAAACAAGGCTCTCAGTTGAGACTCTGTGACCTCAGAATGAGCACAATATGCATCATCACTGAGCGCTAAATCGGCGACGTCTGAGTCTTAAGGTCGGTCAAAAATGAGGTGTTCACAACAATTCCATTGAGATTTTTTTTAATAGAATTTTCATATATAATAATGTGATTGTTGTGATCTATTCATTTCAATTAAAACAATTACTATTATTCTCATAATTTTTAAAATGAAATTGAATGTTATTTCTAGATAGTATTTTTATTTAAAATATTTTCTTTATATACATATGCAAAAAAAAAAAATCCAAAAAACCAGGAGGCACATGACCCTCTAGATCCATAGTAGATCTGTCCCTGAGTATGGCATAAACCATTATGTAGGTTAGTCAACTTGCTCGCTTCTTTTTGCATGTTTTGTTTAAGTTATTTAAATAACATGTTTAGGGTAGTGTAATCATCATATAATCATGTATTTAGTCCGGTTTAAGTGTCATTGTATATCTTAGCATGTATAGCTTTTGTATGTGTTAGTTGATTTTTGTGCATTAAAATCATGTTAGGAGCCTTGAACCAGGCTTAGGGTTGCATATTGTATGTATAGTAGCATGGTTAGGTCATTGTACATTGTTTAATTCATATTTTGTATGGTTAGACGCTTGGCAATGGAATCCGATTAAGTTCTCACTTCTTAATAGCATGTTGCTTGATTGTTTTGTTATATAATGCAAGTCTATGTGCTTTTGGTGAACTCTTGGTTGTTTTGAATGCTTTTCATCAATATTGCTTGATTTAGTTCATGTTTGTGGCCATGCAATATAAAATCTCTTTTTTTGGTGGAAAATCATAGTTTTTGGTAGAAAATATGACTTTATTCATTGGATTTGAATTAACTGGTATTTTCTTTATTCAAATCACCTGGTTTTAGGGTTAGTAGAAGAATAGGATTAATAAAGTTTGTGGAATAATTAATCATTAAATCTCATAAAATAGAATATTAGTATCGGCCAATCTTTCGACTGGGCGAGAGGAAATGCATCAATTAATAACCTTCCCATTTTGTATCTAAATTCTCAAGCTTAGAATATTTGGTTATAACAGATCGGTGCCTTTATTTGGTTTTTATTGTTAAATTTTTTTTAATTTCATATAAAAATAAAATGACGACTCTATCGATGTGGAAAAACGAGTTGGCATAACATAGTGCGAAAACACGCCTTATGTTGGAAAAGGCACGACGTCCACAATGAGATGACCTCATATACACTCATAGCGACACTGTTTATAAAGAACCGCTATTTCTTTTACATTCAACTTCTAAAAATTATTTTAATTGTCTAGTAAATGCATTGATTTTAGGATATTTTTATTACCAGCCGCATCAAACTTCAAAGTGATTCATCCCCGAAATTTGGGCCCCGAATCTCCCGAAATGCCATTTCAAGTAAAAAAAAAAGAAAAAAAAAAGAAAACAGTTTCCAAAAATAAAAATTAGGGAGATTAAGGGGATTATTTTTAGGGGGATTTTTCATTTTCCAACTTCAAATTACACAATTGACAACCAAACTTATACCAAAATACAAAATACAAAATATTCAAAGTCAAAATATAAATGAACTATTACAAAACATATGAAAATATAAATTTTTTTTATATCCAGTAATCTAATAACCAATGAAGTACAATTAATTTACATTTACATCATTGAAGAAAAAGTAAAATAAAATAAAATCAAAATAAATAATTTCAAATAGAGAACAATTTGAGTAAAACTAGAAAAGTCACAATCAACCGGCAAACCACGGATTCTCCATAATCTAACCTGCAAATAAGAAATCCAAAAGGATAGTATTATGATCACAGTTCCTAAAAGAAGTTTCCAAAAAAAAGTTACCAATTAAAAACTTCTGTAGGCATGTATATAAAGCTAAAAATATAGTACCTCGTCTTGAATGCAGGGATTAAATCATGCACCGAGTGAAGGGGAATCATAATAGCCTAATTATATCCAAGTAACAAAATCATCTGTGGTACCTATATCAAATCAAAATCCTCACTTGAATCGAGTTGAAGTCTCTCAGCATATTCTTGCCAAAAAAGAAAGATAAAGTATTTATCCATTAAACATGATGATAATACAAACCCACACACAAGCCTCTAAATGGCAAAAAAGCAACCTCTAAGAGACCTCTCAATTGATAAGAGTATGGACTAAAATTGAATATATAGGAAAAACCGTAACTTTCTACAAAAATGGTTTCAAAATCTATACATAATAACTTGAGTTTTATGCAAGACACTACCATATATCCATACATCACCTCATATTAGATTACAGAAATCCCTACCTGAGAGCAAGATGAGGAGAAACCTAAGATTTTGAAAGTGGGCGAAATGAAGATCAACACCGATAGCTATGAAGCTCTCGTTGAGCTCTACAACGTTACTTTCCAAGCCGAAGATCAACTCACTTTAGCTAACCCAAATCTAAGCTTCTATGACGTATCAATGGAGGACAGAGAAACTAGAGAGAAAAGAGGAAGAGAAAAGAAGAAAGTGAGAGAAAAAGAGAAAGAAAACGCGTTTCGAAAATATCTTTGCTGAATCGATCAATGGCACAAAAGAATGAGATCGATCGCACAAAAATGGGTAGCCATTAGATGAAAATACAGAATTTGACTAGATGAAGCAATTGATCCTTCGAAGCAATCGATCGACAATCGGTCACACAGTGATCGCCAACTACAGGATAAAGCATGAAATCAATACAAGTGGGCAATGGCAATCCAAAAATCATATTTTTTTACTTTTAAATTCACAATGACAAACCCTATAAACACTTCCTCAGATCCTCGAATGATTACATCGCGTCAACAAACAAAATAACCACGACAATAGTTATGAATTGAATATTCAATCTCGAAGGAAATAAGGCCACGTCTATGATCAATCAAATCAAGATTAGCACAATCCTAACGAAATGAAAAATGGCAAAAGTAGTAAAACATAGATTTTGTTTTACATGTTATTAAAATATCATTGAAAACAAAATAAAAAAATGGTTAATTGGTAAAAAAATCCAGAGTAGTATGTTATTTTATCTAATGTTTAATGTTTTTTTGATGATACGGACATATATTAAACAGTCGTAAGTATCAGAAAAATCACCAAAAAGTCGCTAGTAGTGGGCGGCAGCACCTGGTGGTAGTGAGGCGGACAGATAAGGCTCTACAGTTTAGTTCTCTACAGTTTACGTGCAGTTGTATGAAACAGTGTCGTTTTGAAAATAAAAAATAAAAAAAATAAAAATAAAAAAGGAGTAAAGAAGAAAAGAAGACCGTAGCAACTGCATCCTCTCCCCTTCTCCTTCTCGTCGGCACCGCTTCGTTCAATCCTCCATCCTCCGCATTCTTCATCTCTTCTCTCCTTCTTCTTCTTGCCTTGTATAGATTGGTGAACAAATCAAATATGGTTTTGCAGAGAATAAGAAAAGGGAGGGAAACAGAGACAATAAAGACAAAGGTTGCAGGTGGCAGAGGCAATCTAGGCTGCGTGATTTGCTTGATTTGGTTCGTTTCTCTGTCTCTGTCTCTGTCTCTCATGCTTGTGGCAATCTGGCCAACTATAGAGAGATGGGGATGGGTGAGGAGGAGGGGGACAGAGGCATTGGTGTCTACGGGAGATGGGGAAGATATTTGCAACGGTGACTATGGCCTTAGGATTTGAAGGGGTTGTCGCTGGTCGGAGTAGGGTTAGGGCGGGTGGGGTTTGGGCAGAGCAGAGCCAACGAGGAGTGAAAATGAAGGGGCGAGCGGCTATTGTGGTCTCCTTCTTCTTTTTCTTTATTTATTTTTTTCTTTTTATATAAATAATTTAAATTTATTTTACTTCTAGATCCTATATTTCATTAATTTAATCACTACAACACATATCTATTCATAAATTTCATATTTCATCAATTTAATTTTTACCGCATATATCATTCATGAATCTCATATTGTATTAATTTAATTTCCACTATACTATACATATCCATATTGGATAAATTATGGGCCACCACCACTAGCAGCAGCAGTAGAAGGCCTTCTCTTCCCAACTCACATCGACATACACGAGCTGACAAATTTATATAGGCTTTGTTTGGTTTAGTTTTAAAATTATAATTCGAATGTGAAGTTGTGATTTGTAAAATTGTAAGTTGAGTTTTAAAAAAAAAAAAATTTATATGGTTATGAGTTTTGAAAAGTGCTTTTAAATTTTGAGTT
This sequence comes from Camellia lanceoleosa, assembly GCA_025200525.1. Lineage (NCBI taxonomy): Eukaryota > Viridiplantae > Streptophyta > Magnoliopsida > Ericales > Theaceae > Camellia > Camellia lanceoleosa. The sequence continues at coordinate 72,069,742 of CM045770.1, read as the reverse complement.
TTGAAAAGAATTTTGAGTTGTATTTTGAATTTTGAGTTTTTGGATTTTGAGTTGTATTTTGAAAAGTTTTGGATTTATTTTTTTAAAATATTAAAAAATGTTTAAGAAATGTTTATTTTTTTTATTTTAAATATATAATTTTCATTTAATTTTTTTTTATTTTAAATATTTTTTTATTTTATAAATATTTTAAACTCAAAACACAATTCCACACTCAAATCGTATCCAAGTATATAACTCAAAACTCAATTCAAAAATTATTTTCATAATTTATAAACAAACACATAACTCGAAACTCTACACTATATTCAAAACTCCACACTCAAATCGTAACCAAACACATAATAAAAAAATTAAAATATTTAAAAATATGTTTATAAAATAAAATAAAATATTTTAAAAAATTATATATTTAAAAAAAATAATTTTTTTAAAATTTTTTAATATTTAAAAAATATATTAAAAATATTTAAAATAAAATACAATATACAAATGTATGAAATATAGTGCACACTAAAATAAATAAATAAATATTAAAAATATAAAATATTTATCTAAAAAAATAAAATTAAGAAATTTTTTAAATATTTAAAATAATAAATCCAAAAATTTTCAAAATACAACTCAAAACTCAAAATACAAAAAAAAAAAAAAAAAAAAAAAAAAAAAAAAAATCTTTTCAAAACTTATAATCAATTTCCCTAGCACTACTATAATACAGTTTAAAACCGATATCCTCAATTTGCCTAACTTTCTCACACGTCCACTTAGTTTATTGTATGCAAGCTATACTAACTCTTCTTCTGATCATAACATCTATTAACTATATCGTCTTACCAGTTAAGGTTCATATATTCTAAGTGGCTATCTTAAACCTATAGTCTTGGACTAGCTTCTTTACTCGTGTTCGTCCAGAAAAACGTGGGAACCTTTGCCCATTTTTCACCGCACCGCACCTAGGCATCAATGCAGCCCCCCTTGCTCACTTTTCGAAACACCCGGAGGCAGGCGCAACACGTCATTTGAGGGGAACGACCTAGTATTTAAACGATTCAAAGTAGGATTTATTATCATAAAGGATCCGAGCGGCTTTTTTACGTGTTGGTTGTCAGCTATCTAACACACAACCCTCCTCATTAACCCGGGCTTGGGATTGGCAGAGTTGTTAACAACCCTGACGGAGTTCAACAACATAAGAAAGTGGCTCCAAATATTCTTTGTAAAATTGCAGCCAAAAAATAAATGGCAATGGTCCTCAACAGCTTGTCCACACACTTTGAGCCAAACCACATTTACAAACTCGATCCATATTAACTAATCTCCCAAGGGCTCCTAACCATAGAGTAAAAGACCACCTAGGAACATTGTGATTATACCAAATAATGTTTGCCTAGGGTACAATTTGTTGCTTTTCTCTGATGGCATCCCATACTAATTTAATTGAGAATTGTTCATTGTTTGTAGCTACCTATTTCACCCTGTCTTCTTGCCCCTGTTACTAGATTCATAGTTGCAGGAATTTGTTCAATTATCCTTTTCAGAGCCTCACTTTGTCTGGGAGGCCAGTGCCAAACACCATTCTGTATCATAGTAGCCACTTTAGTGTTGTGTGCAGGGGATAGAGAAATAAACACCAAAACACACTCACAATAGAGAAAAAACAAGATTTGCATGGTTCAACAATGCGGCTACATCCACGGGCAGTGAATTTCACTATATAGAGAGAAAATAACAAGAGTATTTCACTCACTCAATCCCTTACAAGTCACAATCTCAATACCTTACCTCATTCCCTTTAATAAATGCAGATTGAGAGGAATCAGTAACTTCAGGAAGCACCTATTTTAATCTATTAGCAATAACCTTTGCAATGCACTTGTAGGTAACATTACAACAAGAAATAGATCTAAATTCTTTACAAGAGTTGGGATTTTTCACCTTTGGGACTAAAGTTATTGTTGTACTGTGCCATGCTTTAAGTAAATTGCTTGAGTGGAAGAAAGACTTTACTGGAACCACTATGTCAGAACTCACCAGATCCCAGTTCTTCTGATAAAAACCAGCATCATACCCATCAGGCCCAGGGAATTTATCAGCCTTGATACTGAACATAGCTCTCTTTACTTACTTCTTTTGTGACCTCCTTTATTAGCCTGTGCTTCATATTTTCTGATACTTTGGGCAATCTTATATGGTTTAAACTATCCATAGCTTCCTATTTCTGCTCAAATCTGGTACCTAAAAGAGACTTATAGTAATCAACAATTTCTGCTTTGAGCATATTAGATGAATCTAACACCGCACCATCTTTGGCTTTGAGACTAAGGATTTTGTTATAAATCCTATTAAATTAATGTATACAGAAAGAGAGAGAATAAATTGTATGTATTGAATGTTGTATATATTGATCTTATACCTTATGTACATGGTTGGTCTCCTTTATATAGGAGATGTGGATCTAGTGGAGTAGGTGGAGTATATATTAACAGCCCCCCTCAAATTCAAGGAGGATAGGCACAAACCAACTTGAGTTTTGAGAGAGTAACAAAACAGGAAAATAAACTAAAAATAAAATAAAATATGATAGGAAACACTGTGTGTAGAAGACACTGTATGGTCGTGTCAGACCATTGGAGGAGACACTGTATGGTCGTGTCGGACCGTTGTAGCAAACACTGTGTGTAAAAGACACTGTAGGGTTGTGTCAGACCGTTGGAGAAGATACTGTATGGTCATGTCTAACCACTATAGAAGACACTGTATGGTCATGTTGAACCATTGTAGAAGACATTATGTGGTCGTGTCGGATCGTTGGAGAAAACACTGTATGGTTGTGTTGTACTGTTGTTGAAGACACGGTCTGGTCGTATCGGACCGTTGGAGAAGACACTGTGTGGTCGTGTCAGACTGTTGTAGAAGACATTATGAGATCGTGTCAGACCGTTGTAGCAGATACTGTGTGGTCGTGTCAGACCGTTGGAGAATACACTGTATGGTCGTGTATATAAATAGCCCAAAGATATACATGTATATATAAATTGCGCCCTCAAAAGTCACGCCCAATACATGAAAAGTCACGCCCAATACATCAAAAGTCGTGCATGACACTGTGGCTTCGAGTGTCGCGCGATTCATGTGGCTTTCACTCCCGTTTGTCGTCTGCGTCTTTTCGCTCTCTATTTAAATCGAGGCTGAGGCTAGATAGAGGCAGTGCAAAACAAACCATTTTGAAATCTCTTCGTTCTCTGATAGCTGCAAACCCTTTTTGACATTCCTTGAAACACTCTGCTTCTGTAAAACACTCTATAACCCCTAACATAACATGGCCTCTTCTTTCTGTGGTTCGCTCACCTTTTTTTCAGACCTGAATGGGTGCACAATAGAGATAACCGGTTTGGTCGCTCTTGAAGTGCAACCAAGCGCCCCTGGACTGAGTGCAGCTGCCTTTGCTCCATTAAACTTTCTGATATTGTCAGTGGAGCAAATAGTGGCAGTGCAAACGGACATTGAAGCCAACCATTTTACGCTGAAGTCGTGCTTGGAGATAGTGATTGCGGTCTCCAAGTTGTCGTACCGGCTGTAGAATAGAACTAGTGAGGTGCACCAGTTAAATGTCCAACTCGTTCTGCTCCAGCGCATGTATAAGGATGTGCGAGCAGAGATATGCGCACTGAAGGCAGAAAACAAAAAGCTAAAACCGAAGGCCACAGTTATGTTCCGATTCGGAGGTCCGCCATATGCTGCGTTTGAGGAGCAGTGAGGTGTCAACCCGCTCGGCGGTCTTGGAAACACTGAGGGAGGGCCATCAAGGGTCGACCAAGACAAAGGCAAGAGGAAGAGATCGGCGGCAGAGTAGAGGAATGAAAAATCCCTCTTGTGTATATGGTGTTTGTTTGTTTTTTTTTTTGGTGTAGAACTGTGATCGGTGTTGATCCCCAATATGAATAAAATAAGTTTGCTGTGCAAACCGGATGGTAGGAATGACAGTGTAGAAAAATCAGTTGGTTTTTTTTTTTTTTTGGTTTTTGAATGGAAAATGGAAGATAAAATAAAATAAATAAAGGGAAAGTGGGGGTAGTGGGATCAGATGATCGGGTTCTGAAATGGTGGGATGAAAAAGAAAAAATAAAATAAAATAAATAATAATAATAATAATAATAATAATAATAATAATAATAATAATAATAATAATAATAATAATAATAATAATGGGTCAAATTGGGAGAGTGTAAAGAATTATTATTTTAGAGGATGGTGTTTGGTCAACATGATGATTATGTCTTCGGTGGAAGAGGACATGTTTAAAAAAAAAAAAGCGAGGATGAATCGGTAGATATAGGTTGGGTGGAGGATAATAGCGTGGGTAATATATTTTTTTTAAAAAAACACACCTTTGGTCACAGATTGTCTGGCCAAACTAGCCATTCGAATTTTTTTTTTTTGGGGAAGGGGGGGGGGGGTGTAGAGAAAAGGTTAAAAAAAAGGAAAATGTGGGATTTGAAAAAAAAAATAAATAAATAAAAATAAACCACAATGAAAGGAGAGAGTGGGGAACATGTGAGGCAGTAATGCTAGGTTTCATGAGAAACTTTTCATGAAAATAATCATGAGAGTTTTGTGACCCTTGGATTACACTTAGAATAAAGCACCACACACTAATCAAGGTAATCCAAGGATCATAAATTTTTCATGATCATTTTCATGACAAAATTTTCATGAACCCTAACTTTTCTCCATGTGAGGGGATAGCGGGTATTTGGTGGAACAGAGGAGAGAGTGGGGAACATGTGATAAGATCATGATGGCGTCTCTTCCGATTCATCGAAGCTTTCAAACACGGCGAGAGTTAAGCAAATCCAGTGCGACAGCAGAGTTGTTCCTGTCCTAGGAGTTGTAACTCATTGGAAACCCAATGGAAATCTTAGCGACCAGCGACGATCTCTGAGCTATGGCTTCCTCTTTCTCTCAATAATGTGTTTGCTTGGTTTTCCAATCTTCTTTGATCAGACATCTTTGTTTGAAGATATGAGAGAAAATAGAGAAGAAAGCAGTGCTGATAGGATGTAACTAAATGATGTAGGTTGATGTGTTTGATCGACATGCAACTGAAGGGATGCGTGATCGACGTGAGGAGGAAAATGAGAAGGGTGATGTGTTTGATCGACATGATTGATTGGCTTGTTGTAGACACCCCATTTTTGACCGACGTTAAGACTCAGACGTCACCGTTTGAGCGCTCGGTGATGTTGCATACTGTGCTCGTTCAGAAGTCTCAGAGTTGCGGCTGTGCGCCCTGCCTCCGAACTTCCGAACTTTCTTCTCTACCTTGTCTCGGTTTGCGAACCAGGTCCGGTTTTCTCTGTTTTCTTTCCTGAGGGAAGGGAGTGGTCCCGTAGATTATCTCCCGGTGGCCGTGAGCTACTTTTCGTGGCCGTAGGCCATTCTGCCCATTTCGGAGCCCGGTTCCCGGTTTTCGGAGCCGTCAGGCCGTGTGCCTCGGCTCGGGACCGCCCAACCATCTCCGAGTTCTCCGGTTTTTGGTAGAGACCTCTGTTTTATAGTTCCGAGGAACACTGGGGCCTCTGATGCCCACATCGTGGCCGTATGCCACTTTCGGTGCCTGTAGCCGGTTTTCGGGACCCCGAATCGCACGGTTTGGGCCCCGAGCATTCATTTTGCATCGGTTTTCTCTGATTTTTGGCAGGAACCTCTGTTTTGTCATTCCGAGGGACACTGGGGTCGCAGATACCCACTTCGCTGCCGTACACCATTTCCGGCACCCGCAGCCCATTTTCGGGATCCCGAATTGCTCGGTTTTGGCCCCGAACGTTCATTTCTCCTTAGTTTTTGTTCAAATTTGGTAGGTACCTCTATTTCAACACCAGGAAGATCACTGGGGGGTGGGAGGCCAGCAATTATCCCAGATAGCCAGTTTCGCTCCTCCGGAGCCCGTTTTTCTCACTTCCGGGCCAATGTTGAACACCCTGGGGGTATTTTCTTCCAACCAAAGCCACATATCTGTGATCAGGGGATATGGGAGGACCCTAAACAAGCATGGTCGGCCAGAAAATTGGAAGTTCATTTTTGGGCCTCTCCTTCAAATCCAATGTTGTGGCTCCTGCTTCAGTGTTGCCAAATTCCAACCTTGGAACCTTGTTCCACACATCTGGGAGGACACCAAGGGTATATGGTAGGCCAGAAATTGTGCATTTCATTTTTGAGGCTCTCCTTCAAGCTCTATGTTGTGGCTCACCTTGAGTTGCAGATTCCGACCTTGGGTCCTTGACCTCCACACTTGGGAGGACACCACTGCATGGTGGTCGGCCAGCAATTTTTGAGTTCATTTTTTGGGGGTGGCTGGCCGGCCATGGTGAGTGGCTGGCCGACCAGGTGGGGTGGCTGGCCGGCCACCTCCCAGAAAGTTACCTGGCCGGCCAGATTCTTGCTTTCCGATTTCAAGATTGTCCGATATTTTTGAAATATCACCCCATCCGAGGATATTTTGGGAGGAAAGCTTGGATGCTTCTCCCTCCTTTTACACCCTTTTGTGCCTATTTAAAGGGACCAATGACTCCTTCCTCAAGGTTAGAAAAATTGCCTCAAGACATCTCTCTCTCAAAGCTTCATTTCCATAGCCAAAACCTTGAAAAACTTCCAAGTTCCTAGCTCCCTCTTCATCAACCCTTAGCTCCACCCTCAACAGTATCATTCCAGCACCAAGGAAGTGTTCTCCAGGGGTTAAGAAGCAACAAATTCACGCCAAGAAGTAGCAACACTTGGATCTTCAAGGGTAAGTCTCCAAATCTCATCTTTGTAGCATAATTTTCCATCCTATCTCTACTCTATCTCCCTTTGTTTTTTGGGCTCCCACCCCCACCCGTTTTAGGCTTATTTTGTGCCCCTCTTCAACTTTGTAGAAGGGCCCACCATCATGTGGTGTCCGTATGGTACACTTGTCTCAATATCTAGCTTATATGTCACAATCTTGCATGTTATTTTTAACCTACTTGCATTTGTTTTTGGGGCTCCGAAGCCTACTGGTTTTGTGCTTATATTGAGCCCCTCTACAACATTGTAGAAGGGGTCAACCTCATTTGGCCATCCCATATACCACCTCCTTTGAAATCCACTTTAGGCCCTATTTCTTGCATGTTTTGTATCCTTTTGTGATTTTGGTTTTAGTTCTTGGTCAGAACTGAAAGGGTCTTATTTTGACCCCTCTACATGTTTCATGAATAAAGTTTTGTTGTTTGGTGTATGCTTTGCATATCTCTTGTTATAACCTCTTTTGGGCTCCATTTTGCATAGAATTTATAGCATGTTTATATTCTGTTTTTGGGGCTGCCATCTTCTGTAAATGTGCTTATTTTTAGGCCCTCTTCAATGTTGTAGAAGCATGTTTGTTCATTTGGGGTTTGTATATATCACTTGTCTCAATACCCTTCTTTTAGCCCCTATTCTTGCATGCTTTTGTTGCTATATCTATGCTTGCATTTTGGCCTTGTTTTGTATTGTAAAAATGTCATTTTTGGGACTGCCTTACTACTGTCTTTGCTTTCGTGTGCCAATTTTGCATATTTAGCATAGCCGTAGGCCATTTCGGGCACTTAGAATTGCATTTCGGGATGATTTCATGCGTTGATTTTCATTTCGCATCATTTCGGGGCTGTTTTCCCCTTCATTTAGTGGCTGAAATTTGTCTTGCATGCTTGCATATCACTTCCCATGTCATTTTACGCCTTAATGCATTGCCTCGGTTTGCGTGCCTGTGGGCACGCACTTCGAGGCACCCCGGTTTTATCCGACGGCCTCCTACGTGAGTGAGCTGAGGCTCTCCCATGTTGGTGTAAGCCCATCGCGGCATTCCGTGTGCCATTTCATTGCATTTCATCATCGCCTCGGTTTGCGTGCCTGTGGGCGCGCATTTCGAGGCACTTCGGTTGTATCCGATTTTCATCTTTCATCATCGCCTCGGTTTGCGCGCCTGTGGGCACGCGTTTCGAGGCACTTCGGTTTTATCCGATTTTCATTGCATTTCATCATCGCCTCGGTTTGCGCGTGCGTAGGCGCGCATTTGGCACGCCGGTTTATCCGATTTTTATCTTTCATCATCGCCTCGGTTTGCGCGCTGTGCACGCAGCGTTTGGCTGCCGGTTTATCCGATTTTCATTGCATTTCATCATCGCCTCGGTTTGCGTGCCTGTGGGCGCACATTTCGAGGCACTTCGGTTGTATCCGATTTTCATCTTTCATCATCGCCTCGATTTGCGCGCCTGTGGGCACGCATTTCGAGGCACTTCGGTTTTATCCGATTTTCATTGCATTTCATCATCGCCTCGGTTTGCGTGCCTGTTGGCGCGCATTTCGAGGCACTTCGGTTGTATCCGATTTTCATCTTTCATCATCGCCTCGGTTTGCGCGCCTGTGGGCACGCGTTTCGAGGCACTTCGGTTTTATCCGATTTTCTCATTTCATCATCGCCTCGGTTAGCGTGCCTGTGGGTGCGCGTTTCGAGGCACTTCGATTGTATCCGATTTCCGTTTCATATCATTTTCATAGCATTGAGCATGCTAGGTTGTATATTAGTTGCATTTCATGCATATCATGCATATTGCACCGAAGCAGCGCGTTTTTGTACTCCGAGTAACGGAACGGTCCTCAATTCCCAAGTCACCACCACTCCGGATTACCCATGACGGAGTTAGGTTTTCATCTGCATTCATCCCATATTGAGTTGTGCAATCCGATTCATCTGCCATCATGCATCGGTATGCGTGATTGGTGGCACGAGGATCGAGGCATGCATATATTTGTGAAAATACATTGCTATGCCCTTTTCCTGCTCTCTGTTCTGACAAACCGAGGATCAACAACTTTTCAAGTCCGTGGCGCATTTCGAGAAAAAGTGCAAACAGAGGCTAATCAGGCATCGATTGGATTTCGCCAGCGACCCAAAGATACATCATCTATCGAAGCGAGGTAGTCCACAGCCTACGCACTTTCTGACTTTCTTAGTTTAATTTGTTAATTAATTAGGAATCAGTATATTTCTTTGTGATATTCTTTTATTCGGTCTCATTATTATTTATTCGACCCTCTGTAGGCACAATTGTAATAAGTGTGGGTGAGTGTGATGTATGTCTTCCAACCCCCATTTCTTTCTCCCTTTTATTTACCCGCTTACGATGGTTAGATATAGGGCATATTTCATTTAGCATACAGTATGATAGCATGTTTGCATTCATTCATCTGTTTTGCATGCACCGAGCTCGGCACATCATACAAACTGCATTGTATTTCAATTCCAAAGTTGAATACTTGTTAGTTGTAGCATTTCATATGCCATGTTTAGAATAGCCGAGCCTGCTATAGTTGCATTTTGCATGTGTTGCATTAGGCAATTCTGTATACTTAGGACCATGCACGATGTCTAAGCGGTTTTTTGTTTTGGTTTGGAGTACTCGGTGAGTTTTATGCTTTAGCATCCTTGCATGCGTGTGAGTGTTGCCATGATAGCATGCTTACCATGAGGCTAAATGCTTATGTGATATAACTGCCTTGAATGCCTGTGGGTGGAGGTTGAGTTATCTGAATTGGAGCAATTCATCGATTGTTTGTTAAGCCCACTAGATTGTGGCAAAATCTGTATTTTAAGCCTACCTGCGGGTAGCAAACCATCTTTCACAAACAAACATGAAATGTTTTGTTCCAATTCGACGGCCCGATCTATACTTGTTTCTTTGCGAGCATCACATAGTAATCTAGGCTAATAACCTAATAAGAACTCACAAAGTTTTCAAAAGCAGATATCATGGTTAGTAGAGGCGGTCTTTGACCGGCGAGAGGGTGCTCACGATGTGACCTTCCCTAATCGTACCCAAGTTCGAGCCAACTTTGGTGATGACGGACACGTGGCCTTTCGCACCGAGTCGGGGTTTCCTAAATTTCCCATTTTAAAATATTTAGGTGGCGACTCGTTATCGCAAAGCGGTCCATGTTTGGCACTTCTTTCAAAAATCATTTTCTTCAAAAGCGATTTGCGGATTTGGACTCTTTGGTTCAGATTTAGAACCGTAACAAAACCGAGTCGAATCAGAAGCGAGGTCCCGTCGGGCGTTATTCTGATTCTGGACTCTGGGATTTAGAGAACTTGACTCGAACTCATGATATCTGGTTTTGACTACACTTGTGTGTTTCTTTGCATTGCATTTGCATTTGGCGCCTAGGACACCGTGTTTGCCATCTGCTATTCTGGCGGTTTCTTGGGAGGCTTGTCTTGTCAAGGCATGTCCGTAAATTTGATCGATTCTGAACTCTGCCAAGATAGAACACAAACCCGGTTTTACCGGGGCACCCTTTTTGACCATTCGACCTAGTGCATATTCGGATCCATAGTGACCATTCCAAACTAGGACAGGTTGCTTACCCGTTTATAGGTTGTTTGAAGCCGCTGCGTGCGTAGTGAAACCCTAGTTCCTGACAAAATAGGACAGGGAAACCCTACCCCAACATAGGGGTGTTTTGGCTCTCACTTATCTGTTATGTGCTTGTTAGAGTGTGCCTCTACAGGGAATGCATGTATCAGTTTACAAGTTTGAGCATGAGGCCTGCGGGCACCAATTCAGTATTTTGGGTATCAGGCCTGCGGGCATCAGTATTTGGTGGAATCAGTTTTACCTGAGGGTATCAGCTTACAGGCAGAATTTTGGGGGCAGAATTCGGTAGAGGGCACACTCATTCAACTATGCTTGTATCTGTTCAGATGAAATCAGGCTGAGATGCTGTCCATTTTCTCTTTTGCTAGGGTAGTCCTGGAACTATAGCTTCAGAAGGCTCCACTATCCCCCGGGTACATTGGACTAGTGCTGATAGACTTTGTTAGGTCAAAAATTCAATTCAAGGGCAACCAGTGTTCTTTCGCTGAGGCAAGGCAAAGAAGGGCCGGTCGGGCTTACGGTTCCGATCAATACATCACACATCATCAAGAGACCGTGATGGCACAAGGTTCGAAGGCTTTGTGGCTATGATAGCGATGTTAAATCGAGGAACCGCAATGCAGATGAGACCGATCTTTGAAACGCAACGCCCATCTGGGCATCTGCCTCACACCCAACCGGGACCCCACCGAACTTTGACCCGCTTTTGCGGTGAAGATTCGCAGGCCTTTCCAAACTGCTAAAGTCAACACGATCGCCATAAGCGACCCTTTTTCCAAGGCCACCTACAAATAGCCCAAATGCCGAGCTCGGGGTAGATTTTTCACCCTCCATATGAGCCTAACCAAAGATTCAAAGTCCTGATGGAAAGAGGGCATCTCAAACCCCTTAATCCTCAACCTTTGCCAAACCCACTCCCTGCCAGACATAACCCCAGCAAATACTGTGTATATCATCAGCAGCGTGGCCATGGCACCAATGATTGCTACCGCCTTCGTCATGAGATCCAGAATCTCATTGACAACCGGACAATAGCTCCATTTCAAAACCCCAAGGACCAAGTACCTCATCCACATCCCAACCTCAGCCATACACTGCCACCCACCTACAACCCCAGTATATACCCCCCGACCCATAGCACGGGCTTAAGCACGATGGATGCACGTGAACCCCAATCATCTCAAATCAGTGAGCCTACTACTTCTGAGCTGATGAGGATGATCAAAGATCTTCAGAGAACTGTGGCGGATCTAACCTTTGGAGTTTTGGCGCCATCATTAACCGCATCTCATACCAGGGAGTTCGTGTCAAAAGGCTCCCGGTACCGAAACGGGTCAGATTGAGGAATGCCAATCCCTTGGCAAAGTGGAGGCGAGTGGAAAGAACAAGATAGGGGCGGACATGGTTCCCCATGAGCATCTTCTGATGGTTGTTGAGGCTTTGAAAGCCGAGGGACTGAACAAAGAACAAGTCCTCACAGTTGTTGCAAAAGCTGTGGATGACACTTTCGCTATTCAAGTTAAGGGCAGTTTGAATCAAAGGGAAAACCGGGGGAAGGGCCGTTATACCAGAGGCAATCCTGTTAGCTCTAACCCTCCACTCAGAAGAGATCAAACCAAAGCCAAGACTGCCAGTCCTTTTGCTTGATGCGCTGGTAAAAATCCACAAACCCAGAAATACCAACCCCGAGGTCGGAGGGTCTTCCATGCCCTCCACATGCCTTTGTCCACAGCTTTCCAAATCCTTGTAGGGCAAGGCCATCTCAAACCCCTTGAGCCTCGGCCTCTCCCGAACCCTCTTCCGGCAACACATGATGCTACCCAGTATTGCGCGTACCATCAGCAAACCGGCCATACTACTGACGACTGCTTCCGTCTTCGCCATGAAGTACAGGATCTATTTGACAACGGAGTTGTCCTCCCGCCAAGCTCTGCAAAGTCTATCGGCACTGGGTCAGTGAACTTGGGGGATAATGTGATTATGTGATCAAGAGATGAACCACCTGCGGATGGCACTCAGATTACTCCAGACGTGGGAATGGCACGCACTGTTCTGAGCAATGTGCAAATACCAGTTTTTGTGCTTTCTGACTTGGGTATTGGGTCAGTCTTGTTGTTTTGTTTTGAGTCTGTCTTTTGTTTTGAGTCAGTCTCTTTTGTTTTGGGTCTGTCTTGTTGTATCGAGTCAGTCCTGTTGTATAGGAGTCAGGTGATTCCGGGGGTGTTACCTCGGATGTCACCATTTTGTTTTGCGTTTGTCCTTTTGCTTTTGTTTTGAGTCTGTTTCTGCCAGGGAGCCAGTTGTGCCAACAGATTTTGAATGAAACAGCAGTGATTTCCACACTCTCGCATTTGCTTCTGCCGTGTGTTAGTTGCGCCGGGGTTTGAATGAAATGGCAGTGCATTCCACCTGCTCTTTTGTGCCTTGAAGTCATTGTAATGACCTGAGTTTTTCAAAACTTTTTGAACACTGCAGTGAAAACAAAGAGGGAGGAATTCTCGATTTGCAAAACTTTGATCAAATTGAGAAAGAGAGGCATACTAAGCCCTTAATGAATGAAATCATGCTTGTTAGTGTGAGTCTTGAGAAGGACCACGCTTTGATCGATTGATCCTACATCTTTTCATGACGATTTGTCGCTTTCTTAAAACTTTCAAAAATGTTTTCTTGGGTCCTGCAAAGACCTGTGTGGAATCGCTCTTGAGATTGTGCAGCTTAGGATCGCTCTCAGCCTCGAGACTCAACCCCTTTGCTTCTAAACCTTGAACTTGAATTCAGAAGGTTCAACGGTCAACTACGATGTGAGGCCTGTGTGGCCAGATTTGAAGCAGCCCTCGAACAAGAGGCACCAAAGTCAGATCAAGAAGATTAGACCTCGTCAAAAGAAGCTTGCAAAGCTAGATCAGAAGCACCTCTCGAACCAGGGGCAAAAAATATCCGATGTGCTCGAAGAGCCAAAGGTGGATCCTTCTGTAAATCAATACAACAGCCACTCTCCGGGATACGAAGGGCTTCAATCTCAAAACCATTTGGCATGGACTTGTTACACTTTTACCCTTTGAGAGGCTCGCTGGGGCGAAAACCCCTAAGGCGACCTGCAAAGGTTAGACCAAAGAAAAGAATGAAAAAGGAAAAAAGATGAAAAAATGCAAAGATACAAAAAATGCAAAAGAAAAGAAAAGAAAAATGCAAAAAAAAGAAAGAAAAAAAAAAGGAATGAAAAGAATAGAAAAAAAAGAAAAGAAAGAAGAACAAAGCTCGCAAGGTCGAAAACCTGCAATAGGCGCCTTGGCAAAAGTTAGAGCATAAAAGGAGAGGTTAAATACCCGAGTGTACCCTAACCCCGAACTACGTAAGGCTTGATTCCCATCTTTGGGATACGTAGGCAACTTCATTCTGAAGTCCAGCCGTAAAACAATTCAAATTCGATTGTGTCCATGTGATGGTTTTGGTCATCTTAGTCTTCTCTGTATCCAAGGATTTGGTTGTGTTCATCGCTCTAAGGATTGACTACAATGCGCTGTGGCATCATTCAGACAAGGGGCAACTTTCCGTTGCCATTCAACGCGCCGCGGTGACATTCAAATAAGGGGCAACTTTCCGTTGCCATTCAATGCGCTGTGGTGCCGTTCAAACAAGGGGCAACTTTTCGTTGCCATACAGCTCTCTTCAAGCACGGGGCAGTTTTCCTTTGGATCCGAGGTTGTGCATCTCAGGAGTAGGTTCTATGCTCGTTGAGCAGTGGCCGTTTGCAAAAATAGATTTTGAGAATTTTTACTGAGGCTGACTAGTTCTCTCGAAAATTGTTCCATCTTTTCCAAAAAACTGAACCATTTCTTGGACCCAAAAAAGGAAAATTTTCAGTACTCATAGCCTGACTTGCATGATTTCAAATCAAAAATCGAACAAGCATGTTAATCTAACTCCCATTTTGGCCAAATTTTTTCAGAAAGCAAAAAATAAAAAATGGTCAAAATGATGAACTAGGGGCACAGTTGAGTCAGGTGTTCTGTCTTTTCCCCATTGTCAACATACTTGCCAGAAAGGGCACCCTACTCGCCGAGAAGGGCACTCTACCTGCCAGAAGAGGGCACAACGGAAGCTAACAGCAAATGGGCTGAAAGCTCTCTCACATCCTCCAAGCAACGAGGTATCAAGCCAAGTGCGAAGCACGAAATAGAATGGGGCAAGATATTCCACTCCATCATCTGGACGGATTTGATCATGTCCAAACTCCCCAGCAGAGCATCGTCAACCAATGTCAGCTGCAGATTTGCTGCACACCCAAATGTAGCACAACCCCTCTGTGGGAGGACTTCACCAGCTGTGAGCGGAAGAAAGAAAATCTAGCAGAATGCTAGAGGCACGAGCCCACAACTTGCTGTTTATCCATCAACCACCCAGGGGAGGGATTGAAAAATGAGAGATTGAAGAATAGAGAGATGTGCGATGAGAGAAAAAGTGAGAAAATGGCTTTTTGTAAAAACAGAGCTTGAGGGCGAGTGATGTGAGAATCACAAATAAGAAAGGATGGGAAACATACCGTGAAACAGTTCTCCTGACGCGTCTGAGTGTCGTGTCTTTTTGTTTTATCTCGATCCTTGTTTTGAGTCGTCTCGAGTGTTACTCGATGTGTCTAGGTTATGTGCCTTTTGTTTTCGTGTTGAGTCGTTTTGCTGTGTTCAGTCGTAGGCTCAATACCCAGTTGAGAACTTATGCTCACTCTCAATTTCAAAAAATCGTTTTGTGCTCCGAGTGCCGTGCCGTTCTCCACATTTGTGCAAAATAGAATTTGTTCTTTCATAAAACTGCAGGGTTCAACCCAGGTCATGTGAGAACAGTGAAACCAGGACCTATCTGAAGCCATGAGTTTCGGGCTGCAAAGCAAAAGCAAAAGAGGAAAATGTCGAGCATCTGAGTTTGTTCCAACTTCAGTAAGTTCCGAGACTATACTCCGTGTGTACCTCTTCAGGTCTTGCCAATGTTCCGAAGTATGAGTGTGCCTCTACCTCAAGCTCAAAATCAAGTCTACTTCAAGCCAGAATGGCGATCAGGAGTGCTCTCCCTGAGTACCATTCCCTACCAGAGGCATCTTGGCCGTGTTTGCGATGAGTTCCTAGGAGACCAACTGCGACGGTGGAAATTAGAGTTCGAATGGCCGTGGCCTAGAACGCAAAGGTTCGGGATTTCCGAGACTAAAGTCTGGTTTAAATACCCAGAGGCGCGCCCTCGGCTTGAAATCTGTATGGAAGCCCCATAGGTTGAGATAGCATGTATGCACCTCAATTCTGGATACTGAACCAACCTAGTCTGTCACCCCGTTGGAGAATAGGGAAAGTTGTGAGTATGATCAGGAAGACAAGCGGCAGCCGTGGCTCCCACATGCAGATATTGTTACTTGTTAGCATTCCAAAGCCTTTGTACTGTGAGTTCAAGGTAAAGTGTTCGAAGAGCACGAGGGGAGATCCCCATCAGAGTAGAGCAGTTCACCGCCACTCACTTCATGAGGCGCTTTCCAAAGCGCCGCTTTGTCCATTTATTGCTTTCCTTAAGCATCATGCATTGTAATGCATTGTACCTGTTAAGTTTCTTTCTCAGTCATGCACGATATTGTATGTACGGTTCATTCAAAAAAGTTCCGTTTGAGATCATTCACTTAGTGTATCAATCACACTTCATTCACTTAGTGTATCAATCACACTTTATTTGCTTCACTCAGTGTATCTAACACACTTCATTTGCTTTTGTGTATCTATCACCTTCATTTGCTTTAGTGTATCAATCACACTTCATTCATTTTGTGTATCACACACATTCTCATTTAAGTACATCTATCACGCTTTGTGTTCGTTTTTAGTGTATTTATCACACACATTCTCACTTAAGTGCATCTATCACACTTTGTGTTCACCTTTAGTGTATCCATTACACTTATTCACTTAGTGCATCTATCACACTTTGTGTTCACTTTCAGTATATCAATCATACTTTGTTCACTTAGTGCATCTATCACATTTTGTGCTTGTCTTTTGTGTATCTATCACACACTCGCTTTGCCTACTTTGTGTATCAATCACACACACTCACACCATTGTTTCCCCGGTTAAAACCTTCCCTCTCTCCGTATGAAATACGTTGAGATATGCTTGTTGGTTACACCATTGTTTCCCCGGTTAAAACCTTCCCTCTCTCCGTATGAAATACGTTGAGATACGCTTGTTGGTTACACCATTGTTTCCCCGGTTAAAACCTTCCCTCTCTCCGTATGAAATACGTTGAGATATGCTTGTTGGTTACACCATTGTTTCCCGGTTAAAACCTTCCCTCTCTCCGTATGAAATACGTTGAGATATGCTTGTTGGTTACACCATTGTTTCCCGGTTAAAACCTTCCCTCTCTCCGTATGAAATACGCTCTCCGTATGAAATACGTTGAGATATGCTTGTTGGTCACACCATTGTTCCCCAGGTTAAAACCTTCCCTCTCTCCGTATGAAATTCCTTGAGATATGCTTGTTGGTTACACCATTGTTTCCCCGGTTACAACCTTGCCTCTCTCCGTATGAAATACGTTGAGATATGCTTGTTGGTTACACCATTGTTTACCCGGTTAAAACCTTCCTCTCTCCGTATGAAATACGTTGAGATACGCTTGTTGGTTACACCATTGTTTCCCGGTTAAAACCTTCCCTCTCCGTATGAAATACGTTGAGATATGCTTGTTGGTTACACCATTGTTTCCCCGGTTAAAACCTTCCCTCTCTCCGTATGAAATACGTTGAGATACGCTTGTTGGTTACACCATTGTTTCCCCGGTTAAAACCTTCCCTCTCTCCGTATGGAATGCGTTGAGATACGCCTGTTGGTTACACCATTGTTTACCCGGTTTCGACCCTTTCCTCTCTCGCGTGTGATACGCTGAGAGACGACCCTTTCCTCTCTTGCATGTGATATGCTAAGAGGTTCACCTTTCTTCTCATGCGTGTGATACGCTGAGAAAGTTACCTTTCCTCTCTTGCGTGTGACACGCTGAGAGGTTTACCTTCTTTCCTCCTGTGTGTGATACGCAGAGAGATGTTGTGTGTGAGACTCCGGGTACTCTCGGTAGTCACTTTTAGCCTTCTCTGCGTAAGACGCAATGAGAATTGCATTTTTTTTCTTCTTACATCCTTTCTGCACGAGATGTAGTTTGGCTCGAGTTTACTTGCTTGCCTAGCATTCGCTTAAAATGTTGCATTTATTTCGCATATTTGTTTCATTACAGTGCATTGCATGAATCCTCAGTCTTTCAAACAGGCTTCGCGTAATCTTCCCGCATATCTTTTGCATTTTGCCCCATTTTGCCTGCGAGCATGGCTGCGGGCACACATTCTTTGTTTATCCTGTATGATTGTCTAAGTCTTCGGCCTTGTCAAAAATGGGTCGTCTCTGGGCTTTGACATTCACTCTCGTCACTTCTTGACTTCCGAGTTCTGTCAAAGAGGGGCAACTGTAGACACCCCATTTTTGACCGACGTTAAGACTCAGACGTCACCGATTGAGCGCTCGGTGATGTTGCATACTGTGCTCGTTCAGAAGTCTCAGAGTTGCGGCTGTGCGCCCTGCCTCCGGACTTCCGAACTTTCTTCTCTACCTTGTCTCGGTTTGCGAACCAGGTCCGGTTTTCTCTGTTTTCTTTCCTGAGGGAAGGGAGTGGTCCCGTAGATTATCTCCCGGTGGCCGTGAGCTACTTTTCGTGGCCGTAGGCCATTCTGCCCATTTCGGAGCCCGGTTCCCGGTTTTCGGGACCGTCAGGCCGTGTGCCTCGGCTCGGGACCGCCCAACCATCTCCGAGTTCTCCGGTTTTTGGTAGAGACCTCTGTTTTATAGTTCCGAGGAACACTGGGGCCTCTGATGCCCACATCGTGGCCGTATGCCACTTTCGGTGCCTGTAGCCGGTTTTCGGGACCCCGAATCGCACGGTTTGGGCCCCGAGCATTCATTTTGCATCGGTTTTCTCTGATTTTTGGCAGGAACCTCTGTTTTGTCATTCCGAGGGACACTGGGGTCGCAGATACCCACTTCGCTGCCGTACACCATTTCCGGCACCCGCAGCCCATTTTCGGGATCCCGAATTGCTCGGTTTTGGCCCCGAACGTTCATTTCTCATTAGTTTTTGTTCAAATTTGGCAGGTACCTCTGTTTCAACACCAGGAAGATCACTGGGGGGTGGGAGGCCAGCAATTATCCCAGATAGCCAGTTTCGCTCCTCCGGAGCCCGTTTTTCTCACTTCCGGGCCAATGTTGAACACCCTGGGGGTATTTTCTTCCAACCAAAGCCACATATCTGTGATCAGGGGACATGGGAGGACCCTAAACAAGCATGGTCGGCCAGAAAATTGAAGTTCATTTTGGGCCTCTCCTTCAAATCCAATGTTGTGGCTCCTTGCCTGTTGCCAAATTCCAACCTTGGAACCTTGTTCCACACATCTGGGAGGACACCAAGGGTATATGGTAGGCCAGAAATTGTGCATTTCATTTTTGAGGCTCTCCTTCAAGCTCTATGTTGTGGCTCCTGCTTCAGAGTTGCCAGATTCCGACCTTGGGTCCTTGATCTACACACTTGGGAGGACACCACTGCATGGTGGTCGGCCAGCAATTTTTGAGTTCATTTTTTTTGGGTGGCTGGCCGGCCATGGTGAGTGGCTGGCCGACCAGGTGGGGTGGCTGGCCGGCCACCTCCCAGAAAGTTACCTGGCCGGCCAGATTCTTGCTTTCATTTCAAGATACCGTCTGGATATTTTTGCTGAAATATCACCCCATCCGGGGGATATTTTGGGAGGGAAAGCTTGGATGCTTCTCCCTCCCCTTTTACACCCTTTTGTGCCTATTTAAAGGGACCAACAGCTCCTTCCTCAAGGTTAGAAAAAATTGCCTCAAGACATCTCTCTCTCAAAGCTTCATTTCCATAGCCAAAACCTTGAAAAACTTCCAAGTTCCTAGCTCCCCTCTTCATCAACCCTTAGCTCCACCATCAACACTACCATTCCAGCAGCAAGGAAGTGTTCTCCAGGGGTTAATAAGCAACAAATTCAGGCCAAGAAGTAGCAACACTTGGATCTTCAAGGGTAAGTCTCCAAATCTCATCTTTGTAGCATAATTTTCCATCCTATTTTTACCCTATTTCCTTTTGTTTTTGGGGCTCCGACCCCTACTGGTTTTAGGCTTATTTTGAGCCCCTCTACAACTTTGTAGAAGGGCTCAACTTCATTTGGTGTCCCTATGATACACTTGTCTCAATATCTAGCTTATATGTCACAATCTTGCATGTTATTTTTAACCTATTTGCATTTGTTTTTGGGGCTCCGAAACCTACTGGTTTTGTGCTTATATTGAGCCCCTCTACAACATTGTAGAAGGGGTCAACCTCATTTGGCCATCCCATATACCACCTCCCTTTGAAATCCACTTTAGGCCCTATTTCTTGCATGTTTTGTATCCTTTTGTGATTTTGGTTTTAGTTCTTGGTCAGAACTGAAAGGGGTCTTATTTTGACCCCCTCTACATGTTTCATGAATAAAGTTTTGTTGTTTGGTGTATGCTTTGCATATCTCTTGTTATAACCTCTTTTGGGCTCCATTTTGCATAGAATTTATAGCATGTTTATATTCTGTTTTTGGGGCTGCCATCTTCTGTAAATGTGCTTATTTTTAGGCCCTCTTCAATGTTGTAGAAGCATGTTTGTTCATTTGGGGTTTGTATATATCACTTGTCTCAATACCCTTCTTTTAGCCCCTATTCTTGCATGCTTTTGTTGCTATATCTATGCTTGCATTTTGGCCTTGTTTTGTATTGTAAAAATGTCATTTTTGGGACTGCCTTACTACTGTCTTTGCTTTCGTGTGCCAATTTTGCATATTTAGCATAGCCGTAGGCCATTTCGGGCACTTAGAATTGCATTTCGGGATGATTTCATGCGTTGATTTTCATTTCGCATCATTTCGGGGCTGTTTTCCCCTTCATTTAGTGGCTGAAATTTGTCTTGCATGCTTGCATATCACTTCCCATGTCATTTTACGCCTTAATGCATTGCCTCGGTTTGCGTGCCTGTGGGCACGCACTTCGAGGCACCCCGCTTTATCCGACGGCCTCCTCAGTGAGCTGAGGCTCTCCCATGTTGGTGTAAGCCCATCGCGGCATTCCGTGTGCCATTTCATTGCATTTCATCATCGCCTCGGTTTGCGTGCCTGTGGGCGCGCATTTCGAGGCACTTCGGTTGTATCCGATTTTCATCTTTCATCATCGCCTCGGTTTGCGCGCCTATGGGCACGCGTTTCGAGGCACTTCGGTTTTATTCGATTTTCATTGCATTTCATCATCGCCTCGGTTTGCGTGCCTGTGGGCGCGCATTTCGAGGCACTTCGGTTTTATCCGATTTTTATCTTTCATCATCGCCTCGGTTTGCGCGCCTGTGGGCACGCGTTTCGAGGCACTTCGGTTTTATCCGATTTTCATTGCATTTCATCATCGCCTCGGTTTGCGTGCCTGTGGGCGCACATTTCGAGGCACTTCGGTTGTATCCGATTTTCATCTTTCATCATCGCCTCGATTTGCGCGCCTGTGGGCACGCATTTCGAGGCACTTCGGTTTTATCCGATTTTCATTGCATTTCATCATCGCCTCGGTTTGCGTGCCTGTTGGCGCGCATTTCGAGGCACTTCGGTTGTATCCGATTTTCATCTTTCATCATCGCCTCGGTTTGCGGCACGCTGCGTTTGAACGCCGGTTTATCCGATTTTCTCATTTCATCATCGCCTCGGTTAGCGTGCCTGTGGGTGCGCGTTTCGAGGCACTTCGATTGTATCCGATTTCCGTTTCATATCATTTTCATAGCATTGAGCATGCTAGGTTGTATATTAGTTGCATTTCATGCATATCATGCATATTGCACCGGAAACGAGGCGCGTTTTGTACTCCGAGTAACGGAACGGGCCTCAATTCCCAAGTCACCACCACTCCGGATTACCCATGACGGAGTTAGGTTTTCATCTGCATTCATCCCATATTGAGTTGTGCAATCCGATTCATCTGCCATCATGCATCGGTATGCGTGATTGGTGGCACGAGGATCGAGGCATGCATATATTTGTGAAAATACATTGCTATGCCCTTTTCCTGCTCTCTGTTACAGCAAAACCGAGGATCAACAACTTTTCGAAGTCCGGCGCGCATTTCGAGAAAAAGTGCAAACAGAGGCTAATCAGGGCATCCCAGTGGATTTCCGCGCCAAGCAGCCCAGCATACATCATCTATCAGAAGCGAGGCAGTCCCTGGCCTACGCACCAGTTTACAGCTTTCTTAGTTTAATTTGTTAATTAATTAGGAATCTGTATATTTCGGACTGTGATATTCTTTTATTCGGGTCTGTATTATTATTTATTCGGACCCTCTGCGCGAGGGCACAATTGTAATAAGTGTGGGTGAGTGTGATGTATGTCTTCCAACCCCCATTTCTTTCTCCCTTTTATTTACCCGCTTACGATGGTTAGATATAGGGCATATTTCATTTAGCATACAGTATGATAGCATGTTTGCATTCATTCATCTGTTTTGCATGCACCGAGCTCGGCACATCATACAAACTGCATTGTATTTCAATTCCAAAGTTGAATACTTGTTAGTTGTAGCATTTCATATGCCATGTTTAGAATAGCCGAGCCTGCTATAGTTGCATTTTGCATGTGTTGCATTAGGCAATTCTGTATACTTAGGATCATGCATGATTTCTAATCAGTTTTCTGTTTTGGCTTGGAGTACTCGGTGAGTTTTATGCTTTAGCATCCTTGCATGCGTGTGAGTGTTGCCATGATAGCATGCTTACCATGAGGCTAAATGCTTATGTGATATAACTGCCTTGAATGCCTGTGGGTGGAGGTTGAGTTATCTGAATTGGAGCAATTCATCAATTGTTTGTTAAGCCCACTAGATTGTGGCAAAATCTGCATTTTAAGCCTACCTGCGGGTAGCAAACCATCTTTCACAAACAAACATGAAATGTTTTGTTCCAATTCGAACTGCCCATTTATACTTGTTTCTTTGCGAGCATCACATAGTAATCTAGGCTAATAACCTAATAAGAACTCACAAAGTTTTCAAAACAGAGATATCATGGTTAGTGGAGCGCGGTCTTTGAGCGGGCGAGAGGGGCTGCTCACGATGTGCAGGTCCCTAATCGTACCCAAGTTCCCGGGGCACATTTGGTGATGACGGACACGTGGCTTTCGCACCGAGTCGTGGTTTCCTAAATTTCCCATTTTAAAATATTTAGGTGGCGACTCATATCCGCAAAGCAGTCCATGTTTGGCACTTCTTTCAAAAAATCTGTTTTTCTTCAAAACGATTTGCCGGATTTGGACTCTTTGGTTCAGATTTAGAACCGTAACAAAACCGAGTCCGAACTGTAGCGAGGTCTCCCCGTCGGGCGTTGTTACACTTGTGTCGCCGTAAATGATGTACGTTGTGAAGATGGTTTTTGTAGAGGTTCCTAGCCATGTTCTGATTAGTAAGCGTAAGGCTAAGGAGATGGAGGACAGTGCTGTTGACGTTGAGAAGAGTGATGTGTTTATCACTGATAGAGCTTGGCCTCTGTCCAACCCAAGCTCACGTCGATCTGCATGGTTCTCTCAACCCAAGCTGCTCTGCTATGGTTCTCATGGTCCATGGCTGTGGTGTGGGGGAGTTTGAGGTATTTGTAGAGAAGGTAGAGATGGTGGCCAAACATGATCAGTAACCCACTTGGGACTGGAATTACATCCAAGAGATGGGTTATTGCAGTTTAGATGAACTTCAGATCAGCGGAATAGGTTGAGGTCCAGCGGGCGGTCAAGGCAAGGTTACCGCCCTCCGGAAGGTGAAGAATGTTGGAACAATCTTCATTGTATTTAAATAAATTAAATTCTGTTGTGTACTAAACAACAATCAGAATATAAAGAAGTAAAAGAAAGGAGAGAATTTTGTTTGATTACAAAAATCAAACTCGAATAATAAATAAATAATAAAATAGATTTTATTTTGTTACAAAACAAAATTAAAATCGATTTAAATAACTAACAATAATATAATAAAGTAAATAAATAACTTACTTGATTTAATTTCAATTATAAATCGATCAAGTCCAAGGTTTGACATCGTGTCCTTAAGATGATTCGCCTTTCTCCACGGTGCTTTCAGAATTTGGACGTCTATCTCCCAGGATAAAATGATCTACTACAAACAATAGCAGCACTACAAATTGTTTGCCTAACGAACACACTAAGTGTTTATACTCTCTCTGACAATAAAATAATGCAGCAACATGAAGAGAATGTTTTCAGAATTATGAAGGACGAAAATTCAAGATTACTAAGTCCAAATGAGGGCTGTCCTATTTATAGATGGAATGGTGGCTGTAGGATTTGAATTGAACAGGTATTAAACCTGTTGGCTTTTAATTCAAACAGATCTGAATCTGTTGAATTATATTTCAAACAGATATAAAAAACGGGAAGGGCCCTGTTTGGATGAACAGTAAGTCCAAATCAATTTATTTGAATTAAATTCAAATGTTTTTGGCCCAAAAAGATTAGTATTGGGCCGAACAAGCCCAACCCAGCCTCACACCACGACCTACTAAGCTCAACCAGCCATCGACCGGACAGACGGCGGCGGCACATGCCAGTGTGGTGATTTTGGGTCCAATGGGTCTAGCCCATTTTGCCCATAACCTCTCCCTCTAAAACACTTGGTACCCTTGGGGCACACCCCAAGTACCAAACCCATGCCTTATAAACCCATTCAAAACCTCCCACCAAATCAATGTGGGACAAGCCTTTTCAAACCTTTAAGGAATTTCACCAAAACTCCATTTCCATGGAGCATACTTTGGCTTCAATTTCCCATTCATTCGAATGGTTTTGAGCAACCAAATATACCACGTGAATCACAACGCAAGATAGAACGCTACCACTTTGACCCATGTAAAACGATGCACGGGCCCACCTAAAATTAGACTAAACTTAGGAAAAATTCTAGTTTTACCTGAATTTTATAACCATTTCCAACAATCCCCACATGAATGGAATTTGATGACAACGAAATGCAACAATATGCGATTAATCGAAAGAGTATAAGTCGAAAATATCTTGCATCGTGATAGGTAGTTTTCTACTTGAACCTTCCTTAGTGATAACCTATCGGACTTCATCGCTAACCAATGGACGCGATGCCTTGAATTGTTCAAAGCTTGTGTAAGCCAAGACAATAGATTTCACACAAAATATCTTCTAACACATCGTGGTTCTCACTGCTGTGTTCATTTTGGCCTTGAATGCTCCTCGGTTTTCATGAGTGTTTCTAGAGAATGTAGCCTCTTTCATTCTCATAGAACCGGCCCCAGTTCAACACTCATATAGGTGATTCTTATTGTGAGTATCTCCTTATACTCGTCTTGATTTTATGCCTTAATCAAGATATAAGTAATCATTAAAAACAAAGCTTACCCTTATGCCCCTGCAGACAACATATGTTGCAGATATCACTCTCACCATAGGAATGGGTAGGGAATTTTAATCCCTTGGTGATTTCTGGTGAGCCATACATAACTTAGTTGTCCCTTTGAACTTAGTTCTTGGGATCTCCAGTCATATAAGTAGGGTTACCATTATGACGACTCTTATGTAATAGGCTTTAATCCCATTCCCTTCAATGAACTATACACTAGCTCTTTTGTCAAACCTTTTGTTAACGGATCCGCAATATTCTCTTTAGATTTCATATAATCTATTGAGATTATTCTGTTTGACAATAACTGCCTAACGGTATTATGTCGATGACGAATATGTCGTGACTTACCGTTATACATATGATTCTGTACCCTGCCTATTACAGATTGACTATCACAAAATAGCTGGCACAGGTTTTGGCCACATTGGAATGTCTTCTAAGAAGTGACGAAGCCATTCTGCTTCTTCTCCTGCTTTGTCTAAAGCAATGAACTCGGATTCCATTGTGGATCGTGCGATGCAAGTTTGTTTCGGGAACTTCCAAGAAACAGCAGTGCCTCCTAGAGTAAAGACATATCCACTAGTGGATTTTGAATCTTTAGTATCCGATATCCAATTGGCATCACAATAACCTTCGAGTACTGCTGGATATCGAGTAAAGTTCAAACCATGATCACAAGTAAATCTTAGATATCTAAGAACTCGAATGATCGCTTTCCAATGGTCTTCTCCAGGATTACTAGTGTACCTAAATAATTTACTGATAGCATAAGCTATATCAGGACGAGAACAATTCATTAGGTACATTAGGCTTCCAATAATTTGGGAGTATTTTAACTGAGACACTGCATCACCTTTATTTTTCGATAAATAAAGACTGATGTCTACAGGTGTTCTAGCTAAATTCAAATCATCCTTGATAAATTTATCAAGTATTTTCTCAATATAATGAGATTGAGATAATGCATATCCGTCAGATGTTTTAGTAATTTTCATTCCTAATATAATATCTGCGACCCCCATATCTTTCATATCAAATCTTTTGTTAAGCATTTGCTTATTTGATTTGATCATGTTTTGATTGCTTTCAATGATGAGCATGTCATCCACATAAAGACAAACTATGACATATCCTTGGTCAGTGTTTTTAACATAGACACATTTGTCACATTCGTTTATCTTAAACCCATTAGTAAGCATTGCATGATCAAATTTTTCATGCCATTACTTAGGTGCTTGTTTTAATCCATAAAGGGATTTTACAAGTCGACAAACTTTCTTTTCTTGCCCTGATACTACAAACCCTTCGGGTTGTTCCATATAGATCTCTTCATTTAGATCACCGTTTTAGAAAGCTGTTTTGACATCCATTTGATGTATTTCTAAATTAAACAACGCTGCTATAGCAATAAGCATGCGAATGGATGTTATTTTTGTCACAGGGGAATATGTGTCAAAATAATCCAGACCTTCCAGATGTCTGTAACCTTTAACTACAAGTCTTGCTTTATACTTGTCAATTGAACCATCTACTTTCATTTTTCTCTTGAATATCCATTTATATCCAAGAGGTTTAGAACCTGGTGGAAGATCCACTAATTCCCAAGTATGATTTTGCATAATGGATTCAATTTCATTATTAACAGCCTCTTTCCACAAAAGGTGCTTCATGACCTGTCATTGCTGCCTTAAAGTTTTGAGGTTCATTTTCTAACAAATATGTCAAAAAATCTGGACCAAAGGATTTTGATGTTCTCGCTCTTCTTACTTCGTCTTGGTTCAACATCAGTTAAATCCTGTTGGTTGAGACCATTACTAGTCTCTTGTGTTTGATTGTCATTAGTCTCTTGACTTTGTGTACAATCATAAGTTCTTTTCTGTGAACTTAATTCCTATCCTTTCTTGTAAGGAAAGACATGTTCAAAAACACAGCATTCCTTGACTCTATAATAGTGTTCACATTTATATCAGGTATTTCTGATTTATAAGTCAGAAACCGATATGCACTACTATTCTGAGCATAACCAATAAACACACCATCTAATGTTTTTGGTCAAATCTTAGTCTTTTTAGGAACAGGAAGTTCAACTTTTGCCAAACACCCCCACACTTTTAAGTATTTGTAGGAAGGTGGTCGACCTTTCCATAATTCATAAGAAGTGCTATTGGTTTTCTTGTGGGGTATCCTATTAAGAACATATTAGCAGACAATATTGCTTCCCCCCACAAGTTCTGTGGTAAGCCTAAATATAGTAACATGCCATTCATCATTTGTTGTCTATGATGTGCTTGATTCATAAATTTCAAATCCAAAACTCCAAAATAATTATGATTACACAAATCAGAATTAATGTTGTGACAAAATCATATCCTCATAAAATTTTTTCCTAAGATACGAACAATTCAAAACCCAATTGATTGTATACATTCTTGTAACTTATTTATAAATAAATGTCACTGTCATAAAAATATTTGTGACAGAAGAAAATTAAATTATCTCAACTAATACAAGAGATACATCCCCATAATAATAAAATGGTTTATGGTTTAACAATTTCTACTACGCAAGTAAAATAGTTATTAACGACATCTCATGCCACATAATTCATAATAAACCAATAATCAACATAAAAGATTTCTTAAATTACTTTCCAATTAAACGGAACGATATAATTACATACATCTTCATGTTTAAATTTCTTTGGTGTTTAAACATCCATTCAAAATTGATTAGAAATATTCAAATTAACCTGCTTATGTCCAAAATCGACATAACAATTTATCATTCCAAATCACTTGAAATTATTATTAAGAAATAACTTGAGTTGATATCATACATCCATATCAAACGCATCAACTAAAAATAATGAATTAACAAAATAAATTAATCATGCATGATCCCATCACTTGCAAAATAAAATAAAAGGATTCTCAACTCATAAATAAAATCCAACGCATTTAAACTTTAAACTTCAAAATGACAAAACATAGCTTCATTTAATAAGTTTGATTTGTACATAAATAAACAAATTAAATATGCATTAAAATGTTGTTGTGAATATATATATATTCCGACTCAAGTGCAGAAACAATTCAAGATTATGAATCCACATTGTAATAAAAATAAAATTAGTTTGTAAAACTAATATTTTATTCTAGAAACAAATTCTTCCATGTATACTTACGATGAACTATGATCAAATAAAAAGAATTAACATCTTCTCACAAAGGGTTCAAAAATAAGTGGTCTATCAAACGAAACCATAAGTCACTTACAAAATTAATGACAGACCGAATCGAAGTTACATGATTGATTAACAAAATTAATTTTCTAGTTACTAAAACAGAAAATAAATTACAATATAAAATAATTTTATTTTCCTTGTTATCAAAACTAGTAAAATAAAATATCAAATAATATCCGATTACAAAATCGAAAACCAAACTATAAATTAATAATATCTGATTAAAAAAATCAGAAAACCAAACTATAAATTACTTTTCTAGTTACTTAAACTAGAAAATAAATTATAGCACAAAATAATTTTATTTTTTTTGTTACTAAAACTATAAAATAATATAATTTTTATTTTCCTTGTTACTAAAACTAGAATATAAAATATCACAAAAATATCTGATTACAAAAATCAGAAAAACACAAAATTATTTTCTAGTTACCAAAACCAGAAAATAAATTCTAGTTCCTAAAACCAGAAAATAAATGATAACAACAAAATAACTTTATTTTCTTTGTTATTAAAACTAGAAAAATAAAATAGTACAATAATTTTCTGTTAACACAATTAATATTCTGCAATTGTTAATGACACCAGTATATTATTACTAGTTGTCAAAGAAAAGAGA
The DNA here is from genome assembly GCA_025200525.1 of Camellia lanceoleosa. NCBI lineage: Eukaryota > Viridiplantae > Streptophyta > Magnoliopsida > Ericales > Theaceae > Camellia > Camellia lanceoleosa. The sequence continues at coordinate 72,040,924 of CM045770.1, read as the reverse complement.
CAGTATATTACTACTATCTGTCAAATAGTATAAATCACTATTTGTTTTTCCAACCAGAATATTACTTTGAAAAACAGAAAATTAAATACAATGAAAATACCAAAAAGGAATTTGTCTTAAGATTGTTGGAACAATCTTCACTGTATTTAAATAAATTAAATTCTGGTGTGTATTAAACAACAATCAGAATATAAAGAAGTAAAAGAAAGGAGAGAATTTTGTTTGATTACAAAAATCAAACTCGAATAATAAATAAATAAATAAAAATAGATTTTATTTTGTTACAAAAACAAAATTAAAATCTGATTTAAATAACTAACAATAATATAATAAAGTAAATAAATAACTTACTTGATTTAATTTCTTCGAATTATAAACTGATCAAGTCCAGTGTTTGACACTGTGTTCTTAAGACAGATTCGTCTTCTCCACTAAGCTTTCGTAATTTGGACGTCTATCTCTCAGGATAAAATGATCTACTACAAACAATAGCAGCACTACAAATTGTTTGCCTAACGAACACACTAAGTGTTTATACTCTCTCTGACAATAAAATAATGCAGCAACATGAAGAGAATGTTTTCAGAATTATGAAGGACGAAAATTCAAGATTACTAAGTGCAAATGAGGGCTGTCCTATTTATAGATGGAATGGCGGCTGTTGGATTTGAATTGAACAGGTATGAAACCTGTTGGCCGAACAAGCCCAACCCAACCTCACACCACACACCCGGGCCTAGCCCGCCCGACCGACCGGACGGACGGCGGCGGCGGCGGCGGCGCGCGCGCGCATGTGTGGTGATTTTTGGGTCCAATGGGTCTAGCCCATTTTGCCCATAACCTCTCCCTCTAAAACACTTGGGTACCCCTTAGGGCACACCCCAAGTACCAAACCCATGCGTTATAAACCCATTCAAAACCTCCCACCAAATCAATGTGGGACAAGCCTTTTTCAAACCTTTAAGGAATTTCCACCAAAACTCCATTTCCATGGAGCATACTTTGGCTTCAATTTCCCATTCACTCGGTAATGGTTTTGAGCAACCAAATATACCACGTGAATCACAACGCGGCATAGAACGCGTTACCACTTTGACCCGTGTAAAACGATGCACGGGGCCCACCTAAAAATTAGACCAAACTTAGGAAAAAATTCTGGTTTTACCCAGAATTTTATAACCATTTCCAATAAAGAATACCAACAGCTTAATGTATAGCTCTGATACCATGTTAAATTAATGTATAGAGAAAGAGAGAGAATAAATTTGATGTATTGCATGTTGTGTATATTGATCTTATACCTTATGTACATGGTTGGTCTCTTTTTTGTGGATCTAGTGGAGTAGGTGGAGTATACATTAACAAATCCTATAAGAACAAATTGTTTGATGAAAGAATTCAGTAATGTTATCTCCCAATTTCAACCATTTGACAGTCTATTTATGGAACTTACTATATTTTCTTTAAATTTGAGGGGAGGTTAGTGTAATTTATCCTATTATTTTTGAAGAAAGACAAATACTATTTATTTATGGAAATTTTATTCTATGAGAGTATTAAACCTAGTTTTTGTCACAGTAGAAGAGCATGTGATGAATTTTGAGGTTTCTGATTTTGTTAAGCTGGGACTAGTCTGTACTATTTCCACAATTTTAATTTCTCAACCAAAGAATAGAGAATAGAGCATAATTTTTTTGTTGTTTTGTTTGTTACATTAGTTATGAAACCGTTCATCTTTGGGTAACTGTGTGAGCACTTATGCAGATAGGGTTTTTCAACAAGTCCCACTTCTCTTCCATCTTTTATATGAGAGAAATATCGGCATGGACACAATCTTCATTCATTCCTTCTATATTTTTGCCGTCATCATGTCTTAAAAAGGTATATCATGTGTTTGTTTCTTCAACTTAAGGTATATGTTATATGTTATTATTATTTGTTTCTTTTTTTCATTTCCATCAGGTCTTACTTTTTGCTTAGATCTTATTAACGTGGGTATTTGGTTTTAGAGTTTCCACTCCAACTTGTATACCAAATTTGTGGTGTTTACATTAGTTAATATTTGTCATTGTGAGGGAGCATGCCTAACACACTCTCAAACACAAAATTTATAAAGAAAGAATGAAATTTTTTACTTTTTAAGATTTCAAACTTGTTAATTTCACTTCGTACTATGGTCGAATATATGCATTTACAATGTTTCTTTTTCTTTTTCCTTTTCCGTTCTTTTTCTTATTTACTACGTCTTATGACATTCTTGTATTATTTAGAATGCTTTTGGATGAAGGGTCTTATAAGCCATGTAAGTTGGAATACGTAAATTTAAAAAATTTATTGTTTGGTTGGACTACCTATATTTGGTAGAAATCCACAATCTTTGGACTTTGAATTTTGTCTTAACAATATAAAAATAATTTCTATTTTGAGAGCATTGCAATAGTGTATTTGAGACCTAAAAATCTCTTATTTACATTCTCTTGAGAATATAGAATCGCGATACATGTTTTTATCTAATTTTGAGAGGATTGCAATTTTCTTGAAGCCTAGTTTTTTTCCATTGCCATGTGTTTCTTAGTGGCAATTGCAATCTTTTTATATTTTCTCCAACACGATACTACCAAAGTTTTGCCAAACCTACAAGTTTCATTTTAGGAAATCTAGCTTTTCGATCATCCGTCCAATCATAGCAATCAAAAATTTCTTCAATTGAAGCAAGTCAATTAGAGAACGCCATAGGATTGTCCCTTCCTTAGGATTTAGAACTTGTTTCGTATGGGGTATGCCATATTGTGGTATATAGGATCTCCCACTTTGTAAGAACATAATGGTGAAACCTTAAGCTCTAATACCAAAATGATGCAAGACGAGTAAGGATAGTAGCAAAAGTGGGTTTTTGTGGCTAATTTGCAATAAGAGTATAGAGGTTCTAACTAACTTGATCCACTAGAAAAACCATGAGCGATCCCTACATCTTCTGTTAGCAAATATGAAAATTACCAAAATACCCTTGACTTGAAAACCCTAGAAAACTTAAAGTAACCATAATATATGACTTTAAAAATACTATAAACATGATTATGTATGGTTTCTAATCTACTTCTCTTTGAAATCATGCTATTTTTTAAATATCGTCACTTCTTTGAATTTAATTTCCTTGAGCTTCTTATACTATGCTCTGCATCAATGTGATCCAATGGAGATGTGATTTTTAGTAAATTGCATGTCAAATATCTCTTAACCATAGAGATTAGGGTCTCCAGACTCACAGATTTTCTTAAAAGGAAATAATTAGATATAACAATTATAGGAATACTGTGTGCTTAGTTGTATAGTTCTCTCTCTCTCCCTCTCACTCTCACATAATGCAGCAAGGCATTCTGAAACCATTTAATGAATATATAGTACTACTTGGATGCCTTCCACATCAAATGAGCTTTTAGAGAGGTAGAGTGAAAGTCAAACTTGTAATGTTTCGCTCTTGATGTTAGGATTAGTCATATCTCAAATAGGAGCAAAAATTCAGTGTAACGGTGATACATGTCATCATTGATACATGGTATCACCAACCAACAATAAAACTACACATGAGAGGTTAAACCCCACTACTCATGTATACCTCAAGATGATTATGTAACCGCCACATATACATAGTGGCACTTTTCGAGCTGACATGTTACGTAATTATTGGATGATGATACCATGTGTCGGTGATGATATGGTATTACTATTGTACTGAATTTTTATTCGTTGAATAGATGTTTCGGTGAAGAGTGTCTAGTGACTCTTTAGAATTTTTTAAGAGCTATCTAAGTATGTCCTAGTTAGTACACAAGTGGTTAGAATGGTGCGAAAGAGTATAGAAGTGTAGAACTACAAAAAGTATGCTTGAATTGAGTGGAGAAAGTATAATGACTAGTGAGTAAATAGTTTAAGAAAGGGATATATTTCCAACTTATGTAATATTTGAGATATTTGCAAGGGAGATTTCACAGTCTACCTTAAGGAGGTGGGAAGATTTTGGAATCTGTTTGCAGCCATTGGATGAATTTGCAAATATTTAATCTAGACCCTGAAGACATGGAGACCTATTACTAAGATAGGGGTCTCATTTTCCCTCTAACCAAGTTTGGAGTTTCAAGTAGCTTTGTAATCATTCTTTGAGTAATAGAAGTGGTTTCCTTTTCTAAGTCAAATAATATGTATGTGCAAATGAGCAGCCTGATGGGTATTGGGTGCTAAGGCATACACGACACTAATAAAGGCATTGAGAGTTGATTTGGTAGTGGTGTAAAGGCGAAATTATGAGCTAGGTCAGCCGAAGCTCCCAATCCATGAATTATGATAACTTGGCAGTGGTGTGAGCTAGAATGTTATATTTTTTAATAGAACTGACAATAGTTTCTTAAAAGGTCGTGAATAAAGTAAGAGAATCAAAGTGTTTGCTCTTAAATGAATTAAGCAATTGAATCACATTGAATTTACGCTTTGGTCAACAAAAAAGAATATATATATATTGATAGATAATATCGCTTTATAAAAAAGCATCAAGACGATGCAAACGAATACAGGAATAGAATGCCTGTAAAGGGCCCAAACAAAGCTAACTAAACAAAACCTCCAAAGAAAAGAAAGACCGCAAAGACTCAAACAAATCTAACTAATCAAATCTTCCTAAAAATCTATAAAAGTCAAAACATCTGGATCAACTAAGCTCGTAACCCAACTATTCAACACCATAAGAAGTTGGCTCTCTAACCAAGGAACTGAATGAGACATACCTTGAAAAACATGCCTATTCCACTCTAACCAAACCAGCCAAAGCAAAAAATGGGAAGCAAGTAACTAGCCTTTTGACGCCTCTTCCCAACCCACCTCAACTCTGCAACATACCCAACACGGAGCCCGGTTGCACCCAAACCAAACCAAAAGTAACAACAATCAACATCCAAAGTTAAGACGCAACCAAACAATGAATAAGCAAATGATCCACCGACTTTGCGTCCCCACAACATAAACAACACCAATTCACCAGAACATGCTGACGATGAATTAAATTGTCAATAGTGAAAGTACGACCCAAAGCTGTCCAAACAAAGAAAGCTTAGATGGTAAACCTTTTACCCATATACACTTCCAAGGAAAAAGCACAACATTACCACCCGCGAGAGTACAATAGAATGAAGAGATCGAAAAAACCTCTTTAGACTGTAGACAATCCCACACCAAAGAATCCGCCCCATTCTCTCCAAACTGTACACCATACAAGAATTGACACGGTGAATAACCTCATTTGCATACTTGACCTAAGACAGAAAGTAGCCCTTGGGAGAAAAAGCTACCTATACTAAGAAATACCGCAATGGGCCCAGATTCTTTATTTGGAAGGTGCATAAGAGATACTACTTGACCTCAGAGATAGTAGAAAAGTGAGTGCCAGTGATGATCATATTATACAGTAACAGGGTAATAAAACCAGCAGAAGTGTGGAGGAGAAACAAAGCAGTGTCCTGGACAGAAGGATAAAACCTAAGCTGAGTAACGGCTATTTGAGAATGGTCATACCAAGCACAGGGAGACTGCTTCTAACCATAAAGAGCACAGCGAAGACAACACACCTGTCCAGAAGAATTAGGAAGACCATGGGGATGACGCATGTAGACCTCCTCAGTGAGATGACCATTTAGAAAAACATTCTTAATGTCCATCTAATAGAGAGGCCCATGATGAACATCAGCCACATAAATCAAGGTACGGATAATAGTCATCTTGGCGACAAAAGTCTCATCATAATCAATACCATACTCTTGTGAGAAACCTTTGGCAACCAGACGAACTTTGTAATGCTTGATGCAATTATCAGAATGAGTCTTAACTTTATAGACCCATTTGCAACCAACCAGATTTTTGTCAGCAGGCAAAGGAACCAGCTCCCAAGTAGTAGTCTTCTGTAAAGCGGACAATTCAATCTCCATAGCTTAAATCCAATTAGGATCTTGATAGGCCTACTTGTAGGACTAGGGTCCTGAAAAATAATGAACGACAGACAAGAAGGTACTACAATTTATTAAAATTTCATTTACTTGTTCATGTTATTGTGCATATAACTCACGAAACCAATAAAAATATTTGTAGTTATTAAATTATTCATATGACAAAGTTTATCATTGTATTCCTATGAAGCATGGGTACTTCGACAAACATGCCATACTACTGGGTACTTATCGGGTATCGGTACTTTATATGGTACTTCTACATACATACCGAGTACACGAAACATATACCAAAAATTTTCTTTTTAATTTTTGCCATTTACAACCAAGTCGTACCTCAATCAAAGTAATATTTTTTTTCTTGACATAGAGGTAATATTAGTTTCATTGGATATTTTTTATTGTTATTATGCTTAGCATGAATTAAACTATGGTTTGTAATTTATTTAATATTTTTGGTTTAGACTTTTACTTTTGGCATTAAAATATGAATTGGATTGTAACAAACTAAATCATTCAACTAATAAATTTTGCATTACTCCAAATTAAAAATAATTATTTTTTTATAAAGGTACCTAGCCGTACCTTTATCCTATTTTTTTTATAATAATTTTATCGTATTGACATACCCGTATTGTACTAGTACTCGTACACCTATAGGTGTATTCAAATGTCAACTCTCTCTCTATCTCTCCTTGTATGTCTTTGAAAATTAGTATTTCTTGATTTTTTTTTTTGTATAAAAGTAATTATTATTATTTTTTATTGTTTTGAAGAAGTAAAGTCAAACAAACCTATAGATTTGCGATTTCTAGAACTTGATAGAATTCATTATGTTTCTAACATTTCACCCAATTGTTGTTCTAAAGCTTAGACATATTCAATCAATTATATTTGTGATCCTTAATTTTCAATTTTGTCAACTAGTTTCCTTTTTAATGTAACAAAGACTTATCTTTTTATTAACTTTTGAGAACCTTATAGATTTCCTTCTCATGTTAATAATAATAGTAAAATACTAAGTGCTAATTATTCTTTTTGCTTTACCCATCTTTTCTTCATTGTAGATAAATTATCCTATGAGAAAAAATTCCAAATTTTCCAGCCTTGAAGTAGGGGTGAGAGATTAACTGCCTGAACCAGACCGACCTGACATGGATAGGCCCACAAGGGCCGCAGCCCACCATGAGTAAACCCAGGCCCACCATTTAAACCCCATTGCATAACCCGGTTAGTAAAACCCAGCGTCACTAGAAGCCAATTGGGCAGGGAAGGCCAATGATATTCAAACACACGGCAGATGCAGGACAGGCCACGTCAGTAGACAAAGATCTGCAAAGTTATTGCCATAGCACATCACCATTAATGCAGCCATCACAGCATTTATTGCGACAACACCTCTCAGTTGGGATGGCGCCCCCCCATCCCGAACAAGGCGAACCACAGCATAAGCTTTTCGGCGGGGAGGTCAGAACGACAGAGACAGCGAAATGATTACCAAGGGATATAAGCAAAGTTTGAAGACAAGAGAAAGTTAAGTTTTTCTATCTCCCTCTCTCTCTCTCTACATTTTGTCTATCACCTTTTCTAATTCACACACCGGAGGGTTCGCCGGGGGACTACCCCGTTCCCCGTTGAACTTGCTTGCAGGTTATCCAGTCGGCTTGAGGAGCTTGGATCGGTCTAGCCCATTCACCAGGAAAAACTGCATCATCAGTTGGCGCCGTCTGTGGGAACTGGTTTGTCCGTGCGCCAGTTGTGTTCATTGCCGCCGGAGACCCTGTTCCAGTAACCTTTTCACCTCATCCGTCAAGTGTATGGTCATGACTAGATCCATGGCTTCCCACCATAATGCTACCGATCACCAAACCGACCCTCCCAATCCAGACAACCCACCACAGTACTTCATCGAGCTCACCAACAGCATCAACCGTATGGCCGAACAAAACCAGGCCTGAATCAATGCTCTGCTCCAACGGAACCTCCCTATTCCTCCACCACCTCCAGATATTCCACCCCATCCAGAACAAGTTCCGGGCCATACTGTCCCATAACCCAATCCTCCCAACTCGGGGGGCTTGCAACCCCCTCACCCATATATACATCCACCTCCTCCACCCCCACATCCATCAGTCATAGCTCCAGCTCCCGAGGGAGAAGCCAGCAGCGTCCAACATCTGTCTCCCTCTGGCGGTGACAACATTCCCCTTTGGGACGCTGAACTCCGAGCCATTAAACTCCAACTCCAAGGGGTTATGCAGAATATCCAACATAAGCCCTCCACCACAGCAAACTCCCCATTTGTCGCCTCCATCCAAAGCAAACCTCTACCCGCCAAGTTCAAAATGCCTACTATCGACCCCTTTGACGGAACGACCGACCCCGTCGACCACCTGGAGACCTACCGTACCCTCATGATCCTCCATGCCTTCCCTGACGAAATCATGTGCCGAGCCTTTCCCGTGACACTGAAGGGGTCGGCTTGGCTATGGTTCAGCCAGTTGCCACCAGATTCGGTCTCCACATTTCAGCATCTCAGTGACTCCTTCCTGAGCCACTTCATCGGGGCCCAACGCCAGCGACGCCCGGCGACCCAACTCCTCAACATCCGTCAGACCGAGGGGGAATCACTGCGCAGCTTTGTCACTCGCTTCAACACCGAAGCCTTGCAAGTTGCTGAAAATGACGATAAAGTCATCCTTACAGCCTTCATGGCCGGTCTGCGGTCATCCGATTTCCTCTTCTCCCTCTCTAAGAACCCCCCGATATCCATGGTAGCCTTGCTCTCCAAAGCCCAAAAGTACATGAACGCCGAGGATTCTCTAGCCGCTCGACAGGACTCAACAACTAAATATCTGACCCCCAGAGAAAAGAGAAAATACCAAGAACCCAATAACACCCGGCATCATAATCAAACATCCCGCTATGCCGACCGATCCCCTCGCACCGACTGGTCAGCACCAGTAAGACCGCCCGGTCGGTTCGAGCGATATACACCCCTCAATTCTCTCATGGAACAAGTCCTTAACCAGATCCAACGGGACTACCCCCTCAAGTGGCCTCTTCCTCCACGGAACCCTTCCAACCGTAAAGACCAGTCCAAATATTGCCGTTTCCACCAGGACCACGGCCATAACACCGACGATTGCATCAGCCTCAAGGATCAAGTGGAGACCCTCATTCGCCAGGGGTGTCTAAGCGGTTCACGCACACCCGCCTCAGCTTGAGCCTGAGCCCACAGGGACAATCGCAGGCACACCCCCCCACGGTGACCAGCTCAACCAGACCAGGGCCGCGATCGACCTTCCCAACAACCTCTGCCACAAGGTAATCCACCCCCGCCCGTCGGTGAAATCAGAGTCATCTCGGGCGGTCTTGCTTGCGGAGGACCGTCGCGCTCGGCTCGAAGCGGCGAAAAAAATCTGACGAGGCTCGGATAAGGCAGTCATCACGGTAGACCGACCCCCCAAGCATCCCAAGCAGTGGACTGAGCCCATTACCTTCACAGACGCCGACTGTACAGGCATCCGTTATCCACATGATGATCCTCTCGTCATCTCTGCCGTCCTCTCCAACTACAAGGTCAGGCGAGTCCTCATCGACAATGGAAGCTCTTCAGACATCATATTCCTCGGCTGCTTCCGCTAGCTCAAGATCGGAGAGGAAAGTCTGTCTCCACTCCAAACCTCTTTGGTCAGTTTCACTGGCGACCGGGTGACCTCTATCGGCTCCATTGATCTCCCCATCACCATTGGGGAATACCCACGGCAAACCACGAAGCTGGTAACTTTCCTTGTAGTCGACTGCCCCTCTACCTACAACATCATTCTTGGCCGTACTGCCCTCAACGCCTTCCAAGCCATCACATCCACCTACTACCTTGCCCTCAAGTTCCCTATTGATCTCGGGGTCGGAACAGTCAGAGGAGAACAGACCGTTGCTAGAGAATGTTATGTGGCCTCACTTAAAGAAGTCAAATTGAAGGAGGCAATGATCATTGAAGGACTTGACGTCCGAGATGAGGACGAACTGATCAGAGGCGAACCTGTGGAGGAACTCGTCGAAGTTAACATCGATCCCACCAACCTACTCAAAACTGCCAAAATCGGCAGTCAACTGCCTTTCCAATCAAAGGCCGACCTCACCGCCCTCCTGACCGAGCACAGAGACGTCTTTGCCTGGACCCATGCAGACATGCCGGGCATTGACCCCTCTTTCATAACTCACCGCCTCAGTATCGAGCCTCATTTCCGACCTTACCGACAGAAGCAACGTATCTTCCACCCAGAGCGCAATAACCTCATAGCCACAGAAGTCGACAAACTCCTTGAAGCTCAGTTCATCCGAAACGTAGACTATCCCAAGTGGCTGTCCAATGTGGTTCTAGTCCGCAAGAACAATGGCAAGTGGCGTCTCTGCGTCGATTACTCTGACCTGAACCGAGCTTGCCCCAAAGATAGCTATCCACTCCCCCGCATAGATCTGCTGGTTGACGCTACGGCCGGTCACCAAATGCTCAGCTTCATGGATGCTTTCTCCGGGTACAACCAAATCATGATGCACTCGTCCGATCGGGAACACACGTCATTCATCACCGATCGAGGGACCTACCACTATTGTGTAATGCCATTCGGACTAAAGAATGCTGGGGCCACCTACCAACGGTTAGTCAATGCAGTCTTCCACCATCAGATCGGACGGAACATGGAAGTGTATGTAGATGACATGCTAGTCAAGAGCAAACTCTCCACTGACCACCTCACCGACCTACGAGAGACTTTTGCCACCCTTCGCAAATATCAGATGAAGCTCAACCCAGAGAAGTGTGCCTTTGGTGTAGGATCTGGAAAGTTCTTGGGTTTTATGGTCAGTCAACGCGGCATCGAGGCCAACCCTGAGAAGATTAAGGCCTTGATTGAGATGCAGTCACCCAAAACGGTTAAAGAGGTTCAAAGACTCACTGGCAGAGTGGCAGCCCTCAATCGTTTCATCTCCCGTGCAACGGACAAGTGCCTACCATTTTTTAAAGTTCTTCGGCAGACTTTTAAATGGACGACTGAATCCGAAGAAGCCTTTCAACAGATTAAAAGCGATTGCATGGCCAATCCTCCCATTCTCTCACGAGCAATCACGGGTGAGCCCTCTTCCTCTACTTAGCATTATCAAGCACCGATCGGTGTAGCTCTCATCGAGAGAGGGCAGATTCGTCAACGGCGGTCTACTACATCGGTCGGGCTCTCGGGCGGAGCGAGAACTACCCCTACTAGAAAAAACGTCCTGGCCTTGGTCACCGCCTCGAACGACTCGCCCCTACTTCCAAGCCCACTCCATAGTGGTCCTCACCGACCAGCCACGAGGAAGGTCATGCGACAACGAGCTCTCGGGAAGACTAATGCAATGGTCGATGATTTGAGCGATTCGACATCTTTTATCGCCCCCGGACAGCAATCAAGGGGCAAGCTGTTGCTGACTTCATCTCGGAATTCACCAATCTAGCCCCAACCGCTAACCCTCCACTCCCACCAGCTCCACCAGAGCCCGAAGATCCTCATTCTTGGACACTTAATGTTGACGACTCGTCCCGCAGGGAAGGAAGCGGGGCTGGGCTCATCCTCACCTCCCTTGAGGGTGGTTATTTCAAATGTGCTCTCCGTCTCTTGTTTGCGGCCAGCAACAATGAGGCTGAATGTGAAGCACTAATAGTAGGACTTCGTCTGGCCAAAGACATTGGTGTTAGCCACATCCGTGTGTTCAGTGACTCCCAACTCATCGTCGGATAGATAACAGGGGAATTCGACGCCAAAGATGGCACAATGCGGGCTTACAGGGACATGACACTCCCCCTTGTTCGCCTCTTCAATACTTTCCAGATCAGACACATACCTCGGGCGGAAAACTCCAAAGCAGATGAGATGGCCCAGCTCACCTCTGCCGACCATTCCGACCTCAGCCATGGAGTTCGCCTCGAATACTTAGCCCACCCGGCCATCTCGCCCGACCTACCAGAAGTGCAATTTCTCCAGACGGAACCCATCCCTTGAGCATCCAACATCCTCCTCTTCTTGACCACTGGAGAACTCCCAGATGACCAACAGCAGGCTGTCAAGGTCAGAGCTCGGTCGGCTAACTACACCCTGGTCGACGACGTCCTTTACAAGCGCGGTTTTTCACGCCCGTACCTGCGATGCCTCAACCCCGCCCAAGCAACCTATGTGATGCAAGAAATCCATGAAGGGATCTGTGGCAATCATTCGGGTGGCAGGTCTCTCGCTCACAAAATACTCCGTACAGGCTACTTCTGGCCGACTCTCAACCAAGATGCCACTGATTTTGTGCTCAAATGTGACAAGTGTCAGCGCTTCGCCAACATCCCCTATGCTCCTCCCATTGAGCTGATCACCCTCTGCAGCCCTTACCCGTTCGCCAAATGGGGGATCGACTTGATTGGTCCACTCCCCACTGGCCGAGGCCAGACCAAATTCGCGATTGTTGCCATTGATTACTTCACCAAGTGGGTCGAAGCAGAACCCCTCGCCACTATCACCGAGCGGAACACCACCAAGTTTATCTGGCAATCGATCGTTTGCCGATTTGGTATCCCTCAGGCCACCGTCTCCGACAACGGTAAACAGTTCGACAACGCTAAATACAGGAAATTTTGTATAGATCTCCAGATTCAACCATGCTTCTCTTCCCCCGGTCATCCCCAAGCAAATGGCCAAGTTGAGGTCACCAACCGTTCTCTCCTGAAGATCATCAAAACTAAGCTCGAAGCTGCTAAAGGCCTCTGGGCTGAGGTGCTACCAAATGTACTCTGGGCTTACTGGGACCCTTTGCCGGGACCCTATTGGGGAAACCCTTTTAAACAACATATGGCGGCGGTCATTCCGGTAGAAGTCGGTCTGCCCACCCCCAGGGTCTTACATCCGGATCTCGCCTCCACCGAAGAACCGTCGGCGGACTGGACCTCATCGAAGAGCTCGGAGATCGCATTGTTAGATTGGCTGCGTACCAGCAGAAAATGAGAACACACTACAACCGCAGGGTCCGACCACGGGAGTTCTCTGTAAGGGACCTTGTCTTGAGAGAAACAACTCTTGCCACAAGGAATCCGACCAAGGGCAAACTAGCAGCCAGATGGGAGGGACCCTACGTTGTGAAAGCCCGCCCATGGCCAGGCACTTACCGACTTCAAGACATGGATGGCCGAGACCTTCCCCATCCCTAGAATGCTGAACATCTGAAGCGTTACTATCAATGAATCCTTACTTTTATATTGTCAAACTTGTTGTATTTTCCTTTTTCAATACATAATACAAATATCGACTGGAGTTCCAACCTTCTATAATTCAACTGTCTGAATGTCGCTTCCATGAAACTTTCATTTGCAGCACTCGAAGCCTCAGTCCAACCTGAGCACTTACAAAAGCCTCAGTCCAGCCTGAGCACTTACAAAAGCCTCAGTCCGACCTGAGCACTTTCAAAAGCCTCAGTCCAACCTGAGCACTTACAAAAGCCTCGGCCAGACCGAGCACTTTCAAAAGCCTCAGTCCGACCTGAGCACTTTCAAAAGCCTCAGTCCAACCTGAGCACTTACAAAAGCCTCAGTCCAGCCTGAGCACTTACAAAAGCCTCAGTCCGACCTGAGCACTTTCAAAAGCCTCAGTCCAACCTGAGCACTTACAAAAGCCTCGGCCAGACCGAGCACTTTCAAAAGCCTCAGTCTAACCTGAGCACTTTCAAAAGCCTCAGTCCAATCTGAGCACTTTCAAAAGCCTCGGTCTGACCTGAGCACTTACAAAAGCCTCGGCCAGACCGAGCACTTTCAAAAGCCTCAAAAGCCTCGGCCCGACCTGAGCACTTTCAAAAGCCTCAGTCCAACCTGAGCACTTACAAAAGCCTCGGCCAGACCGAGCACTTTCAAAAGCCTCAGTCCGACCGAGCACTTTCGAACATCAGAAGACCCAGCGAAACAAGTACCAGCATAGCCTTGGGAGAACACTTAGTCACAAGTTGAGGTCACAAAATTTTACAACATCTCTACTTAGTCAAATTCCAACGGTGTTCCCCAATTTCTCCCCTACAGGTTTACTATTGGCCCCTTTAGTTACAATTTAAAACCTACTTTCCTGCCCTCATTCATTGAATTTTTACACAAGTCCAATCTCACTCTGCATGAAGGAATTTTATCAGTTCACTCTTACTCTGCGTGATGGAATTTTTAATTTAACAAGTTCGAATTCACAAGTTCAAATTCAAATTCAAATTCACAAGTTCATCCTCTTCAATTTATCAGTCCAATTTTATCAGTCCAATCTCACAAGTTCAAATTCACTTGGCTCACTTAGCTCAAGTTCACTCTGTCATGAAGTTGAAATTTTTTCATAAGTTCATTACTCGTTTTTATTACAAGCATTTCTCCATTTCCAACCCACCAAACAAATAAACATAGTTAATTACAAGACATAAATGGAGTTTTATTCATTCGCAAAATGTGTACATCAGTTTATTACAATACCTCAAAAACAAAACAAAACAAAAATGTGTATGCAAGGACGAAACAAAAATTCTTCAAGTACATTTATTTTCAGATCACTCCCCCTCCTCACTGGAGATGAGATCTGCCTCCTCTATACCCTCATCCGAAGTGCAGGCACATCATCCTCTTCAATCGCCACCCTGCTAAAGTCAAGCTCTGGGAACAGCTCTTCAACCTTGCGTTTGAACATTTTCCACCCGCTGTCCCAGTACTCTGACATTTCATGCTTGTAGAAGTCCGACTGCTGGAAGCTTGCTATCACCTCAGACTCAGTTCTCCCAGCAGTCGTCTTCGATGGGCCAGCCCCCCCAGTCTCTTCCCTTGCTAAGCTGCTGGCAACTGCAGCATCAATCGCCATCTAGAACTCAGGAGACCCTTTGAATTGAGTAACAGCTGCAACATAAAGATCGGGGTAGGCTGTTCTTTCCGAGGCCGCCTTCGCCTTCTCTTCGTTCAGCTCTTTTTGTAGGGCCTCCTTTTCAGCTGCAGCCTTGGCCCTCTCAGCCTCCAGCTCCCTCTTCCAGGCCTCCCCCTCAGCAATCAACTTCCCCCTCTCTGCTTCAAACTACTTCTGCAGGGTCTCCCTCTCCACAGCCACCCTACTTCACTCTACCTCCAACTCCTTGCACAGGCTCTCCCTCTATTCCACCGCTCTGGCGCGCTCGTCCTCCACCTCTTTTTGCAGAGCCTCAACCTTAGCATCTGCATCATCTCTCTGCCTAACGAGCTCTTCATTATTGGTCATGGCCTCCTCATGCCGCTCGATCGCGATGGCACAGGCCTTTTGGGACTCCTCCAACTTTTTCTGCTCACCAGTCAACTGGAACTCGAGCGACACAACCCTGCGGCGTGTGTCCTCAAACTCCAACTTGACTGATGACAGCTCGGTATGGGCAGTCTTGCATGTAGCACTCTCCTTCTTCAGCTTGGTCAGATCTGCCTTGGCCTCTTCAGCTTTGATTTTGGCCGCCGCAGCTTTCCTCAGCAGGGCCCCTGCCAGGGTAGTTACCTCCATTTGGGCGGAGCATAACCCCCTGAACAGGTCGGCCTCATTAAATCCAGAGGCGAGCCTTGACCGACTCCTCCACCATCCTCACTAGGCGGTGCCCCGCCTAGTGAGCCTCCATCTCCTCCAGTCTCCCGGCCACAGTGCAGCGTGTGCATCGTGGCACCCAGGCCAACTCTTCTTTCCTGAGGCACAAGGCCCCTTTGGGTCTGCTCCCTCCCGCTTGGCTCAGCCCCAACCAACCCAGCTTCCACTTGCACTGCTGGGGTCTTCTCTAACCTCCCACTTGGCTCACCCCCGGCCAGCCCAGCTTCCACTTGTCCTGCTGGGGTCTTCTCCTAACGTCCACCGTTGGGTGGCTATCACCACTTCGGGTGTCTTTGTCTGAGACCTCTGCCCCGAGACGCCCACCCCCAGGGTCTGCTCCACCTCTTCCCCCTCTACTCGCTTGGCCAGACTGGCCTCTTCCATCCTCACCTCCTTTCTTCTTTTTTGGGCTGGCTCTTCTTCCCTCCGCCTCAACCTCTTCTTTTTCTTCCCCACGCCCAGCGCCTCCATCTCCTTCAACGACCTCTCCTTCAGAGGGTCTTTTGGGAGCAATCGTGGAACGAACTCGACCAAATTCTTCTCTCCCAAGGGTTTGGGACGAGGTCGGATCCTCTCCCTCGCCACTGGCTGAGGCGGTCGGTCGACTTGGGACTCCTTGAATTTCTGGGCTTTCACCAGGATGGCTTGATCCTCTGCCTCTTGCGCCCTTCTTCTTGCCTCCAGCTCTGATCGGTCGAGGTCTCCACCATTCGGTTGTGGACCCAACCCAGCTTCAAACAGCGCCGACGGCTGAACTAGCTCGTCCCACTTGACTTTTTCCCTCTCCTTCTACTCCTTCACCTTCTTTATCCTCTCCTCCGCCGCCACCCCCAACTTTAGCTCCACAGACTTGGTTGGCACCTTCCACAGTGCTTGCAGGTCCACGAAGGTGGACACATAGAACCACCGCGGCCTCCAACCTTTGATGGACGTTGGTAAACCAGCCACCAAACCCTTCCCTGCCGCCGCCTGAAGGGTGATCCAGGTCTCCTGCTGCCCGAAGCCTTGTAGTAGCCAAAGAACTCCTCCACCGTCATGGCCACCCCTCCGTTCGCCTTCGGTCAAGCACTTGCGCAAGCCAACAGGATTTTCCATGCATTGGGCATCAGTTGCCCTGGTGCTACCTCCAGGTGGTTGAGCACATCTACCACGATTTGCGGCAGAGGCAACCTCAGTCCACCTTTTAGAGCTTCCTCCTAGAGGGAAAACTCTCCTGCCCTGACGTCAGACGGTCTCTCCGTCGATTTTGGCACTAGCAATTCCACCTCCATCGGAATCTGGTACTTCTCGCGGATAGCCTCCAACTCCGCCGCTGAAATAATGGATCTGTCAGCCCTCGAATGCCAGTGGTCTGGTTCCACCTGGCTGATTGGCTGTGCCGTTTCCATCACGGTGGAAGCATGGAATCGCGCCACCGATTCCCCCGCCCTGTTGGACCTGTACTGAACCGCTAGTTCCTCTGCATCATCTTCCCCCAGTGGATCTACCCTGACAATTGCAGTCTTTTCCTGGGCCATTTCTAAGCTGTGTTTGCGAATAGCTTCTGATGCAGGTGCTAAAAAATCGAAGAAATGTTTCAACGGGGTATCATGAGCAATGAAGGAACTGATACTTCGAATGTTTTGAGTTTTTGTAAAAAAAGTAGGTGAATCGTACGATACCAAAAGCCCACGGTTAGCCCGTATTCCAAGGATCCAAATTAATGTTCGTCAGTTTGAAAACTTTTCAAATCATCCGCCAAAACTGTATCATCAATGCCCATAATAATGCCCTGACGTTTCACTCCTGATCTAACGCTTGACCTTTCCCCTCCCCCGAAATTCTGCCACGTGTATGGTCCCGATGCACTGACTTCTGCCTTTACCTTGTCTTTTCCACTTCAAATCATCACGTGACACGCCGCCTCTTGAGCCCTGTGCCCTTCCACTCGGCCACCCCCACGGTCGGTCTTCCCGCGCGGACACCTTCACGGTCGGCCTTTCCCGTTCGGTCGCCTTCACGGTCGGCCTCGCCCCTTCGGCCGCCCTCGTGATCGGCCTCCCCGCTCGGTCGCCCTTACGGTCGGCCTCGCCCCCTCCGTCGTCCTCGCGGTCGGCCTCTCCCGCTCGGTCACCCTCGCGGTCGGCCTCGCCCGCTTGGTCGCCCTCACGGTCGGCCTCCCTCACGCTCGGCCGCCCTCACGCTCGGCCTCTCCCGCTCGATCACCCTCCCGCTCGGTCACCCTCACGGTCGGTCTCCCCCTACCGGTCGGATTCATCTTCCTTATTATTATTCCCTTCGTTGGACTAAAGCTGCACTCGGGAATGGGGGACTACTGACATGGATAGGCCCACAAGGGCCGCAGCCCACCATGAGTAAACCCAGGCCCACCATTTAAACCCCATTGCATAACCCGGTTAGTAAAACCCAGCATCACTGGAAGCCAACTGGGCAGGGAAGGCCAATGATATTCGGACACACGGCAGATGCAGGACAGGCCACGTCAGCAGACAAAGATCTGCAAAGTTATTGCCACAGCACATCACCATTAATGCAGCCATCACAGCATTTATTGCGACAACACCTCTCAGCTGGGATGGCGCCCCCCCACCCCGAACAAGGCGAACCACAGCATAAGCTTTTCGGCGGGGAGGTCAGAACGACAGAGACAGCGAAATGATTACCAAGGGATATAAGCAAAGTTTGAAGACAAGAGAAAGTTAAGTTTTTCTATCTCCCTCTCTCTCTCTCTCTACATTTTGTCTATCACCTTTTCTAATTCACACACCGGAGGGTTCGCCGGGGGACTACCCCGTTCCCCGTTGAACTTGCTTGCAGGTTATCCAGTGGGCTTGAGGAGCTTGGATCGGTCTAGCCCATTCACCAGGAAAAACTACAAAATCACGACCAATTTTCGATCTATTTTTTATTTTTTCAAACAGTTGATGGTTCGGTTTGTTGTTTTTCAAATATTCAACCAAACCAGACTGGTCTATAATATCATTAAGGTCTTCCTTCCATCCTGGCCGTCCGCGTGCGCTCATCACTCATCACAGCCATCCACTTGACTATTCTACGTAACAAAAGAAAAGACTCCATATTTATTCACTCTCTCACATTTTGTTCATCTTCTTCTTTTTCTTCTCAATTCTCTAACTTTCTTTAGAACTCTCTCTCACATCACACCCTTCACCATCACTCTCTTACGACCATTACTCATCGGCAATTCGGGGTGTAGCAACGAAATCAACTCAAGGATTCACAAACATAGTCTTGGTGGGTGGGTGCAGCGAAATCGACTCAAACAACCTATAAAGTAATTTTCAGGTTCTTATTTCAAAATCCTAATTTTGAAACCCCTTTTTGATTTTGAAAAACCTTTTGATTTTCAAACAATGATTTGTGAATTTGTGAGTTTGAAACCTTGATTTATGAATTTGTGGATTGTGAGTTTGATGAATTTATTCAAGATATTATTTGTGAATTTCTTAAAGGAAAAAATTTGTGTAAATCATATTCAAGAAAATGGTTTTTTACTTGGTGGAACTTGTGTTTGTTGCCTGAAACCATAACAACCGCACCAAACTGTATGGCATGGTTTAGTCCGGTTTATATGTTTATTTCGATCTGCTCGATTTCCAAAATTAAAAAATCAAACCAATCAGTTTGGCCCAAAAACTAAAAAGAAAGGGATCGAACAACACAGATTTCACCCCTGCCTTGAAGGTGTTTTCCTAGCTATGAACCACCATAGGAAAATTTATTTATGTGTGCAAGGATGGACCCAGAGGGGGCGATCGTCCCCCTTACAATTTCAAAAACACCATTTATTATAGTAGTATTATCCTATGTTACACGGACTCTTCAAAATAAATCAAATACTTGTGTCGGACACCCGACACTTGGACCAGGGTATGAGATATTTGTCGGATACTTTTCAACGAATATTTCTTATATAATCGTATATAACACTATTATTATACATATATAATGTTGTATAATTGCTATAAATGTCTTTTTGACACTATAAGTTACATATAGTACAATTTTCTCACATACTTGATTAAAAATATAAAAATATAACTTTTTTTTTACTGAGTCCATATACCTTTAAATTTATGATTTGATGAGTCCAACCTCTAGATACATACCCGCACCGGCACCCGACACCCATACCTGAGTTCATATAACATAGGTATTAGCTACAATTATTTACATATCATAGAGACTCGCCCCCTCTACGTTTTTCTGCTTTTAGAAAAAATTTAAGTGGTTGTCACTCTATGTATATGAAACATAGGATCAAAATATAATATTAAAAAAATGGACAAAAATAATAAAAAAAATTTCTTTGTTATAACTATTGTTAATTACAAGTCCAAGCTTCTAAAGAATTGAATAATGTATTAGCTAATTACTTAATCATGTTTATTGAGAAAGAAATTGTACAAGATTTTAATATCGATTATATCATAGACATTTTTAATGACATGAACTAATGTCAAGTACAAACAACTCAAGATGCCTCACTTTAATATATAGATTGTTTTATAGTTGCTATTTTTTTGTAACTAATTATGGATACAAAAAAATGCTATTTATATATATTTTAATCTTATTTCACTTTTTAAACTAGTAGAAATTGATACTATAATTCATACTTTCTTTTTAAAAATTTTGTTAGTATATATACGTTCCCCCCCCCCCCCCCAAATATGAAAATCCTGGGTCCGTCCCTGTATGTGTGGAAGGAAAAAGAATGGGGAGGGAAGAAACATGGATGATAATAGACCAAAAATTAATGTGCAATTAGTTTTTCACTACTTCAATTCATACATATTTGGCAAGGCCTTGAGCAAGGTAAGGCAAGTGTGAGCAAAGAATAGAAACACACGTCATATTCTTGAAGGGATTGCGTTTAGGAACCATGCTCTAGTCCACTTGGTTATAAATAAGTTTACTAAAATATCCTAACCGATTTTGATATTATCTACTTTTTGCTTTATATAAAGAAGAGTATAAGGGATTCTGCCTCATTTGGCACTCCCATTCTCTCCTATTACCTTGCCACCTTGTCGCCTCCTTGCTGCCTCTTTGCCGCCACATTCTTTTACCTGATATCCTAAGGTGTCGTCTTTCTCTTGTGCCTCATTTGGCTCTCCCATTCTCTCCTATTACCTTGCCACACTCTTTTACCTAATATCCTAAGGTGACGTCTTTCAGTTTTTTGCCTCATTTGGCTCTCCTACTACCTCGGTGCCTTGTCGCCTCACTGTTGCTGCACTCTTTTACTTAATATCCTAAAGCAAGGTCTTTCTCTCTCTACAAGTTGCTAGATATCATTCTTGTGGGCTAACTTTAAATTAGTAATAATTAAGTATTTATTTTAGCAATTCAGGGTTTTATAAATTTTTTTCCTTAAATTTCTATTATTTTTCAAATTATCGTGTTTGTTGCAATGAAGGATTTTACTCTTAGGAATTCATGATTTTATTATTTTACCCTTATATTTTTATGATTTTTCTAATTTATCATGTTCATCTATAGATCTCTGTAATTGCTTTTTTAAGATTTTAGTTTTTGGGTTAGATATACGAATGTAGACGAGATCAAGGTTGAATAGGGTTATAATCAAAGGATGGGTTTGAATTTTCAAACCTACCAACACAAGGATTGGCAGTTCATACTTGGAATGGTAAAGATTAAAGAAATCCATCTCATATGTGTTTGGTCAAACTCTAGGAAGCACAAGTGCGGGTATGGGTACGTTATGGGTACGTCAATATGCCAAAACCTAAAAAACGTGAGATATGGTTATTGCGGAATATTTTTATAATTGTAGTAGTACATGATATATAACAATTAAAAAATCAAATGCAAAAAATAATTAAAATATTTTCGTAATGGTAAAAAAATAACCCTAAGATTTTTTTATAAGGGGTACTTACGTGTAGGTCCTAATAAGTGTACTTATTGTCTAATAGGTCCTAAGGGAAAAATTTGTCATAAAAAAAGTCACTAATTGTAAGTTTTAGCGACAATTTATAAAAATCATGACAAAAAAAGTCACAAATTGTCAATTTTTAGCGACATATATAAAAAATTGTCACAAAAAAATTATTTTTAGCGACAATTTTACCAAGATTTATTTTCAATAGGACTTGATGAGAATTAAGTCCAGCTATTAGGACCTATTGGTAGTTTACCCTTTTTATAATTGCAAAAATACTCTACATTTTTCTTAACAAAAAAATAGGCACAATATAATTTTTAGCACTCTTATATTTAAAAATAAAATTTTAAATTCATGTCCTTACGTACCCATGTCATACCCAAAGTATTTCACGTACCTACCGGACACTTATTTTGCATACCCGGTATCTAAGAAGCATAGACACTTCTAAGAAGTAAGAAGGTGATGTATCCGTGTCGAATACCAACACTCCTCAAATACTCTCGACCATGTGCTCAATGCTCTTTTTTCATTTTTGTAATTTAAAATAAAATCTTAATTTCAAACACATGTTTAACACTCATTTTTTGACGTGTTCGTCACTTCTTGACCATATCCATCACTAAAAGTAAACATGAGACTAACACTTCTCAGACATTTGCTAATGACTTTCAAAGTTTAAAAAATTGACATATGTTATACCCTTAAAAATGTATAATTATTGAAAATAATCTTATAGAAGTTTCACATAGAATTAAATAAAAAAAAAAATGAAAAAGATACGTAAATGTATTATCAAATATGGCTAATGATGACGAGGCAGCTGTCATAAATATATATTTTTGCTACAATTTGTCTGATTTTTAACTACTATATGGTCCATTAGTCTAAAAATTCATGTAAAAGAATTAGATATAAGATTTAGTTTGTATAAAGTAATTATTTAATTTTGGATATATTGTGAAAACGACGCCATTTCATGTATTATGCAAATAAAATCGAATCTTTTGAATTGAAATAAATCATAGTGAATCACAATTGAGTAGTAAGATTCACTCAATTTAAAATTCAACTTCACTAATCAAATCATTTTGTTTGAAACTCATATCGAATTGTGAATTGTAAGATTATAACAACCATACCATACTGTATCATATCATATAGTATTATATTCGTGTCTATGCTTCATAGTCCAGTATGCATACTTGTATTGGGTAAGTCCCTGGTACTCGTATGGTAATAATACTTGTGTTTCATAGGTTAAACCTGTTGGAAAAATGGTTTTATATAGGCATATTTTTAGCCCAATTTGGGTGGACCCCAAACGTCTTTTGGGGTGGGTCCGAAGAGGTGAAGTGTTTCTTGCCACGTGGCAAGTCACACGGTAAAGACGGAACGTCAAAACCATTTATGAGTGAATGGGAAGATGACGTCGTTTTCGGGTCTAACATTAATTTTTTAGATAAAATTCTTTTGAATTTTTTCAATAAAAATTAGTGTGGAAATTTAATTTAATTCTAAATTCAAATTTTGGATACCTAAGTGGTTTCTTAAAGTTTGTAATTTTAGAATTTAATTTAATTCTAAATTCAAATTTTAGGTTCCTTAAATTTCCTAAAGTTTGTACCTCTTTATTTATTTATTTATTTAACTATTTCAATAATTTAATATATAAATATATTTTTGAAATAGTTTAAATAGATATGTTCCAAAAGAGGTTAACTGTTCACCAACGGTAAACAATTTGAATAAAGTGTTTGACTATTCAAATAGTTTTACAATTGTTTGTAATTGAGCAACGGTCAGATTTTGTCAAATCTATTCATTTGAATAAAGAGGTGCACCTTTTCTCATTTGTGGCACCTTTTCGGATATTTGTATTTGCCTATATATACTTGGGTTTTTCCAACAGTCTTGGTGTAAGAAATTCAATCCGAGAATTCAGTCTTAAATTCTTGTCTCTTTGTTGTCCATTTTCTTTTAGTGCATTATTCTTCATATAAAATATTAGGAATAAATTTCAGAGAGTTATAGAACACAAGGTTCTAGTTCGCCGAACAAAGTTATTTGAAGTGTTTCTATAAATTTGTGAAGATCATTGTATCCTGGGAGATAGACGCCACTCAACCGTAAGCACCGTAGCGGGGCGAATCTGTCTTAAGGACAGAGTGTCACACACTCGATTTGGTCTTGTAATTTTTATTTGGTTCAAGAAATAAATTCGGTATGTTATTTAATTATTTTGTTTGAATTATTTCAGTTCATTTTATTTACACAGAAGATTGTTCCAACAAAACCTAATAGGAATACATATATTTTCTTCCCAAACTATAAATGATAGGATTTGAACGCTAGTGTGTTTGCATTGTACCCCTAAGTTACCACACAGCTAAGACATATGTTTCTAATAAGAATACTTACAAGATATATTTATAGTCTACAAAGTTGTTGAATAGATTTTCCATGTAGAATGATGTAGTAGTGGCATTTTTGTGAATAAAATGTAATTCATGGTCCTTTTGTTTTAAATATGTAACTATTATGCCAAAATCATTTTGCATATGTATTTTTTTCATAGCATCTATTTGTGTGTCAATACCTATATTTATTTTCTTTAAGATTTTATTTAATTGTCTGTCCAAACACAGGTGAGGTCATCTATCTAGATTTTGTTGGACAATCTTCACTGCATTTAAATAAATTCTGTTTGTGTACTAAACAACAAACAGAATACAAAAGAAATAAAGGAAATGAGAGATTGTTTGATTACAAAAATCAAACCAATAAATAAAAACAGATTTTTATTTTGTTACAAAAACAAAATCAAAATCTGATTTAAATAAATAAATCAGAAAATTAACACTTGATTAATTTCTTGAACAATATTCTGATCAAGTCCAGTGTTTGACACTGTGTCCTTAAAATAGATTTGTCCTCTCTACGGTGCTAACATAATGTGGACATCTCTCAGGATAAAATGATCAATAACGAATAAATGCAGCACTACAATTTATTTGCACAACGAACACACTAAGTGTATACACTCTTTCTCACAGAAATTTAATACAACAAAATGTAGAGATTATTTATAGAGGAGAAGTACGGAAATTGTGAATGAAAACATCAAATGAGGGCTGCCTATTTATAGATGGAGTGGTCGCTTTTAAATTTGAATTAAATAGGTACCAAACCTGTTTGAACAGGTGCAAGACCTGTTTGGCGTTGTTTCAACAGATAATCGAATCTGTTCGATTTAATTTGCGTAGATTTAAATCTGTTTGAATTTAAATTCAAATAGGTATGGGTTTTCCTTGAATTAAATGGACAGATTTTGAAATCTGTACGGAAGGTTCGGACAGATTTGAATTTAAACGGTCTGATTTTATTTTACCAAAAAATAAATTAAATTCAAATGTTTTTGGCCCAAAAAGCTAGGTATTGGGCCGGACAAGTCCAACCCAACCTCACACCATGCACCCGCGCCCAAGCCCAGGCCCAGCCCAACCCACCCAAAGTTTCCCACCAAATCAATGTGCGACAAGCCATTATTCAAACCTTAAAGAATTTACACAAAAACTCCATTTTCATGGAGCTCACTGTGGCTTCAATTTCCCATTCACTTGATAATGATTTTGTGCAAACAGACATACCACGTGAATCACAACGCGGTATAGAACGTGTTACCACTTAGATACGTGAAATTCGACGCATGGGTCTCACCTAAAAATTAGACCAAAGTTTAGGAAAAATTCTATTTTTCTAGATTTTCCCAAAACCATTTCTAATAGATTTATGTAAAACCCAACTTGTTTACATCTTAAGGTTGGATAGTTTGGTTGGATTGATTATATTTCTTTACTTGATAAAGCTAAGGGTAAAAAGTGATTCATTTTTTTCTTGAAGGCATATCCAAAATGTTGTTTGCATATTTAGACACCTTTTGTTTTGAAACATCCAAACAATTTCAAGAAGACCTATTATTAATGCCAAGTAATTGAAAAGTCATACAAGATTAGAATCCCTCAGCTTTGAGATCTCTTCCTATTAGCCAAAAAAAGTAATTTTTTCTACATTTGTAGAAGATCAAAAGGGGGATTATTATATTCAAGGAAATAAATGACAAACTTATTACAATTAGATCCATTAAATAATTTTTTTTTTCTCTAAAGTCTATGTATACAAATTTATTTGTAAAAAGTCAATTTTGACCAAACACACTCCTTCCCCAAACTCTACTCTCCATCCAGCCCTCTCTATCACAGCAAATCCCTCTTCTCTGCCCGACAGTTGGTGCTCCATTATGCCTTCCCCTGATGTAGTTGCATAATAAGACAGCGAATGTGTGGATACATAATATTCTAAATTGGGGTATGTATAGGTCTAAGAATATGAATTCAAATCATCTAGAGTATACAACATATTGAATTTTATGACTGAAAAATGATTAGATTCAGTAGATTTTATGTATTTCATACCTTTTATATGCTGCCATGCTAGAGAAGAGAACTTATTTCTAGCCATTAATAAGTTCCATCAATGTAATATTGTGGGTGTTTGGGAAGTGGCTATTTTAGAGGCTTTTTGGCTTTTTGGCTTTTTTGGTAGGTTATTTTAGTTTTTGTCTTTGGGTTGGATTTTTATTTGAGTTGTTGTATTGAAAAATGTGTTGAAATGATATTTAAAGTTAAAATGGCAACTTTGTCCCCAATCTCACATTTTTCAAAATTAATTTAAAGGGGCTAAATCGTCATTTTAGCCTCAAAGACTTGGTTGCCACAATTTTCAGCCTACACACTGTCATGATAGTGAAGGGCTACCACTGCTCCGGCTGTGCTTTTTTTATTTTATTTTTAAAATATAAATCATTGGATGAGAATTTTTGAGGATTTTTGGCTTAAAATGTGTTTGAGGCTATTTTAGCCTCAGAAGTGGGTTCCCAAACACCCCCATTAACTTTCTCATATAAGGGTCATGGTATCAAAGTGATTTTGTTATTGGATCAATGCATGGGTTCTATAGACGAACAACAAGATTGTCTGGGATCTGTGGAGAAAGGGATGAGCTTTGATAAAAATGATTTTTTTTGTCTATTTTTTGTCTTGTGTGTAAATAAATTTTAGCAGATAGGTTTTAAAGTAGGAGGCACGAATGTGGATACAACGATACCGATATGGCGATACGCCAAAATCTGAAAAAGTAGGATACAGGTGCAGCAGGGATACGTTCGTAAAAAAAAATTATTTTTTATAATTTTATTAATGTAATATGCAAGAAAATAAAACCTAAACTGAATTAATAAATAAAGAAATATTAACATTAGAGCTCCTAAAATTAAAAATTTGGTAAAGAAATACTTACATTAAAATAGTGTAGGGAAACAAAAAAAACAAAAAAAAAAAAGGAAAAAAAAAATAAAGTAGCCTAAAAACCATGGTAAAGGTTAGGCGTGTACTCAATCTTTCTCCTTTCAAACACATATTAATGTGTACTAATTGGCCGTTGTTTTTTTAGCTTAATAGATAAGAAAAAAAGAAAAAAAGAAGAAGAACAAGAACAAGAACAAGAACAAAGCAGAGAGTATTGACTATTCAAAAAAATATAAATATAAAATAACAAAAAACTTGGAAAAAAAAATTATGTACTTATTTGGCTTATTAAAATATAAAAAATTAAAAAAAAAAAAAAAATTGGATACTTATTTGACGTATCCCTCGTGTATCCCTCCCATATCTTGCCGTATCCCCCAAGTATGCTTCACCTCTCCCTCCCATATGTGAAACTAAGAAAAAAAAACCAAAAAAATAAAATAAAATAATCGGATACTTATTTGACATATCTGATATGTATCCCGCTGTATCGAACGCATATCCATAGCCGTATCCGATATTCATACGACACCTTTTTTAGAGTATATGTGCTTCATAGGTTTTAGAATAAAATTTTTCATTTAATGGACCTAACTGTGATATGTTTTTATTTATTTATTACCTTTTATGTGATAATCCCATCAATTTATTGATCCATGATCTCTCTCTCGCTCTCTCTCTCTCTCTCTCTCTCTCTCTCCCTCTCACACACAAACACAGCCGCGTGCACACGGGCTCTTTTTTGAACCTCTACATTATTTGCAGAGGGAAAAGAAAAGAAAAGGAAAAGATAGGAAAATAAGATAAGGGTCTGTTTGGTATTGTTTTCATTTTCTATTTTCTATTTTCTATTTTTTGTTTTTTGCTTTTATTTTTTTGAAAACTTGGGAAACTTGTTTGATGAACTGTTTTCGAGAATTTTTTTTGGAAAACAACCCATTTTTTAGGAAACACCAAAACGTTATGTTCACATTATCAAAAATTGTTTTTCGCACAAAATGAAGACAATGGATGTTTTTGAACTTCTCATTGTTTTTGTTTCCAAAAATGAAGAAAACAAAACTGGTGCCAAATTACATAATTAAATAAAAAAATGGATTTCTTTGACTAATATCTGTTCATTTTCTTATCATTTTCTAAACAAACCAAAAAAATGAAGAAAACTAGGGCTTGTTTTGAGTTCAACCATTAATTTGTACTCAAGTTTGATTGGTACGGTTTGTAATTTTTCACAAGCCTAGTGAGGTGATCTTATTGTAGCTTAGGCTCAGTTTATTTGGAAAATGAGTTGCATAATCAATTTTCAATCTGCTCTCTCTCTCTCTCTCTCTCTCTCTCTCCGTCTCCCTCTCCCCCCCCACACACGTTTTGTTAATTTATCTATTGCTTATATTAGTGAGTCATAATCAATGTTGCTACATTTTCATTTGCTTTGTGTTTCAATATATTTTTATAGCAGTTAATCTCATTTTTTGTATGGTTCCATCCCTCTCATATCAAATTACTTAATTATATAAAACACGTGAACACGAGCTGTAACGCCCTCAAATAAATGCATAAATCAATCATTCATAATATCAATAAACATAGGGGAATAAAACATACATCCATTCATCAGAGCGTTCTTTACAAAAAGTACTACATGTTGACAACAAAAGTAAATGCCCTACGGGCTTACAACTTTCCAAGTCAACACTTGGTTACAACAAAAGAGGGCCAGAAGCCCTTTACAATTTAAGCCCTCAGCTTGGAAATAAAACATATAACATAAAAGAAAATCAACAAATGAAGCCTGCTGCCTCTAAACCACCCAAGCAAGGTCTTTGGAGGTGGCATGTCTCCTATACCAGAAAATGATGTCCCATATAGGGTGAGCCAAAGCCCATTAGAGATATGCTAAACCAAGTATGAGAATTAACTAAAACATTAGCATCCGATAAATGATCCACACTTGTAAACAAACATATCCCCTTTCCAAAATCAATCAACATTTATAACCGTATCTCAATTCACTTCCATTTATCATCCAAATCAATTCATAGACAAGGTTCATTATCTAACCAAACAATTTAAATGAGACTACAACTCATCTTATTAACACTTTAGTTATCCATAATTCAAAATGAGACTACAACTCATATTATTAACACTTCAATCATCAACATCATTCAGATGGATGTAAGGTTTCGGGACTTTCACCGTGGACACTTTGGCCAACTTAATTATCAATGGAGTCCATCCCCTATCTCCTCTTAAACAGTGGAGTACATCCCCTATCTCCTCCCACACAATGGAGTACATCCCCTTTCTCCTCCGAAACAAATATACATATGCAATGTATTTAAACACTTCATCATATACAATAATCAATTAATGCACATATTCAATGTGTTATTCTAACTGTCATATTCAATGACATAATTCAATTGATTGGTTTCAATTTACCTAATCATCATGTAGTGTCTACAACAATCAAGACTATCCTCCACTGATAGCCCAAAGCAGTCATCTCTAAACAGATAAATAAATCTATCAATAGATAATTTATTACATTTTCCACCGATGAGTGATTCATCAATCCAACTACACCAACTAGTCCCAATTTCATGATTTTCAAATCAATTTCATGTTCCTTACAATTACCAAATTAATTATTTAAATTCAATTAGGGCATTTTCCGTTTTCCCCAAACATTGATCCTAAGACCAAACTTCACCAATTAAACCCACAAATCCCCATTTTCAAGACTTCATATGCACATGGAGCTTAAAAACACAAAACCCCTCTTTAAATACTACAAATCTCAAACCCTAACTTCCCAAATTACCAAATCTCACCATTTATACAAAATGACAAATATTTATGTTAAGACTCATAAGAAGCAGTAGATTATCCCTATCTCAAATGAAGAGACTTAAAGGAGTAGAAGGATGGAACTCAAGATGCTCCAAATCTCAACATTTTCGGATCAAAACGTAGCCCACATAAAGCTTAAGCTTTTATACAAAGGAAGAAGAGTAGGAGATCTCTAGATCAAGAGCATTTGAAGAGAGAAGGGATACTTTAGAGAGAGAGGCAGCCGTATTAGGGTTTGGAGATAAAAAGATATCAAAAAGTGAAGAAGAGAATTGCTGCTGCAATCTGATATATGCGAAGCTCGCTCGAGCGAAGAAGTGGTCGCTTGAGCGACCAAACACAACAAATACCTTGCTCGAGCGCAAGAAGCCTCGCTCGAGCGTACAATTCAAAGCTTCAGGTCTACAACTCAGATGCACGCTCGAGCGTAAGAGTTCTCGCTCGAGCGAAGGAACACAAAACATAGAGCTCGCTCGCTTGAGCGAACGAAAGCTCGCTCGAGCGAAGAATACCAACCTTCAGGTTTTTCAAAGACACAAACGCAGACGCACGCTCGAGCACAAGAGTGCTTGCTCGAGCCAAGAGACACATCCAAGAAAGCTCGCTCGAGCGCAAGAACCTTCGCTTGAGCGAAGAAGCAAAAACCCAAGGCTCGCTCGAGCGCAAAGAGCCTCGCTCGAGCGAAGATGCCAAATTCTAGACATTGTTCCAACACCCAACCAACCGGTTCTAAACTTACCCAACACATCCCACAACTCAAATACAAAGAATTAAAGGATGGAAACAAGATACAGACAACAACAACCAACCACGGAACTTAAGTCCGAAACACATTATATGACGAGGAAAATCGGGATCGCTATACGAGCATAATTAGCGAATACTTTACTTGTAATACTAGTGAGTCATAATCAATCTTGCTACATTTTCATTTGCTTTCAGTTTTTATATATTTTTATAGCAATTAATCTCATTTTTTGTATGGTTCCATCCCTCTCATATCAAATTACTTAATTATATAAAACACGTGCATAATTAGTGAATACTCTACTTGTTATATACTTTTTAGTGCTTGCTTAGAATTCCCAAATCATGAGCCATTGCTTGATTCTGTATGCAGGCAGTGAACTTAATCAACCATATGATGAATACCAAAGCAAGAGCACCCAAAACAATGATTTAAGACAACTCATTTTGCCAAGGAAAACCACTTCGTTTATTTATTCGTGACTGTCATTATCATGAGATACTTAGCGTGAACACATCAAACACTGTAAAAGATGTGAAGAAGACGATTAAGGATGTTGTTGGAGTGCCTCCTAGTCAACAATTGGTGGTTGAAAATCTAGATCACCCACCACTGGATGATGAAGAGATCTTGGGTGCTCATAAAATCCAGAAGTTGGGCTTAGTTTGGCTCTTAAGCCTATCGATGAAGCTCTAGATAAAAGTCCCTTAGGCAGGTACTTGCACACAACTCAAAAGCTACAGCTCAATCTCAGTTTCAAGCATCAAGGACATGATCCATGACAATATGGGTGTCCCATCCAATAGACAAACTCTACTCTATTCCGGAAGATCACTTGATGATGACAAGGCCTTGTCATTCTATGACATTCCTAGGAATTCCACCATTTACGCAATCTTTGGGGAAGACAATGGAATGTCTGATTTGCTGATATTTGTTGATGTTGGTAAAAATGAAGCTCTTGCACTCAAAATGAAACCCTGGTTTACAATTCTTGATGTGAAGTTTGTGATTGAGAGCTGCTATGGAATTCTGATTCAAAGTCAAGAGCTTGTTTCCTTAAAGGAAAAGCTTGAGGACTGGAAAACTGTTGAAGGCTATAATATGAATGATGGGTCCTTTATTTCTTTGAACATTTCTGGCTCATTGATTTGGATACATATCAAGGTAAAGAGTCGAAACATGACCCAAAAGGTCATATCAATTCAAGCAAAGAGTTTTGACACTGTCAATGAATTTATAGCCAAGATTCCTCAAGAGGTGTTAGCGAGCATCGTTGGGGAACCAGGTCTATTTCTGGAGGAGACTAGGCTTATGGGTGACAAGGCTTTAGCCTATTATGATATCCATTTAGGATCTTTTCTCACACTAGAACGTGTTATCCAAATTCACGTGGCGATTCCGTGCAAGCAAACAGTTAAGGTGAACCTGAAGGCATCAAATCCCATCTATCGGATGAAGGAGAAGATTGAAGAGACGTGCGGCATCCCCGATGAACTGCAACAACTGACTTATTGTGGAGATGCGGTGGATGACATGTTGAGTACTGAGCAGTGTAAAGAATTGCTGGGGAGCCTTTGGGTTCTCAGGTGGAACTGGGTTGGTAGGACTTGGTTTTTCTTCTGGCCATCCTATATGCATGTGTAGTGTGATCAATCCAGGTAGCTTAATTGCAAAAGCAACTATATAGTATATGAAAATAAAAGGTAACAAAGTCATTTTAAGAGTGACGTTAAGTAACTTGAAGTAATTTTTAGTTTCAGGTAATCAAAACATAAACTAGCTCGACTCTTTTTGCTTTGGAAATGGTGTAAAAATGTTATGTGTTAATTGCTTGGTTTGTTTATATAAATACATGCTGTGTCAATTGCTTGGTCTGTTTCTCATTATTATATTAGTAATTGTACACGTGCGTTGCACGTGGTATTCCCCCCTCCCATCATATTTATTGTTCATAAAAGTTCGATATTTTATGAAGTTTTATTAGTTTTATCTGTTATAAAGAATGTTTTTCATGAATTTACATTTTTATGTAGGCATGTTATTGTTGTTGGAAAAAATGGATTTTTGGTGACTTTAATTAAATATTAAAGTGGGTCCCAACCATCTATTGTGTTGGGTCCAAGTGGGTCTAGATACTTTGCAATGAGATCTTTACACCACAAATAGAATGGCCAAAAAACCATTGAGAATTGAATGAGAAATTGCCCCATGAAGTTAGCTTCATGAAAGAGTTAATGGGGTTTGTAACTTCTGTCTTTATTGCAGAGTTTAATAGTGCATTAATGGGGTTTGTAACTCCCACCTTTATTGCAGAGGTTAATGGTGCATTAGTGACCAGCCATAAAGGCTGGAGGCTTCTCCTTTCTCCTTTCTCCCCTATACATGTATAAATTGAGACCCTCCTGTCAAGTCTCAAACACAAAAATTGTTTCTTCCATTCTTTAGTCAGTTTGCTAGAAATTTCTTACTGTGAGAGAGTGCTGCTATTGTCGGTTTGCCAAAGCGGTTTGCCAAAGCTAACAGAAGGTGCTTCTGAGTTAGCCGGTTTAAACTATCTTATCCTGGGAGACAGAAGTCGATGTTCCTCCCTAATTTGTTTTAAGGACACTGTGGTATCACATAGAATTTGGTTTGATTTCTTGTTTTCATATTTAGATTAAATATGTTCTTATATTAGTCTTGTTTCATGTTTATGCTCTATGATGTAATTTATCAAGTATGGTTTTATTTGATGTTCTTTTAGTTAATTTAATAAAGCATGAATTTATTTATTTTGTTTCAATTACCCAATTTAAACAACAATTGTAAGCGATATTGACGGTTAATAATTGAACTTAATCTGTGGCATTGATGTGTCCCAAGATGAACTTAATCTGATAAAGTATCTATTGAAAAAAGCGGAGGTCTTGACAAAGATGACAATTAGAAATGTAATTTCAAGCATGGAAGAGAATGAGTTTCTTAAGGAACTTGTCATGGCTCCTAGATGTTCAAATACTGTCAAGTTGAACTTGTTTGAGAATTCATTGATCAAGGTTTGGTGGCATTTCTTACGGAGGTATGTGCACTTGTTTTGTTGAAAGTGATTGAGTTGGTACCAACATTTGGCCTATGGAGATAGTTGTTAGCTTTTGGTTCCAAAACCTATGCTTTGAATTCACTACATTCAAAATCTTTGCAGTGATCTATATATATATATAATGATAAATATGTGTTTTCCTGTACTTCCTTTGAAGTTGTTACTATCTTACACTGTAGAAAGAAGTGAACATGTGACATGTGACTTTGTTTAATTGTTAACTTACATGGTTTTAGTGATATATATATATATATATATTTATGCTTTATAGTTTTCTCCTCTTCTCTTTGCAGGTCTTGTGTTGGCATCATGTATATTACTTTTCATCTTGGATGGGTGATGAGGATAAGAAGATTACATTTCAAGTGGTTGTCCTTTATAGCTTCCTTGTTTGTCTTTATGCTTGCAATGGTTTTTCCTATGTAATTTGAATCTGGGAACTCTTATTTGTGTTTGTTATTCTCTTTGAATGAAGTTATTATTTTGTCCCAAAAAATTTATAAAAAAAACAACTATACATAAGATGCCACATCAATTCATATATCAAATTATACAAAATAAATATTTTTTTCTTTTTAAAAAAAATAACATTTTCTATAGTAAACTGATGGCGAAGAAGAAGCATGAGGATGAGCTCTTTGTATCTTTTACTTTTTTAAATATTCCACCAGGACAGGTAAGTGATATGGTATATAATAAATTTATAAGTGATGAGAGTTCCAAAAAACATGTAAGACAATAAATAAATTAGTGAAAATGAATGTTAAGTGTAAAATTTTAAAGTATTAGACTTATTTATCTTGTTTGGTTTAAGAAAATTGAGTTTCTTTTTAAGAAAATTGATTTTTTTGTTTTTCATATTTTTTTGCTTTTGGTCAAATTTTTTTATTTTTTTATTATTTTAAGATTTTTTATTTTTATTTTTATATTTTAGATGCACTTAACCTAGATATATTTGAAAGTATAATATTTATAAAAAAAAATTTAAAAAATAATCAAATATATACACAATAAATATTTGTGAAAATTTATTTAAAAAATTCAATATATACACAATAATACAAAAATGTACTGAATTTTTTTATTTTTTATATTCGATGATTTTTTTGAATTTTTTTTAATAAATATTATACTTTCGAATATGTCTAGGTTAAGTGCATCTAAAGCATAAAAATAAAAATAAAAAATCTTAAAAAAATAAAAAATTTGACCAAAAGCAAAAAAATACGAAAAACAAAAAAATTAATTTTCTTAAAAATAAACTCAATTTTCTGAAACCAAACAAGATAAATAAGTCTAATACTTTAAAATTTTACACTTAACATTCATTTTCACTAATTTATTTATTGTCTTACATGTTTTTTGGAACTCTCATCACTTATAAATTTATTATATACCATATCACTTACCTCTCCTGGTGGAATATTTAAAAGAGTAAAAGATACGAAGAGCTCATCCTCATGCTTCTTCTTCTGAGCTCTTCGGCCATCAGGTTTACCATAGAAAATGTTATTTTTGCTTCTTTTAAAAAGAAAAAAATATTTATTTTGTATAATTTGACATATGAATTGATGTGGCATCTTATGTATAGTTTTTTTTTTATTTTTTTTATTTTTTGGGTCAAAATAATAACTTTATTTAAAGAGAATAACAAACACAAATAAGAGTTCTTAGATTCAAATTACATAGGAAAAACCATTGCAAGCATAAAGACAAACAAGGAAGCTATAAATTACAACCAACTGTATTCACAGTCATCACCAAGCACTTGAAATGTTGTAGCTCCACTCCACCCCACCTTATATGTAGCTTCCCAATCTTCTTATCCTTCAGTCAAAACTCGAACATCACCTATCCAAGATGAAAAGTAATATACATGATGCCAACACAAGACCTGCAAAGAGAAGAGGAGAAAACTATAAAGCATAAATATATATATATATATATATATCACTAAAACCATGTAAGTTAACAATTAAACAAAGTCACATGTCACATGTTCACATCTTTCTACAGTGTAAGATAGTAACAACTTCAAAGGAAGTACAGGAAAACACATATTTATCTATATATATATATATATGAAGATCACTCTCTGCAGCATTTCGAATGTAGTCTGAGTAGTGAACTGGAATTCAAAGCATAGGTTTTGGAACCAAAAGCTAACAACTATCTCCATGGGCCAAATGTGGGTCGACCAACTCAATCACTTTCAACAAAACAAGTGCACATACCTCCAGAAGAAATGCCACCTGAAACCTTGATCAATGAATTCTCAAACAAGTTCAACTTGACAGGTATTTGAACATCTAGGAGCCATGACAAGTTCCTTAAGAAACTCATTCTCTTCTTCCATGCTTGAAATTACATTTCTAATTGTCATCTTTGTCAAGACCTCCGCATTTTTCAATAGATACTTTATCAGATTAAGTTCATCTTGGGACACATCAATGCCACAGATTAAGTTCAATTATTAACCGTCAATATCGCTTTTGCTTCCCAGGCACAATTGTTGTTTAAATTGGGTAATTGAAACAAAATAAATAAATTCATGCTTTATTAAATTAACTAAAAGAACATCAAATAAAACCATACTTGATAAATTACATCATAGAGCATAAACATGAAACAAGACTAATATAAGAACATATTTAATCTAAATATGAAAACAAGAAATCAAACCAAATTCTATGTGATACCACAGTGTCCTTAAAACAAATTAGCCGCCTCACCGTGGGTGCTAGAGGAACGTTGACTTCTGTCTCCCAGGATAAGATAGTTTAAACCGGCTAACTCAGAAACACCTTCTGTTAGCTTTGGCAAACCGACAATGGCAGCACTCTCTCACAATAAGAAATTTCTAGCAAACTGACTAAAGAATGGAAGAAACAATTTCTGTGTTTGAGACTTGACAGGAGGGTCTCAATTTATACATGTATAGAGAAGAGAGGAGAAGCCTCCAGCCTTTATGGCTGGTCACTAATGCACCATTAACCTCTACAATAAAGGCAGGAGTCACAAACCCCATTAATGCACTATTAAACTCTGCAATAAAGACAGAAGTTACAAACCCCATTAACTCTTTCATGAAGCTAACTTCATGGGGCAATTTCTCATTCAATTCTCAATGGTTTTTTGGCCATTCTATTTGTGGTGTAAAGATCTCATTGCAAAGTATCTAGACCCACTACAAGAAATGTCACTTTTAGCTACCAAAATATTAGTCGCCAAAGGTCACATTTTTTGTCGCCGAAACCATTTAGCGACCGTAATATTTTGTCGCCAAGCTTGTCGTCTTTAACCTGTCGGCAATAGTATTGGCGACTAAAAGTCTTTTGGTCGCCGAAAGTCACTACATTTGGCTACTAATATATATGTAGTCGGCAAAAGGTATCTAATCAGCGACAAATATATTAGTCGCCGAATGTGGATGTTCGGCTACCAACCTGTTTTGGTCGGGGAAGGCAGCACTTTTAGCCACTATGTGATTCGTCGCTGAAAGTAGCCATTTGGCTACTATATGTCTGTAGTCGGCAAAAAGGAACTTTCCGCGACTAATATATTAGTCGCCGAATGTGGCTGTTCGGCTACCAACCTATTTTGGTCGGGGAAGGAAGCACTTTTAGCCACTATGTGATTCGTTGCTGAAAGTAGACATCTGGCTACTATATATCTGTAGTCGGCAAAGTCATCTTTCCGCGACTAATACATTAGTCGCTGAATGTGTATGTTTGGCTACCAACCTGTTCTGGTCGGGGAATGCAGAACTTTTAGCTACTAAATAATTCGTCACTGAAAGTAAACATTTGGCTACTAATTTGTCTGTAGTCGGCAAAAGGCAACTTTAGGCTACAAAAATATTTAGTAGCCAAATATTTTAACATCTTTTTTTTTTTTTTTTTTTTTAAAATAAAATTTTCTAAACCTGTACCCTGTATCCTATACAACATGTACCCTGTATAAACAATATAATCCATCAACGGTAAATATGTTATCAAGCATTCAACATGCACACATTTCATTTCCAACCATCTAAGAAATTAATACTAAACGTCCACTTATATATATATTACAAATTTCATACAAACCATGTCTAATCCCATGTCAATAATTTAATTCCATACATAATACTGGAATAACCAAATTTACCTGTACACCTAGAACTTCTGTACCACAACAAAAATTATATTTTGTACTACCACAAATTAGTTGATATTTACTCTACATCCAAAAATATTTTGTACAAACCACTATATATACGGATAGAGATATAAATACAATGTCCTCCCGTACTTGTCAACAAAAACATATCCACATTTGTATGTCCAAAAACATCTGCAAAAAAGGGAAAAAACATCATTAGACTAAGAGGGAAATAAAATTGACAGAAATAAAACAAAAATAAACCATAAATATTTCACTCCACTTCAATCCTCGCCATCGCTCACATCGCTATCAAGCTTAGCTTATTTTGACCTTGTCGAAACTAAATTACAATGCTCGCACCAAGAAAGGAAACTTATCATCATTTGCACTTTACTAGAACCAATAATAGGTTTCAGAAATATATATATACATGATGATTATTGAGACTTAGTCATTGAACCCACCTATTTCATGTTTCACTCTTTACTATCGCAATTAAACCTTTCACAAACAATTTATTTCTTTCTGCAAAACTTGAACATAAAAAATAAAATAACCCACCTAAACTTTAACCAAGCTTTTAGACCAAATTCTTTCACCTCTACTCCTCAATTGGAGTTCAATAGAAGGCAGTTACATTTCAGTAGTGTTCAATGAATGGGTTAAGGCCACTAAAACATTTTCATACATTTAGTATAAATGCAGATCCTAATATTGCTACCAAAAGCTATGTTCCAGCTACATACAAAATCAATGAAGAGGCTGTGTCGGATATTTTCAGATTTACACACCATAATTTTGAAAGTAATTAAATAAGATATAGCTGAAGATGTTTCTCAACCTAATTTAAATTATCATCCAAGAGCTCAAGTCAATATATAAATCTTTGAATGAGAAGCAATATTTCTCTTATGCAATAAATGGTTAAGTTAAACACAAAAGTTCCCTGGTTAAAAGGCATATGGGCCCAGTTATATTGTAATGCCTATAAAATCAAAGACCAAACATGGCATATGCAATCAAAGTCATGATCAAACAAACAAGTCATAATATATATATCCTCATTCTCTATCAAGAAGTCACCATATTTTGAGATATCAAGCTGAAAACCACCCGCACAAATCCGTAGGTAATAGATTTCTTTATCAAGTACAATTTCAATATCAGCTAGTAACTGAGTTGTATGTAACCATTCACATGAAACCATTACGCCCTCAATTAAGTAAAAAATTTCCAAAATATATATATGCATGTTCTACAGATGCTCACACCACAACAACATATATTAATACATCAGACAAGATTAATAAAGCACACTGCTAAGTAAGTTCAATCTACTTAAGTAAACACCGACTTTGTTATTAATAATAACATCAATAACTCCCAAGGTTAGTAGCTGACTCTAAAGCAGTACTTTCAAAGCCATCTGAAGCATTGATTGAAGGCAT
This sequence comes from Camellia lanceoleosa, assembly GCA_025200525.1. Taxonomy (NCBI): domain Eukaryota; kingdom Viridiplantae; phylum Streptophyta; class Magnoliopsida; order Ericales; family Theaceae; genus Camellia; species Camellia lanceoleosa. Next base: position 72,001,724 of record CM045770.1, on the reverse strand, counting down.
GTCCCAACCACCAAGGAAAACCACAGTGCATGGGTGAAGGGAACTACATAGGGCTTGGTTTCTTTTTCTGTGTTTTTTTATTTTTATTTACTTTTAGTTTTTAACCTATGGAGAAAGGAAGGGAGAATCAAATTCCACACCGAACTCATCATTGAAACTAGAACTTCACAAATCACAACTTTTACACGACTAAAGAACTGTGCCTTCTACCGTGTAGTATGAAAACAAAGAAATACCCTCTAGTACAAGATTTGGTAACTATGGTTCAGTAAGGGTTAAAAGGCCATCTTAAGGGTGATTGTAATAAGTTTATGTTGTTACGTTGGGTGGTGAAAATACATGAAGTCAGGATTTGCTTTGGTGTATAAACTAGGTAAAGCTTTAGAGCTTAGTAGCACAAGGCCATGAGTTCTGGGTTGTTCTTCATCAACATAGCAATGAGGACAAATGGATAGATTGACTAGTCTTGTTCGCTTTTTATTGTGGGAAATTAAGGACATTAAGAAGCTTAAAGAAGTGCAGAAAATAAAGAGCCAAGAGTTAAGGGCAGTTCATGAACATAGTAGTCATTGGACAACCAAAGAGAACAATTAGGCTTCTTCAATCGGGTTTATTGGCTTAAAGAAATCCAGAAAATTAAGAAGTAGAACATATATCAATATAATAAATGCTCACCCAAAGAAAGAAATTAACAAAAAATAGAATAAAATAATACTCTATTAACACCTCATTAAGAATTATTAGCTTCTAGAGAACTATGCAAACAATCAAGAATTAAACTATTAGCATGATCCTAAAGGTAATATTGAACTGCACAAGTGCACTAAATGTTCTAAAAACTTAGCTCCAAAATGGCTGTTCTTATGTATGTATGTGGGTCTTACTGTCATTTGCGCATTCCTCAACACATTTGCATTAGAAGTCATTGCTTTTATTGATATCATTTCAATATGGTGGCAGGTATGCTGTTTTTGGCTCTCTACCTTGCTTTACAATTTCACCTTCCTTTCAATTGCTTACCTTGAGAGTAGAGGAAGTACCTGTGTTCCTATTTACATATTGTATGTATGATTGAAGGCACAAAGCTATATATGTCAAATCACTGTGTAATATTCAATTCATTTCCACATTATGTATGATTGAAGGCACAAAATCTATATGTTTCCGATTTCCCACGCCGATCCCCTTTTTTCGACTAAGTTTATGACATTTTCAACTCTAACTCCCAACTTATGTGTCCTACTTACATACCGTCTGTCCCTACATGTCACATTTTTCACCGGGAAGCTTCCCGTTACGAAAAAATTGTGGCTCGGGGGATGTTTTGCATTTTCAGCCCCCGAACGCCTTTTTCGAGTATGTTTGTGACATTTTCAACCCTTACTCCCAAATTGTTGACATTTTCAACTCTTAAAGCGACCATATTTAAACAAAGTAAGTGTGACATTATTGAAATTGTTCTTACCAAAAAGCAAACATCAGATGCCCAACTTAGATTCCCAAGAGTTGTGACAGTTTGGCTACTACATTGTTAAGATGCGCGACCTTTGCATTTGTCTCCTCCCTTGCCTTTTGTCCCTTCTCCCGCTCTTTCAACATCTCATTGGATAATTGAATGCGCTCCTCTCGCTCTTTCAACAGCTCATTGTAACATCGCTCGCGCTCCTATCGCTCTTTCATTAACTCGTCATGATCTTTTTCCCGCTCCTCACGAAGTGCCTCCACCTCAGCTCGCATTGCCTCCATGTCCTTATTGTGTGCTCGTGATGCAAATATGGTAGAGGGTTGTGGGCCACTCCCAAATCCAAGCAAGTACATTTTCTTCTATCCAAGCACTTGCATTGAAATCTCCTCCTGTGTCAATGGCGCCCCCGACTCGATGGCAGCCGCTTGTATATTGACTATCTCTTGCTATCACTGCAAATAAATAAGTTGAAAAATACTTTGGCAACATATATGTATTAAGTACTAAGGAGAAGAAAATATTGAATACATATATTTCCTTGTCACATACTTACATGCAACTCACGGCATTTCGGATGGATCCAATCATTCGTTTTCTTTGAAGTGTGGCTGTCCTCATAGAACTTTGGGAAATCCAACTCTCCATTTTTTGCTACCTGTTAACACATCAACATATAAATCAATGACACTTTAAGCAAATTATTGCAGACAGATTTGTTGCAGACAGATTTGTATGATAACAGAGTTTTTGCAGACAGATTAGTAGTTTAGACACATTTGTTTGTAGACAACAACACTAATGAAGGAATCTACCAAAGATACTTGGTAAGAGATTGAACCCCTCCCTTAACAGGTGGCAGATAACCTCCTCCATAGCAACCATGCAATGGTTAAGTCTTCACAAAATATTAGAAATGTAAGTTTCAAATGAAGCCTAACATAGACAATATATCAGTTATTTTGTTTATTGGAAATGGAAACAGATATGAGAGGATATCTTCTCTGCATCTAATTTTGTGAATGCAGACTATTCACCCATACTAACCAGACTATTCAGCCATACTAATCAGCCATACTAACCAGACTATTCAACACCATGTAATGTAAAGACAGCAGCAGAGGACTTAATGCAGATGTTCCAACAGATTTTTGCGAACACATTTTTCATATTTTGGCAAACATATTCTGTCCAATAGATTTCTGCAAACAGATTTTCGCATATAGCCACTTATAACCACTTCAGATTATGTGTATTCTAACAAGTGTTCACTTTCTAAAAATCTGTTGAAACAGAATTCAAACAGAATTTTTGTAACAGCTTGAAACAGACCAAACAGATTGTACAAACAGATTTTTTCAGCAGGTGTTCGAAATAGATTTTTGCAAACAGATTGTACGTCCGATTTTTTCAAACAGATTTTTGCAGATTTTTTCAAACAGAATTGAAACAGATTTTCCCAGTCATCTTTTGCAAGACAGATTTCGAATGAAAAATAGAGTATATTCCTTGGACAGATTTCAAAACATTACAAAGGATTCAAGTTTTAAAAAACATCAAACTCACCATAGTAGCCATTGCGATAGGAAATGAGCGAGACCCATTGGTATGATTGTACGGGAATTGACTCCTATTACTCTTGCCAGCTTTTGACCGTTTCTAAAAATAAGACAAACAGATAAACAATTTTTTGGTAAATACTAAGGCATATCACATTTTCACATAGATATATGTACTCTATCTAGTCTATTATTTTACCTGGTGAGATGCATCTTTCCATGCCACATCGATCAAATGCTTCCAATTATCTAAACTCACTTTACGGCGGATGAGCATAGATATCATCACGTGGAAGTCCTCTAACAATTCAAACTCTTGCTTCAAGTTGTACCTCCAATCTTTGTACAACCCATAGGCCTTCTTATTCACAATCTCTTGTGCTTGTATGTCATTGTGGAAATCGTCTCCAATTTGAAACTTGTCCTACATGCATAACAAATTGACATTTTAATCAATAAATAATAGTGTTTCTTATTAACAAACATAATACAATTACATCTTGTGGTCGAAAAATAATACTTACAAGAACTCCGTGGATGACGGCAATTTTTGTAGTCTCATCAAGATCCAAATACGACTTCACATCTTTCAAAGGGCACAAGGTTCTAATTTGAATTCCTAACTCGTTAGTTGCTGGAGTGGCATACTTGCCAGTCATTGCATTCAACCCACGATCGATGTGAACATAACATTTTTCCCCTTTCTTGGCTCGAATTAATTTTTGTATGCCTTTGCCAAATGTCGGTCCGCGTACACGTAGGGGCTTCGAAGTCCCTATTCACAAATTAACAACACGAAAATTGGCTACAAATTAGGTACAAAAAAACAATGGCAATGGCAAGTGAGTTTATGACAAATTTGAAGAACTTTACTCTTACCTACGCCACTCGACTGCGTTTCAGATGGGGCTTGTGTCTCATCAGAATCAACCATTGGTTGGCTAGTGGCATTATGAGATGGTCCCACATTTGATCGGACGAGGAGAACACGAGATGAGTCATTGGGTGATCCTAAAGGAATAGCAAGTAGTCTGCTTTCAAGCGTGAGTGTCTTTTTTCCGGGTTTACCAGTCTTTAATCCAGGAGCCATTTACCAATCTGCTTGATGCCTGATGCTGGAACAGTGTTTTCAGTTATGGATTAAATTTGTGTCACATGAATAAACTGAAAAAAATACATCACATGAATAACCTGATTATAGTACATCACATGAATAACCTGAAAAAAAATACATCACATGATCGGACGGGGAGAACACTCTTGGTTATAGTAGTTTTCAAAAGAAACAAATTGTTGGACTTATTGGGATTTAGTGGCAGCAAGCTCCAGTCTGATGCATATTTCAAGCTCATATTGTCATACTTGAAGAAAAATTAATAGCATATCCACCTTTGCAATTAACAAATTCACCAAGAACAAGAAAATAACAAGTGCAACTTACCAGGGTTTGTTGGATGAGAACAAATGGATTTCACACTTCCTCTGTGCCCTAACAGTGTTGCAATACGAAGAACAAGAAAATAAAATCAGCAACTTAGCATCTTCCTGCACAAATTCAGACCATAACTAATGTCAGAAAATTACAATAGGAGGCCAAAAAGGAGGCCAAAAAGAAAATTACAGAGAGAGGGAATTTCCTATGACAAGTTTAGGCTTGTTCTAAATTTTCTCAGGTGTTGAAGCTAGGTGATCTCACATGGGAAGGGGGCCTCATGCTAACCAGATGCTTTTGTCCTTCAACATCTCAAATTGCCCCATGTTAATGTGAATCATTTTTCCCATCTCTCAATAAACATTCTGGTTTACACATTTCAGTGTTGCACTTTCGGTGTTAAATGATAGAGAGCTAAGTACACAATATCAGGCTCGATGAACACCTTAATTTTCTTTCAACTATTAGGTATCCACAAATTTATTTTATTTTTTTCATGTAGCAAATCATTTCTATGAAAATTATGATCCAATTTTTATTTTTTGTCTTGTCAAAACTTAACTCACCTTAGATTTTAGTTATTATATTTTATTTTTCCTCCTAAGGTAAGAATTAAGGAAATATATTAGGAAAAACTTTTGGGATTGCTTCGGATCACTAAATTTACCGTTTTGGAACGAAAGTGTACCATGATTTGGAACATGAGTAGCAATACGTAATTTGCTAAGGTATTAGCATTTTCTGGTAACATAGCCCTCGATTGCATAGCCAACACACATAATTTGAAGTGTGAGACCTGCTAATGTTAAATAGCCATAAACCTGTCTTACATCACTTACATCCAGGGCATAACATAACAACAATGTGACTCGATCTTCATATAGTTCATGGAATTAATGACCTCGGTATATACAAACTTACTTCAGTTTCAATACTTGAAGGCTCGATACATACCGCAACAAAGAAGTTGGAGCTCACCACTTTGCCTCTTATGCCTTTCATATTCCAAAAGTGCCTGCAAAAACAGAGAATTGATCATATTAATAATATACATATTTGTCCCAATAACAAATATATACTGTGCAAATTATCCAACCAAAAAAATTCACGTACCCAGAAAGAATCATGCCAAAATGATCTTAAGAAAAAAAAGCTTCTTTAATGAAATCTCACTTCACGCATTCGTTAAATATGATGATTTCAACCAGGACCTTTGGCTTATCGATTAGGTACAAAGACCACTTTGTGGTGTGAGGTTGTGGGTTCAAATCCTCTGAAGAGGGCTTTGTGTTGCCCTTCCTAAGCTAACCCCTATTGATGTATACCATGTGACAAAGAATAAAAAATAAAAAATAATGACGATGATAATAAAATGATTTCAATTACAAGGGAAACAATATAGATTCATTTCAAATCTTAAGAAAACAAAATATTATTGCTCATTCAAGTGGCTCCACATACCGGATGAGGTACATGATTATCTGCCCTCCACCATTAATAGTCTATATCAAATATCATAAAATATACATATATATATAACAATATAATTCCAGTAAATTTTAGAAGAGAGAAAAACACACTCCCTTAAGTGGTGGATTCAAGTTGCAAGAACATCATCATCGTGCACGTATTCATGTCGTGTCACGTGTTCGTGTCCATGCTTCTTAGGTTGTTAGCTTGTCAAACTGGAGCTCAAATCGAACTTGATGCAAGATGAATTGTGCCAACATAGTCTGGTGAATTGGCCTTGCTCACTTTGTGCACTAAGATGTTTGTAGGGCTTTAGTTGTCAAATATGTTTTTGGCATGTAACAATCCATATTAGTTTACTTCAGATGAAATCTGTGGTCCTTTTTTTTCTTTTTTTTATAGAACTCGGGAGGATATATAGCATTAAATAATAATAATAATATTGTTTGCATTAGTAGCCAGCAAATCTGTGGTCTTAACTGTTAACTATACATCTTGTTTTATAGGCCTCCACAATTTCTGTCATTGTGCTCATATGTACCAATGGTTGTTTCATGGTTGGAGTAACTTGTTTTTTAATAATCAAAAGCCAACACTCAAGTAGACACTAGACACATTTTCCTCAAGTAGTATGTAGTTGCAAAATAGCACTAGACAATAGACACTTTTTCAAAGAGCACAAGTCCAGTTGTGGTGACAACTGATTGAGTACAGCAAATGGCTAACAAGGATGGACTCGGACTCAGGTATGTCCCCAATAAACAAATTAATTAAATAAAGAGACAAGTCATGTGCCATGTTATGTCCCTACCATGTCCCCATGTACGATAATCGGTATGACACTGCTTTGAAGTGTTGATGCTCCATAAGTGAATGGAGGCTATTTGATAGTTGAGCAAGCCTCACCAACATCAAGCATGGCGAGGATGGGCAATCTTTTGATGGTGGTGAAGCTCAGTAGTATTATTGTTAAGTCAAGCCAAGACAATGAGAAGGGATCTAGCAGAGGGTGAAACTATCTTATGGTTGAAGACTGTCACAAACTGTGTTAAATGGAGGGTAATGAGCATATTTTGGGAGTCAATTTTGGGAATATGGCTTCAGATCATATGTGACCTTTCTTTGTCTGAACTCTACCTCCAACCTTTCTAATTTGAATTCAAAATTAACTCTGCCACTTCACCTTTGTTAAAACTTAGGAGTCTCAAAATAATTTTAAAAAAAATTAAATTTCATTGGACTTAAATGTGACGATGGGACAAAACAAAATTGTAAGCCTGTGAATATAACTAGTGGTGCCAGTGCCGCTTCAATTTTTCAACCAGGACCTTTGGCTTACTGATTGTGTACAGCACCACTTTGTGGTGTGAGGTTGTGGGTTCAAATCCTACGAAGAGGGCTTTGTGTTGCCCCCTTCCCCTAAGCTAACCCCTATTGATGTATACCATGTGACAAAGAATAAAAAATAAAAAATAATGACGATGATAATAAAATGATTTCAATTACAAGGGAAACAATATAGATTCATTTCAAATCTTAAGAAAACAAAATATTATTGCTCATTCAAGTGGCTCCACATACCTGATGAGGTACATGATTATCTGCCCTCCACCATTAATAGTCTATATCAAATATCATAAAATATACATACATATATATAACAATATAATTCCAGTAAATTTTAGAAGAGAGAAAAACACACTCCCTTAAGTGGTGGATTCAAGTTGCAAGAACATCATCATCGTGCCAAAGGGATTGGCCAGCTTATATTGCACAGCCTACTCATTTATAGACCCTAAGACTTCTATTCAAAAAATAAAATTTTCAGATCCCTCACCTTTTTGAGACCATAAACCCTGAGATCTACAGCTTTCTGTACATTGCATTTAGTTAGAATCGAGAATTTAAGAGCCGGATCTGGGTTAGGTCTAGTAAGTGCTTTTATAAAGTAGTTGCGGATCTCCGGTATTGTAAGCTGGATCAGATGAGAATACCTGCAAAAATTAGAAATAAATAATCATTTTAATAGGCAATGGAAGCACATAGCTAATCTAGTGATGAATATGAAAACACCTTTCGTTTTCATTCTAAAATGAATCAGGATATGTAACATAATTCCACACTTGGTAATCATGGAAGATTGTTTTCTCAAGGTTTTTTTACATAGCAAAGTGCTCATTCATATCCAGTCTATACTAAGTTTGCTACATCACAGCTCTTGAGATTTTCATCAAATTAAAAAATGCAATATTTTAAAATAATAGAGGATATGAATTTTGCTGTGTTCTCTCAAAGAAAGATAATTTATCGAGCCAATTTAAAATTGCCATAGTTACTCATACTATGTGGAGTGCACCTTTACACATACCTAGTTATGAGATGTGCTCTAGTTCATCTACTATGAGGTTTCCTAATTTCAGCCTTATTTGGATTCATCCGTATGCCTGTAACACAACATCAAGGTTTGTATAGAGGCTCTTACCCTCACCATGCATATCCACATCCAAGCCATGCTTTTGAGTCCGTGAATTTGAACCGATCTTCGATTTGAGAACAGCTTGTGGATCTGTCAAAACCATTTTCCATGGGGAAGGTGGCATATGCATGCATGTGGAGCTTTGTAGAATGGGTAGTCAGAGAGCTTCGTTGTTAATACCAGTTAGAAATGCAGCACTTGGATCGGGAAATGCTCAGTGTACCAATGGAATTGGTTTTTAACATTCAAATCTACATCATCTGATGCATGACCTACTGATGAGGAATGCACAGAGAAAGTATGCCATAGGAAGAGGTATATTTGTAGCACTGTGCTCTCTTTTACTGCAGTCTTTAAAAGTCTATTGTGTTCTGTACTTGACAATGCTGAGAATTACAAATGAAATGCCTTGGTGAAAACAAGTATAAGCATATCTGCAATTATTTTTTATTTCCATATGCATTTGTTTGGTTTAAGTGGGATGACAGAATGCAGATTTGAAGCTAGCCAATAAGGAAAAAAGAAATCTGGAAATGTATTGAATCTTGTATTTTGGACATTCAATTGAAGCTTGTATTTTGGACATCTGCAGCCCATTGAACAAACCTATTGAATCTGGAAATCTGAAGCTTCACTGCAGCCCAGATTTCAGATTTCCAGATTTCCAGAATTTGCAAACCTATTGAATTTTGGAAATCTGATTTTCATAGAATGTAAAAGTCATTATAGATTTAGAAAATCAAGAACTGAAAATGTGGAAAATGTCAAAACTTAGAATTTGTCATAGAAATTTCAGAATTTCCAGATTTTCTGATTTTCAGATTTCCATATTTTAGATTTCCAGATTTCCAGATTTCAGATTTTCAGAATGTTCAGATTTCCAGATTTCCTTATTATAACTATAGAATTTTCATAATAATAGAAGTTTGACAAGCACCAATTGTAGGGCATAAAACAAAAAATAACTCATTCATGATAGTGGTTTATATCACGAGATATTGACATTTACAAAGATAGATCCCCCTTCATTATAATGAGTTTCCTTTGCATTTGTGCACCAGTTGAACATTTACATTGCTCTAATTATGATATGCACTAAACCATGATATACATCAAGATTCTACATCAACATCTGTATCAAAATCACTTTGTAGGTCATATTCTTCGTCTGCGTCGTCACCCTCCCTCATTAATCCATCTTCATCATCACAGATGAAGGCATCCTCTCAGAACACCCTTGGCTTCTACACCTCGCAGATTGCAACACTTCCATTGGAATATTTTCAGATTCAATGTCATGTCGACGCAAAACCACATCATCATCAATAGCCATAGCAGGTACCACCTCGGTGGTTTCTTCTTGTTGGAACACATCATCAGGTTGTACGACATCCATCTCTGGCACATCCCAAATTGCTCGATGTTGGAACTTTTCTTCGACTCTCCAATTGGTACCTAATTTGGTGTCATTAACATAGAATACTTGTTCAACCCGACTTGGTAATACGAATGAGTCATCTTTGTACCATCGACTTGTTACATCAACTGCTAGAAATGTGGTTCTACACGCATAGTTCTACTACTACCGTTAAACCATTCACATTGGAACAATACAATCCGACGCCGAACAAATAGTTCGGGCCCCACACTCGCACAAGTGTCCATAGAAGTGTATCAATTGCCCTTGATGCTCCCCTTCCACGACTAATCCAGACTCGACTTTTCCGACGGTTGTCACGGTCGATAGTATGATAACGACACCATTACAAATACATCCTAATATGTGTTCACTAAGCCACTAGGACCATTGGCTAATGACCACATATCATCGCTTTTTGGGAAACTTGGCTCCGCAATTCATTCATCTACATGAAGAACATGTGTCATGTTACTAGCATGCGTGACATTTACATAATGTACGATCTATGCTAGGATATGAGAAAACTAGCTTACATGATCTTTGAACCATTTAGGAAATTCTTTCCGATGTCTGTTTTCGATGTCGAACGCACCGTCTCTTTGGTGTAACAAGTTCTTGTGCTCCCTAGGTACAAGAAATGCGATTACAAAACTATTTAGCATCTGAAAAAGACTAATCAATTTACAACAAAAACATTATAAATACGTTTGAAGGACACCATACTCTACGTGTTTATCCACTTCGCTATTGTGTAGGACAAACCAATGAGCCAACTCGCGCTCAGCCCACGGACACATCGGACGCCTTGTCATTAGACCAAAGGGACGCATGATTTGAGTGAATATCGCCAACCCTAGGCCACGGTCACCCATGTCATAATTCCTTTCTCGGGTTAAACAATGTTTCAACTCCATCCAAATACATTGAACAAAATGTTGTACATTCTTTGGAAATGTAAGCCTCTAATAGAACCTTCAGATGAGCTTTGTTGGCCACAAACCCTTTAGACGCCAAGCAACCTAATTTTACAAGCCGATGTGAATGTTATAACGCAATATTTATATCGCAAGAAGAAAGCGTTAACTTAAATTTGACAAGAATACGAGGGTCGAAGTTTATACCTCTCAATTGGGTACATCCATCGATATTGCATCGGGCCTCCAAGCATAGCCTCTCGAGGCAAGTGAATTGCCAAGTGGACCATGACATCGAAAAAAGCCATGAAAATCATCTCGAGCTTACAAAGTATGAGTACGATTTGTTCATCCAATTTATGCAAATCTGAACGCCTCAATGTCTTTGAACACAATTGTTTGAAGAAATTTCCCAACTCAAAAAGTGTCATTCCAATTTCCTTATTAAGGTTGCCCCGCATTCCAATTGGAAGAAGTCGTATAAGGACATGACTCATGACTTTTGAGGCCGATAATTTTCCAAATTTGAGCGGTCACGCATTGGAGATATTTGTCGATAGCCATCGTGGTACTTCATTGATTTCAAGAAATCACAAAAGCCTTCTCTCTCTTTCACAGACAATGTGTACAATGCGGGAGGCTTTTCAAAGGACCCATTAGAACGCCTCTTCAAGTGTAACTCTTTACGTATTTTCATGTCCTCCAAATCTAAGCGTGCTTTGTCCGTGTCCTTGTTCTTTCCATCTACGCTCAAAAGTGTCCCAACGACATTGTCACATATGTTCTTCTCAATATGCATGACATCAAGGTTATGTCAAAGCATCAACGTTTTCAATAGGGCAAGTCAAACATAATGCTTCTCTTGCTCCAATTCAAATTTTGATGTTCATTCCTTTGTCGTTTTCGATTTTGTGGATGCTTTCCATACGGCTTGTAAGTCCCAGAATCAATTTGCTCTAGTATTTGCTCCCCCGATAAGTCCGAAGGTTTGGACCTATGCTCCGTTTGACCATTGAAGAGCTTACTTGTTCGCCAAGTGTGGTTCTCAGCCAAGTGGCGACGAGCACCCATATACCCTATTTTACTCCATAATCCCTGCGACGATGCATTATTGTTACAATTAGGGCAAGCCAGGTAACCCTTTGTACTCCACCCTGACATGTTACCGTACGCAGGGAAGTCATTTATGGTCCACATTACCGCCGCATGCATTCTAAAAATTTGCCCGTTCGATGCATCATATGTTTGCACACCATGTTCCCACAAATTCTTCAATTCTTCTATTAATGGTTGCAAGTACACATCAATGTCTCTTCCAGTGCGTAACGCCCCGAATAAGCAATGACATCATGCAATATGGCTCTTTCATGCACTTCCACGGTGGGAGATTGTAAGGCATTAAGATTACGGGCCATATGCTATACGATGTGCTCATATTTCCAAATGGATTGAAACCATCTGCTGCCACCCTAGCCTTACATTTCGAAAGGCCATCGAAAATGTCGGATGTTGCTTATCAAAGTCCTTCCATGCTTGACCATCACCGTGCCTTAATATGTCATCATCCACGCCGCTTTTCATTGTGCCATCTCATATCTCGAGGTCGTTTTTTGGACATATACGCCTTTTCAACCTCGGTGTCAAAGGAAAGTACCGCAATACCTTGTGTGGAATCTTTTACCACCATCATCGCTCAACTTGTATCTACACGCCACATGTAGGGCATTTCTCCAAATTAGCACTCTCCTTCCAAAATAGTGCACAATCATTCTTGCATGAATGAATTGTTTCATATCCCAACCCCAAGTCACGTAAGAACTTCTTAGCATCATAGAGTGTCCATGGAATTGTTTGATCACATTCTGGTAGAATGTCCTTGAATACCTGCATAACCATATCGAATGACTTGTTGCTCCATTTGTTGTACACCTTCACATGAAGCATCTTAATGACGAATGATAACACAGAAAACTTTTCACATGTCGGGTAAACTTTGCGTTGTGCATCTTCGAATAACCTAGTGAACTTATGCAAATCCTCCCTCTCCAAACCATTAGGTTCCTCGTCGGCATGCTCATCCATAACACCACTCACGTAAATTTCTTCCAACATAGTAGGCAATTCATCCATGGGCGGATCATCGATATCTGTCATACATTCGCCACTACCTTGACATTGGTCATTTGATACACTAGGACGAAACACGGGAACATGTTCTCCGTGGTGCACCCAAGTTATATAGGATGATGACATTCCTCTTCGGATCAAGTGCATCCACACAACTTGTCTACTATATTTTGTGCCATTAATGCAATCGACACACGGACGCCTAATTTCATCATCTACGCCTACATTTGCCGTAGCAAAATCAAGGAATGACTTCACCCCTTGTTGATACTCTTTACTTGTCAACCTATTGTTTATCGTCATCCAACTCTTGTCCATTTTGTCACCTACAACTCCCACAAAGATTAACCGAGGAACAAATGAGAACATGCATTTCAAGTTGAGGTATATTATGTTGTTCCAGTTCATTCACTGTCTGGCTTGTCACATAAATATGTTTTAGGGTGGGACTTTATGACACGATTTGTTCTAAATCAATGCGTAATTAAGGAAGTTAATTTTAGAACTGACCCGTAATTTTGGACCACTACATAGCATAACTAGTAGAGCACTAGTACTAGTGGAAGCATATGGTCCTTAATAGAATGATATATCAAAAGAATAAAAACCATTTTCATGCCCTCAACAGTGTGTCTGCATGACATGATAAGCATTTTATGGTCACTGAATTGCATTAATAAATTGCATTAATAATGCACTCACATATGTTTAAAAATATACAGTAGAACAGTCAAAAAACAAAATTTACACAAACAAAATTGGGATTACGTGGCAGTCGGTGTGGTGGGAAAGCAGGAAAAGAATTGAGCCAAAAAAAGAAGCATATTAATAACAACGCAATAAAAAAATGAATACATGCATGCATATTAATATTGTGCATGAATATATGCACGAGGAGTCAAAACTTCTGTAATGTGCCTATATAGTGTTTTGGACAAAAACAAAATAAAAAAGAAGACAACTTGTGCAATATTGTGGATGTGGGGCATGTATTTTTGTCTCCTCCAGTCACTTCTACTTTTTCATGTTATAGATTTTATATAAAGTGAAGATTGAGATTGAAACCTCTTAAGACTTTTAGTTTAAAAAATAATAACTTCATTACTTAAATGGGACACAATATGTTTTTTGAAATCAAAATCAAAATATATAGAAATTTTTAAATTTAACAGCACACTCATCGGATAGGTGTTGTTGTGTGATGGTTGTGTAGGAGGAGTCAAGATGGCAAGCCCGATCAGTACTGGAACTGGGATCTGATGATCATAAAGACAAAGAAGGAGATACATACAAGAAGAATAGTATAAATGAAGACACAGTACATGTAGACTATGATCCACCCCAGCGTAATTCACCCATTCACAACTAATAACTTAACACATCATCACTTTATGCGTGCCCTAGATTTTTACATCATGCAGACATTATAATGTCATATGGGGATATATAGCTATAGTACCTATACTATTATATATGTGACGGTGGAATTGGTATTGATGTCATAAAATTCCTATTTTTGAAAATAGTGCGCTTATCGCTTTCTATAATCGCACATCTATAAATTTTAATAGAAATTTGTAATTGCACACTTATATGGTGTGCACACCTTCTAGTTATTATAATATAAAGCTTATGTTCATTTCATATTTATAATGAAGACGTTCCATTCTATTATGTAATAGTTAGTTAATATTTTTTTTAATTTAAATTAGTTATTATAATATAAAGCTTATGTTCATTTCAGATTTATACATACTAGTACTACAAGACATTGCCCTAGTATTTGTAGCAAATTGCTTGATTCATCCCAAGCATGTCCCTACTAAATAATTTCAATCACATTTCAATAACAATGCCCTAATTTCAATTCAATCAATCACATGCCCTAAGTTTTCAATTCAATCACATTTCAATAACAATGCCCATAATTTCAATTCAATCACATGCCCTAAGTTTTCAATTCAATCACATTCAATAACAATGCCCATAATTTCAATTCAATCACATGCCCTAGGTTTTCAATTCAATCACTTCTGAATAAGAATGCCCTAATTTTCAGCATTTCCCTTAAAATAATTTCTGTGTTTTCACATATATATATATATGTATGTATGTGTGTGTGTGTGTTTAAACAGAGACAGAGGCAATGAGAGTGAAATCGAGAGGGAGATACAGAGAGAGGGTGAGACAAATGCGAAATGGAGGACATACCTCGAAGGGAGTTTGGGGGATGATCCAGCAAGCCTTGCGATGGAGAAAAATCTGTAGAGAAGAGGGCGGAGGCGTTAGTGAGATAGAGAGAGAGCGAGAGAAAGAGGGAAACCGAAAGGCCTCTATGAGAAGGAGACTAACGATCGAGAGGGAGATACAGAGAGATAGAGAGAGGGAGCGAGAGAGAGAGGACATACCTGGGAGGGAGTTCGGGGGATGAAGCTTCAGACGCGGGAGTGCGAGAGGGAGGCAAAATAAAGCTTCGTCGCTAATAAATTTAATATTCCCTCCAAAAATTTTGTGGCACGTTTGGCTACCGAACTATAGTCGCCCAAACAGTAGTATTTCCACGACCAATTTACAATTAGTAGCCAAAAAATTTAAATAAATACGAAATAAACAAATTATAAATTTATTTTCCATTTATTAAACATCATATTTAGTCGGTGAAAAGTATATTTTTAACGACTAAAACATAGTTATAACAATGAAGAATTTAATTAAATTTAGTAAATAAATTATGCTTAATTTAAATTAAAATTAAATTAAATTTAATGAAAGGGTTAAATTAACGAATCTGTTTAATTTAAATTTAAAATTAACGAATGAGAATTTAACGAATAAATGCATATCATTGCAATTTTTGATGAATGAATGAGAATTTAACCACAATATATCTCATCAATAAATGCATACAAACAATTTTTGATTATATCAGATTATATCCAAAGAATTTAACCAGAATTTAACCAGATTATATCCAATTTATATAAATGCATAAAAAGAAAATTGTTTATATACATATATACAGTGGGCCCGGTGGATGAGACACTCCTCTATTAGATGTGATGCTCGGATTCAAGTCTGACAACTGAATGATGCAGTGCCACATTCCCCTATAGTTGTTTGTGAGAGTCTTGGTGTAATTAACCCTAATAACAATGAGCAATATACTTACAAAAAAATTAAATGAACAACAACTAAGAAATTAGAATGGAAAGGTAAACTAGCAAGGGAAAAAGAAATGTTACTGTGAAAAGCACACGCTTCTTGGACATCCCTAACAGCAGCTTGTTCAACTATGTTCCTCACAAGAAACCTCTTGATAGCTTTGTCGTAATAAATAAAGAGAGACATATAGAGAGAGAGAGAGAGAACGAAAAGAGATGAACGAGAGAGAGAATAGAAAAATAGAGAGATAGAGAGAAGAGAGATAAGTGAGAGAGACAGAGAGAGAGAAAAGAGAGATGAGCGAGATAGAGAGAAGAGAGATGAGCGAGAGAGACATAGAGAGAAGACAAATGAGAGAGATAGAGAGAAGAAAGATGAACGAAAGACATACAGACAGATAGACAAACAGATAGAGAAAGAAGAATGATGAGTGAAAGAGAGAAAGAGAAGAGTGGTGGTAGTTGACTGGCATTTGCAGTAGTGGTAAATGTGGTAGAGAAGATGGGTGGTGAGAGAGAGAGATGAGTGAGAGACGAATAGAGATAGATAGAGAGAGATAGATAGAAAAGAGATAGAGAGAGAGATGAGAGATTTAATAGAGATAGGAGAGAGAGATAGATAGAATATGAGATAGAGAGAGAAAAGGGAAGAGATAAAAAGAGAGAGAGAGAAACAAGAGATGAGCGAGAGATAGACAAAAAGAGAGAGAAATAAAGCGAAAAGAGATGAGTGAGAGAGAGACAGAGAGAGAAGAGAAATAGACGAGACAGAGAGAGAAGAGAAATAGACGAGACAGATCGAGAGAGATAGAAAGATATTTAAATAAAATTCAGTGGGTAAAAAATATATTAAACGTCACAAAAAAATTCAAATAAACGTAACAAAAAAATTCAAATAAAAGTAACAAATATATTAAAATGATATTTAAATAAAAATATAAGTAACAAAATTATAAATTATCTTAAATATTTGTCCTAATATTTTTTTTACTGAAAAATATAATCACAAATTGAGCTTTTAATTTTATATTCTTATATTTTATATATAAGAAAATAAGAAAGAAAATAAAAAAAAAAATAAGGAAAAATTTTTTAAACAAATTCTGAGTCAGTTCAACCTGTTAATTAATTTTTTTGATGTAATATTTTATTTAATTTCATTATTTAAATTTTGCCACAAAATATTAAAATTTTGTTGATGTTTTATTTTATTTAATTTCATTATTTAATTATTAATATTTTTAAAAATAAATTTAATTAAAATATTGTTTGAAAAAAATAACATATATTAATTTTTTATTAAAACATTTGCCGACTAACGGATTTGGTAGTCAAATGTATATTTACAGCGACAGAAATCATGTTGCAGCTGAAAATCATGTTTTCCCGACTAAATGTTTAGTCGCTAAACACGAAAATAAATATTTTATTAAAACATTTGCCGACCAACTAATTTGGTAGCCAAATGTGTACCAACAGCGACTTAAAAGAATTTTTGTCGCTAAAAATCATGTTTTCCCGACTAAATATTTAGTCGCCAAAGACAAAAATAATTTTTTATTAAAACATTTGCTGACCAACCTATTTGGTAGCCAATTTCATACCTACGGCGACTAAAAAAAATTTTTGTCGCCAATTTCTGCCATTTTTGCCGACTAAATTTATTTTAGTCGCCAATTGTGGTATCTTTAGCTACTAAATTTTTTTTGTCGCCAATAATCCATATTCCCCGACTAAAAATAATTAGTAGCTAAAAATTTGACTTTTGCCGACTAAATTTATTTTTGGTAGCCAAATCCGTAACTTTTGGCGACTAAATTTGTTTTAGTCGCCAAAAGTGGTCGCTGTAAGTGTCTTTTCCTGTAGTGACCCACTTGGACCCAACACAATAGATGGTTGAGACCCACTTTAATATTTAATTAAAGTCACCAAAAATCCATTTTTTCCAACAACAATAACATGCCTACATAAAAATGTAAATTCCTGAAAAACATTCTTTATAACAGATAAAACTAATAAAACTTCATAAAATATTTAACTTTTAAATATGAGGGGGAGGGGGGGGGGGGGGGAATACCACATGCAACGCACGTGAACAATTACTAATATAATAATGAGAAACAGACCAAGTAATTGACACAGCATGTATTTATATAAACAAACCAAGCAATTAACACAGAACATATTTACACCATTTCGAAAGCAAAAAGAGTAGAGCTAGTTTATGTTTTGATTACCTGAAACTAGAAATTACTTCAAGTTACTTAACGTCACTCTTAAAAAGACTTTGTTACCTTTTATTTTCATATGCTATATTGTTACTTTGGTAATTAAGCTGCTTAGATTGATGACACTACACATGCATATAGGAACTTTAATGAATAATAAATATGATGGGAAAAAAATACCACATGAACACACGTGCACAATTACTAGTATAATAATGAGAAACCGACCAAGCAATTAACGTATTTACACAAGCAACATGTATCCTGCACTAACCAAGCAATTAACACATAACATATTTACACCATTTCCAAAACAAAAAGAGTAGACCTATTTTATGTTTTGATTACATACTGAAACTAGAAATTACTTAAAGTTACTTAAAGTCAAAGAGACTTTGTTACCTTCCCTCTAAAAAAACAAAAAAAAAGACTTTGACACCTTTTATTTTCATATATTATATAGTTGCTTTTGCAATTAAGCTACCTGGATTGATCACACTACACATGCATATAGGATAACCGGAAGAAAAACCAAGTCCTACCAACCCAGTTCCACCTGAGAACCCAAAGGCTCCCTAGCAATTCTTTACACTGCTCAGCACTTAACATGTCATCCACCGCATCTCCACGATAAGTCAGTTGTTGCAGTTTATCGGGGATGTCGCACGTCTCTTCAATCTTCTCCTTTAACTGATAGATGGGATCCAATGCCTTTAGGTTCACCTTAACTGTTTGCTTGCACGGAATCGCCATGTGAATTTGGATAACATGTTCCAGTGTGAGAAAAGATCCTGAATGGAGATCATAATAGGCTAAAGCCGTGTCACCCATAAGCCTAGTCTCCTCCAGAAACAGACCTGGTTCCCTAACGATGCTCGTTAACACCCCTTGAGGAATCTTGGCTATAAATTCATTGACAGTGTCAGAACTCTTTGCTTGAATTGATATGACATTTTGGGTCATGTTTCGGCTCTTTACCTTGATATGTAACCTAATCAATGAGCCAGAAATGTTCAAAGAAATGAAGGACCCATCGTTAATATTATAGCCTTCAACAGTTTTCCAGTCCTCAAGCTTCTCTTTTAAGTTAACAAGCTCTTGACTTTGAATCGGAATTCCACAATAGCTCTAAATCATAGACTTCACATCAAGAATTGTAAACCAGGGTTTCATTTTGAGTGCAAGAGCTTCATTTTTACCAACATCAACAAATATCAGCAAATCAGACGTTCCATTGTCTGCCCCAAAGATTGCGTAAAGGGTGGAATTCCTAGAAATGTCATAGAATGACAAGGCCTTGTCATCATCGAGTGATCTTCCAGAATAGACTAGAGTTTGTCTATTGGATGAGACACCCATATTGTCGTGGATCATGTCCTTGATGCTGGAAACTGAGAATGAGTTGTAGATATTGAGTTACGTGCAAGTACTTGCCTAGGGGACTTTTATCTAGAGCTTCATCGACAGGCTTAAGAGCCAAACTAAGCCCAACTTCTGGATGTTATGAGCACCCAAGATCTCTTCATCATCTAGTGGTGGGTGATCTAGATTTTCAACCACCAATTGTTGACTAGGAGGCACTCCAACAACATCCTTAATCGTCTTCTTCACATCTTTTACAGTGTTTGATGTGTTCACGCTAAGTATCTCATGAAAATGACAGTCATGAATAAATAAACAAAATGGTTTGCCTTGGTGAAATGAGTTGTTATAAATCATTGTTTTGGGTGCTCTTGCTTCGGTATTCATCATATGGTTGATTCAGTTCGTTGCCTGCATACAGAATCAAGCAATGGATCATGATTTGGGAATTCTAAGCAAGCACTAAAAAGTAACTAACAAGTAGAGTATTCACTAATTATGCACGTGTTTTATATAATTAAGTAATTTGATATGTGACGGATGGAACCATACAAAAAATGAGATTAACTGCTATAAAAATATATAGAAACTGAAAGCAAATGAAAATGTAGCAAGATTGATTATGACTCACTAATATAACAAGTAAAGTATTCACTAATTATGCTCGTGTTCACGTGTTTTATATAATTAATTAATTTGATATGAGAGGGATGGAACCATACAAAAAATGAGATTAACTGCTATAAAAATATATTGAAACACGAAGCAAATGAAAATGTAGCAACATTGATTATGACTCACTAATATAAGCAATAGATAAATTAACAAAACGTGTGTGTGTGTGTGTGTGTGTGTGTGTGTGTGTGTGTGTGTGTGTGTGTGTGTGTGTGTGTGTGTGAGAGAGAGAGAGAGAGAGAGAGAGAGAGAGATTGAAAATTGATTATGCAACTCATTTTCCAAATAAACTGAGCCTGAGCTACAATAAGATCACCTCACTAGGTTGTGAAAAATTACAAACCGTACCAATCAAACTTGAGTACAAATTAATGGTTGAGCTCAAAACAAGCCCTAGTTTTCTTCATTTTTTTGGTTTGTTTCGGAAAATGATTAGAAAATGAACATATATTAGTCAAAGAAATCCATTTTTAATTTAATTATGTAATTTGGCATCAGTTTTGTGTTCTTCATTTTTTGAAACAAAAACAATGAGAAGTTCAAAAACATCCATTGTCTTCATTTTGTGCGAAAAATAGTTTTTGATAATGTGAACATAACGTTTTGGTGTTTCCTAAAAAATGGGTTGTTTTCCAAAAAAATTCTCGAAAACAATTCATCAAAAAAGTTTTCCAAGTTTTCAAAAAAATAAAAACAAAAAACAAAAAACAAAAAACAGAAAATGAAAACAATACCAAACAGACCTTTATCTTATTTTCCTATCTTTTCCTTTTCTTTTCTTTTCCCTCTGCAAATAATGTAGAGGTTCAAAAAAGAGCGCATGCACGCACGGCTGTGTTTGTTTGTGAGAGGGAGAGAGAGAGAGAGAGTGTGAGAAAGAGATCATGGATCAATAAATTGATGGGATTATCACATAAAAGGTAATAAATAAAAAAAACATATCACGGTTAGGTCCATTAAATGAAAAATTTTCTTCTAAAACCTATGAAGCACATATACTCTAAAAAAGGTGCCGTATGAATATTGGATATGGCTATGAATACGTGTTTGATACAGCGGGATACATATCAGATATGTCAAATAAGTATCCGATTTTTTTTTTTTTTTAGTTTCGCATATGGGAGGGAGACGTGAAGCATACTTGGGGGATACGGCAAGATATGTGAGGGATACACGAGGGATACGCCAAATAAGTATCCAAATTTTTTTTTCTAATTTTTTTATTTTTTATATTTTAATAAGCCAAATAAGTACATAATTTTTTTTCCAAGTTTTTTGTTTTTTTATATTTATATTTTTTTCAATAGTCAATACTCTTTGCTCTTGTTCTTGTTCTTCTTTTTTGCTTTTTTCCTTATCGATTAGGCTAAAAAACCAACGGCCAATTAGTACACATTAATATGTGTTTGAAAGGAGAAAGATTAAGTACACACCTAACCTTTACCATGGTTTTTAGGCTACTTTATTTTATTTTTTTTCCAATTTTTTTTCCCCTACACTATTTTAATGTAAGTATTTCTTTACCAAATTTTTAATTTTAGGAGCTCTATGTTAATATTTCTTTATTTAATAAAAGTCCCTCTCTTTATTTATTAATTCAGTTTAGGTTTTATTTTCTTGCATATTACATTAATAAAATTATAAAAAATAATTTTTTTTTTTTACGAACGTATCCCCGCCGCACCTGTATCCTACTTTTTCAGATTTTGGCGTATCGCCATATCGGTATTGTTGTATCCGCATCCGTGCCTCCTACTCTAAAACCTATCTATTGAAATTTATTTATACACAAGACAAAAAATAGACCAAAAAAAATCATTTTTATCAAAGCTCATCCATTTCTCCACAGATCCCAGACAATCTTATTGTTCGTCTATAGAGCCCATGCATTGATCCAATAACAAAATCACTTTGATACCAACGATCCTTATATGAGAAAGTTAATATTACATTGATGGAACTTATTAAGGGGTAGAAATAAGTTCTCTTCTCTAGCATGGTAGCATATAAAAGGTATGAAAAACATAAAGTCTACTAAATCTAATCATTTTTCAGTCATAAAATTCAATATGTTGTATACTCTAGATGATTTGAATTCATATTCTTAGACC
The DNA here is from genome assembly GCA_025200525.1 of Camellia lanceoleosa. NCBI lineage: Eukaryota > Viridiplantae > Streptophyta > Magnoliopsida > Ericales > Theaceae > Camellia > Camellia lanceoleosa. The sequence goes on along the minus strand of CM045770.1, from coordinate 71,979,327 downwards.
TATACATACCCCAATTTAGAATATTATATATCAACACATTCATTGTCTTATTATGCAGCTACGTCAGGGGAAGGCATAATGGAGCACCAACTGTTGGGCAGAGAAGAGGGATTTGCTGTGACAGAGAGGGTTGGATGGAGAGTAGGGTCTGGGAAAGGAGTGTGTTTTGTCAAAATTGACTTTTTATAAATAAATTTGTATACATAGACTTTAGAGAAAAAAAATTATTTAATGGATCTAATTGTAATAAGTTCGTCATTTATTGCCTTGAATATAATAATCCCCTTTTTGATCTTCTACAAATGTAAAAAAACCACTTCTTTTTTTGGCTAATAGGAAGAGATCTCAAAGCTGAGGGATTCTAATCTTGTATGACGTTTCAATTACTTGGCATTAATAATAGGTCTCCCTAAAATTGTTTGGATGTTTCAAAACAGAAGGTGTCTAAATATGCAAACAACATTTTGGATATGCCTTCAAGAAAAAAATGAATTACTTTTTACCCTTAGCTTTATCAAGTAAAGAAATATAATGAATCCAACCAAACTATCCAACCTTAAGATGTAAACAAGTCAAGTTTTACGTAAATCTAGATAGATGACCTCGCCCTGTGTTTGGAAAGACAATTAAATAAAATCTTAAAGAAAATAAATATAGGTAGTGACACACAAATAGATGCTATGAAAAAAATATACATATAAAATGATTTTGGCATAATGGTTACATATTTAAAACAAAAGGACCATGAATTACATTTTATTCACAAAAATGCCACTACTACATCATTCTACATAGAAAATCTATTCAACAACTTTGTAGACTATAAATATATCTTGGAAGTATTCCTATTAGAAACAGATGTCTTAGCTGTATGGTAACTTAGGGGTACAGTGCAAACACACTAGGGTTAAAATCCTATCATTTATAGTTTGGGAAGAAAATATATGTATTCCTATTAGGTTTGACCTATGAAACACAAGTATTATTACCAAGGACTTACCCAATACAAGTATGCATACTGGACTATGAAGCATAGAGACGAATATGATACTATATGATATGATACGGTATGGTATGGTTGTTAGAATCTTACAATTCACAATTCGATATGAGTTTTAAACAAAATGATTCGATTAGTGAAGTTGAATTTTAAATTGAGTAAATCTTACTACTCAATTGTGATTCACTATGATTCATTTCAATTCAAAAGATTCTATTTTATTTGCATAATATATGAAATGGCGTCGTTTTCACAATATATCCAAAATTAAATAATTACTTTATACAAAGTAAATCTTATATCTAATTCTTTTACATGAATTTTTAGACTAATGGACCATATAGTAGTTAAAAATCAGACAAATTGTAGCAAACATATATAATTGTGACAGCTGCCTCGTCATCATTAGCCATATTTGACAATACATTTATGTATCTTTTTCATTTTTTTTATTTAATTCTATGTGAAACGTCTATGTAGACACCCCATTTTTTACCGCCCTTATGACTTGGGCACTACTGATAGTTTACTTGGTGATGGAAGTTGTGCAGTGTAAATGTTCGATTTCTTCGACAAGAGGAGAGTCAAATCCCAACTTCATATCCCTTTTGGACTAAAATGATCTTGATCAAAAGATTTTAGACCTTGAAACCCTCTCTTGCAAAATAGTTTTTGAAAAATGATTCTATGATGTTCCGACGCTCGCATTTTGTTGAATGTTGCGCTTTTCGGTAAACCTAGCGAGGACAAAGTGGAAATGAATGAACGAAAGATAAAATCTTTGAAAAATCTTTCAAAACACATTGTTTATGGGTTTGGAATTGAAGAAAAGGGGAGAAGAGGGAAGAAACCAAGTTGGGGAAGAATATGGGCATAAACCGTTAAGAGAGAGTCTAGCATCCCTCGCTAAATCAGGCCTATCCTTTTGAATACTTGGATTTTAGCTATGAGGCCACCACCGTTGAAAAGCTTACTTCCGAGGCTTCATTTTTCACTTAAGAATCTCCTAAAGCCATGCCTGGATGAGGGAGATATAGCTGGTTGAAATTAGGCATCAATCCGGTTGGACCGAAATTGAGCAGTCTTTACTAAAAGAGGGATATCTCTTAGCACACTTTGAATTTTGATGCAAGGCTGCCACCATTGGAAATATTACTTCCGGGGCTTTAATTTCCACACAAGAATGACCTGAAAAGGCATCCAGATGAAGGAGTTAGGCTTGCTTCAAGTCGGGGACTAGGACTGATTTTTGCTGCAGACCACCAAGGGAATGTGCCGACCACTTTTTGAGCATGCCGACCATAGGCCGACCAGAAATGATCCTTGCAGACCAGAAAAAGTAGCTGGTCAACCAGTTGAAGTGGTCGGCCGACCAGAAATTCCCAGAAAGCCCAGAATTCCCAGATATTTCCTCTCCAAATTGCAGTAATCGTGACGATATTTGCAAATCGGATATTTTGACCAAATGCTCATATATTGCTATAGATGAACCCATATCTCATATATGGAACAATTTGGCAATTGTGGGACTCTCTCTCTCTACAAGATTTTGTGAGTAAAATCTGAGCCTCTCTCCCTAGAAGCTCCTCCTCTTCTTGTCTTGAGCCTTAAGCTTAGAATCCTTTACACTTTTGCAAAAAGACCCTTAACCAAACTTAACCACCATTGGGCTGAGGTTCTTTGAGGATCATTTGGAGCTCCAAAAGGCTGATTTTGGCTGGTTTTGCTGCTGTCCTTCAAGGTGCTTCAAGGGTAAGCACTTGTTCCTTTAAACCTTTGCTTTGCATGCTTATTTTTCCACCTTTGTAAACTATTTTTGGGGTGGTGTTGAACTACAAAAACCTCTGTTTTTTCCTCTATTTTTCAGTCCTAATAGTGTTGGTTTGTGCCTTGTTTGGCTAGGGGGTTTTCCTCCATTTTGCTCCTTGGCTTTTAAAGCCTCTTGAGCCATCTTTCACCACCTTTCAAACCAAAATTTTTTGGCCTTTAAACCACTGAATTCCAGAGGAATTTCAGTGGTGAAAATGGGGTTTTGAGGTCCCAAATGGGTGGGGGTTGTCCCCTCTCCTCTTCTCTTATTTACTTGTGTTGATGGTCCATCAAAAGAGCATGTATTTCTATCTTTTTGAGGCTTTGTTTGAGCACTTTTTTGTGACTTTTTAGGCCTACCATGACTTTTTTTTTTGGGCTGTCTTGGTCACCTCTTGCATGCTTCTTATACTTGTAGTGTAAACCTACTTGTAGCCTTGCAAAGTAGCATGTCTTTCTAGCATGTATTGGCTCCATTTCAGCAGGTTTTTGGCCATCATTTGACATGTCATAACTCTGATTTGGGTTGGTTTGGTTGCCTCTTGCATGCTCCTTGCACTTGTAGTGCAATTTTGGTTCACTAGCCTAGCATATCTGTTGTTTTAGCCTATTGATCTAGCATGTGTATGCTCTACTCCAGCACATTTTTAGCTTTGATTTAACATGCTTGAGGTCTGATTTAATTGGTTTTGGTCATGCATGTTTGGTTTTGCATAGCTATAGTGCATAGTTGAGCCTTTTGCATGGCATGGCATCATTTGGTAGGTAATTTTAGACCATAAACTTCTGCCATGCTTTCATGTTTATAACTCTTTCATTGTGTTTAAGAGTTATGCGCTTATGCCTTGATTGTGGGCTAATTCGGGAGCCTATCTTTCTTGCCATCTTTGTTGCTAGTCTAGCATGTTTTTGCAAATATTTTGACCTGCCTTAGGTCTGTTTTGAGTGCTTTAGGTCATTTGAGAATTGCTTGGTATGGTTGTAGTGTAAAGCCCTTGACTAGCTTTGTATTTCAAGTCTCTTGGCATGCTTTATTTGAGCTATTTGCATGATATGGCTTCACTTTGCATGTAATTTCAGAGTATATTTCATTGCCATACACTCACATGTGTCACTCTTTCAATGCTTTTGGAAGGTTGTGCTTTATGCCTTAAACATGAGCCAATATGTATGCCATCTTGCTTAAGCTTTTGGGCTGCCATTTCAGTGTATTTTTGGTGTTATTTTGGCATGATACACCTCTGATTTTTGTTGGTAAAGTCATCTCATGCTTGGTGTTGGTAGGTGTAGTGTAACCTTCCTCTTTGGCCTTGTATACTCCATGCTTCATGCCTCTAATTCTAGCATGTGTTAACTTTAGTCCATGCATGTTTTAGCATTGTTTTGACATGCTCTAGGACTGTTTTGGGTTGTCTTGGCCATGTGGTTCATGCATTGCATAGCTGTAGTGCAATTAGTCTTGCTAGCCTTGTGTTTTCATGTCCCTAGCATGCTATGCTTGTGTTATTTAGATGATTTGGCATCATTTCATACGTGATTTCAGAGTATATAGTGTTGTCACACTTCCATATTTGTCACTTTTTAATCATGTTTGAGAGTTGTGCCCTTGTGCTTAGTTGATGGACCAACGCATGAGCATGCATTATCTTGCATTTCATGCCATCATTTCGGAGTATTTTGGCCACTGTTTTGGGCATGATTGAGGTCTGTCCATATTCAGTTTAAGTCCATTGAGCATGTTGTTTGAATGTTGTTGTTTGCATTGTGTTTGCATTCTGTTACATTGCATGTTGTTTGCATGTGCATGCATTGCATTTTGTTTGCATGCCATTAGCTTTGATAAGTTGATCATGTTGCATTGCATGTGTATGGGTTGAGTGTTAATCCAAACACGAGAAACAAGGAACGTTTCATACTTGAAGTGATGAAACGTGCCTCATTTCTCGGTCGCCGACTCTCTTGATCATGCATGATAGAGGTTAAGGCCCTTATGTGTTATGTGTGCATTCATTCACATTGATTCATGCAAACTTGGCTTCTCGGCCATCGTGCATTGCGATGCTCGGTTGGTGGCCCGAGAGTTGAGAATTGCACTCCCTTGAGCTTAAGAAATGATAGGGAGGGTGGTTGTGCACACATGCCTTGCAAATACATTGTTGTGCCCCTTCTTGTTCTCTATTGCAGAAAAATGGAGTTATGCAGAATTTTCTGGTCGGCAAACCAGTAAAAGTGGCTGGCCGACCACTTTTTCTAGTTTGCAAGAAATGTAAGTGGCCTACAGGTGGTCTACACTACCAAAAAGTGGTCGGCAGCCTTCCTGGAAGTTCCCATGATGGAGTAGAAGCTATCTGGAGCTTTGTGCAATGTTCTGAAAACAAATGCAAACAAAGGCAAGGTGGGGCATCATAATGGATTTCCGAACGAGGCGACTGAGCATGCATGCACCTCTCGCCTCGAGGACCTCTTCTTATTGCTTTACTTAGCTGCTTTGCTTAGCTAGCTACTGCTTTGGTTTTGTACTTAATTAGTTGATGCGCTTAGCTAATTGATTTGTTTTGTAATAAGTAGTTAACTTGTTACTTAATTAGTTTTGATTTGTAATAATTAGCTAGCTTAGCTTAGATGGAGCATAGCTTATTATTCGGACCCTCCGTCGAGAGGGCGAATGTTGTAATAAGTGTGTGTGAGTGTGTGAATGTCTTCCAACTCCACGTCTTTCTCCCTTTTATTTACCAGCTTTTGATGGTTAGTTTTAGGGCATATTTCAATTAGCATCCTTATGTTATGCATGCGTGCACCATTCATCTGTCTTGGATGTATCGGGCTCGACGTATCATACAAACTGCAATGTATTTCAATACCAATTTGAATACATGTTATCTAAATTGCACTCACATGACATCTTAGAATAGCCGAGCCTATTGTAGCTGCATTTTTGCATGTGTTGCATTAGGCATTGTTAACATAGCTAAGATCATGCATTGATTACTAACTAGCTTTTCTTTTGGCTTGGAGTACTAGGTAAGCTTTTATGCTTTAGCATCCTTGCATGTGTATAAGTGTTGCCATGACAGCATGCTTGCCATGAGGCTATTTGCTTACTTGATAAACTGCATGAGTGCCTGTGGATGAAGGCTTAATTGCTTGAATTGGGACAATTTATCAAAATGCGAGTTTTAAGCCCACTTGAAGTGGCAAATCACCATGTTTTCTTAAGCCCACTTGAGGGTGGCAAAACTACGTCTTAGCCTACTTGCGAGTAGCAACTTCAAACTATTTTCAAATAAATAAACATAAGATGTTTTGTTCCAATTTGAGTGATTTAGTCTATACTTGTATACTATGCGCATCACATAGTACGCTAGCTAATAAACCGGAATAAGAACACATGTGTTTTCAAAAACAACATATCATGTTAGTAAAGGCCGATCCTTTGATTGGGTGAGCGGGGGTGCTCATTGCATGACCTTCCTCTCTCGTACCTAAGTTCTGGAGCCGAGGCAACTTTGGTGATAACAGACACGTGGCCTTAGGCACGAGTCAGGGTTTCCTAAATTTCATCAAAATAAAATATTTAGGTGGCGACTCTGAAATCTGGCAAAGCAGTCTATGTTTGGCGCTTTTTGATTAAAATCGATTTTCCAAAACGATTTGCCGGATTTGGACTTTTTGGTGATTTATCAGTCTCACATTGTAATTTGTGAGATTAGATTCAGAACCGTGACATGAGTCCGAACTATAGTAGCTAGAACCACGATTCGTGCCCTCGCGCGCGGAGCGGAGTTCTGGGCGGTCTACAGTCTATAAGATTATTTTCAATAATTATATATTTTTAAGGGTATAACATATGTCTATTTTTTAAACTTTGAAAATCATTAGCAAATGTCTGAGAAGTGTTAGTCTCATGTTTATTTTTAGTGACGTACATGGTCAACAAATGACGAACACGTCAAAAAATGAGTGTTAGACATGTGTTTGAAATTAAGATTTTATTTTAAATTACATAAATGAAAAAAGAGCATTGAGCACATGGCCGAGAGTATTTGAGGAGTGTTGGTATACTTCTTAGAAGTGTCTATGCTTCTTAGATACCAGGTATGCAAAATAAGTGTCTGGTAGGTACGTGAAATACTTTGGGTATGACATGGGTACGTAGGGGCATGAATTCAAAATTTTATTTTTAAATATAAGAGTGCTAAAAATTATATTGTGCCTTTTTTTAATTTAAAAAATGTAGAGTATTTTTGCAATTATAAAAAAAATCTTGGGGTTATTTTTTTACCATGACGAAAATATTTTAATTATTTTTTGCATTTGATTTTTTAATTGTTATATACCATGTACTTCTACAATTATAAAAATATTCCACAATAACCATATCTCAAGTTTTTTAGGTTTTGGCGTATTGACGTACCCATAATGTATCCATACCCGTACTTGTGCTTCCTAGAGTTTGACCAAACACATATGAGATGGATTTCTTTAATCTTTACTATTCCAGGTATGAACTGCCAATCCTTGTGTTGTTAGGTTTGATGATTCAAACCTATCCTTTGATTATAACCCTATTCAACCTTGATCTCGTCTACATTCGTATATCTAAGCCAAAAACTAAAATCTTAAAAAAACAATTACAAAGATCTATAGATGAACATGATAAATTAGAAAAATCACAAAAATGTAAGGGTAAAATAATAAAATCATGAATTCCTAGGAGTAAAATCCTTCATTGCAACAAACACGATAATTTGAAAAATAATAGAAATTTAAGGAAAAAAATTACAAAACCTTGAATTGCTAAAATAAATACTTAATTATTACTAATTTAAAGTTAGCCCACAAGAATGATATCTAGTAACTTGTAGAGAGAGAAAGACGTTGCCTTAGGATATCAAGTAAAAGAGTGCAGTAGCAGTGAGGAGACAAGGCACCGAGGTAATGGGAGAGCCAAATGAGGCAAAAAAGTGAAAGACGTCACCTTAGGATATCAGGTAAAAGAGTGCGGCAAGGTAATAGGAGAGAATAGGAGAGCCAAATGAGGCACAAGAGAAAGACGACACCTTAGGATATCAGGTAAAAGAATGTGGCGGCAAAGAGGCGACAAGGTGGCAAGGTAATAGGAGAGAATGGGAGAGCCAAATGAGGTAGAATCCCTTATAATCTTCTTTTTTATAAAGCAAAAAGTAGATAATATCAAAATGGGTTGGGATATTTTAGTAAACTTATTTATAACCAAGTGGACTGGAGCATGGTTCCTAAACGCAATCCCTTCCAGAATATAACGTGTGTTTCTATTCTTTGCTCATGCTTGCCTTACCTTGCTCAAGGCCTTGCCAAATATGTATGAATATAAGTAGTGAAAAACTAATTGCACATTAATTTTTGGTCTATTATCATCCATGTTTCTTCCCTCCCCATTCTTTTTCCTTCCACACATACAGAGATGGATCTAGGATTTTCATATAAGGGGGGGGGGGGGGGGGAACATATATATACTAACAAAATTTTTAAAAAGAAAGTATGAATTATAGTACCAATTTCTACTAGTTTAAAAAGTGAAAATAAGATGAAAATATGTATAAATAGCATTTTTTTGTATCCATATTTAGTTACAAAAAATAGCAACTATAAAACAATCTATATATTAAAGTGAGGCATCTTGAATTGTTTGTACTTGACATAAGTTCATGTCATTAAAAATGTCTATGATAGAATCGATATTAAAATCTTGTACAATGTCTTTCTCAATAAACATGATTAAGTAATTAGCTAATACATTATTCAATTCTTTAGAAGCTTGGACTTGTAATTAACAATAGTTATAACAAAGAATTTTTTTTGTATTATTTTTGTCCATTTTTTTAATATTATACTTTGATCCTATGTTTCATATACATAAAGTGACAGCCACTTAAATTTTTTCTAAAAGCAAAAAAACGTAGAGGGAGCGAGTCTCTATGATACGTAAATAATTTTTGTTAATACCTATGTTATATGAACTCAGGTATGTGTGTCGGGTGCCAGTGCGGATATGTATCTAAAGGTTGGACTCATCAAATCATAAATTTAAAGGTATATGGACTCGTCAAAAAAAAAAATGTCATATTTTTATATTTTTAATCAAGTATGTGAGAAAATTGTACTATATGTAACTTATAGTGTCAAAAAGACATTTATAGCAATTATACAACATTATATATGTATAATAATAGTGTTATATACAATTATAAAAGAAGTATTCGTTGAAAAGTATCTGACAAATATCTCATACCCTTGTCCAAGTGTCAGGTGTCCGACACAAGTATTTGATTTATTTTGAAGAGTCTGTGTAACATAGGATAATGCTACTATAATAAATTGTGTTTTTGAAATCGTAAGGGGGAAGATCGCCCCCTTTTGCCCCCCTTTGGGTCCATCCTTGCACACATAAATAAATTTTCCTACAGTGGTTCATAGCTAGGAAAACACCTTCAAGGTAGGGGTGAAATCGGTGCTGTTCGGCCCTTTTCTTTTTAGTTTTTGGGCCAAATTGATTGATTTGATTTTTCAATTTTGCAAACCGAGCAGACCAAGATAAACATATAAACCGAACCAAACCATGCCATACGGTTTGGTGCGGCTGTTACAGTTTCAGGCAACAAACACAAGTTCCACCAAGTAAACAACCATTTTCTTGAATGCGATTTACACAAATTTTTCCATTCAGAAATTGACAAATAACATCTTGAATAAATTCATCAAACTCACAAATCCACAAATTCATAAATCAAGGTTTGAAAATCAAAAGGGTTTTCAAAATCAAAAAGGGGTTTCAAAATTAGGATTTTGAAATAAGAACCTGAAAATTAATTTATTGGTTGTTTGAGTCGATTCTGCTACACCCACCCACCAAGACTATGTTTGTGAATCCTTAAGTTGATTTCGCTGCTACACGCCAAATTGCCGATGAGTGATGGTCGTGAGAGAGTGATGGTGATGGGTGTGATGTGAGAGAGAGTTTTGAAGAAAGAGAATTGAGAAAAAGAAGAAGAAGATAAACAAAAGGAGTTTTCTTAAGTGTGCAAGTGCACACCATGTGCCACTTATATAAAAAATGTAAGTGTAAGGTGTAAGTATAAGTATAAGGTATAAGTGTAAGGTGTAAGGTGTAAGTGGGTTGCATATGGTGTGCAACCTCAAAAAAGGTGTAAGTATAAGGTTTAATTTTTCACAAAAGGTGTAAGTGTAAGGTATAAGGTGTAAGGTGTAAGTTGCACACCATAACCAAACCCTAAACAAAATGTGAGAGAGTGAATAAATATGGAGTCTTTTCTTTTGTTATGTGGAATAGACAAGTGGATGGCTATGATGAGTGATGAGCGCATGCGGACAGCCAGGATGGAAGGAAGACCTTAATGATATTGCAGACCAGTCTGGTTTGGTTGAATATTTGAAAAACCACAAACTGAACCACCGACTGTTTGAAAAAATAAAAAACAGACCGAAAATTGGTTGGTCTGGTTCAGGCGGTTAATCTCTCACCCCTACTTCAAGGCTGGAAAATTAGGAATTTTTTCTCACAGGATAATGTATCTACAATGAAGAAAAGATGCGTAAAGCAAAAAGAATAATTAGTAATTAGTATTTTACTATTATTATTAACATGAGTAGGAAATCTATAAGGTTCTCAAAAGGTAACATAAAGACAAGTCTTTGTTACACAAAAAAGAAAACTAGTTGACAAAATTGAAAATTAAGGATCACAAATATAATTGATTGAATATGTCTAAGCTTTAGAACAACAATTGGGTGAAATGTTAGACACATAATGGCTTCAATAAAGTTCTAGAAATCGTAAATCTATAGGTTTGTTTGACTTTACTTCTTCAAAACATTAAAAAATAATAATAATTACTTTTATACAAAAAAAAAAAAAGGAATTACTAATTTTCAAAGACATACAAGGAGAGATAGAGAGAGAGTTGACATTTGAATACACCTATAGGTGTACGAGTATTGATACAATACGGATACGTCAATACGGTAAAATTATTAAAAAAAAATAGGGTAAAGGTACGGCTAGGTACCTTCATAAAAAAATGATTATTTTTAATTTGGAGTAATGCAAAACTCATTAGTTGAATGATTTAGTTTGTTACAATCCAATTCATATTTTAATGCCAAAAGTGAAAGTCTAAACCAAAATTAAATGTCATTATATTAAATAAATTACAAACCATAGCTTAATTCATGCTAAGCATAATAACAATAAAAAAATATCCAATGAAACTAATATTACCTCTACGTTAAGAAAAAATACTACTTCGATTGAGATACAACTTGGTTGTAAATAGCAAAAATTAAAAAGAAAATTTTGGGTATATGTTTCGTGTACTCGGTATGTATGCAGAAGTACCATATAAAGTACCAATACCCAATAAGTACCCAGTAGTATGGCACGTTTGTCGAAGGACCCATGCTTCATAGGAATACAATGATAAACTTTGTCATATGAATAATTTAATAACAACAAATCTTTTTATTGGTTTTGTGAGAGATATGCACAATAACGTGAACAAGTAAATGAAATTTTAATAAATTGTAGTACCTTATTGTCTGTTGTTCATTCTTTTTCAGAACCCCAGTCCTACAAGGAGGCCTATCAAGATCTTAATTGGATTCAAGCTATGGAGACTGAATTGTCCGCTTTACAAAAGACTACTACTTGGGAGCTGGTTCCTTTGCCTGCTAACAAAAATTTGGTTAGTTTCAAATGGGTCTATAAAGTCGAGACTCATTCTGATAGTTCCATCAAGCATTACAAAGTTCGTCTAGTTGCCAAAAGTTTCTCACAGGAGTATGGTATTGATTATGAGGAGACTTTTGTCGCCAAGATGACTATTGTCCGTACCTTGATTTATGTGGCTGATGTTCATCATGGGCCTCTCTATCAGATAGATGTTAAGAATGCTTTTCTAAATGGTCATCTCGCTAAGGAGGTTTGCATGCGTCATCCCCATGGTCTTCCTAATTCTTCTGGACAGGTGTGTTGTGTTCGCTGTGCTCTTTATGGTTAGAAGCAGTCTCCTTGTGCTTGGTACGACCATTCTCAAACAGCCGTTACTCAGCTTGGGTTTTATCCTTTTGTCTAGGATTCTGCTTTGTTTCTCCTCCACACTTCTGCTGGTTTTATTACCTTATTACTGTATAATATGATCATCACCAGAATTGACTCTTCTACTATCTCTGAGGTCAGGCAGCATCTCTTTTGTACCTTCGAAATAAAGAATTTGGACCCATTGCGGTATTTCCTTAGTATTGGTAGCTTCTTCTCCCAAGGGCTACTTTCTGTCTCAGGTTAAGTATGCAAATGAGGTTATTCACCATGTCAATTCTAGTATGGTGTACAGTTTGGAGAGAATGGGGTGGATTCTTTGGTGTGGGATTGTCCACAGTCTAAAGAGATTTTTTCGATGTCTTCATTCTATTGTACTCTCACGGGTGGTAATGTTGTGCTTTTTCCTTGGAAGTGTATATGGGTGATAGGTTTACCATCTAAGCTTTCTTTGTTTGGACAGCTTTGGATCGTGCTTTGACTATTGACAATTTAAATCATCATTAGCATGTTTTGGTGAATTGGTGTTGTTTATGTTGTGGGGACACAACGTCGGTGGATCATTTTCTTATTCATTGTTTGGTTATGTCTCAACTTTGGATGTTGATTGTTGCTACTTTTGGTTTGGTTTGGGTGCAACCGGGCTCCGTGTCGGGTATGTTGCAGAGTTGAGGTGGGTTGGGAGGAGGCGTCAGAAGGCTGGTTACTTGCTTCCTATTTTTTGCTTTGGCTAGTTTGGTTAGAGTGGAATAGGCTTGTTTTTCAGGGTGTGTCTCATTCAGTTCCTTGGTTAGAGAGCCGACTTCTTATGATGTTGAATAGTTGGGTTACGAGCTTAGTTGATCTAGATGTTTTGACTTTTGTAGATTTTGCGGAGGATTTGAGGAGTTAGCTTTGTTTGAGTCTTTGCGGTCTTTCTTTTCTTTGGAGGTTTTGTTTAGTTAGCTTTGTTTGGGCCCTTTACAGGCATTCTATTCTTGTATTCGTTTGCATCGTCTTGATGCTTTTTTATAAAGTGATATTGTCTATCAAAAAATATATATATATTTTCTTTTTCGTTGACCAAAGCGTAAATTCAATGTGATTCAATTGCTCAATTCATTTAAGAGCAAACACTTTGATTCTCTTACTTTATTCATGACCTTTTAAGAAATTATTGTCATTTCTATTAAAAAATTTAACATTCTAGCTCACACCACTGCCAAGTTATCATAATTCATGGATTGGGAGCTTCAGCTGACCTAGCTCATAATTCTGCCTTCACACCACTACCAAATCAACTCTCAATGCCTTTCTTAGTGTCCTGTATGCCTTAGAACCCAATACCCATCAAGCTGCTCATTTGCACATACATATTATTTGACTTAGGAAAGGAAACCACTTCCATTACTCAATGAATGATTACGAAGCTACTTGAGACTCGAAACTTGGTTAGAGGGAAAATGAGAACCCTATCTTAGTAATAGGTCTCCATGTCTTCAAGGTCTAGATTAAATATTTGCAAATTCATCCAATGGCTGCAAACAAATTCCAAAATCTTCCCACCTCCTTAAGGTAGACTGTGAAATCTCCCTTACAAATATCTCAAACATTACATAAGTTGGAAATATATCCCTTTCTTAAACTATTAACTCACTAGTCATTATACTTTCTCTACTCAATTCAAGCATACTTTTTGTAGTTCTACACTTCTATACTCTTTCGCACCATTCTAGCCACTTGTGTACTAACTAGGACATACTTAGATAGCTCTTAAAAAATTCTAAAGAGTCACTAGACACTCTTCACCGAAACATCTATTCAATGAATAAAAATTCAGTACAATAGTAATACCATATCATCACCGACACGTGATATCATCATCCAATAATTACGTAACATGCCAGCACGAGAAGCGCCACTATGTATATGTGGCGGTTACATAATCATCTTAAGGTATACATGAGTAGTGGGGTTCAACCTCCCATGTGTAGTTTTATTGTTGGTTGGTGATACCATGTGTCAATGATGACATGTATCACCGTTACACTGAATTTTTGCTCCTATATGAGATATGACTAATCCTAACATCAAGAGCGAAACATTACAAGTTTGACTTTCACTCTACCTCTCTAAAAGCTCATTTGATGTGGAAGGCATCCAAGTAGTACTATATATTCATTAAATGGTTTCAGAATGCCTTGCTACATTATGTGTGTATGTGTGTGTGTGTGTGTGTGTGTGTGTGTGTGTGTGTGTGTGTGTGTGTGAGAGAGATAGAGAGAACTATACAACTAAGCACACAGTATTCCCATAACTGCTATATCTAATTATTTCCTTTTAAGAAAATCTATTAGTTTGGAGACCCTAATCTCTATGGTTAAGAGATATTTGACATGCAATTTACTAAAAATCAAATCTCTATTGAATCACATTGATGCAAAGCATAGTATAAGAAGCTCAAGAAAATTAAATTCGAAGAAGTGACGATATTTAAAAATTAGCATGATTTCAAATAGGAGTATATTAGAAACCATACATAATCATGTTTATAGTATTTTTAGAGTCATTTATTATGGTTACTTTAAGTTTTCTAGGGTTTTCAAGTCGAGGGCATTTTGGTAATTTTCATATTTGCTAACAGGAGATGTAGGGATCGTTCATGGTTTTTCTAGTGGATCAAGTTGGTTAGAACCTCTATACTCTTATTGCAAATTATCCCCAAAAACCCACTTTTGCTACTATCCTTACTCGTCCTGCGTCATTTTGGTATTAGAGCTTAAGGATTTGCCACTATGTTCTTACAAAGTGGGAGATCCTATATACCACAATATTGCATACCCCATACGAAACAAGTTCTAGATCTTAAAGGAAGGGACAATCCTATGGCGTTCTCTAATTGACTTGCTTCAATTGAAGAAATTTTTGATTGCTATGATTGGACAGATGATCGGAAAACTAGATTTGCTAAAATGAAACTTGCAGGTTTGGCACAACTTTGGTAGTATCGTGTTGGAGAAAATATAAGAAGATATCAATTGCCACTAAGAAACACATGGCAATTGAAAAAGCTAGGCTTCAAGAAAATTGCAATCCTATCAAAATTCAATAAAAACATATAAGGCGATTCTACATTCTCGAGAGAATGTAAATAAGAGATTTTTAGGTCTCAAATACACTATTGCAATCCTCTCAAAGTAGAAATTATTTTTATATTGTTAAGACAGAATTCAGAGTACAAAGATTGTGGATTTCTACCAAGTATAGGTAGTCTAACCAAACAATAAATTTTTTAAATTTAAGTATTCCAACTTACGTGGCTTATAAGACCCTTCATCCAAAAGCATTCTAAATAATACAAGAATGTCATAAGAAGTAGTAAATAAGAAAAAGAATGGAAAAGGAAAAAGAAACATTGTAAATGCATGTATTCGACTATAGTAAGAAGTGAAATTAACAAGTTTGAAATCTTAAAAAATAAAAAATTTCATTCTTTCTTTATAAACGTATTAGGCATGCTCCCTCACAATGAAAAATATTAACTATTGTAAACACCACAAATTTGATATACAAGTTGGCGTGGAAACTCTAAAACCAAATACCCAAGTTAATGAGATCTAAGCAAAAAGTAAGACCTGATGGAAATGAAGAAAAGAAACAAATTACAATAACATATAACATATACCTTAAGTTGAAGAAACAAACACGTGATATACCTTTTTAAGACATGATGACGGCAAAAATATAGAAGGAATGAATGAAGATTGTGTCCATGCTGATATTTCTCTCATATAAAAGATGGAAGAGAAGTGGGACTTGTTGAAAAACCCTGTCTGCATAAGTGCTCACACAGTTACCCAAAGATGCATGGTTTCATAACTAATGTAACAAACAAAACAACAAAAAAATTATGCTTTATTCTCTATTCTTTGGTTAAGAAATTAAAATTGTGGAAACAGTACAGACTAGTCCCAGCTTAACAAAATCAGAAACCTCAAAATTCATCAAATGCTCTTCTACTGTGACAGAAACTAGGTTTAATACACTCATAGAATAAAATTTCCATAAATAAACAGTATTTATCTTTCTTCAAAAATAATAGGATAAATTACACTAACCTCCCCTAAAATTTAAAGAAAATATAGTAAGTTCCATAAATAGACTGTCTAGTGGTTGAAATTGGGAGATAACATTACTAAATTCTTTCATCAAAAAAGTTTGTGCTCATAGGATTTATAACAAAATCCTTAGTCTCAAAGCCGGAGATGGTATAGTGTTAGATTCATCTGATATGATCAAGGCATAAATTGTTGATTACTATAAGTCTCTCTTAGGTACCAAATTTGAGCAGAAACAGGAAGCCATGGATAGTCTAAACCATATAGGATTGCCCAAAGTATCAGAAAATATGAAGCACAGGCTAATGAAGGAGGTCATAAAAGAAGTAAGTAAAGAGAGCTATGTTCAAAATCAAGGTTGATAAATCCCCTAGGCCTCTAAGATTCCTGAAAGCTTTTATGTCTATTCAATTGTACCAAAGATTACAATGAAACCTTAGATTATATAGCCCTAAATCCTAAACCCAAAAGGAAAATACAATTATGTCTCTAATAGGACTCTAACACAATCATGCCTCTAATAGGACTCTAATTTGTACAACCACAATCATATAGAAAACACACAATATATTCTCACACCCTGGCTCAAACTTAAGGTGTTTTAGCAAAAAACACTGAGAGTTTGCTAAAAAGAAACTGAAACCGAGTGGTAGTGTGAGTCTTGGTGAAGAAGTCTGCAAGTTGTAAAGCTAAAGGGATGAAAGAAAGCGAGATAGAGGCAGACTGCAGATACTAGCGAACAAAGTGACAATCAATCTCAATATGTTTCGTCCGCTCATGAAAGACAGTATTGTAGGCAATTTGAACAGCACTGTGGTTGTCACAATAGAGAGAGGTCGGAGAAGATTGAGAGACACCCAAATCAGACAAGAGACAACGAAGCTAAACAATCTCAGCAGTGGCATGAGCCATAGCACGATACTCAGCTTCGGCAGTAGAGCGAGCAACGACTGATTATTTCTTGTTTTTCCAAGAGATGAATGAATCTCCAAGAAACATACAGAAACCAGACGTAGACTTACGATCAGTAACATCACCACCCCAATCAAAGTCAACATAGGCCACCAAGTCCAAAGAGAAAGTAGAGGACAACAATAAGTCCTAAAAGATAGTACTCCTAAGATAGCGAAGAACGCGAACCAAAGTAGCCCAATGGGTAGAGTGAGGAGCAGAAGCGAACTGACTAACTGCATGAACAACATAAGCAAGATTAGGGCGAGTGACAGTCAGATAAACTAAACAACCCACAAGCTCGCGTTATAAAGTGGGATCATCCAGAGGGACACCACTAGTAGAGTTAAGCTTCACATTAAGCTCAATAGGTGTATCAGAAACCTTAGTATCAGTAAGACCAGCATGATGAATGACTTCATTAGCATGCTTAGCTTAAGACAGAAAATAGCCCTTGAAAGAAGAAGCAATCTCAATACTAAGAAAATACCGTAATGGACCTAGATCCTTCATTTCGAAGGTGCGGAAGAGATACTGCTTGACCTCAGAGATAGCAGAAGAGTCCAAGCCAGTGATGATCATATCATCCACATAGAGTAAGAGAGCAACAAAACCAGCCGAGGTATGTTGCAGAAATAAAGTAGAGTCGGAAGCAGAAGGATAAAACCCGAGCTCGGTAACAGTAGCTTGAAAGCGATCATACCAAGCACGAGGAGACTACTTCAGACCATACAAAGCACGCCGAAGACGACAAACCTGAGCAGAGGGATGGTGAAAGCCAGGGGGAGGACGCATGTAAACCTCCTCAGTGAGATGGCCATTAAGAAAAGCATTCTTAACATCCATCTGATAAAGAGGCCAACAATGAACAACAACGACAAAAATCAAAGTACAGATAGTAGTCATTTTGGCAACATGAGCAAATGTCTCCTCATAGTCAATACCATACTCCTGAGAGAAACCTTTGGCAACCAGACGAGCTTTGTAACGCTTAAGAGAACCATCAGAATGAGTCTTGACTTTGTAGACCCATTTGTAACCAACCAGGTTCTTACCAGTAGGCAAATGAACCAACTCCCAAGTACTAGTTTTCTGTAAAGCAGACAACTCATCCTCCATAACTTGAACCCAATGAGGATCCTGATAGGCCTCCTTGTAAGACTGAGGTTCTACAAAAGAGTGAATAGCAGACAAAAAGGTATGAAAGGAAGTAGAAAAATAAGTATTAGACCAACCTAACTTGTTTGGAGGATGACATGCTCGAGGAGGATATCGTTGTGCTGTAGGATTAGAGTCGTCAGAAGTAGGGGGAGCAGTGGCAGGGGTAGAGACAACCGGTGGAGGAGGAGCCTTACGACGAGAGTAAACTAACAACGGAGGAGGAGAAGAAGCCGAAGGAGGAGAAGCAGCCAGAGGTGTAGGAGGAGAAGATGGAACAAGCTTAGGGGGAACAGTGGAGATGTACTCATTAGACGAGACCTCAGAAGGAAATGGGTCAATTTGAACCAAATCCTCTTTGAAAACTGGAGTAGTGAGAAGGAAAAGCTGAAAGTAAGACAGACGTTCGAGAAAGGCAATATGACAAGAGACAAAGGCGATGAGAGACAGGATCGTAACAATGGTAGCCTTTCTAAGTAAAACTGTAACCCAAAAATACACATAAGACAAACCGGTCACTGAGTTTGGTCCTATCTTTACGGGGAATGAGGACAAAACAAGCAGACCCAAGGACACGCATGAGGGAATAATTGGGAGGTTGGGAATATAAAGCCTTATAAGGGGATTGACCGGAGAGTAAGGGAGTCGGCATGCGATTAAGGAGGAAAGTAGAGGTAAGAACTGCCTCACCCCAGAATGGTGCCGGAACAGAGGCAGAAAGAAGAAGAGATTGAGCTGTCTCAAGGAGATAACGGTGTTTACACTCAGCACGACCATTTTGAGCGGGGGTATCAGTACATGAGGTTTGGTGAATGGTGCCCAATTTGGCCAAATACTCACAGAATTCAGTTTTAAAGTATTCCCTACCCAAGTTAGACTGGAGTATTTTAATTGTGGCCCCAAACTGTGTAGTGATCACAGACTGAAAGGTACAATATATCTAGTAGAAGTCAGACTTATGAGTCATAAGATAAACCCAAGTGTAACGGGTGCAATCATCAACAAATGACACATAGTATGTAGAACCCCCCTTGGTGAGAATAGGAAAAAGGTCCCAAACATCAGTATGAACTAAAGAAAATAGTGTAGTAGATATAGAAGTACTGTTACGGAAAAGTAAGACTGCCATTTTGGCAAGTTTACACCCTCGACACTCGGTAAGTTGACTAGGAGAAACTTTACCCAATATACCTGACTGAGCTAAAGACTGTAAGCGGTCAGTAGACAAATGCCCTAATCTGGAATGCCACAATAGAAAGGACTGGATAGAGAATCTAACTGAAAAGAAGAAAAGGCAGTCGGAGAGGTAGTCATAGGCAGATACAAGCTCTCCACCACATAGAGATCTCCAACTCTACGACCAGTCCCAATCTGCTGCTTGGAGATCCGATCTTGCATAGAACAGATAGAAGAAGAAAAGATAACATCAAAACCAGAGGCATCAAGTTGACTAATAGATAATAAACTGACAGATAACTGAGGAACATATAAGACAGATGGAATAGAGACTGCAGACATAGCAGACGGTAGGACAGACCCAACAGATATAACTGACATACCAAACCCATTAGCAGCATTAACAATAATAGGAAAGGGAGGGAGAGTACAATTCTGAAGTAACGAGAGATGAGGAGTTATATGATAAGAGGCACCAGAGTCAAAAAGCCAGACAGACGAAGAAATACTTGAAGAAGACCCAAGCAAACCTGAATGAAGAGATGAAACCACAAAAATAGATGGAGATGGCTGGGAGGTAGACAATATATGCCGAAGTTGACTAATCTGAGCAGTCAAGGAAGCCAAATCAGGATCAGAAGTTGGAACAGATGCAACATACGCAAGTGGGAGGAGCTTGGAAATGGTTCTGAGATTACTGAAAAAATGAGGTAGGCTGACGTCCCTTCTTCGGACAGTGGTACTTCCAATGGCCCTTCTGATGGCAGAAGACACACTCATCAAAAGCCAAAGACATCATAATAACCAGAAAACTGAGGGGTTAAAGTGTAATAAACCCTATATTCAAAAAAATAGCCAAACTAGGGGTCGAAGGGTAATACACAGAAATTTGATGGGGTAAAGCCAATAAATCCAAAACCATAGTGTAATAATCAAAAGAGTGTTAGGTCTAAATGTAAAATACAATAACCAGATTTTTTTTTTTACCCTGACCCACAGATATTAACCAGAGTTTTGAAGCCGAAAGAACCAATCTGAAGTCGAGAGAACCAAATCAGAGAAGAGAGAGAGAGAGAGAGAGAGATTGAAGCCGAAGTCAAGGAAGAGGGAGATTGAAGCCAAAGGTTACAAACTAGTGAGAGGAGTTGTGAACCAGATGGGTTTGTTTGAGTTTTCTTTGGATTTTTGGTTCAGTACGATTGAGACTCTGATTGCTCTCCTCACGATGAAGAAGAAGACGATTACGACGTGGTTGGTAGTGCTTGCTAGGGTTTTGTAGCGTCAATGGCTCCGACGCGTAAACGTAGAGCGAAAGGAGCGAAGGGGAAGAGTGAGTTGCGTCTCGGTGATCTGGTTCTCGCCAAGGTCAAGGGAACTTTGATCGATCAAAGTGCTCTGATACCATGTAAGATTCCTGAAAGCTTTTCTGTCTATTCAATTGTACCAAAGATTATAACCAGACCTTAGATTATATAGCCCTAAATCCTAAACCAAAAAGAAAAATACAATTATGTCTCTAATAGGACTCTAACACAATCATGCCTCTAATATGACTCTAATTTGTACAAACACAATCATATAGAAAATACACACAATATATTCTCACAGGGTATGACGCTAGTTTTTATTAGAACTGGGATCTGGTGAGTTCTGTCATAGTGGTTGCAGTAAAGTCTTTCTTCCACTCAGGCAATTTGCTTAAAGCATGGCACAGTACAACAATAACTTTGGTCCCAATGGTGAAAAATCCCAACTCTAGTAAAGATTTTAGACCTATTTCTTGTTGCAATGTTACTTACAAGTGCATTGCAGAGGTTATTGCTAATAGATTAAAAGAGGTGCTTCCTGAAGTTACTGATTCCTCTCAATCTGCATTTATTAAAGGGAGTGAGGTGAGGTATTAAGATTGTAACTTGTAAGGGATTGAGTGAGTGAAATACTCTTGTAACTTTCTCTCTATATGGTGAAATTTGCTGCCTGTGGATGTAGCTGCATTGTCGAACCACGTAAATCTTGTTTTTTTCTCTATTGTGAGTGTGTTTTGGTGTTTGTTTCTCTATCCCCTGCGCACGACATTGAAGTGGCTACTATGATACAGAAAGGTGTTTGGCACTGGCCTGCTAGACAAAGTGAGGCTCTGAAAATGATAATTGAACAAATTCTTGTAACTATGAATCTAGTGACAGGGCAAGAAGATAGGGTGAAATAGGTAGCTACAACAATGAACAATTCTTAATTAAATCAGCATGGGATGCCATTAGAGAAAAACAACAAATTGTACCCTGGCCAAACATTATCTGGTATAATCACAATGTTCCTAGATGGTCTTTTACTCTGTGGTTAGGAGCCCTTGGGAGATTAGTTAATATGGATTGAGTTTTTAAATGGGGTTTGGCTTAAAGTGTGTGGACAAGCTGCTGAGGGCCATTGCCATTTATTTTTTGGCTACAATTTTACAAAGAATATTTGGAGCCACTTTCTTATGTTGTTAGGATTGGTAGACCTCCATTTACTTGGAACCAAGAGATTCGATGGGCTGGGCAACACATGCAGGTTAAAAGATTTGGCCAGAGATTGTATAAGCTCTCTCTATCTGCAGTAGTCTATCAAATTTGGAGTGAAAGAAATGCAAGAATTTTTAAGCAGAAAGAAAAGCAAATACTTGAAGTAATTGGCAAGATTCAGACTAATATTAGAAAGAAGACAGTTACTTGGGGGAGAGTTGATGATAATATGGTGAACAAGGGCCTTATCCAAAGTTTTGGTCTATCAACTTGTCTCATTAGGAGAGTCATAGCAGTGGATTGATCTAAGTTGTTACCCACAAATTCAGTAGTTGTTTCTTTTGTTTGAACATAAGTTTGCTCTTTGTACAGATTGGTTTTGTTTTATAAAATTTACCTTACCAAAAAACAAAAACCATTAGACTTCCTTAAAAGGATTAAATTTATATAACACCTACTCTCATTTTCTTCAAAAAAATGTCAATCATAAAAAAAATCATATTGTTATCTCTTTTATATTGAAATATATATTTTACCTATTAATTCTAGTCCCTTTAGCTAATATGGAATGCTATATTTTCTTTGAATCTGGGAATGTCGGTGTAATTTACCCAAAATAATTAAAATGATTAACTCATTATTTACACATATAAGCAAGCAATTCAGTAATTCGGAATGCTGATCACCTATAAAAAGACAATGCACACTACACTAGTAATTATTGGGCTAATTACACTTTTCACCCTTGCAATTTGACCCGAATCTCACTTTAGCTCCTATAATTTCTAATTTAAGAATTTAATCCCTACACTTTTAAGTGTTGTTTCAATTTTGCCCTTCCATCTAAATTAGAAGCTATAATTAATAATTTTAGGATCCTTGTTAATTTTTGAAGGTATACACAGAAACAAAATTAACAAAAATCTAAACAAAACCATCAAATTGAAAATACATGACCAAATTGTTCAAACTGAAACTATAAGGGCTAAAATGATATTTAGGTCAAACTACGAGTGTGAAAAGTATAATTAACCCAACAATTATTATTGGAGGCCACAAAACTCCATAGAAAATCTCAAGCTTTTAAGACTCCATATAGGAATTGGAGATACATACATACATGTAGTATATCCTCCAGTAGGGAAGGTCCCTCCATGAATGAATGTAGGATGTGAATCGGGAGGAGCCCCCTCAACAACTCTTCAAGGAAATAGTTATGAGAAAGATCGTCTGTAAATTGGTCTGTTGCCATCACTACTCCCAAATCTGTTGTCAATGAGTAGGTTTTACATACAGTTTGATTGTGTGATTAGGGAGGAAAATAAAAGAAATTGGAAAGACTATAGTACACATCATCCGTCAACTGGTGTACGCACCAAAAGCAAAAGTAAATGACATAATTTTATCATTTTTGATTCATAATTAAAAATATTTTTTTTATTATGTAAGGTATTTTGGGTCAACTTACACACACAGATTAAATCTCTACAGTCCAAACAAGGCTTTCGACCCCAAGGTATTACGCCCTGCAGGCCATGGCACCAAGCTATGCATTTGCTGGTTAAGGGATTCGAACTTGAAACCTGGAAGGGAGTAAACCTTCAAGTTCCAATCGTCACCTAGGCCAACCACCCTGTAATTATAATTAAAAAATATTAATCATAACTAAAATACATTTATCTCTTGATGTATATCAAGCGATTAGATAAGCAGAAAGGAGGGAAATGGGAAGAAAGGTCAATAATTCCTATTCTGAAGGTCTCCAAACGATTGGGAGATAAATGAACGGAAATTAATTCTATTCCACATCATAAAAAATTTCATTTGAATATAAATTTATAAATAAAAATCAAATATTTAGATATAAATTTATAAATAAAAATAAATTATTCAAATATACATCCCTTCAATTGTTTATGTTTTTTTTTTTTTATTTTTTTTTATTGGAAGCGATATATCATTTAATAAAGCCAAAACGGCATTTACAAGAGTCCATTTAACCCAAAAATTACACCAAACAAAGAGAAAATAATGCAAGAAGCACCAAGAAAGAAAACTATGAAAATATCCAGACGTACATATCGTACTCGTGCTCGTATTTACAAGAGTCCATTCAATTGTTTATGTTTAACCAACTGTTTTTTTTGTTAATAATTTACGTCTGAACATTTAATTTTGTTCAAAAATTTATATCGAAACAATATAAAATGGTATGTATTAAAGTTTTATGTAGTGTGAGAATAAAATTAACCGAAAATGCAACATGTGTTGGTGTAATACAAAAATTATCATTTTAGATATATTAAAGAAATAAGACGGCTAACATTTATGAAAAGTTAATTTGATAATCTAATATTATAACATTTCTTTTGTTTTTTAATATAACTTAACTAAATAATATAAGGGATAAATTTTTTTTTCTCTCTTTCTTATTTATCCAAACAGAAGAGAGAAATCACAATCTTGGATATAGAAGTTGACAGTCATGAAATTCTCGGAAAATCGTTATTATGAATCGTTCTGCTGCCATGGCCGTTACATGGGGTTCGGGCACTATTTTTTTATTTAAAAAAATAATAAATAAATTAGTATTATAAAGTGAAGGTTACAGGTGATTCTATTTACACTCAAATAATAATTTAGTACTTCTAATTAAAATTTTAAAATTTGAATTCCTATTATACATTAATATAAATTTACTAATAAGGATAATACATATTAAATTTTAAAATAAAATATCATTTTTTTCTTATGGTACACCCAAACCACTTGTAGATATTCTTCATACTCAATTATCTTTATCTTCTTTCTCAAATTTTAATTATTTTCTCTTCATCTTCTTTCTCACTCTAAAACTCTAATTTATCCCACCAAAACTCACCATTATCATAAACATCATTGTTTTTTTTATTGTTTTATTATTTACAAATTAAAAAAATCAATAAATAAATAAAAATAAGATATATATATATATATTGTGGTTAGAATGATAGCAAAAATATTATAAATAATCGAAACACAATACACAGCACTACCCTCACTCCTCAAAGGGCCCAACAACCACAAAGGAGGGACACCCTCCCAAGTACAACACCCACCTCTGTTAATCCCAAACTTAGCCATCAAATGAGCAACCTTGTTCCCAACCTTTCTGTCATAACACGTCATAACACATCTGGTCACATTCTTTACTAAAGCAAATCATGAATAAGCATACCCACTATCTGCTCCACCTCCTTGACCCTATTTACCATATCTACATTTAATATTAATGGATTTAATTGATATTGACATAGTGAAGACACCGTGCTTTTCAAAGTGATTTAATTTAGGGTTTTTGATTTGTTTATTGTTTAGATGTACCTTAAAGGGTGATTTAGAAAAAAAATAATAGGGTGTATTGAGATTAAATTATAATCCTAAATAATTTAATAAGGTGTATTAAGAAATCAGGCATAATTAATGACTTTTTGAGTACAAATAGAATTTCCCAAAAGATACTAGTGGTGTTGACATATTTGAGGAGAAAGGGCCTCGAACCCATGACCATAGGTTTAATAAAGAAAGTTCTTAGAGCATCTCCAACGGTTCAACAAAATTTTCACCAAATCTGAGTAAAAAAATCACCATTTTCTCAATTTGATACAGACGGCTCCAACGGTTCACTTTTTATCAAATCTACTCTGGGACAACCGGTTGGTCGACCGGCTGATCAACTAGTAAGAGGAAAATATATATATATATTTTTTTGAATTGTTTGAACCAATAAAGTTGAACTGTTTGAACTTTTTAGTGGTGGACCGGTTGGTCGACCGGCCGGTCAACCGACAAGGCAAATTTTTTTTTTTTTTCGAACCTATAAATTTGAACTGTTTGAACCTTTTCGTGGTCGACCGGTTGGTCAACCAGCCGAGCAACCAGCTGGTTGACCGGTTCCTCTCCTCCAACGGTCGCGCATAGTAATTTGATGAAATTTGTACACTGTTCTCACTTTGACGAATTTTTTGGTGAATTCTCAATTTGATACCGATTTGGTGCAACCGTTGGAGCACCAAATAGTAACATTTTCACCAAAATTTAAATTTGATGTCAAGTTTACTGAACCGTTTGAGATGGTCTTAGAATATTATATTATAAATAAATTAGTGTTGTATTTATTAGGAGATTTTTTTTAAGATCCTTGGTATTAAGATTTTATAGCGTAAAGGACACCCAATATTTTCATAATGTCTAAGGTCTCTCAATATCAATTCAGAGAAAATTCGACCTAGAGAATTTCTCTGGACTTCTCAGAGAAATTCTGGAAATTTCTCTGGACTTTCCCAAGATTTTCTCTCCAGAGAAATTCTGGGAATTTCTCTACACTTCCCAGAGAATTTCTCTGGACCTCCTAGAGATTTTCTCTCTAGAGAAATTTGTGTTTTGACTCAACTAGAGAAAATTGATCAAAAAGAAACCTCAAGATCAATATATACCTAATCATTATCAAACCAGAGAAAATCCATTCAAAATCACATTTTTCATTTTTTTCCCCTTCCAATATCTGAGCAAGTAAACAAATTAATAGGGAAACTGAAGCAACCAAATATCACAAAAAAAACCAACACATCCCGAGTTTTCAAGAGAAAATTTGCACAGTGACTAAATCCAGAGAAAATTCACACAATAGCCAAATCTAGAGAAAATTCACACAGTGACTAAATCCGTAGAAAATTCACATATATTCTGCATAAACCTCCAGAATCTTTGAGTAAACAATCACTACTCTCATCATCTCCAAACTTGAACAAAATTGTTAATTTTTGAAACTCCAACTTGAACAAAATTCACAGAGAAAATCTCACCAGAGAAATTTTGGATTTCTCTGGACTTTCCAGAGAATTCACATTAACCCAAAGAAATTCTTCAAAACCAAAGAAAATCTCACCTCCATCCAGAGAAAATCACTCAAACTAGAGAAAATCTCCCTCTCCAACCCAGAGAAATTCCCCTTTACAATCTTTTTTGGTTGAAAATCATAAACCTCAGGCAAAATGTGTTCCATGGTTTATACATTGGCTCTAGAGAGAAAAATTTCGATTTTACTGAAAAAACCGCTAATGCAGAGAAAATTCAAAGTCAGAACCATAAATGCAATAAGAATAACCAATTTGGAGTTGAAAATAGATTTCAAACCCAGAGAAATTCTCTGTTTCTCTCTAGAGAAATTTTAACAATGAAAGACCTACCAGAGAAATTTGAACAGAGAATTTCTCTAGGTTCAAACCAGAGAAAATTGAAATTTCTCTGAGTTCAAACTAGAGAAATTCTCTCAGCCAAAGAAAATTCACAAACAATTATCAAAATCAAAGAAAATGTAGAGAAATTTGACATCTTTGCCATATAAAATGCAGTACAAGTTTTGACATCTTTACACCCTTATTTTACTCCTATTCAATGTAGTAACAACAAGAGAGATTTTCCATTGGCAACAATGACTTGAATTACATATCCATCATCCATAAAATTTCTCTAGCCTTCTCCTCCATTTCTGCTCCGACGATTTCGACCGCTACTTTCCAATCTCTTCACAGCTTTCTGCATTTTTATATATCAAAACACAGTGTTGTTACGCAATACGTATGTATATATATCAGGTATGTAGTCTAGAATAATAATATTGAGAAATGAGAGCTTACATTTTGATGCTTTATACGTACAAGTAACCAAGTAGATGTGTGGTTAAGAGCGTTCATCTGCAAATTGCAGTCGATGATGATCGAGAGAGAGAGAAAGAGAGAGAGGTGAATCTAGCGAGTGCCATGGTTGGTGATATAAATTGATGAAATGACGTACGGGAGGTCGACGAAAGGTGTAATGGATCTATGTAGGGTTAAGGGAATTTTCTCTGTGACATATGGATATTGGGTTAAGGGACCTTAGACATCACAAAATAATATTATGGATCTCTTCAACCACAAAAATGAGAGAGGGACCTTAGACTAATTTTTCCTATTTATTATTATTATTATTATTATTATTATTATTATTATTATTCATACTAATACTTTAATGATTAAAGTCATAAATTTTTTCATAAATCTGTAATTATTTCTCAAAATTAATTAGGTTTTCCATGCTATTTGTTAATTCATTGTTTAATTTTTGGAAGAATGTTTGGCTCACTTTTAATAGAAAAAAATGTAGTAAGATAAAAATTAATCACATAATTGAATATATTCTTATATGAGGTTAGTTCCACTTTTTTGTGACAGTTATGTTGGGTATTACGGATCTTTCATATGCATTGTGCCCCGGTATGGTAATCTCATTGGGCTAAATAATCACATATGGACAAAAAAAAAATTTTTTTTATAAAAGAGTCAAAAAGTCAACAAAAACATTTGTCATTCACAAGGTAAAAAGCCAAATAAGAAAACCAAACGATCAAAAAAGCCTCAGGTTTAAAAAGTTTAAAAAGTCAACAAGTCAACTAAAAAAAAGTCATTGCCAAACGAACCCTACATTTGCTATGCATAATATTTTAATCATTTTTCAACAATCTCAAATAGGGTACTGTTCAATATGAAAAATGCTATGAATCCCAAATAATGTACTAAATTTTTTACCAAACTTCTCACATGGTGTGGGACCAACCATGTGGGTCCCACACCCAAGTGAGAGGTTTGGTAGAAAATTTAATAAATTATTTGGGATCCCTAACATCATTCGTTCAATAGTATTAAGGGGTTGTTTGGGATGTTCTAAATAAATGCACTTTTTAACTTTTTATGAAATATGGGTTGGGTTTGAAGTGATGTGATAGAGAGGTAATGTGACTTAAATAGGATTGTAACTTTTTAACTTTTTAACTTTTTAAAGTTATGACAAACAAAGCCTAAATATTTTAATATTACACTTGAGCCCACGAATGTAACGCATGGGTTGCCTGTTTGGAGGGGTATAGTGGGTGTTTAGGTGATGTTGTCGTTACCAAAAAGCCCAAAAGTATACTATAACATTTTTTCCGTGTCCCTCCATTGCGAACAAAATGGAATCTCAAAAATGGGAACGTCAACGTTTCCTTGACGATGTTGTAGTGTTGATCCTCAATTTGTGTGAGTTGAACGCTGGATTTGGGAATGTTACACCCAGAATTCGTTATTCCCCAAATAACATTACAAAACCCCCAAAAAAATCCTAGAAAATCATGAAAACCTCTTCTATCAAATTTACAGAGGCGAAGCGACATGGGCACTGGGATATCATGGAGTGCAATTCACATTGAGGACGTAACGTTGGTGATTTAAAATTAACCCGTTGACGGCATCGTTGATCGTGTTAGTGCGATGACAAGTATGGGTGTCTTCGATGTAAGTTTGGTTGTTTGTGGAACAATACGACATCAAGGTCAATGCTCGAAATGGGTTTTTGTTTAATTGGTGCGTCGTGTCGGGTTTTAGGTAATCTTATTCACATCACAGGTTTGGAGTTCACCATTGATTGCAAATGTAATGTTGTGCATGTTTGTAATGTGACAGATACGTGATTTTGTTGGTTAATGTTGTAATATTTTCATAGAGTGTGGG
Source organism: Camellia lanceoleosa (assembly GCA_025200525.1). NCBI lineage: Eukaryota > Viridiplantae > Streptophyta > Magnoliopsida > Ericales > Theaceae > Camellia > Camellia lanceoleosa. The sequence goes on along the minus strand of CM045770.1, from coordinate 71,949,970 downwards.
GGTTACCAATGATTGCAAATGTGATGTTGTACATGTATGTGATGTAATAGACGCATGATGTTGTAGCTAATGTTTGTATGATTGGATGTGTATTTTGTAATGTTGGGGGCTGGTGGGAGGATGTATGCCTGTTGGTGGTGTTTGGTGGTGACAGGGGATAGTGGCTGTTAATTGTCGGGAATTGTCGAACTATGTCGATGTTATGTGGTTGGTGTTTGGTGCTAATGTTATAGATTGTTAGTGGGAGGCTTAATGGTACGGTAATGTGGTTCTAGGCTGATGTTATGTAGGTAAATGTGAGCGTTACAACCCACACACCTCTCTAGGAAAACGCAAATGATTTAACATCAATAATGTAACACCAAGTAGGTAACATCAATAATCCCCACAATCACTCCACGAAATCTCTTAAAAAAATGGAAATGTTAAACTATACTTTATTCACATACACTCAATTCCAAAAAAAATAAAAAAACATAATCACAATAAGAGGCAAACAAGTAAACTCAAATATTACTAAATCAAATCAACAATACATACTACAAATAAAAAGGACTATTTGGTTTATAAAAAAACATGTAGGACTAAATGGACTAACATTTCTCCAAATGGGATTTATGAGTAATTTTTCCTTTTTCTTTAGTTTCATTTGTGCATCTAAAAAGTAAAAAATATTACTTAAGATATTAAAAAAATTGATTAAAAATAAAAAAAATACAAAAAAAAAAACTTACTTTTTTAAAAATAATCAAAATGAAGCAAGGTGAATCTATGTTTAAAGAAATTAAGTTATATATATTTAATAATTTTAATTGGGTTAGGACGGGTGCAACGGTTAGAGAAAGAAAAATCGTTCCCTCTCCCCTTGTTTGCTCATGGGTGGTGGGAAAGATTTGTGGCGGGGAAGATTTGTGTGGCATGAGGCTTGAAATGCGAGGATAGAGTACGTGGGGGGAAAATTGTCAAGAAGTGTTGATGAGGTATTGTTTTTATACCATGCTTCGTCTAAAAAATGTTTTAGAAAGGGTGACAAATTAAATAAAGTTTTAAATTTGTGAAAAGTATTTAAAAATTAGTAAAAGGTCAATTTATTAATTGTTTTTTCTTGTGTCTTCTAGAAAACTTGTTGACAAAATCCCAAAATAATAGTATTGGTCAAAGATTTGTAAACTTAATTTGATTTTACATTGAACAGACATTATAATTATTTCATGTTACGCTAGCTATAATCAAATACTTCTAACGTTGCCTTTCAAAGTGGTTCACATTTCTAAAATGGTGTTTAGTATAAAATTCTCCATTCTATATTCCTAGTAAAGATGTGTGCAAGTTGATTTGGATTACTTTTGACAAGGGGTATAAAAATGGTTCGTGACCCGTGGGCAGTTCGAAACCCGCCCGCGGTTCGGGGTGAGCCTGCCCTAAGCCCAACCCAAAACCCTGGGCCTGAGCTGGTGCCATCATTTTAAAACTTGACCCGGTTTGATCTAGCCCAAAAAAAATTTCGCCTTGCAAGCGGTCTGACCCACGGCCCACCCAACCCCCCAAACGACTCTCTACTATCCAATGACCAAGATTCAAATAAATAAATAATATTCAAACAGTCAAATAACCGTTTACATCCAACGGTAATTTTTTTTTTTTTTTTTACAAATTGACCCCTTTCCAGCCAAACTCCTATAAATATCCCCTCTCTTCCACTGTATTTCTCACAAACAATTCTTTCTCTCTCAACTCTCTCAATTAATTTTAAATCTCATCCCTAAGTGACAATTGCACTTGTGCAAGAAGAAATTTTTTATCAGAAGAAACTAATTTTTGTATTGCATTTGTCAGTCGATAACATTAATTAGTTGAATTAAATTTGTTAGTATTCATTTTTTTTACATTAATTATTTCTTAACATACATTACTTATTATTTAAATTAATTGTTAGTTCTTATATATTATTTTACTTACATTACAATAGATCCTAATATTCTTAATGTTTATATCGATATTGATACATATACTACACAATATGAATCTGTTAGTTCTCTTACCTATAAGCTAACTTTTCTGTGGGCTTTGTATTTAATTAAGGTTCAGTTGAAAGTACCTGTAATTGTTCGTCTTGAAGGCACCAATGTTGACCAAGGGAAGAGAATTCTGAAGGTAAATTTGAAACTGGGTCCATTCAAATGTTACCAACAGAATGTTCACTGCGCCTTGTAGAGTTATTTGTATGATGAAATGAAATAAAATAAAATTCAATTGATGAATTGAATACTGTTTGACCACAAATCTGGTTTGCAGGAATGTGGTATGACGTTGATTACAGCTAAAGATCTGGATTATAAGGCTGAGAAAGCAGTCAAAGCAATCAAATGAACTGTTTATAAAACAGCAATGAACTGTTTGAGAATACCTACAGTGTCTTTTTATTTATAATTTTTTATTAACTTTTTTAGTTCATTTCGTGTTAATGTACAATGTAAACAATTTTCTACCTTTATTTAAAAGTACAAAATATATAAAAATATTGAAGTTTTTCTTTGCAAGTTAAATTTCATGAACAAGTCTATTAAATTCAATTATTCATTAAAATATTTAATTTCAATTTAATTCTATTTCTCTAATTTAAAAAAATTAAATCTTATTTATTATATTGACCATGAAATATAAACGAAATGATCATATTAATCTCAAATAGAAAACAAAAATATTCTATTGACACTTATATTACATATATATTTTTTTTTATTAAACGGATCATGAAACCTCCTCATAAAAATAATATTAAAATATTTAATAATATTAAACAGTACCCTATTTGAGACTGTTGAAAAATGATTAAAATATTTTGCATTAGCAAATGTAATGTGTATGAAAGATCCCTAATACACAACATAATTGTTACAAAAAAGTGGAAGTCACCTCATCATATAAGAAGATTATATTCAATTATGTGATTAATTTTTATGTCACTAGATTTTTTTCTATTAAAAGTGAGCCAAAACAATCAATCTTCCAAAAATTAAACAATGAATTAAAAAAATAACATGGAAAACCTAATTAGTTTTGTGAAATAATTACAGATTTATGAAAAAATTTATGACTTTAATCATTAAAATATTAGTATATGTAACGCCCCGAAATTTGGGCAGGGTATATCTATTTATGCTACAAAACCCACCTGATAGACAAACATATATATATAGCTAACTATTCCATACATCCATTTCCATTAAATCTCAAATACCAAATACATGCTATTCACATCTCAATGCCCCAATTCCAATCCCAAGCATACATTTTACAACAAGTATGAAATGGAAGCCAAACAAATAATAAGTGCCCTACAGGCTTATAAATTTATCCAAGAACATTCTTGGTTACACAAAATGAAGTTTCAACTCAACGCAAATACAGCACTGGGCTTATATTCAACAAGTAATCATAAAACAAAAATGAAGCCTCAGCTCTGAGTCCTCTCAAGTCAATGCCATGACGGAGGCATATCACTTGTACTTGAAATGGTTTCCCTTATAAGGTGAGCCACAGCCCAGTAGGGATATACTACACAACATATGAACCATGACAAGATTAAAGAGGAGTATGCTCATGCCATGCTCATGATAAAGCAATTTATCTCTCTTTTTATAAAGCATGCAATGTTGAGAAGCAACAACAGATATAAAACCATTCAGCTTGCTTGTTTTCATTTTTCAAAAAACACTTTTCAGAAAATTCTACTTTCTTATTTTCAGTATTTTTTTTGTTTTTACTAAATTTTTTTAATATTTTAAGCAATTTTTTTACTTTTTAGACACACCTAACATAAATATACGTAAAAAGTAAAAAAATTGTAACAAAAATCTTTTAAAAATTCACTAAATACCAAAAATACAAGAATTCAGTACATTTTTTGTATTTTTATGTATTTATTAATTTTTAAAAATATTTTTTAACAAATTTTTTACTTTTTAGATATATCTAACTAAGGTGCATCTAAAAAAGTAAAAAAAAAAATGTTTAAAATTTAAAAAATATTCACTAAAAACAAAAAACTATGAAAACCAAAAAATTCAATTTTTAAAAAACTTAACCCAGAAAACTCAAATCAAACACATTGATTTCCATTTTAAACCATATCTGTTACATGAATATAGGCTCTGTGAATCTCTAGGTGAGTGTCTGCAAGTAGGCCCTAATGCACTACCGCTATCATTTTTACGAGTAAACTAGAAGGCTCGATACCTAACCGCGCGGTTCTGCACCCCCTACCCAGATTCACCAAGTATTTATCTTTTCGCAAATAGATACATTTCCAATGAAATGAATGTAATGCAATGTCCAATACAACAAATGAGGAATGTCGTTCAATTTACATAAGTCTCACGCATTTCTACAACAATCATAGCTATCCTCCACCGATAGTCTAAAACAGATATTTAAACAATTAAATTTCAAAAAAATTTTTCAATAAATACAATCTATTTCACATCTCATCAAATATGAATAACTATACTAGTTTTCATATCACAATCACGTCTGGTAACCTCTCGAGGTCCATTTCTAATCGTGTCGGTTTTATTCTAACAAATACATTAAGCAAAATAATACCGTTAATGCCCAAGAAAACATCATTTTCTTTCCAAACTCATTTTCCAAGCATTATTCAACTATGACATCTTATTTTGATCAAAAGCCCCAAAAGTTAAACATAATTCCTTTATTTTCTTTAAAAAATACTCTTTTGGTCGCAAACCAGTAAAAATTTCAAAACCGATCGAGGTGAAGTCTATTTTTGTTCAAATTTAAAACATAACTCTTTCATAACCTTACAAACATATTCTAAGTTTACACTTTCGCAATTTGGGCATCAACTCTTTATTTTTCTCAAAATTTCTCTTTTAAGCAAATAAATCAAAAATTTTCTAAAAATTCTAATTAAATTATATACAACTCTAAACTCCATATAATCAAGTAAAAGTGCATAAAGAAGTGTATGAAAAATCCTATAGCGACCCCGGTCTTTTCCTATTTGATTATTGTATCCGGACTTATGTTCCGTGGATTCCGTTGTCATATTGTTGTTGATGTTGTCCTTTATTTCTTCAGTTGTGAGTTATGGGATTTGTTGGGCAGGTTGATTACAGGTTGGTTGGGTTTAGAAACCAAGTGTTGATGTCCATTTTTACGCCGAGAGCCGCGGCTTCTTCTCTTCCGGCTTTTGTTTTTTTTTTTTTTTTCGCTCGGCCTCGGCTCGCGAGCGAGAAGCGAGGGCAAATTTCGAGACTTGAGAGAGAGAGAAAGCGAGAGAGCTCGCTTTCTTATCTTCTTTCGCCGAATTCTTTTTTTTTTTCTCGAGCGCCTTTCTTCTTTCGTTTTTTTATTTTTTTTTTTTTTTGTGCAGCCGCTCGAGCGGTCGGTCTTCGCTCGAAGCGAGCCTATTTTGTTTAAATACGCAGCGTGTTTGTTTCCGATATTTTTTTTTTCTTCTTTACGCAGCAGTTTCCGTTCCGCATCATATTTTTCAAACGTTATGAAACCCTAGGTTCTGAGTTTTTTCTCTCAAGGTTCTGAGGTTTTCTCACCTTCTCTCCTAGGATTGATCTATCTAGAGTGGATTTCTACCCTAGTTCCTTCACAAATAAGATAGAGGAGAGTGAGGGCTTTCATTTAATCTGAGCAATTGTTGGTTTGGAGCACTTTGAAGTTTGGGCATCGCCTTCATCTTCCCTCTTCTTCATCTTCCCTCTTTTGAGTTATTTCTTGAGGTGAGGATTTCCTACTCGAGGTAGGATTACCATTTATTCGTTTTAATCCTAAGTGGTGGTATTTTGGTATGTGGGGGTAGTGTGGAAATTTTGGGAGAAACCTTAGGGTTTGTCATAGGTTAATTTATATAATTAATTTAAGGGGAAATTGTGATATTGGGTTTAATTCATGAGATTGGGGAACTTAGTGATTTAACTATATAATTGGGTAGTTTAAATACTTACCTATGAGGATGATGAAATTTCATTGTGTTGTTATATTTATTTCTTGTTTAGAAATAATTGTTTTGGGCTATCGGTGGAGGATAGCCATTAATTGTTGTAGATCTTGCATGCGTGCGGCTTAGGTATAAGCGGAAATTGAGTCATTTATTTGTTGTTGAATTATCTGAGAATATTAGTGATCGCTGAATTAATACGGTAATATTCGGTATTGATTATGTGTTGTGTATGTCAAGTATTGATTATGTTGCATATGCATTTGGTTTTGGAGGAGATAGGGGATGAACTCCACGGTTTAGGGGAAGATAGGGATGGACCTCTAAACCGGATTTGTTGGGAGGAGATAGGGATGGACTCGGTAGCATCATATCGTGGTGGGTGCTTATTGATAATAGAAATAATTCTATTAGTTGTTGATATGATACATCACCACCATGTGTATCAAGAGAGAAGTATGGAAGTGGATTTGATTGAGATTGTTATAACACCAAAGATGTGTGCTTATTTTGTAATAAGAAAGGTTCAACTTCACCCGATCTGTCATATCCTTGTTGAGTTGTTTGGCGGGTTTAAGCCCCATGCGCGTATAAATGGAAGGTGTATTGTGTCATAGACCATGTGTCATAGACAATGTAGACATTCGTGTCATAAAATTTTAAATTGATTACCTTGTGTTAACCATGTATCGGTGCTCTTCTGCTTTAGTTAATTCTTATGCTTGGTTTAGTATTTCTCTCTTTGGTGTGGCTCTCACTATATAAAAACTTCATTTTTCGGTTCGGGGTGGTTCACTACCTCCAAAGACTTAGCTTGTGTGAATTTGGACTTGAAGACTTGCTTTATATGTTTTAGTTGTTTTATTTGAACTATGTAAACATTCAAGCCTAGGGCTTTATTTGTTTTGAGTTAGAACTCATGGAATTGTGTCCAAGTGTTGGCTTGGCAAGATGTAAGCCCGTAGGGCATTTATTTTGATGTTTTATTTCGTAATATTCTGATGAATGAAATAATATAATGTTTTCTTTTAATAATGTATGTTATGTTTTATATTTAATGGGCTAAATTTTGAGGGCGTTACAAATCCCCACCTCAAGCTAGAAGAGGAAACAAGCAGGAAACCCCAATTTTCGACTTTGTTGGATTTCGATCCCCACTGGTCAAAACGTTGCTCTCACCAAGCTCTTCACTTTGATCTTAAGAACTATGGTCTAAAACCTAATAGATTTTGGTGGGTCAAAATTTTTACATGATGAATGCAAAAGAAAAGAAAAAAAAAATGTGTGTGTGTGTGTGTGTGAGAGAGAGAGAGAGAGAGAGAGAGAGAGAGAGAGAGAATTGCATTATATGTTCTGTCTTGGATGTGCTACAAACCAAACATGACAAGAGTGATGTTGTGCAAATCGTTTAACCTTAGTTAGCATCTGACTCACATACTTTGTTTCAGTCTAGCTTGGAGGACGCTGATGATCAAGCTCATTGTATGGATCAATCACAAGTCCGTTCACCTCATGTCTTAGAACTGCTGCTTTTGCAAGCCCAAGGACCCAATTGATGCTTGGAAGGCAATCATTCTCACACCTTATGAGATAAAATGTATCACTCAACCATTTCTTTCCTTGCTCTAACTCATCAACACTCATCCGTTCAACAGATTCACCATACCTTGCATCAAAGATGGGCTTTTTAATGTGTTTCTCTAAAAGCTTCCTTTATTATTATATATATATATATATCTATGCGTATAATTAAAATTATAATTAGAAACTTTATAAGATTTTGTAACCCAATTTATAAAATGATATCATTATTTCTTCACCACAAAATATATTTCATTTGATGATACACATCATAAAATATAATATTTTGCTCGCCACGAAATATACGCCATCTCATTTACTACAAAATTATATAATTTTTCACCACATGGGTCACACCACAAAATCAACTATCAAATATTTATTATAATCCTATATAATAAATTATAACAACTCCTAAGGTAGTTATTACCAATCACATTTTAAAATGACCAAACTATTAAACACGAGTCATTAAACAAACTCAATTTAAATTTTTTTTTTTTTTTTTTGGGTCATTACAACCTACCCTCCTTAAAGAAATTCCGTCCTCGAAATTAAACTCAAGTAATGTAATACATTCTATAGTCACCCACAAACTCACTTAGGTACTTACTAATGCATCAACAAAATTTCTTTGACTAGTACATGAGCCTCAACAAGTCACACTGGTAACAAATCAAATCATGACATTTGCATAACAATTGATTATAAAATCCTTACTAGTATAAACAATTAAGTGATTCTTTTATCCACATCGATAACCCACAGCAACAAAATAGGATCTAATCCCTTAAGCATAACAAAATTTTGGCAAAACAACTCCCCAGAATACAAAGACACCATACCTTATTGGTGATAACCCAACTTCAACGAACTATCTCCATCGCCTAATGCATAATGCATCCCAAGGCCAAAATAACTATCGTTACTCCGAGACCTTAACAAAATGAAATAAGAACTCTTCAAAAGCACTAACCACCAACTCAAATAGTGACCGTCAACCGTCACAAGAAAGACAATACCTTACCAACACTATTCTACATCACACTAATATTACGATAACCCACGAGATCAAACCCAAATTAAACAACTCTTACTATAGTAACTCACTTATTGACAAGTATCAATACTACTCTTTAGGCCAGTTAACAGAATAGTCTACCTTTCACTCTAGAAGTACACAAAACCAATCACAATAAGACACATATAAAGATTAACACTGAAATAGTTCTAAAATTCCCAAATAGTTAATAAATAGATTAACCTCGCTGAATTAAAATCAATTACAACCGTAGAAACATAATCATGGCATGATAACACAACCTCCCAATTAAACATAAGAGATTCACCCTACTCCATAACATATACAATGTACATCCTAATATCAAAATAACATTTCTATCATAATTCCCAAACATCAATGAAAAGGTCCGGATACTTCTCACGGACTTCAGCCTCACGTTCCCAAGTCGCGCTCCTCAACCCCGTGGTGTCTCCATAACATTTTCACTAAGGGACAAATATGAACAAAAGATACACAGACACATACGGACAAATACAGAGAAAATACACAGATACGTACATATACACAGACACATTTGGAGAATATGCTGTTACTGACAAGGCATATTCTGTCTATGGATGTCAGTGAGCATATACCGTTACTACGACGGAATATTCTGTTAGCTGATGTCATCACGCGTAAGAAAAACACACAAAAAGGAAATAAAACACGAATGTAGGGATACGGGGTTTCGAACCCCCAACCTCAGGCTCAGCCTCTCCATTCTTAGATGCCAAACCAAACCACTAAACCAAGTCACTCTTGTGACAAAAATAGTTGAATAAATGTGTATAATACATAAATATACAATTTATATACATATATGTATACAACTTTCCCGCTTCTCTCTCTTCCTTTGAAAACTGCATTTGACACGCGGCCTTGCTTTTGCGTCAGTTAGCCAACAAAAGCAGACCTCCTCAATTTGTAAACTCATGCAGCCTTGCTTTTGTGTCAGCTAGTCGACAAAAGCAGACCTCCTCGATTTGTAAGCTCGCCTCGGCTCTCTTTCCCTCTTTGTCTTCTTCTTTTCCGTCTTCTTCTTCTTCATCATTTTCTTTCGTCTACCTAATCACTCTCTTTTCCTTCTTCTTCCTCATTCTCCTTCAGAGAGACAGAACATCGAGACTGAGCGGAGGAGAAAATCTGCCCCAAAACTCAGTCTGTTCTCTGTTATTTCTCTGTGACTCTTTTCTTTCTTTTTACACTTCTCACCATACATGGCCTCATCTCATCCTCTCACTCTTTTTCCGGACCTTAATGATCCAAGCTCTCCTGGACCAAGTGTCCCTGCTCCTACTCTTCTTAACCTTCCTGGACCGAGTGCCTCTGCTCCTACCCTTCTTATCCTTCCTAAACAGAGTGCCCCTGCTCCTACTCTTCTTAACTTTCCCATGATGTCAGTTGAGCAAATCATGGCCGCTCAATCTGATATTGAGGCCAACCACTTCACACTGAGATCCAAAGATGGAGACAAAGGATCATGTTACCAAATTGTCTCACCGGCTGCAGAATAGGACCAGTGAGGTACATCAGTTAAAAGCCCAACTTTCTCTACTCCAACGCATGTACAAAGATGCGTGAGTAGAGATTTGCGCTCTGAAGAAAGAGAATAAAGAGCTGAAACGGAAGACCACCGTCATGGCCCGATTCGGAGCACCTTCGTACTTCGCCTTTGACAGCCAGCAGGGAGTCAACTCTCTCGGCGGTCCTATATGCACTGAGGGAAGGCCTTCAAGGGTCTCCCAAGATCACAAAAAGAGAAAGAGCTTGGCGGGAGGGTCGAGTAAGTGAAGTCGGCGTGTGGTCGTTATAAAAAACAAGACCCTCTATATTTTTTTTGTTTTCCCGGGGATGTCATCCCCTAACTTCAATAAAATCAGTTTCATTTTTTTTTTTTTTTTTTTTGGTGCACATCAATGGCGTAACTGGCATAACACTTTGAGCTTGAAAACAATTTTGTTTGACTAAATTTGAGAATGATGGAATTTTGAACTCTGAACTGGACATTGATTCCATACTGACCTGAATCAAATCATGGTTTAGTGAAAGAAATACGAAGCAAAACAATCCAAACATACTTATATACACTGACTGGTATTAACGAAAGAAAAATTGTGTAAATCAATACATTAGCAATAGAATTACAGGACAAAAAGGTACCTCTCACAACCGAAGGTGCAGACACTAACTCTGGTGTGGTAACAGCATACACACTCCTAATAGGTCTCTAATCCACTTGCTCCCTTCTCGGAGCATAAGCTGGATGTACAGACTGAGCCGAAGAGGCTCCCGGAGTGGCCCTCGAGGCCTGTGCCGACTATGCTGGTTGGTGACTCTGAGTCTGCCTCTATCCAGATGCACCAGGTGTGCCACCTAACTATGGACAGTACCTCCTCATGTGTCCTGCCTGTCCACACTGAAAGCAAGTCAAAGACTGCCCTCTCCCCTGACTCTGGCTCAGTGGGCGGATTGAAGACGGAGCAGACCACTGTCCTCCCTCCTTCTGTGGGCTCGAAAAGGACTTGTGGCCCAACCGGCCACACTTGAAACAAGAAATCCTCCCTGGCCACCTCTCCCTGCCCCCTGAACTTGGCACTAGAAAAGTAGACCTAGACTGTGCCCCATGAGACTGTTGTGGTGTAAAACCCGTCTGCCTCTTGCTGTCTCGGGCCCCACCCTGCATCTCTTGGCCTCTCTTCCTAAAACCCCTCATCTTCTTCTCTCCAGCCCCTAACCGAGTTTCCATATGTGCCGCTGCCTTGACAAGACGGCTGTACTCCCTCATCATAGACCCGCCCACACAATAGGCAAGCTTATCTCTCAGTCGAGTCTCAAACTCGATACAACAGCGCACTTCTGTCGCCATAAGCTCAGGAGCAAATCTGGACAAACTAGCAAAAGTGGCCTTGAACTCTGCTACCGGTGTGCCAAGTTTCTGTTTGAGGTTTTTGAACAATTCCCTCAACCTTTCTCTGATAGTAGCAGACAGATACTTCTCCTGAAAGGCGTTGACAAAGGCCTCCCAGGTCACTCAAATACGTCCTTACACGTATTTCCACCACTGACCCTCTTCTCCCTTCAGTTGAAAGGATGCCAAGGTCATTCTTAGAGCATCGTCCTCAATGTCTAGCATAACATCTTAATCGTCAGCTCTAGCCACTCATCAGCCTTTAGTGGCTCCTTCGGATCTCCCACAAAAATATCCGATTGGTCCAGAAAAACTCCATTTTTAGCAAGAATGGTCCTGTCTCTGCAACTGGGGCTGCTGGGACCTGTGCTAGGTTCTCAGCCCTCAGTATGTTCAGTGCCCTTGCAATCTCTCATGCCAAAGCACCCATGGCCTGTTGCCCAGCTAGCTCAGCCACATTTGTCTGCTCTGTCCCCTCCTGCGCCGGAATCTCATCCGGTATTGGCATCTCGTGCCTCCTAGGCCTACCATGCCTACCACTGCCCCTTCCACGTCCTGACATCCTAATAAAGGTAACACTCAAGATTGGCACAATAACAATTGTGCCGAAGCTAACACACTCATGTCCGAAGGTAATGGATAACAGTTAATTCATTCCACATAAGCACATAGTCACATAAGCACATACAGATTTTCTTTCTAGATAATGATTGTCCCATGACATTGCTAGAATTCCAATCATAAATAGCAATGATCAAATGCTCTTTTGACTGGACTCCCAAGAACTCACAGACCCAATCAACATCTCAGAAATCAAACTTCATACACATATAATCACATAAGCATGTTATCATGTAGCACCTCATCATACAGATATCTCTATCAAGCGAGATAAACCCACTGTGATACTAACCACTTCCCACGTACCCAAAGTATTCGAACCTGGTACGCTCTGATACCAAGTTGTAACGCCTCGAAAATTGAGTAGGGTATATCTATTCCATACATCCATTTCCATTAAATCCCAAATTCCAAATACATGTTATTCACATCTCAGTGCCCCAGTTTCAATCCCAAGCATACATTTTACAATAAGTATGAAATGGAAGCCAAACAGATAATAAGTCCCTACAGGCTTACAAATTTATCCAAGAACATTCTTGGTTACACAAAATGGAGTTTCAACTCAACGCAAATACAACCCTGGGCTTATATTCAAAAAATAACCATAAAACAAAAATGAAGCCTCAGCTCCGAGTCCTCCCAAGTCAATGCCTTGACGGAGGCATATCACCTGTACCTGAAATGGTTTCCCTTATAGGGTAAGCCACAGCCCAGTAGGGATATACTACACAACATATGAACCATGACAAGACTAAAGAGGAGTATGCTCATGATAAAACAATTTATCTCTCTTTTTATAAAGCATGCAATGCTGAGATATGTTGAGAAGCAACAACAGATATAAAACCATTTTCATTTTAAACCATATATGTTACATGAATATAGGCCCTGTGAATCTCTAGGAGAGTGTCTGCAAGTAGGCCCTAATGCACTACCACTGTCATTTTTACGAGTAACTAGAAGGCTCGACACCTAACCGCGCGGTTCTACACCCCCTACCCAGATTCACCAAGTATTTATTTTTTCGCAAATAGATACATTTCCAAACATTTCTAAAAAATAGATACATTTCCAATGAAATGAATGTAATGCAATTTCAAATGCAACAAATGAGGAATATGATTCAATTTACCTAAGTCTCATGCAATTCTATAACAATCATGGTTATCCTCCACTGATAGCCCAAAACAGATATTTCTAAACAAATATTTAAACAATTAAATTTAAAAAAAAAATCTGATAAATACAATCTATTCTGCATCTCATCAAATATGAATAACTACACTAGTTTTCATATCACAATCACGCCCGGTAACCTCTCAAGGTCCATTTCTAATCGTGTCGGTTTTATTCCAACAAATACATTAAGCAAAATAATACCGTTAATGCCCAAAAAAACATCATTTTCTTTCCAAACTCATTCTCCAAGCATTATTCAACTATGACATCCTATTTTGATCAAAAGCCCCAAAAGTTAAAACATACTTCCTTTGTTTTCTTTAAAAATACTCTTTTGGTCGCAAACCGGTAAAAATTTCAAAACCAATCGAAGCGAAGTCCATTTTTGTTCAAATTTAAAACATAGATCTTTCATAACCTTACAAACATATTCCAAGTTTACACTTTCGCAATTTGGGCATCAACTCTTTATTTTTCTCAAAATTTCTCTTTTAAGCAAATAAATCACAGATTTTCTAAAAATTCTAATTAAATTATATACAACTCTAAACTCCATATAATCAAGTAAAAGTGCATAAAGAAGTGTAGAAAAAATCCCTACCTCAAGCTAGAAGAGGAAACAAACAGGAAACCCCAATTTTTGACTTTGTTGGATTTCGATGTCCACCGGTCAAAATGTTGCTCTCACCAAGCTCTTCACTTTGATCTTAAGAACTATGGTCTAAAACCTAATAGATTTTGGTGGATCAAAATTCTTACATGATGAATGCAAAAGAAAAGAAAAAAAAAATGTGAGAGAGAGAGAGAGAGAGAGAGAGAGAGAGAGAGAGAGAGAGAGAGAGAAAATTGCATTATATGTTCTGTCTTGGATGTGCTACAAACCAAACATGACAAGAGTGATGTTGTGCAACTCGTTTGACCTTAGTTAGTATCTGACTCACATACTCTATTTCAGTCTGGCTTGGAGGACACTGATGATCAAGCTCATTGTATGGATCAATCACAAGTTCGTTCACCCCATGTCTTAGAACTGCTACTTTTGCAAGCCCAAGGACCCAATTGATGCTTGGAAGGCAGTCATTCCCACACCTTATGAGATAAAATGTATCACTCAACCATTTCTTTCCTTGCTCTAACTCATCAACACTCATCCGTTCAACAGATTCACCATACCGTGCATCAAAGAAAGGCTTTTTAATGTGTTTCTCTAAAAGCTTCCTTTATTGTTATTTTATTTTATATATATATATATATGCATATAATTAAAAGTACAATTAGAAACTTTATAAGATTTTGTAACCCAATTTATAAAATGATATCATTATTTCTTCACCACAAAATATATTTCGTTTGATGATATAAATCATAAAATATAATATTTTGCTCACCACGAAATATACACCCATTACATTTATTACAAAAATATATAATTTTTCACCATATGGGTCACACCACAAAATCAACTATCAAATATTTATTATAATCCTATATAATAAATAATAACAACTCTCAAGGTGGTTATTACCAATCACATTTTAAAAGGACCAAACAATTAAACGTGAGTCATTAAACAAACTCAATTTTAATTTTTTTTTTTGGGGTCATTACAGTATAAATAATAATAATAATAAATACAACACTGATTTATTTATAATATAATATTCTAAGAATTTTCTTTATTAAACCCATGGTCATGGGTTCGACTTTCTATTCAAATATGTCAACACCACCAGTACCCTTCAGGAGATTCTATTCGTACTCAAAAAGTCATTAAATGCGTCCAATTTCTTAATGCACCCTATTAAATTATTTAGAATTATAATTTACTCTCAATATACTCTATTGTTTATTTATATTTCTAAATTACTCTTTAATGTACACCCAAATAATAAACAAATCAAAAACCCTAAATTAAATCACTTTGAAAAGCACGGTACCTCCATTATGTCAATATCAATTAAATCCATTAATACTAAATGTCGATATGGTAAATGGGGTCAAGGAGATGGAGCAGAGGGTGGGTATGCTTATTCATGATTTGCTTCAATTAAGCAGGTGACCAGATATGCTATGACAGAAGGGTTGGGAACAAGGTTACTCATTCGATGGCTAAGTTTGGAATTAATGGAAGTGGGTGTTGTACTTGGGAGGGAGTCACTCTTTCGTGGTTGTTGGGCCCTCTAAGAAGTGAGGGTGGTGTTGTGTATTGTGTTTCGACTATCTATAATATTTTTGCTATCGCTCCAACCACAAAAACTATATATATATTATTATTTTTATTTGTTGATTGATTTTTTTTATTTATAATTTTTAAATAATAAAACAATAAGAAACAATGATATTTATGATAACAGTGAATTTTGGTGGGGTAGATTGGAGTTTTAGAGTGATGAAGAAGATAAAGAAAAAATAACTAAAATTTGAGAAAGAAGATTAAGATAATTGAATATGAAGAATACATATAAGTGGTTTGGGTGTACCATAAGAAAAAAATAATATTTTATTTTAGAATTTAATGTGTATTGTCCTTATTAGTAAATTTATATTAAGATATAATAGAAATTCAAATTTTTAATTTTTAATTAAGAGTACTAAATTATTGTTTGAGTGTAAATAGAATCACAAGTAATCTTCACTTTATAATACTAATTTGCTAGTGGTCACTCATGCAATGCACAGAATTTTAGAATGTCAATAATCACTAAAAAAATTGCTATTTAATTGTATTTCTTAATATTTTTGTTTAGTTTGTGTATATAAATCTTATTTCACATCATTAAAAATATGTAATATTTCACATTATTGAAATTTTTTAAAAAACTATCATACATTAAGTAAATCATCACATAAATAATATCTAATTTATCTAAGAATTACTTCAGACAACCAAAAGTAGAGTAACAAAAGCATATTATAATTAATCAAAATGACTAATATTAAATAAAAGTAACACTAATTTTGTTTAATCAATAGTAGATATTACATTAATCATCCCACATAATATAATGAATTAAAATAAAATTAATTTTAATTCCTATTATATTCAGTTAGTGGTTAATTTTTTTTTTTTTTTTTTTACGTGCTATTTGTTTTTTAGTTATATTGATTCATTAAACATAAATAGGTTTGGAATGATTTAAAAAAAAAAAAAAAAGGTTTGAAAATGCATAAAGTTGAATTGACAAACATAAAGAATATAAATATTTAAATTATTCAAAAAAAAATTATCATTTTTAATGTGAGATCTCTTCCATTTGCTCAAACTCTGAATCTGAATAATAAAAAAAATTAAAAAAAGAAGAAATTTATGGTTTAGTTCTCAAAGGAAATCAGTTCTTGAAAATAAATTTAATCATGAGTTATTTCAATAGGTTAATCAACAATAAAAAATCAACCGATGAATATATTTAAAGTATAAACTTATATCCAATAAATTTTGATGTGTTCTTCATTTTCAATCTAACATATGCGCCAAAAAAAAATTAAACACAAATAGTCAATAAGTGAGAGAGTTACTCATTTTCGATGTACCCCCAAAGAAAGAGAGAGAGAGAGAGAGAGAGAGAGAGAGAGAGAGAGAGAGTTACAAATTGATAATAGTAGCGCTTTAAAATAAATAAATAAAAATAAACATAAAATCTCAATTAAATGATACATTATTAGCAAAAAGAAAGAAATAAAGAAAAAAACATATTGTAACAAAAAAAATTAAAATAAAATAATAATATCTATTTATATAAACTCACTTTCTCAGAAATGGAAAAAGTCATGCAAGTACACATTTCAAATGTAAAACAAATATTTAAGATTTTTAGGCACCGAAAAGGGATCAGAAATGGTTCAATGTTGATTTGTTCCCCCCTAATCTTCCGTTCATGGTTTCTTTTGCATAAACTTGTTTTTATATTGAAAAGATTGTACTTAGACAAAAGATATACTTATATGAAATTCTATCATATTTCAAATTTATATGGATAATTAATTGATGATTTTAAAAGATAAAATATTAAGTTCAACTTGAAGATAAATTTTAAAAAGATTAAGCTGAAATATATGGGAATTCTATAACAAACTAACAAAAGATAAACATAGATTGTTAAAAAAATTATCCTCTTTTTGGATATTTATATCCCAATCTTTTGTTTGACTCTTTATATTATTTTGTGGTTAAAATTTGAATAGTTATCTTTCTATTTTATTTTTTTATATTTTTATCTCTACCTCTTTGTTGTTCATATCTAAATATTTATCATTTTATTTTAATATATATATATATATAATCTTCTTGGCTTTTAAGATGTAAATTGGTCCACCACCGATGGCCCTGGCCAAACCCCATCTTACTACCATAACAGCAGAACGATTCATAATAACAATTTTCCGAGAATTTCATGACTGTCAACTTCTATATCCAAGATTGTGATTTATCTCTTCTGTTTGGATAAAGAAAGATTGAAAAAATATTGAATGGTGTTATTAGCACCTCATGAATTATTTTAAATCTCTTATTTCTTTAGGCCCTCACTTATAAATTTTGAAACCGTCAAAATTTCTTTTTCCCTCAAATAATATCAAAATTATCCTTGTAAAAATATTCCACCCATTGAAGCACACCCCTCACACCCCCAAAAAATCCCTCTTCCAAAAAACCCTAACAAACCCTACCAAAAAGAAGAAGAGCCAATGTGATTACTGTCTCTGATGTCTCATCCACTATTGTCACTGTTGGTATGCTCTCTCTCTCTCTATATATATACATAATTTCTTAGTTTTCTCATAATAATTTCTTCTCTTGCAAAAAAAAAATTGTAATAATTGGTTTGGTTGATTTTGCTGGTAGATATTATAAATTGTGAGTTTAACAGAGATCTACGCAGCAATATTATTAAAGCTACACGATGAATGAACAACTTTTGAACATGATAATGGATTTGGGCTACTTCCAATAACTTCTGCAAGTGTTAAAAATTTTGACCATTTAATGCGTTAAGAAATTTCCATGTTCGGATCTGTATTCCCGAACATTACTTATTTGTTAGGGAATGCCTTCCCAAACAAATTACTAATGTTTGGGTCTGCATTCCTGAACTTGAAAAAATGAAAACTTATGCAAGCGTCAACAATTTTGACCGTTTAATGTGTTAAGAAATTTCCATGTTTGGACCTGCATTCCTGAACATTACTTATTTGTTCGGGCCCGAACAAATAAGTAATGTTTGGGCCTGTATTCCCGAACTTGAAAAAATGAAAACTTCTACAAGCATTAACAATTTTGACCATTCAATGTGTTAAGAAAATTTTTATATTCGGATCTACATTCTCGAACATTACTTATTTGTTCGGGAATGCCATCCCGAACAAATAAGTAATGTTCGTGCCTGTATTCTACCAAAGGGTTATCGTTGTTACCGTCGGAATATTGTCATTATCGGAGAAGTGTAGATAGTCAAATGGCTATCACTATTATCGCCGAAATATTGCCGCCAAAGAATTTTCAAGGTTTTGAAGGTAGGTAGGTTTTGAAGGTGGGATTTGGGAAGATAGATGGGTGGTGATGGAGGTGGATGCTCTCATAAACACTAATTCAAAATGTAGTAGGTGTGTAGGTTTAATTGTGAGATGATGTGTCCCAAAATTAATAATGTCCTTTTTAGTAATTTTATTTGAGGTTATTATTGTAATAAAAAAAAAGATAAAAATTAAGGAAAATTCTATTTCCACACACTTGATTAGTTTAGGGCACACACTTAATGAAATATTAATTTAATGACAATTATATCCTAAATAAAAATTACCATAATAGACATCCTGTAACACCCATAATATTATATAGAAAATTCTCTGTACACATCTTTTAGGAACAAAAAAAATCTCAATATACACCTTTTGAATTAAAAAAAAAAATTAAACTCTAATTTTTCCATTGTTGTCATTTTGCTTGTTACACACTCTATACTCATTTATTGCTTGCAAAGCAGTACTCTAAAAAATCTCTTATATTGCTTTAATCTCTAGGTTTATACTCTACTATTTACATCGTTTAATTATTAGTTTCACAATTTTTACTTGAGTTTGATATGGAAGAGTTGCAAACCTATGGAAGTTCAAACTCAAGCAAAAATATATCTGATGACAGCAAAATCAATGTTGAAAAGGTTAGTTCTTTCGTGTAGTAATTTTATTTTATTTTTGCGTTTTTTAGTCGGATACTTTTAGTGTGGAATTTTATCAACCTATTCAGAAATCAACTTCCGAAATGCAAGTTATATTTCGATATACAAGTTCCAAATTTGTGTATATTTTTCGATACTTCGAAATTTTGTATTTTGTTCAGATCTAATTGGTCGAAATTATACAGATTATTCAGTGATTAAGTTCCAAATTAAAGAAACAAATTCTGACACTTAGTGTCGAGAGATCCAAACCGTGCCTTGGAGTGTAAAGATATCCGAAAATGGTAAATGTAATAATAAAATGATAAATGTAATAAGAAAATGGAAAGATTTCTTACCTTAAACAAAGGTTTTCAATAGTTTTTAGTGGAGATTCAATGGAGCTCTTCAAGGTTTTCAATAGAGACGAGGAAAGTTCAAAACTTTTTTTTTTTTTCCCCTCTATTTGAACGAAGTCATTTTGGTCTTCACAAAACTGGGTGGAACTAGAAATGTCAATTAAGGTCAATTAAAGCGTGTGCATTTGAGGGTAATGTAATGCCCGCACCCTTTAGTCCTTTGGAGAGTGTGTTTAATATCCTTATATTTTATCTTGGGAGTCTTTGGAATTGTTGTCTATTGGTTTTGAAGGAGTACAATCCGATTTAAACTCGTTGGGTTTGTACATTCATGTTTGTCATTGTCAAAAGTTCCTTGGAAACTCAGAAATTTTGCATTGGGGTCGACACTAGCCTTCCTAAGGGTCGACCCTTGCATGTTGTAATGTTTCTGGAGATGTTGCTGGAAAATAAGGTCGACACCAGCCTTGGTGGTGTCGACACTATTGGGTTGGGTTTCCATCCTATGTGGAGGAAGGCCCAAAACATTTAGTAAGCCCATGTGAATTCCAAAGCCCACATGGAGAAGTTATGTTTTTGAAAAGATCTGGCCCATAAGTTTAGGATTACAAACCCTTTCTTTGTAACACAAAAGGAGAAGTAGAAGCTACCACCAAAAACAGAGGAGAAGAAAAATTCTGTCAAGCAGTGATCAAGCTATCCGATCAACAAGCATCTGTGGTCCGATTGAGCTGAAATTTGGTAGGCGAGTTCACAACTCAAGACTCTAAATTCTAGACGGTGGAGATCAGATTTGGAGTATTCTAATGCTGGTTTTTGGCCCGTGAACAGTAGCATTTTTTGGTGAGATTTTTTTCCTAAACTTTGTAGTTTGATCTTTGGTTGCCAAGGAAGCTTATTTGTAAGTTGTTCTTGATTGTTTGCCTCTAGTTCTATCTAGAGAGAACTCTTGTATACCCATTATTTGTTTATAGTGGAGATATTTGGTGGACTACGGTCCCGTGGTTTTTCCTTTCCACATCGGGAAGGTTTTCCACGTTAAAAATTGCTATCGCCTTATTGTGTGATTATTGGATCATCGTTTTCAGATTATTTTCAGAATATATTGTGCTCTATTAAATTGTTTCTTAATAGGTTCACACAAAGAGGGAGAATAAACTACTTCCGCTATTTTTGTGCCGGATTCGGATATTTCGAATTGGTTTTTGTTTTGTTTTCTCTCAACAGACACTTGCCTCTTGTTGCTGTCCACAAGAGTCGACACCAGTCTGGGAAGGGTCGACCCTTGTATATTGCAAAATCTGTGTGGGTTGGTTGCTGGAAAATAAGGTCGACTTCGTGTTACAAGGGCTCCACCTTGCGATTTTTTTTTTCCCAGATTTTGGTTCGGTTTTTGGGCCCTATTTTTTGGGGTTTTTGGACTTACTTTTTATTGACCTTAAGGCTATCATCTAATACTATAAATAGACCTAAACCCCACCTCTCTCATAATTTTTTTTCCCTCTTTTCCCCTCTCTAAACCGAGAGTCTCTCTCTCTCTCTTTCTTTCAAAAACCCACTTTTTCCACTTCAATCCTTAGATCAACACTCTTGGAGGTGTCTCCTCACCTTGATCCCTTGAGAAAACTTGAAGATCTTGTCAAGGGCTCTCTTTTGGTCCGAAGAGTTCGTGGTTTTGTCGCTATTGATGTTTGGATCGTCATCTCTTGACTTCAAGAGGTAGGGGTCCTAATTCTCTTTCAATACTTGGATTAATAGATAGATTTGTGGTATTTTGACTATATAAATATAAAATCTATATTTTTGAGCATATAGTATACAACATGAGATTTGGGGGCTTAGGGTTTGAAGTGTTGGAGGTTTAATTGTTGGGTTAAAATGATGGATTATGAACCTTAGGTGTGTAATCAATGGGAAAATTGGAATAAAAAGTAATGGTTTAGGAAGTTTGAATTTATCTTGAAATTCTTGATTTCTCTTGAAACCCTAAGTTGATTCATGATGGTAAATAATGATTTTGCCCCAATTGAAAGTAGAATCATGAAATTGGTAGTTTGAATTATATATGTACAAGTTCAATGGGATTTTAGAGGTGTTTCAAAATTATGTTAAAAATTAGCGATTGAACTTTTGTTATGAACATTGTAAACCATGCTATAATGTGAAAGAAAGATTGGGGAAATGATCTATTAATGATATGGATGACATAAACTCGGTTTTGGGATGTTGAAATGGGATTCAAGGATTTATCTTGAATTATGTTGAATTGCAAATAGTGCTGATGAACTAAGTGAGGTTGACTTTTGTTGAATTACATTGTGTTGAATAATGTTGAATTGAATGGTGTTGAATCATAATGAATTGTGTTTGAATCATGTGAATTGTGTTGAGTTGAATTGCGTTGGGTGTATTGAGTTTGGAATTGTGTTGTGTTGGGTATGTGGAGTTTGTATTGTGTTGTGTTGGGTGTGTGGAGTATGGGTGGTGTTGTGTTGGTACCCGCGCGGGGAATTGAAAGATAGTTTTAAAAATTGAGAAAAAGGTTTTTGGGGGCCCACGTCCCGCCGTATAGTAGTCGGCAAATGTGGGGGTGATTTGAAATAAAGGTGCCCAATTGCCATGTCTAGGCTTATCACTAGACGAATGTGGGAAAATGATTTTTGGGTGTCCACACAGTCCTGCCGTATTGTAGCCGGCAAAAGTGGAAAATGATTTTTGGGTGTCCACACAATCCTGCCGTATTGTAGCCGACAAAAGTGGAAAATGATTTTTGGGTGTCCACATAGTCCTGCCGTATTGTAGTCGGCAAAAGTGGAAAAACAGATGGTTTTCGAAAATGTTTTGGGTGCCCACATCCCGCCGTATAGTAGCTGGCAAATGTGGGGGATGGTTTTCAAAAGTTGAAAAATGGTTTTGGAAAAATATGGTTTTTGGAGGGAAATGGCTTTTGAGAAAAAGGTTTTTGGGAGTTCACTTCCTGCCGTATAGTAGCTGGCGAAAGGTGAAAAGTGTTATGGATTGGGTGCCCGCTATCCCGTCATAGTAAGTCGGCAAAAGGTGGATTGTGTTGATATATGTGTTAAGTTGATAATGCTATTTGTGACTTGTGATGAATCTGTGAAATTGTAGATTGATGTGTATATTGATATAAAGGGGAAATGTATATAGATATTGTTTGCAATGTATGGAACCCAAAAATGAGTAAGGGGATTATGGATTGGTGATGGTGAATATAATGAATTAGTTGTGACAATAAAGGCAAATTGTGAGTGTTGTTCTGTAAATAAACATGAGATTGAATAGAAAGGGGTTATTAATCTTGTGTCATCTGGAATGAGATTTTAGGGTGTAATTAGAGGTGTAAATTGAATATAGGAGAATCGTTAATAAATTAAAAAAGGAAACTAAACTTGAAGTGATTATAGCGACCCCGGTCTTTTCCTATTTGATTACTGTATCCGGACTGAGGTTCCATGGATCTTGTCATTGTATAATTGTTACTATCGTCCTTTATTTTCTCATGTGAGTTATAGGATGTGTTGGGCAGGTTTGTTTCAGGTTGGTTGGGTCCGGAAACCAAGTGTTGCTGTCCAGTTTTTGAGTTGGTCGCTCGAGCGAGTGTTGAGTTTTGTCTCTGGTGGCTCGAGCCAGGGTTTCTTCGCTCAAGCGAGCGATTGCATCTAGTATAGACCTGAGAGCAGTGTTTCTTCGCTCGAGCGAGCTTTTCTTTGCTCGAGCGAGCGAGGTGTATGTTTTCGAGTCCTTCGCTCGAGCGAGCATTCTGTCGCTCGAGCATGCTTCTGGGTTGCAGACCTGAAGCATTGCATTCTTGGCTCGAGCGAGCTTTTCTTCGCTCGAGCGAGCATTTCCTGTGTCTGGTCGCTCGAGCGACCATGTCTTCGCTTGAGCGAGCCTGTGCAGTTTAAATAGGCAGCAGCGGGAATTTAATCAGTTTTTCATCTGTCTTTTGATTCCAAACCCTAGTTTCCGAGTTCTCTCTCTCCCTACTCACCTTCTACCCTAGGTTTCATCCAGTTTTAGGGCGTTTCTACCCTAGTTCCTTTATTAAAAAGATAGAGTAGGTCAAGATCTTCCTTTTAATCTGAACAATCTTGGGTTTGGAGCACTTTGGATTTTGGGCCTTCATCTCCATCTTCTCCTTTTGAGTTATTCTTTGAGGTAGGGACTTCCTACTCCAATGTATACGTTTTGTTCTAAGTTCTGGCATTTTAATAAGTTGGGGGTATTTTGGGTAATTTTTAGGAAAAACCCTAGTTGTTTAAATAAATTGAATTGTATATTTAATTTAAGGAACATTGGGGAAATTAGTTAAATTCATGAGATTGAGGAATTTATTGATTAAATGGGGTAGTTGATTGATTTAAATCACTCGTCTATTTAATTGTTGATTTATTTATTTCTAGTCTAGAAATAACTATTTTGGGCTATCGGTGGAGGATAGTCGTGATTGTTGTAGACATTGCATGTGGAATAGGGATAATTGAAACTAATCACATTGGTTAAGTCATAAATTTTTACTATTGAATTAATACATAAAATACATGTATTGATTGAGCATTGCATATGCATATTGTTTGGGAGGAGATAGGGGATGTACTCCACGGTTTAGGGGAAGATAGGGGATGGACCTCTAAACCGGATTTTGTTTGGGAGGAGATAGGGGATGGACTCCATTAGCATCACTATTATGTGTGCTTATTATATTGAAGTGTTTTTACATGTTATTGATACAAAGACTAAAATGTGTATCAAACGAAGTATGAAGTGTTTTGATATGGGCCCTAGTCCCATTTCATTGTTGATATTGGAAGTATTGTGAATATGATATATAGTTCATCGTTGTAAGTTTGGCTGTGTTGAGCCATATTGATAATAATGGGTATCGAAATAGGTTCTAGACATTAGTGTCATGAGATCAGATATAAAATTATAATTGATTATCTTGGATAACCATCTATTGAATGCTATAGCTTTATTCAATGCTTATATTTGGTTTAGTATTTTCTCTGGCCGTGGCTCACCCTATATGGGAACATCATTTTCGTGTTCAGTGATGGGCAACCTCCAAGGAATTAGCTTGGATGGATTTAGAGTTGAAGACTCATTTAGATTAGTTGTTATTTACTTTATTTGGTTTTACATGTAAGGACTCAAGCCAAGGGCTTAACTTGTAAACGAGTTAGTACTCATATTTTTGGATCCAAGTGTTGGCTTGGAAAGATGTAAGCCCTTAGGGCATTTACTTTCTTTATTACATGTAATGTCTTTCAATACGTTTATTCTAATGAATGGAATACTATTCTTCCATTTCTTATAATGATGCATGTTAGTATTATATACAATGGGTTTAATTTTGAGGGCGTTACAGTGATGGAGTCTAATTAAATATAATGAGAAGGAAAGAAAAATGAAAGAAAAAGTGGAATATTAAATATGGAAAATTAAAAGAGAAATATTTTGGAATGAGTTAATAAATATAAATGATGTGGTTCCTTAGACATAAATGTTTTAAAAAGGATTTATGGTTTTCTAATGAAAATGAATAGTTTTAATGGTTGAAGATTTTCCATAAATGTTCACATGAATTTTGAGAAAAAGATACTCTGTGTATGGTATTTTGAAATTATAAAACGTCACCTACTATATGGTATCATCCTGCATGCATGATCATTTCTATCTGTGTGTTAGTTATTGATTTGGAACTATGAGATTCCTACTGGGCATTCGTGCTCACCCCTGTTGTTTTTATCTTTTTACAGGAAGAAAGTGTGGATTTTGTAGTCGAAGAATTACGAGGTCTACAAGTCTGTGTGTGTAATTTCGTAATGGGTGTGAAGAAAGTAATTGTTGTATATTGATATTTGTATTTAATTATTTGTAGCTTCTCTGTAAGAGATTGGCATGTATCAGTGTTATTATTGCATTCATTGAGAGAAGGAACAAGTATTAGTATGTTTCTATTACTCAAGTGTAATAGATAGTTGTAAATATATATATGAAAAAAAAAATGGACCTAAATTAAAGGCTTTGGTAATGATTTCGAGTAGTTAAAATTTGGGGCATGACAGGTAAAGTGTGTGTACCATGGTTATGAGTGAAGGATGTAATTGTAATTTTAAGGGTGTGGATTGAGAAAATTAGTTCATAATTAAATTAATAGGTGTGTGTATTGAGAAAAGATTTGCCTTGAGTTCATTAGGTGTGTGGAAATAGAAATTCCCAAAAATTAAGGAGTCTAAAATAATTTATGGGTGCTAATAGCAGCATTCAAAATATTTATCTCTTATATTGTTTAGCTAAGTTATATAAAAAAAAAACAAAAGAAATGATATAATATTAGATTATCAAATTAACTTTTCATATGTATTAGTCTTCTTATTTCTTTTATATATCTAAAATGGTAATTTTTTTGTATTATAACAACACATGTTTCATTTTTGGTTAATTTTATCTCACACTACATAAAATTTTAATACATACCATTTTATATTGTTTTGATATAAATTTTTGAACAAAAATTAAATGTTCAAACATAAATTATTAACAAAAAACAGTTGGTAAAGCATAAACAATTAAATGGATGTATATATGAATAATTTATTTTTATTCATAAATTTATATCTAAATATTTGATTTTTATTTAAAAATTTATATTCAAATGAAATTTTTTATGATGTGGAATAGAATTAATTTCCGTTCATTTACCTCCCAATCGTCTAGAGACATTCAAAGTAGGAATTATTGACCTTTCTTCCCATTTCCCTCCTTTTTGCTTATCTAATTGTTTGATATACATCAAGAGATAAATGTATTTCTACCCTACATACCTTTTGAAAATTTTATGTCATTTTATCTTTTAGTTATGATTAATATTTTTTAATTATAATTATAGGGTGGTTGGCTTAGTGGGTGACAACTAGGGCCTAGAGGTTTGATCCCTTCCAAGTCTCAAGTTCGAATCTCCTAGCCAGTAAATACATATCTTGAGTCCACAGACTGCATGGTGTAAGCCCTCTTTACGCTTTGTGTTGAAAGGCTCTGAATCCCATATCCAACAAATGTATACCTTGAGTCCACGGACCATAAGGCATAAACCCTGTTTATGCCCTATGTCGAAAGGCTAATGCATACCTTGAGTCTACGAACAGCAAGAAGTAAACCCTGTTTATGCCCTATGTCGAAAGGCTTGTTCAGGCTGTAAGAACTTAGCCTAATACACGTGAACTGGACCAAATACCCCTACATAACAAAGAAAATATTTTTTAATTATGATTTATAAGATCTTTATTTATATATATATTTTTTAATTATGAATCAAAAATTATAAAATTATGTCATTTAGTTCTTGGGTATAGGATACACCAGTTGACGAATGTGTACTATAGTCTTTCCCATTTCTTTTATTTTGTTCCCAAATCACCCAATCCAAACTGTATGTAAAAAATCGGAATTGAGGTCACCGTTGTGCTTGTTGTGACTCAATTTGAGGTGCATTATGGGCTTATTTTTATGATCTGAACCGTTCATTTGTAGGGTCTGTTGAGTACTTCATGCCTACCAAAAATTATATTAATCGGATATCAATAACTATATGATCAAATTGCATATTTTTTATGATATTTCTCAAAGGAAAAACTTATTGTTTATTTTTTTGGTTATTGATCGTATAGTTATTGATATCCGATTAATAAGATTTTTGGTAGGCATAGTCACTAGCACATCAGTGACCCCAAGTCCAAACCTACTTATTGACAACAGCTACTCATTGACAACAGCTTTGGGAGTAGTGATGGCAACATACCAATTTACAAACGATCTTTCTCACAACTGTTTCCTTGAAGAGTTGTTGATAGGGCTCCTCCCGATTCTCATCCTACATTCATTCATGGAGGGACATTTCCTACAGGAGGATATACTACATGTATGTATGTATCTCCAATTCCTATATGGAGTCTTAAAAGCTTGAGATTTTCGATGGAGTTTTGTGGCCTCCAATAATAATTGCTGTGTTAATTATACTTTTCACTCTTGTAGTTTGAGCTAAATATCATTTTAGTCTTATAGTTTCAGTTTGAACAATTTAGTCTATACCTTGAAGTGTATTTTCAATTTGATGGTTCTGTTTAAATTTTTGTTAATTTTGTCTATGTGTATAAAATTGACAAGTATACTAAAATTATTAATTTTAACCTCTAATTTAGACCGAAGGGCAAAATTGAAACTAGACTTAATGGGTAGGGATTAAATTGTTAAAATTGAAATTATAGGAGCTAAAGTGAAATTACGGTCAAATTACAAGGGTGAAAAGTTTGATTAACCCAATGATTGCTAGTGCAGCTTTGTCTTTTTATAGATGATTAGCATTCCGAATTACTGAATTGCTTGTTTATATGTGCAAATAATGAGTTAATCCTTTTAATTATTTTGGGTAAATTACACCGACATTCCCAGATTCAAAAAAATATATATTACCTACTACAATTTTGACATAATTAGCTAAAGGGACTAGAATTAATAGGTAAAATATACATTTTAATATAAAAGAGATAACAGTATGAATTTCTTATGATTGACGATTTTTTGAAGAAAATGAGAGTAAGTGTTATATAAATTTAATCCTTTAAGGAAGTCTAATGTTTTTTTTTTTTGGGTAAGGTAAATTTTATAAAACAAAACCAATGTGTACAAAGTGCAAACTTCTGTTCAAACAAAAGAAACAACTACTGAATTTGTGGGTAACAACTTAGATCAATCCACTACTATGACTCTCCTAATGAGACAAGTTGATAGACCAAAACTTTGGATAAGGCCCTTGTTCACCATATTATCATCAACTCTCCCCCAAGTAACTATCTTCTTTCTAATATTAGTCTGAATCTTGCCAATTACTTCAAGTATTTGCTTTTCTTTCTGCTTAAAAATTCTTGCATTTCTTTCACTCCAAATTTGATAGACTGCGACAAATAGAGAGAGCTCATACAATCTCTGGCCAAATCTTTTAACCTGTTTGTGTTGCCCAGCCAATCGAATATCTTGGTTAAAAGTAAATGGAGGTCTACTAATCCTCAACAACATAAGAAAGTGGCTCCAAATATTCTTTGCAAAATTGCAGCCAAAAAATAAATGGCAATGGTCCTCAGCAGCTTGTCCATACACTTTGCGCGAAACCCCATTTACAAACTTCATCCATATTAACTAATCTACCAAGGGCTCCTAACCACACAGTAAAAGACCATCTAGGAACATTGTGATTATAGCAGATAATGTTTCCTCAGTGTACAATTTGTTGCTTTTCTCTGATGGCATCCCATGCTGATTTAATTGAGAATTGAGAATTGTTTGTAGCTACCTATTTCACCCTGTCTTCTTACCCTGTCACTAGATTCATAGTTCCAGGAATTTGTTCAATTATCCTTTTCAGAGCCTCACTTTGTATGGCAGGCCAGTGCCAAACACCATTGTGTATCGTAGTAGGCACTTTAGTGTTCTGCGCAGGGGTCAGAGAAATAAACACCAAAACACACTCACAATAGAGAAAAAAAACAAGATTTGCGTGGTTCAACAATGCAGCTACATCCACGGACAACGAATTTCACTATATAGAGAGAAAATTACAAGAGTATTTCACTCACTCAATCCCTTACAAGTCACAATCTCAATACCTCACCTCACTCCCTTTAATAAACGCAGATTGAGAGGAATCAGTAACTTCAAGAAGCACCTTTTTTAATCTATTAGCAATAACCTTTGCAATGCACTTGTAGGTAACATTGCAACAAGAAATAGGTCTAAAATCTTTACTAGAGTTGGGATTTTTCACCTTTGGGACTAAAGTTATTTCTATACTGTGCCATGCTTTAAGAAAATTGCTTGAGTGGAAAAAAGACTTTACTGCAACCACTATGTCAGAACTCACCAAATCCCAATTCTTCTGATAAAAACTAGCATCGTACCCATCAGGCCCAGGGGATTTATCAGCCTTGATACTGAACATAGCTCTCTTTACTTACTTCTTTTGTGACCTTCTTCATTAGCCTGTGCTTCATATTTTCTGATACTTTGGGCAATCCTATATGGTTTAGACTATCCATAGCTTCCTGTTTCTGCCCAAATCTGGTACCTAAAAGAGACTTATAGTAATCAACAATTTCTGCCTTGATCATATCAGATGAATATAACACTGTACCATCTCTGGCTTTGACACTAAGGATTTTGTTTTAAATCCTATGAGCAGAAACTTTTTGATGAAAGAATTTAGTAATGTTATCTCCCAATTTCAACCACTTGAAAGTCTATTTATGGAACTTACTATATTTTCTTTAAATTTTAGGAGAGGTTAGTGTAATTTATCCTATTATTGTTGAAGAAAGATAAATACTGTTTATTTATGGAAATTTTATTCTATGAGTGTATTAAACCTAGTTTTGTCACAGTAGAAGAGCATTTGATGAATTTTGAGGTTTCTGATTTTGTTAAGCTGGGACTACTGTTTCCACAATTTTAATTTCTCAACCAAAGAATAGAGAATAGAGCATAATTTTTTTGTTGTTTTGTTTGTTACATTAGTTATGAAACCATGCATCTTTGGGTAACTGTGTGAGCACTTATGCTAACAGGGTTTTTCAACAAGTCCCACTTCTCTTCTATCTTTTACATGAGAGAAATATCGGCATGGACACAATCTTCATTCATTCCTTCTATATTTTTGACGTCATCATGTCTTAAAAAGGTATATCACGTGTTTGTTTCTTCAACTTAAGGTATATGTTATATGTTATTAATTTGTTTCTTTTTTTCATTTCCATCAGGTCTTACTTTTTGTTTAGATCTCATTAACGTGCATATTGGGTTTTAGAGTTTCCACTCCAACTTGTATACCAAATTTGTGGTGTTTACATTATTTAATATTTGTCATTGTGAGGGAACATGCCTAACACACTCTCAAACACAAAATTTATAAAGAAAGAATGAAATTTTTTATTTTTTAAGATTTCAAACTTGTTAATTTCACTTCTTGCTACGGTTGAATATATGAATTTACAATGTTTCTTTTTCCTTTTTCCTTTTTTTTCTTATTTACTACTTCTTATGACATTCTTGTATTATTTAGAATGCTTTTGGATGAAGGGTCTTATAAGCCATGTAAGTTGGAATAATTAAATTTAGAAAATTTATTGTTTGGTTAGACTACCTATATTTGGTAGAAATCCACAATCTTTGTACTCTGAATTCTGTCTTAACAATATAAAAATAATTTCTATTTTGAGAGGATTGCAATAGCGTATTTGAGACCTAAAAATCTCTTATTTACATTCTCTCGAGAATGTAGAATCGCCATATATGTTTTTATTTAATTTTGAGAGGATTGCAATTTTCTTGAAGCCTAGCTTTTTTCAATTGCCATGTGTTTCTTAGTGGCAATTGCAATCTTCTTATATTTTCTCCAACATGATACTACCAAAGTTGTGCCAAACCTACAAGTTTCATTTTAGCAAATCTAGCTTTCTGATCATTTGTCCAATCATAGCAATCAAAAATTTCTTTAATTGAAGCACGTCAATTAGAGAACGCCATAGGATCGTCCCTTCCTTTAAGATCTAGAACTTGTTTCGTATGGGGTATGCCATATTGTGGTATATAGGATCTCCCACTTTGTAAGAACATAGTGGTAAAACCTTAAGCTCTAATACCAAAATGATGCAGGACGAGTAAGGATAGTAGCAAAAGTGGGTTTTTGGGGCTAATTTGCAATAACAGTATAAAGGTTCTAACCAACTTGATCCACAAGCAGGCCCAGCCCTAACCATAGGCCCACAAGGCCATGGCTTAGGGCCCCTCAAAATAAGCCCAAAAAAGGGGCCCCCTCCAATTATAATTTAATGTGATATATTAGGTATGTTTTAAGTCCAAAATTTTTTTGAAAAGGCCCAAACTAACTTAAAATAAATTGGTCTATTAAAAAATTAAAAGGCCTAGCACTGCAGCGCAACAAAGCAGCAATTTGAAAGGCCCAACAATTAATCTAATTCTTAATTCCTAACAATTAAAGGCAAACAGTTAAGGCCCACTTTGACAGCAGCTTGAAAGGCCTATCTAATTTCTAACCCTACTACCTTCCCTTAATCCAATTTTCCCTATAGCTTGTTTGATAGCACACTAGCAGCCCAAGCCAACCAAGCAACAAAGCAACAGCACCCGACGGGACAGAGCAGCAGCACAGGCATTTTTTTTTTCTTCTTTCTATTCAATTAATTAAATATTTGTCTTGTCTTTTGCTCAATTAATTACTATTATAATATTGGTATATATATCATCAAGCAGAATTTGTTTAAGTTTAATAGTTCACATCACATAATTTAAATGTTTTGTGTTTTGTTAAGTGATGGTGGTACTCTTGTTTTGAATTTTGATCTAAAAAAATATTTTGATCTTAGCGCATCATGACTTTTAAAAGAAATTATCCGTCTAGATTCACAAAAAGGAAAAAGAAGTAAAGAGTTGAAAAATTAGTCGAGTGTCAAAGAGGAGCTATTGTAATGCTAAGTATTTTTTGTGATTTTAATACAAATATTTTGTCCTTTACCTTAATTTTTTTTTTCATTCAATGAAAAAAAAAATGTGAAGGGCCCCAAAAATGTATTAGTTGATTATTAGCTTTGAGCCCCGGAAATCTCAAGATCGGGCCTGTCCACTAGAAAAACCATGAACGATCCCTATATCTCCTGTTAACAAATATTAAAATTATCAAAATACCCTTGACTTGAAAACCCTAGAAAACTTAAAGTAACCATAATATATGACTCTAAAAATACTATAAACATGATTATGTATGGCTTCTAATCTACTCCTCTTTGAAATCATGCTAATTTTTAAATATCGTCACTTCCTTGAATTTAATTTCCTTGAGCTTCTTATACTATGCTCTGCATCAATATGATTCAATAGAGATATGATTTTTAGTAAATTGCATGTCAAATATCTCTTAACCATAGAGATTAGGGTCTCCAAACTCACAGATTTTCTTAAAAGGAAATTGAAAAATCTAGAAATCCCCTAGATATTGATTTGTGATTATGTATCAATTTTAATCAGTAAATAGCAATCACAATCAAACAATCAAAGACAACAACGATTTTACATGAAAACATCACAATTGGAGCGCCTCCAATTGTGATAAAAAAAACCACGGGCAAAAGTCACAAAACAATCCACTAAAAAGACATAAAGGAATTAGACAGGTATACTCTCAATTACCTAGCAAATCCACACCCAAATTGAACCAACCCCTATGTGCCTCTTCTAGCCCCATCTTCACCTCGGAATTGTCTTGCCCAAACCGTTGAATCCACAACGCCGATGTTGAATCACGACGATGAGTCACTCTAGAATCTACCAAAGCTTCAGGCTCAGATTCTCCAGAATCCACCGAAGAACAACTTTTTCTTTTGTATAGAATAAACAAACAATCCTTTGATGTATACTTCTTAAACCATGAGTTGAATACTCAATCAAACATCAAAGAAAACTAGCAAAATAGCCCCAGATATAAACCCTAATATCCAAGAAGAAGATCTGGAAGCGTAACCCTAAAATCTGACTGAAACACATTTATAACAATCTGTTCCACAATCTCCGCTCGAGCGGACTGACGCTCGAGCGGGAAAAAACATCTCCTAGTATTTTTCCAGGCGATCAAACTTCTGGAAACAAGGGTTCTCCGCTCGAGTGGGGGAATGTCCACTTGAGTGGACAAGAAACTTCGAATGCACTTTTGCATTTTGCTTTGGGGCGCTGCCTCTCAACCCCGCCGTGGCGCTGCCCCTCAGCTCGATCCCCGTCATAGTCAGCGAAGTTGCAAACATGAAAGAACTATCTTCTAAAACTTCTCTACAAGGCACAATTTGTGTTGGATTCGCATCTAAATACTCATAGCCGCACTGAAATAAAAGAGCAAATTAAATTACAACTAAAACGAGTTTTGTCAAACGGGATTGCCAAGAATAAAAACCTAACATAAATAATTAGATATAGCAGTTATGGGAATACTGTGTGCTTAGTTGCATAGTTCTCTCCCTCTCCCCCCCCTCTCTCTCTCTCTTTCTCTCTCTCTCTCTCTCTCTCTCTCTCTCATAATGCAGCAAGGCATGGTGAAACCAATTAATGAATATATAGTAATACTTGGATGCCTTCCGCATCAAATGAGCTTTTAGAGAGGTAGAGTGAAAGTCAAACTTGTAAGTTTCGCTCTTGATGTCAGGATTAGTCATACCTTAAATAGGAGCGAAAATTCAGTGTAACAGTGATACATGTCATCATTAACACATGGTATCACCAACCAACAATAAAACTACACATGGGAGGTTGAACCCCACTACTCATGTATACCTCAAGATGATTATGTAACCACCACATATACATAGTAGGGCTTCACGTGCTGGCATGTTATGTAATTATTGGATGATAATATCACGTGTCGGTGATGATATGGCATTACCATTGTACTGAATTTTTATTCGTCAAATAGATGTTTCGGTGAAGAGTGACTAGTGACTCTTTAGAATTTTTTAAGAGCTATCTATGTATGTCTAAGTTAGTACACAAATGGTTAGAATGGTGTGAAAGAGTGTAGAAGTGTAGAACTACAAAAAGTATGCTTGAATTGAGTGGAGAAAGTATAATTAGTGAGTAAATAGTTTAAGAAACATATATATTTCCAACTTATGTAATATTTGAGATATTTGTAAGGGAGATTTCACAATCTACCTTAAGGAGGTGGGAAGATTTTAGAATATGTTTGCAACCATTGGATGAATTTGCAAATATTTGATCTAGACCTTGAAGACATGGAGACCTATTACTAAGATAGGGGTCTCATTTTCCCTCTAACCAAGTTTGGAGTCTCAAGTAGCTTTGTAATCATTCTTTGAGTAATAGAAGTGGTTTCCTTTCTTAAGTCAAATAATATGTATGTGCAAATGGGCAACCTGGTGGGGATTGGGTGCTAAGGCATAAACGACACTAAGAAAGGCATTGAGTTGATTTGGTAGTGGTGTGAAGTCAGAATTATGAGCTAGGTCAGCTGAAGCTCCCAATCCATGAATTATGATAACTTGGCAGTAGTGTGAACTAGAATGTTAAATTTTTTAATAGAAATAAAAATAATTTCTTAAAAGGTCATGAATAAAGTAAGAGAATCAAAGTTTTTGCTCTTAAATGAATTGAGCAATTGAATCACATTGAATTTACTCTTTGGTCAACAAAAAAGAAAAAAGAATATATATATATATATTTTTTGATAAATAATCACACTTTATAAAAAAGCATCAAGACGATGCAAACGAATACAAGAATAGAATGCCCACAAAGGGCCCAAACAAAGCTAACTAAACAAAACCTCCAAAGAAAAGAAAGACCGCAAAGACTCAAACAAAGCTAACTAATCAAATCCTCCGCAAAATCTACAAAAGCCAAAACATCTTGATCAACTGAGCTCGTAAACCAACTATTCAACACCATAAGAAGTCAGCTCTCTAACCAAGGAATTGAATGAGACACACGCTAAAAAACATGCCTATTCCACTCTAACCAAACCAGCCAAAGCAAAAAATAGGAAGCAAGTAACCAGCCTTCTAACGCCTCCTCCCAACCCACCTCAACTCTGTAACATACCCAACGCGGACCCTGGTTGCACCCAAACCAAACCAAAAGTAGCAACAATCAACATCCAAAGTTGAGACGCAACCAAACAATGAATAAGCAGATGATCCACCTACTCTGCGTCCCCACAACATAAACAACACCAATTCACCATAACATGTTGACGATGGATTAAATTGTCAATAGTCAAAGTACGACCCAAAGCTGTCCAAATAAAGAAAGCTTAGATGGTAAACCTATCACCTATATACACTTCCAAGGAAAAAGCACAACATTACCACCCGTGAGAGTACAATCGAATGAAGACATCGAAAAAACCTCTTTAGACACCACACCAAAGAATCCGCCCCATTCTCTCCAAACTGTACACCATACAAGAATTAACATGGTGACTAACCTCATTTGCATACTTGACCTGAGACAGAAAGTAGCCCTTGGGAGAAGAAGCTACCAATACTAAAAAAATACCGCAATGGGCCGAGATTCTTCATTTCGAAGGTGCAAAAGAGATGCTGCTTGACCTCAGAAATAGTAGAAGAGTCAGTGCTAGTGTAACAACCCTCACTTTATCTTAGTCATGCTCAAGTGCATTTGCATGACCTTTGTCCTGATTAAATTTACACTTGCAGACATTGATTTGTTTTGTCTAAGTGTTGCTTGCATGCTTTGTTTCTTGGTTGGTGCGTTAAGCCTAGGTCATACCCTTGAACCTCTTATACCTAGGACCATCTTGGAACCACTTTGGTTGACCTCCACCTTCGCCCTAGCATATTGGCCGAGATATCATCATCTAGGCCGAGGTGTGCATCACTTAGGCCGAGATGTGTATCATCTAGGCCGAGATGTTATCATCTAGACATCCTAGATCTTTGATCCCTGCACCTAGTGATCTTGTACCTGGACTGGTATGACCTAGACCGAGGTGTGACACATCTAGGCCGTGGTGTGGCACAGCTAGGCCAAGTGTTATCCTTTCTAGCTGAGATCATCGAAACCTTCTTGCCGAAGCCTATGTCTTGACCCGAGATCATTGCCTTGTCAGAATGCCCTTGTCACCTTACTTGTTGTACACCCTTGTCATGCTCTTGTCTTGTCAGTCAATCACCCTTTTGAGGAGAGCCAACCAGTCGTTGCCACATGTCCCAGCAGAGGATTAAGTTAGCCGGCAATAGAGAAAACATATCATTTGTTATATCTTTTTCCTAGAAGAGAGAGAAGCTCTAGGAAGAGAGGAAGAAGAGTTCTTAGAGTGAGAATAGATTTTCAAGCTTGATCTTCACACCTTGAACCGTTAGATCCGCGTTTTGAGGTTAGATTCTTGACCTACTCTTGTTATTCTTTATGTTCATATGATCGCATTGCATGATCTAGCATGATTCATGAGCCGTGCATTGATTTAAAGCTTGTTTTGGAAAGAGAAAAATGATGTTCTTGTGTTCTTGAGTTAAAACCATGTTTTGATCCGAAAGTTTATAACAAGTTCCATGTTTTGTGTTTGTTTTCAAGAAGATTTTCAAGTACCGGTACCCAGGTCTATACTTTTGAACTCATATCATGAAATCTCAGATTTTGAATAAAGAAGTTATGATTTTAGCATTCATGTCCTTCAAAAAGAAACCCAGAATTTCCAGACTCCATTTCCCTGAATGTGGTCATCGGGACTATACCTCGGCCAAGAGGTGTGGGACCTCGGCCAAGACCTAGTTGGTACCCAGCATGTTTTCCCGAGATAAGAAACAGTGTTTTAACTCCCAGCACATGTTTTGCTTTGTCTTGACTTAGTTTTGAAAGAAGTGCCGAGATCATTTACACTCATGCAAAGCTTGTTTTAGGAATGCATTTCATATCCATCTTGGAGCATCTCTTCTTGCCTTCTTAAAATGCATTCAATGGGATTTATTATGTACTTGTAGGCCTTGGATCCTTGCTTGTATTCTGTCACGACCCAAACCCGCCCCTATGGGTTTAGATCAGAATCGCCAAGAAACCGTGATTACCGAAGGCCCCGCTAATGTAAGAACAAGAAGAACAGTATGGGGTTGGCAGAAGCCAAAACAGTAATTTAAACAATGTCCAATGAGCTGTGACAGTCTGTATGCAAAAAGACTTTTCGTAACATATATACTATTAGTACCAAAACAGTAAGTATAGTATTTACAATCATCCAGGACAAGGACTTAATCTCTATTAAAACAAGATAAAGAATCTATACATACTATACAAAAAGTAATGTATGGGGTAACTAAAACACCCCAAAGCCGTAGCTTGAACGGGCTCATAACCTCAAAGTGAGGCACAGTGGTTGGCCTTGACAAAAGGGAGTCTAACCAACGCTCCTAGCTCCGATCTGCTGCCTGGACACCTACATATATATATAAACAGTGAGCTAAAGCCCAGTGAATAACATAATGAGTAAAGAGGTTAAGAATAAATGTCCTTTCAGT
This sequence comes from Camellia lanceoleosa, assembly GCA_025200525.1. Classification (NCBI taxonomy): domain Eukaryota; kingdom Viridiplantae; phylum Streptophyta; class Magnoliopsida; order Ericales; family Theaceae; genus Camellia; species Camellia lanceoleosa. The sequence continues at coordinate 71,911,999 of CM045770.1, read as the reverse complement.
ATTGAAAAAACCAATTGATTCAAGATATCACTATTCACCATAATAATATATGTGGTACATCCATTAGCAGAATAGTACAGTAAATAGTAGGTCTTGAAAGACTGATCAGTCAATGATGGCCATTATAACAGTAAACAGAAGTTCCGAGATAGGAACTAACAGAGATCTCTCAGAATAAAGAATAAAGAATAAAGAATGAGAGTTGCTGAGGATGCCACAATACAGTTCAGAATAGAGGACATACATTCATTCAGTTAACAGTATAGTTTAACCATTCAGAAGATATTCGCATTTGAACATATCTTTACACAGTTGTTACTCACAGAGTTCTAGGCTACAAATAAGCTAGAGCGCGTCCTCAGATGCCAACCCTACATAGTTACAGATTGAACACACACTAAGCTACGCAGTTGGGAAAATAATAACTTAATCCCTAATTTGCCTCGGTGTGGTTCTACATCTATATCCTCATTAAGATGCTTAAACTAGGCCTAAAAATGCCTAGGATGGGATGAGGATGCAAAGATGCACTTTAAAAGCATTTTTAGAATTTTCAGAAAACAAGGATCCCTATTCGTGGGTGTAATAAATACTGGGGCCTCTCTGATCCCGACTTTTGTTTGTGTAGCGGTTCTAAATCTGAACCAAAGAGTCCAACTCTGGCAAATCGTTTTGAAGAAAAACAGATTTTGAAAAAGTAGTGCCAAACATGGACTGCTTTGCCGGACATGAGTCGCCACCTAAATATTTTAAAATGGGAAATTTAGGAAACCGACTCGGTCAAGGCCACGTGTCCGTCATCACCAAATGTCTCGGCTCGGGAGCTTGGGTACGATCGGGGAAGGTCAGCTATGAGCACCCCCTTTCGCCCGGTCCGAAGACCGGCCTCTACTAACCGTGATATCCGATTTTGAAAACATTATGTGTTCTTATTCCAATTGTTAGCCTAGAATTACTATGTTATGCGCGCAGCAAACAAGTATAGACTAGATTGCCTAATTTGGAAATAAACATCGCATATCCGTTCGTTTTGAAAACGTTTTGGAATTTGCTACTCGCAAGTAGGCTAAAACACGGACTTCAATGAGTTTTTCCAACTCAAGCAATCCAACCTCCACCCACAGGCATTCAAACAGTTTATCTCACATAAGCATTTAGCCACATGGTAAGCATACTGTCATGGCAACATTCACACGCATGTGGTATGCTAAAGCGTAAAATACTTACATCGTACTCCGTGCCAAAATAATAAACTAGTTAGCAAACTTGCATGACCTAGTTCATGTTAAGTGGCTAATGCAACACACGCAAGGATGCAATTTAGAGCAGGCTCGGCTAACCCTAAAGATGGCATGTGAAATGCACTCATTTGATGCACGTATTCAATTTGGAATTGGAAATACAATGCAGTTCGTATGATGTACCGAGCCGGATGCATGTCAACAAATGCATGGATGCACGCATGCATAGCATAAGGTATGCTAAAATAGACGTGTCCTAATCTACCATCATAAGCAGGTAAATAAAAGGGAGAAAGAAATAGGGGTTGGAAGACATACACCTACTCACCCACACTTATTACAATTACGCCCTCGCTCGGAGGGACCGAAAGAATAATACAAATTAATTAACTACGCAAGCTAACTAAATATTACGATTTCACTAAATTAATTAACAAATTAACTAAGTTAATTAAAGCAGTAAATGCCTCGGGAAGAGGGCGAGATGCATCACACGCCCGGAACTCGCTCGGAATCGCACTGCCATGCATGATTGCCTCTGTTTTCCCTGCTTTCCATCTCAGAAGACTACCAAAACTTCAGGAATACTTCCTTGGGAACCGGAGATCACCACCGGCTGGGTTAGAATACCACCGGCTGAAGGATGTGGCCACCGGCACTAAGTTCATCCATCGGCTTCCAGTAGACTGCCGGTCGGCACAAAATGCCTGTAGAACCTGCAACTCACAACAGCAGAGGACACAACTTGCATGGCAATGTAATTCAAAGCATGTATGCACCAAACACACTCCTTATCATGTTTTCAACTCAAAGGAAGATGCGTCTCGGTTCTCGGACCACCAATCAAGCATTTCCATGCATGATGGCCCAAAGAACCAAGAATGCAACTTTGATTTCAAATGCATGCAATGCGAACAAACAAACAATGGTGCCAAACCTCCATCATACTTCACTTCAAGAGGCTTAGCATGCATTCCAATATGATGCAATCCTAGGCATATTAACAAGTATGCAGAATGGGCAATGCAAGCAAGCAAAACATGCTAGGTGCACAACCTAAGCAAGGAAGCATATGGACTAAGCAAGGGGGTGGACTCAAACATGGATTAGACAGCTCCAAATAGGCCTAAAACCATTGGCCAAAATGCTAAATCATGAGGGCCAAGCGCACATGCACACATGCACAAGTTAAGGCACCAACACTTAAGCATAATAAACAACATTCAAGCACACTTGAAATGAGTTAAGCATGGACTACTAGCATGCATGGAAAGCTCTGAAAATCATGTAAAACATGGTGCCAAATCATGCAACAAAGCAAGCTAAACATGCAACAAATGGCCCAAGTCTTCAAAGCAAGCCAATGAGGCATTGAACTACACTTATGCAAGGCAATTATGGCATGCATTAAACAACTAAAAACAGAGTTTTATCACATAAAACTAAGCCCAAAAGACTACTTAGATGGCATCTAAGAGGCTTGAAACCAAAGGCATGCAACATGACCAAAACATGGAGCATTCAACACATGCTTTTAAAGCATTAAAGAGGCCACTAAGGCAAGCATACAAACATACCAAAGGGACTGAAATGGCATGTTAAATGGTTCCAAACCATCAAAAATAAAGCAAGCAAGGCATGCCACACTCTCATGCTCTTAAGGCCAACAAGCCAAATGCAAAGGAGCTATGAGATACAAGCCATGATCGTCCAAAACAAGCATGGACAGACCTCATGCATAGAAAAATGAGCATACAAGCTTCATGGATCTAAGCCTAAAACATGCTAGAAATAAAGGCATACAACCTAGGCATGTTAAGGGACTATTAAGGCATTACAAAGCAACTATGCAAGGCATGCAAAGAGTGCTAAAACCAACACTTAGCAATGTCATATTAGGGCATAATAAACATAAAATGCAGCCAAGACATGCTCAACAAACAACCAAACACTAGCTCCCTCAAGAGGCCAAATCTTGCCCTTTTCAAGGACATCAAGGAGAGGGGGTGGCCCTCTCCTTCTTGGGACTCTAAGGCATCATCTCCACCACTGAAATCCCTCAAGATTTCAGTGGTGAAGAGATCCTAACACTAAAGTCACGGATCTCTCACAAAATGGCACAAAAAGTGGCCTTTTAAGGCCTAAAGGTGGTCAAACCTACCCAAACCACCAAACACTCTTAACAAACAATAAAGAGGGCTTGAAAATAGAACTTTTATGTGTTAAACACTAAGCACAAAAACAGTTCTAAGCTATGCAAAAATGGAATGCAAGAATGGGGGAAAAAGGGATAATTTCTTACCCTTGATGATCAACTCCAACAATGGTGACCTTGATGCCTCTTTAAGCTTTAAACCAGCCAAGAACACCAAGAACAAGCCCTTAGCACCTCAGTTCCAAGAGGAAGGTGAAACACTAGGTGTTGGTGAGCAATAGTAAGTCACAAACACCTAGTGTACAAAACAAGAGAGAAAGAGAGAGATAGGATAGATACACAAAACCTAACCTAAAACCAGAGCTTCTCCCTCTCCTAAAATGTCTAACTCTCCAATTTTTCTCACCTTTGAGCCAAGAGAACAAGCCTCTCCTTATAGGCAGCCAAAACTTACAAGTTAAGGCATCAAAGGGCTCATCCCTCCATACACGTGTATAGAGGGGAAACTAATGCAAAAGCAAATTGCCTTAAAATATCTCATAAAGCAAGCTGAAAAGAGTCGGCAGGCAAAATGGTCATTTTGCCAAAAAGAGTGCCGACCGGCACAATATAGTGCCGATGACAACACCAACCAGCCGGTGGCCTCTAGCCAGTGCCGGTGGTGTGTGGGGATGCCTCACAAGGCATTCCCTGCCCCTCCAAGGCAAAGCACAAGTGTTTGGTGAAAAACCAGACACAAAACGATCGAGTTCGGAGGTCCTGAGGCAAGGCGCGTAGCCGAGAACTCCGGGAACTCCAAACGAACATGAACATGGATAATCACCGGGTATTCAAGCAGTGACGTCCAAGTCTTGAGGACGGTCAAAAATGGGGTGTCTACAGTAGGTTCCTCCGCTCGAGCGGATATGCAGACAAAGGTTTCCGTTCGAGCGTATACTTACCCACTCGAGCGTACTACAAAACAGTCAAAAGTGCTGGATAGGTGAAATTCACGCTCAATTGGGCGCTCAACATCCGCTCGAGCGTAAAACACAATGTCCCGCTCGAGCATAAATTACCTCGCTCGAGCAGAATGCAAAACACAACAAAATGCTAGGAGCACGATTTTCACGCTCGAACGCCAGTCACCCCGCTCGAGCGTGAGTTCAAAATCTGGAATTTCCATATTTGAACTTCAAGCTCAAAATCAAGTTTCAATGTACCAAATTCAATTCCTTTGGGCCCATTTCCTGGAAAACACTTGTAAATACATAGTATGACATGATTTAAAGATCAATTTGTAAAATCAAGGCTCAAAGGTGAGGGAATTAAACCCAAGTTCAAACAACACTTCAAGAACATGATGAATGTGTAACATGCAAGACTTTAAACCACTTTCAAGCTTTAAATACTTGCTCTACTGAGCCAATTCATCCAAAAACAAGATGAAATCATGGACTTTAACATAAACATGAACATGCATGCACCAATTGCCATGAAATCAACATCCAAATGCAAGGATATAAACATGCATGCAAAGATTAAGCTTCCATTCAACAATTTAGCACCAATTCTAGACACCACCCTGAAATGGACCATGAACCATGCAAGAACAATCTTAAATAGATCAATAAAAGGTTGAATTTTCTACCTTGGGTCCCCAATTACAAGTCTAGAAGCTCAATCAAGCAAGAACTCCTTTAATCTTCTTAATTTCCAAGCAAAACCAAGCAAAACAAAATGAAAGCCAACTCTTCTAGGTCCCTCTCTCTGTATAGTCGGTTTATGTCTCTCAAATGGCTGATGAAATGTGTTAAGGCTCACATATGTGAATCAACTAAAGGCTTAAGACTTGGCCCACTAAGTGGTAGTTTGGTAATTAGAGCCAACTATGCAATTTAGCTTATTTTAATCTAATTTAATCATACTAAATCACATTTCAGATAAATATGCCATAAAATCTTATAAATTCTAATGATCATAAAACATCAATCGATTTCAGATTCGGCCGCCGATAAGGCCTTCAAGTTGCAGTTTAAAACATAAGACATAGACAGATAATTTAACAGTCAAACAGATAGAAATGCATTAAACTAGTGCATTCAATCAGTCAGTTCAGTATTTCAGTCGATTCAATTACTTTTCATAATCAGCCTCAGTTTAGCAAAGAATCGCTGGTTAATCGGTAAATGGTGAGGGTTATTCTGATCCCTCCTTATTAAGAGTTTAGTCCTCTAAACTCGAGTTACCTTCATTCTGGAAGAAAATAGGATTCAGAGGGAACAGTTCAGGATATCTCTTGGCCATGTCATCTTCCCTTTTCCAAGTGACATACACGCCACCATCGTTTTGCCAGTCAATTTTCACTAACAGAATCTCCTTGTTTCTCAACTTTTTGATCCGTCTGTTCACAATCTGAACAGGCCGTTCCTCATAAGTGTAGTCATCACTCAGCACTACACGAGTCGGCTCTATCACGTGGAAAAGATCCCAGAGGTAGTCCCTCAACATAGAAATGTGGAACACGTTATGCATATGCTCCATTTCAAGAGGAAGTGCTACTTGATACGCCACCAGATTGATTTTCTCAATAATCTCATACGGTCCGACATATCTCGACCCTAGCCTGCCCTTGACTCCAAAACGAGTCTGGCCTTTCATCGGTGTCACTTTCACAAAAACGTGATCACCTACTTCATACTCTCTGTCTCGTCTTCTGACATCCGCATAACTTTTCTATCGGCTCTGCGTGGTTTTCAGTCTCTGTTGTATCAGTTTTACTTTCTCAGTCGTTTCATACACAATCTCGGGCCCAAGCAAAGGCCCATCTCCAACTTCTGCCCAGCAAATCAGAGATCTACATTTTCTACCATACAATGCCTCGAAAGGCGCCATACCAATACTTGAGTGATAACTGTTGTTGTAGGCGAATTCAGCCAATGGCAAATGGCTTTCCCAATTTCCTTGAAAATCAAGGACACACATTCTCAGTAAGTCTTCCGGAGTCTGGATGGTCCTTTCTGACTGGCCATCTGTTTGAGGATGGTATGCACTACTCGATCTCGATTCAAGACCCAATCTTTGTCAGAGGCTTTGCCAAAATCTCGATGTAAACTTCGAATCCCTATCAGAAACAATAGACACAGGCACTCTATGCAATCTAACAATTTCATCAATATAGATTACAGCCAATTTGTCCGCATTATAAATTGTTTTGACAAGTAAGAAGTGAGCAGATTTAGTCAGTCTATCAACTATAACCCAAATTGAGTCCATACCTTTACCGGAGCGAGGTAACCCAACGATAAAATCCATAGTGATATGTTCCCATTTCCACTCCGGTATCGGTAAGCGCTGCAGTAAGCCTGCGGGTCGTTAATGTTCGACTTTGACTTGTTGACAATGAAGACATTTCGATACAAAATCAACAATTTCCTTCTTCATTCCCAGCCACCAGAAATTCAGTTTCAAATCTTGGTACATTTTTGTATTCTCTGGATGGATAGACAGTTTTGAATTGTGGCCCTCTTGCAGAATTCTCCTTCTTAGTTCAGAATTATACGGCACACACAGTCTTCCCTGGAATTTCAATACATTATTTTCAAATTTGAAGTCCGGTTTTGGTTTAGATTCCCATTCTTCGATGATCTTTTTCAAGAAGTCATCATGTTGCTATTTCTCTTTAATCTCTTCAATCAGTGCCGGTTGAGCAAAAATAGTAGCTATTGTTCCACCTTGTTCTCGCAAAACAATCTCAATTTTAGATTTTTCAAGGTCACAAAGCAACTCTTTCTGTCCGGTGAGCAAACAGGCTAAGTTTCCAATCGATTTCCGGCTCAATGCATCGGCAACGGTGTTGGCTTTTCCCGGATGGTACAAAATTTGTAGGTCATAGTCTTTAATCAATTCTAGCCATCTCCGCTGTCTCATGTTCAGTTCTTTCTGTGTGAAGAAATATTTCAAACTCTTGTGGTCGGTATATACTTCACACGTCGCCCCATAAAGGTAGTGACGCCAAATTTTCAATGCAAATACTACTGCAACAAGTTCCAAGTCATGGGTCGGGTAGTTCTTTTCATGCGGTCTCAGCTGTCGAGAAGCATAGGCAATAACTCTCCCATTCTGCATTAAAACACATCCCAAACCCTTATGAGAAGCATCACTAAAAATGGTAAAACCATCTGTACCTGAAGGTAGAGTAAGAACCGGTGCAGTCACAAGTCGAGTTTTCAACTCTTGGAATGCTAATTCCCTTTGGTCAGTCCAGTCAAATGATATCCCTTTCTGAGTCAACTGTGTCAGTGGTAAGGTAATTTTGGAGAAATCTTTGACGAATCTTCTGTAATACCCAGCTAGTCCCAAAAAGCTTCGAACTTCTGTAACATTTTTTGGTCTAGGCCAATTTACCACTGCTTCAACTTTTTGTGGATCAACTGAAATTCCATCCTTGCTAATAACATGTCCCAAAAACATAACATGATCAAGCCAAAATCTACATTTAGACAGTTTAGCAAAAAGTTTCTATTCTCTTAGGATCTGTAGGGCAAGTCTCAGATGATGTTCATGTTCTTCTCTACTCTTGGAATAAATCAGAATGTCGTCTATGAATACAACAATAAAATCATCGAGGAATGGTTTAAAGATTCTGTTCATGAGGTCCATAAATGCAGTAGGTGCATTGGTAACTCCAAAAGGCATAACTAAAAATTCGTAATGTCCATACCTCGTTCGAAAAGCAGTTTTATCAATATCCTCTGATTTAACTTTCAGCTGATGATATCCAAATCTGAGATCAATCTTAGAAAATACTTGAGCACCCTGTAACTGGTCAAATAAGTCATCAATACGCGGTAATGGATATTTATTTTTCACAGTTACCTTGTTCAGTTCACGGTAGTCAATACAAAGTCTCAGTGAGCCGTCTTTCTTTTTCACAAACAAGACAAAAGGCCTTACGGTGAAGTACTAGGCCTGATGAACTTTTTGTCTAACAGTCCTTGCAACTGAACTTTCAGTTCTTTCAATTCGGTAGGTGTCATTCGGTATGGAGCTTTAGATACTGGCTGTGTACCTAGAATTACATCAACGGTGAACTCAATCTCCCTATCAATCAAATCCCCTGGCAAATCATCTGGAAAAACATCTGGAAATTCTCTGATTACAGGAATACTGTTCACATTAGCTTTATCATCAGTAGGTACAGTCAATACATAACACAGATACCCTTTACACCCCTTCTTAATTAATTTACAGGCTTTCATGGATGAAATTAGATACGGGGGAGGTACTACTCCAACCCCATTAAACACAAATTTGGGTAAACCAGGTGGATGAAAAATCACTTGTTTAGTTACACAGTCAATAGTAGCATGATATTTTTGTAACCAGTCCATCTCCAATATTATATCAAAATGGTCAATATTCAATGGCAGTAAGTCGATATACAGATGCATATCCCCAACAATAATTTCACATGCAGGGTACATATAAGCACAAGTCACAGATTCCCCGATAGGTGAAGATACAGCTAACAAGTAATTCATGGGTTCCAATGGTCTATTCAATTTTTGCGAAAAAACATGCGAGACATATGAATGTGTAGACCCCGAATCAATCAGAATATAAGCATTTTGAGTACAGATTGAGAGAATACCTGACACAACTGTCTCGGTATTCCGCACATCTCCCGGTACCAGTGCGAACACTCGGCCCTGCCTCATAGGCTCTTTTCCAGTCGCTTTAGGGTTGGGTTTTGGTGGGGCAGTTGATGTTGCTGCGCTTGGTGCAGCTTTACTATGGCCCTGAGGAGTGGAAGGGCAATCTTTGACCATGTGACCCACCTTGCCACATCTATAACAAGCACCAAAAATTTTATAACAAACTCCCTTATGGTTCTTACCACATTCAAAACAGGGCGGTATGGAACGGTTCCCTTGATTAGAAATAGTCGTTGACCCCGTATTTTGCTTTTTGTTCAACGGGTTGTTTTTGCCTTTCTTGAATTTAAAACCCTGCCTTTTACCACGCCATTCAAACACTGGTGTTTCAGTTCGTTTCAATGCCTCGATGTTCGACTCAACCATTAATGCTCGATCAAGAACATTTACATAGTTTGGTAGCTTTAAAACATTTATTCTGTCAAGGATTGCAACATTAAGGCTGCCTTCAAATTTCCTGGCCTTCTTGTAGTCAGTGTCCACCATATGTGGTGCATATCTAGCAAGTTCGGTGAACTTCGTTTCATACTCGGCTACCGACATGGTGCCTTGTCTCAGTTGTTCAAACTCAGTCACTTTTCTGTCCCTGACACATTGAGGGAAATACTTTTCGAAGAAGGCTCCTTTGAATTGAGCCCAAGTCATAATGGTGTTGGCGTCACGGACTAGCATCCACCACCTTCTTGCCTCTTCTTGCAAGGTAAAGATGGCCAACAATACTTTATGTGCTTCAGAGCACGGGAACACTTCAAATAACTTTTCTGTTTCAAGAACCCATGCTTCAGCCTTTAAGGGTTCAAAGCCTCCTTGAAAGGATGGCAGTTTCATCTTGCTGAATTTCTGTGTTAGAGCAATGATGTCATCATTCACATTATGTTCCGGCTGTACCGGAGGAGGTGGGGGCTGTTGGTTCTGTTGTTGCTATTGCCTTAAGGCTTCAGTCAGTAGTTCAATAGTTCTTTCCAGTCTTACCATTCTGGCTTCGGATGATTCAGTTTCATCAGTAGTTCTCGCATTATCCATTTCACTATATGCAACATAATAATAATAAACGTAGGAAATTGCATACTTTAAACATATTAACATAAGCAGTTATACGTTTAAACACATTAACACATATTCATGTCATGTCCACACACACTTTTCATGCTCATGTGATGCCCTAATTGCTTTTCTAGAACACTTTATAGCTCATTTGGATACGTGTGTGCGGTATAACTCGTGGTTAAGTATCGCTCTGATATCACGCTGTCACGACCCAAACCCGCCCTTATGGGTTTAGCACCGTAACCGGCCAGTAATCCGTGATTACCGAAGGCCTGCTTAACAGAAGAACAGTAAAACAGAGTACAAGGGTTGGCAGAAGCCAAAACAGTAATTTAAACAATGTCCAATGAGCTGTGACAGCCTGTATGCAAAAAGACTTTTCATAACATATATACTATCAGTACCAAAATAGTAAGTATAGTATTTACAATCATCCAGGACAGGGACTTAATCCCTGTTAAAACAGTACAGTAATAGTCTATACAGTCTATACAAAACAGAATAGAATGGGGGAACTAAAACACCCCAAAGCCGTAGCTTGAACAGGCTCAGAACCTCACAGTGAGGCACAGTGGTTGGCTTTGACAAAAGGAAGTCTAACCAACGCTCCTAGCTTCGGTCTGGTGCCTGGACACCTACATATATATATATATAAACAGTGAGCTAAAGCCCAGTGAATAACATAATGCGTAAAGAGGTTAAGAATGAATGTCCTTTCAGTATTGAAAACAGTCAATTGATTCAGTATATCAGTCATTCAGTCATAACAGTCATATGTGGTACATCCATTAGCAGAACAATACAGTAAACAGTAGGTCTTGAAAGACCGAGCAGTCAATGATGGCCATTATAACAGTAAACAGAAGTTCCGAGATAGGAACTAACAGAGATCTCTGTAACAGTAACAGTAACAGTAACAGTAACAGTAACAGTAGTTGCTAAGGATGCCACAATACAGTTCAGAATAGAGGACATACATTCATTCAGTTAACAGTACAGTTTAACCATTCAGAAGATATTCGTATTTGAACATATCTTTACGCAGTTGTTACTCATAGAGTTCTGGGCTACAGATAAGCTAGAGCGCGTCCTCAGATGCCAACCCTACACAGTTACAGATTGAACACACACTAAGCTACACAGTTGGGAAAATAATAACTTAATCCCTAATTTACCTCGGTGTGGTTCTACATCTATATCATCATTAAGATGCTTAAACTAGGCCTAAAAATGCCTAGGATGGGATGAGGATGCAAAGATGCACTTTAAAAGCATTTTTAGAATTTTCAGAAAACAGGGATCCCGCTCGAGCGTAGGTTACTCCGCTCGAGCGGACATGCAGACAAAGGTTTCCGCTCGAGCGTATACTTACCCGCTCAAGCGTACTACAAAACAGTCAAAAATGCTGGATAGGTGAAATTCACGCTCAATTGGGCGCTCGACACCCGCTCGAGCGTAAAACACAATGTTCCGCTCGAGCGGAATGCAAAACACAACAAAATGCTGGGAGCACGATTTTCACGCTCGAACGCTAGTCACCACGCTCGAGCATGAGTTCAAAATCTGGAATTTCTATATTTGAACTTTAAGCTCAAAATCAAGTTTCAATGTACCAAATTCGATTCCTTTGGGCCCATTTCCTGGAAAACACTTGTAAATACATAGTATGACATGATTTAAAGCTCAATTTGTAAAATCAAGGCTCAAAGGTAAGGGAATTAAACCCAAGTTCAAACAACACTTCAAGAACATGATGAATGTGTAACATGCAAGACTTTAAACCACTTTCGAGCTTTAAATACTTGCTCTACTGAGCCAATTCATCCAAAAACAAGATGAAATCATGGACTTTAACGTAAACATGAACATGCATGCACCAATTGCCATGAAATCAACATCCAAATGCAAGGATATAAACATGCATGCAAAGATTAAGCTTTCATTCAACAATTTAGCACCAATTCTAGACTCCACCCTGAAATGAACCATGAACCATGCAAGAACAATCTTAAATACATCAATAAAAGGTTGAATTTTCTACCTTGGGTCCCCCAATTACAAGTCTAGAAGCTCAATCAAGCAAGAACTCCTTTAATCTTCTTAATTTCCAAGCAAAACCAAGCAAAACAAAATGAAAGCCAACTCTTCTAGGTCCCTCTCTCTGTATAGTCGGTTTATGTCTCTCAAATGGCTGATGAAATGTGTTACGGCTCACATATGTGAATCAACTAAAGGCTTAAGACTTGGCCCACTAAGTGGTAGTTTGGTAATTAGAGCCAACTATGCAAGTTAGCTTATTTTAATCTAATTTAATCATACTAAATCACATTTCAGATAAATATGCCATAAAATCTTATAAATTCTAATGATCATAAAACATCAATCGATTTCAAATTCGGCCGCCGATAAGGCCTTCAAGTTGCAATTTAAAACATAAGACATTAACAGATAATTTAACAGTCAAACAGATAAAAATGCATTAAACTAGTGCATTCAATCAGTCAGATCAGTATTTCAGTCGATTCAATTACTTTTCATAATTAGTCTCAATTTAGCAGTAATCAGTGGTTAATCGGTAAACAGTGGTGAGGGTTGTTACATAATCCCCACATCCGAAGAGCTATGTGAGTGGTATTTTTAATAAAGCTATGTTCTAACGTTTGATAAAAGCTTTGCTTGTTTCGTTTTGGAAAAGTATTTGTTCAAGCATGAATGATTATCCCTAATTTTTGTATCAAGTATTATGTTCGTTTTGATGACATTCTTGGAAAGTCCGTAGTGCTAGGGGACTATAATGCAACTAGTGCGTTTGTTTTGAAAAGTCCTTAGTGCTAGGGGACTATAATGCAACTAGCACCCTTGTTTGAGATATCTCCTTTGTCTTGCCACCGACGGTTTACCGCGTGGGTTTGTCCGGAATGTCATCCCTTGTATTATGTAGATGCTAGTAAGCATCCCTTGAAGATTTGAAAGACTTGATAGATGAACTTGATTCATCCCATGTTTGTACAAGTTATGCTATGTATCGTTTTAATAAAGATCTTGGATATCATTCATTCAAACCTTTATTACTAATATCATTCACTGAGTATCCAAGCTCACTCTCTCTTTATATATATGTAGGTGACGAGCAAGAAGGCGGTGACGCCTAGTCGATTATTTGCAAGATGTTTTTGGATTCATATTTTGTAGTATCTTGAAGATTATGCTTCTTGGCTTGGTAGTTTATTTCTTTTGTATATGTCGGCTTGAGAAGCCTTTTGATCAAGATGTATTATGTACTTATTTTATTTGTATTCAAGTTGTAAGACCATGTTAAGATGTATGTCATTTCATTTAATCTATGCACAACTCTTATGGACTAATTAGATTTAAATTTATTGCTTCCGCACATGTAAGCCCGATATGTATACTCTGATTGTGTGTGACCTTGCAAACAGGCCTTTGGTAATCTCGGATTACTGGCCATCATGGCACCATTCTACTAGGGGCGGAATGGGGTCGTGATAGCCAGTAATGATCATATTATACAGAAACAAGGTAATAAAACCAACAAAAGTGTGAAAGAGAAACAAAGCAGAATCCTAGACATAAGGATAAAACCCAAGCTAAGTAACAGCTATTTGAGAACAGTCATACCAAGCACAGGAAGACTGTTTCTAACCATAAAGAGCACAGCGAAGACAACACACCTGTCTAGAAGAATTAGGAAGACCATGGAGATGACGCACGTAGACCTCATCAGCGAGATAACCATTTAGAAAAGCATTCTTAACATCCATCTGATAGAGAGGCCCATGATGAACATCAGCCACATAAATCAAGGTATGGACAATAGTCATCTTGGTGACAAAAGTTTCCTTATAATCAATACCATACTCCTGTCAGAAACCTTTGGCAACCAGATGAACTTTGTAATGCTTGATGGAACTATCAGAATCAGTCTTAACTTTATAGACCCATTTGCACCCAACCAGATTTTTGTCAGTAGGGAAAGGAACCAGCTCCCAAATAGTAGTCTTCTGTAAAGCGGACAATTTAGTCTCCATAGCTTGAATCCAATTAGGATCTTGACAGGCCTCCTTGTAGGACTGGGGTTCTAAAAAAGAATGAACAACAGACATGAAGGTACTAAAATTTATTAAAATTTCATTTACTTGTTCATGTTATTGTGCATATCTCTTACGAAACCAATAAAAAGATTTGTAGTTATTAAATTATTCATATGACAAAGTTTATCATTGTATTCCTATAAAGCATGGGTACTTCGACAAACGTGCCATACGACTGGGTACTTATCGGGTATCCATACTTTATATGGTACTTCTGCATACATACTGAGTGCACGAAACATATACCCAAAATTTTCTTTTTAATTTTTGCCATTTACAACCAAGTCGTACCTCAATCGAAGTAGCATTTTTTCTTGACATAGAGGTAATTAGTTTCATTGGATATTTTTTATTGTTATTATGCTTAGCATGAATTAAGCTATTGTTTGTAATTTATTTAATATAATGACATTTAATTTTGGTTTAGACTTTTGCTTTTGGCATTAAAATATGAATTGGATTGTAACAAACTAAATCATTCAACTAATAAGTTTTGCATTACTCCAAATTATTGATAATTATTTTTTTATGAAGGTACCTAGCCGTACCTTTACCCTATTTTTTTTTTATAATAATTTTACCGTATTGATGTACCCGTATTGTACCAGTACTTGTACACCTATAGGTGTATTCAAATGTTAACTCTCTCTATCTCTCCTTGTATGTCTTTGAAAATTAGTAATTCTTGATTTTATTTTTTTTTTTTGCGTAAAAGTAATTATTATTATTATTTTTTAATGTTTTAAAGAAGTAAAGTCAAACAAACCTATAGATTTGCGATTTCTAGAACTTTATAGAATTCATTATGTTTCTAACATTCCACCCAATTGTTGTTCTAAAGCTTAGACATATTCAATCAATTATATTTGCGATCCTTAATTTTCAATTTTGTCAACTAGTTTCCTTTTTAGTGTAACAAAGACTTGTCTTTCTATTACCTTTTGAGAACCATATAGATTTCCTTCTCATGTTAATAATAATAGTAAAATACTAATTACTAATTATTCTTTTTGCTTTACCCATCTTTTCTTCATTGTAGATAAATTATCCTGTGAGAAAAAATTCCAAATTTTCCAGCCTTGAAGTAGGGGTAAAAGATTAATTGCCTGAACCGGACCGACCAATTTTCGGTTTGTTTTTTATCTTTTTCAAACAGTCGGTGGTTCGGTTTGTGGTTTTTCAAATATTCAACCAAACTAGACTGGTCTGCAATATCATTAAGGTCTTCCTTCCATCCTGGCCGTCCGCGTGTGCTCATCACTCATATTAGCCATCCACTTGTCTATTCCACATAACGAAAGAAAAGGCTCCATATTTATTCACTCTCTCACATTTTGTTCATCTCCTTCTTCTTCTCAATTCTCTAACTTTCTTCAGAACTCTCTCTCACATCACACCCTTCACCATCACTCTCTCACGACCATCACCCATCGGCAATTCGGGGTGTAGTAGCGAAATCAACTTAAGTATTCACAAACATAGTCTTGGTGGGTGGGTGCAGCGAAATCGACTCAAACAACCTATAAAGTAATTTTCAGGTTCTTATTTCAAAATCCTAATTTTGAAACCCCTTTTTGATTTTGAAAACCCTTTTGATTTTCAAACCCTGATTTGTGAATTTGTGAGTTTGAAACCTTGATTTATGAATTTGTGGATTTGTGAGTTTGATGAATTTATTCAAGATGTTATTTGTGAATTTCTGAATGGAAAAATTTGTGTAAATCACATTCAAGAAAATGGTTGTTTACTTGGTGGAACTTGTGTTTGTTGCCTAAAACCGTAACAATCGCACCAAACCATATGGCATAGTTTGGTCCGGTTTATATGTTTATCTCGGTGTTACGCCCTCAAAATATGATACCAATAAGCCATTCATAAGATCTATGAACATAATGAAAATGTTCTACTAACATTCATCAGAGTTTATATTACAAAAGGTATTACATGCATTACACTTTCATAAATGTTCATTCTGAAACAACAACATATAACACTAGTTGATAACAACAAAATAAATGCCCTGCAGGCTTACATCTTACCAAGATATAACTTGGTTACAACAAAAGAAATAGTCCTAGCTCTATACATATAAAGCCCTAGGCTTGAATAAACATTTAACACAAAACAAAAAAACAAATGGAGCCTTCAGCCCCTAAACCTCCCAAGCTATGTCCTTGGAGACGGCGTGTCACCTGTACCTGAAAATGGTTTCCCAAGTAGGGTAAGCCAAAGTCCAGTAGAGATATACTAAAATAGTATGTGAGATTTAACTAAGATATAAGCATAAGATAAATGGGCAATATTCATAACCAACACATATTCTTTCCAGGACCATTCAATATAGAGAACCATACCTCAATCCATTTCCATTAATCCATTTCGGATTAATCTATTTACCAAATTCATTATCATCTAATCAACCAAAATGAGACTACAACTCAATGGTTTACAAGTCGATACATTCATCAATCCAACACTTCTATTTTCTTGCCATTTTACGGAATTCACATCCGAGCGAATCGACACCCATATATATAAGCTTTCGAGACTTTCACTCTGGACATTCCGGCCAACTTAATTTTCAATAGAGTCCATCCCCTATCTCTTCCCAAACAATGATACATATTCAATGTATTTAAAAACGTTGTCATATATAATGACTATCCAAATCACATATTTAATGGTTTAATCAAACCGTCATATTCAATGACATAATTCAAATGATTAGTTTCAATTCACCTAATTCTCATGTAGTTATTACAACAATCACAGCTATCCTCCCTTGATAGCCCAAAATAGATATTCAATCTATCGAACAGATAATTTATCAAATTTACATAGGTGAGTGACTTAACAAATCCAACTACACCAATCATTTATACACCCTTCCAATTTCATATTTCCCACATCAATTTCATTATTTATACAAAATAATTTATTTAATACAAATTAGGGCAAGTTTCTCCCTTTTTTTCCAAATATTAACCCCAAGACCCAATTTCACCAATTATACTCAAGTAACATCATCCTCAAGACCTTACATATATATATGGAGCCCAAAGTAGAAAACCACTCTTTCAAAATTCAAACCCAAACCCTAGTTTCACCCAAATCCTCCCAAATTCCACCATTTATACCAAATGACCAATACCTAGGTTAAAATCCATATTAAAGAGCAGAATATCCCTACCTCAAGTGTAGAAGCTCAAAGGAAGAATGGAAGAAGCCTCCAAGATGTCCAAACTCGATTTTGCTCGGATGAAATAGAAGCCCACAAGATGCTCTATCTTTTTAATAAAGGGACAAGGTTAAGAGATCCCCAAATCAAGGTGCATTTATAGAGAGAGAGAGAGAGAGAGAGAGAGAGAGTCGGATTAGGGTTCTTAGGGAAAAAGAAGATCAAAAGTGATATAAAATCACCCTGCTGCGAACTGATATATGCGATCTCCGCTCGAACGACCAAACACAACAAGTGGCCTCGCTCGAGCGCATGAAACGTCACTCGAGCGTAAAATGCAAAGCTTCAAAAATATCACAAACGCACACGCTCACTCGAACAAAGCACTTTACCTTCTCAGAAATTCTGCATCTGGAAAGAAACCTGAGGACTCTCAATTCTTGCTCAAGCACAAGAAACCTCGCTCGAGTGAAGAAGCAAATTACCCAAGGCTGGCTCGAGCGCAAGAAGCCAAAATCTGGGTAACAACAATCTAGACCAACTAACAACCAACCTGTTCCAAACATGCCCAACAAGTTCCAAAACTCAAATACAAAGAGTCAAAGGGGGAAAACAAGACATGGACACAATATTCAACCACGGAACCCAAGTCGGGGACACAATGAAGTTCAGGGCAAAATCGGGATCGCTATACTCGGTCTGTTCGGTTTCCAAAATTAAAAAATCAAATCAATCAGTTTGGCCCAAAAACTAAAAAGAAAGGGGCCGAACAGCACCGATTTCACCCCTACCCTGAAGTTGTTTTCCTAACTATGAACCACTGTAGGAAAATTTATTTATGTGTGCAAGGATGGACCTAGAGGGGGCGATCGTCCCCCTTACGATTTCAAAAACACCATTTATTATAGTAGTATTATCATATGTTACACGGACTCTTCAAAATAAATCAAATACCTGTGTCGGACACCCAACACATGGACAAGGGTATGAGATATTTGTCGGATACTTTTCAACGAATACTTCTTATATAATTGTATATAACACTATTATTATACATATATAATGTTGTATAATTGCTATAAATGTCTTTTTGACACTATAAGTTACATATAGTACAATTTTCTCACATACTTGATTAAAAATATAAAAATATGACTTTTTTTTTACTGAGTCCATATACCTTTAAATTTATGATTTGATGAGTCCAACCTCTAGATACATACCCGCACCGGCACCTGACACCCATACCTGAGTTCATATAACATAGGTATTAGCTACAATTATTTACATATCATAGAGACTCGCCCCCTCTACGTTTTTCTACTTTTAGAAAAAATTTAAGTGGTTGTCACTCTATGTATATGAAACATAGGATCAAAATATAATATTAAAAAATGGACAAAAATAATAAAAAAATTTCTTTGTTATAACTATTGTTAGTTACAAGTCCAAGCTTCTAAAGAATTGAATAATGTATTAGCTAATTACTTAATCATGTTTATTGAGAAAGACATTGTACAAGATTTTAATATCGATTATATCATAGACATTTTTAATGACATGAACTAATGTCAAGTACAAACAACTCAAGATGCCTCACTTTAATATATAGATTGTTTTATAGTTGCTATTTTTTTGTAACTAAATATGGATACAAAAAAATGCTATTTATATATATTTTAATCTTATTTTCACGTTTTAAACTTGTAGAAATTGATACTATAATTCATACTTTCTTTTTAAAAATTTTGTTAGTATATATATGTTTGCCCCCCTCCCCCCCCCCCCCCTCCCCAAAAAAATATGAAAATCCTAGGTCCGTCCCTGTATGTGTGGAAGGAAAAAGAATGGGGAGGAAAGAAACATGGATGATAATGGACCAAAAATTAATGTGCAATTAGTTTTTCACTACTTCTATTCATACATAGTTGGCAAGGCCTTGAGCAAGGTAAGGCAAGCGTGAGCAAAGAATAGAAACACACGTCATATTGTTGAAGGGATTGCGTTTAGGAACCATGCTCCAGTCCACTTGGTTATAAATAAGTTTACTAAAATATCCCAACCGATTTTGATATTATCTACTTTTTGCTTTATATAAAGAAGAGTATAAGGGATTCTGCCTCATTTGGCTCTCTCATTCTTTCCTGTTACCTTGCCACCTTGTCACCTCCTTGCCGCCTCTTTGCCGCCACATTCTTTTACCTGATATCCTAAGGTGCCGTCTTTCTCTTGTGCCTCATTTGGCTCTCTCATTCTCTCCTATTACCTTGCCGTACTCTTTTACCTGATATCCTAAGGTGACGTCTTTCACTTTTTTGCCTCATTTGGCTCTCCTATTACCTCGGTGCCTTGTCGCCTCACTGCTGCTGCACTCTTTTACTTTATATCCTAAAGCAACGTCTTTCTCTCTTTACAAGTTGCTAGATATCATTCTTGTGGGCTAACTTTAAATTAGTAATAATTAAGTATTTTATTTTAGCAATTCAGGGTTTTATAATTTTTTCCCTTAAATTTCTATTATTTTTCAAATTATCATATTTGTTGCAATGAAGGATTTTACTCCTAGGAATTCATGATTTTATTATTTTACCCTTATATTTTTGTGATTTTTCTAATTTATCATGTTCATCTATAGATCTCTGTAATTGCTTTTTTAAGATTTTAGTTTTTGGGTTAGATATACGAATGTAGATAAGATCAAGGTTGAATAGGGTTATAATCAAAGGATAGGTTTGAATCATCAAACCTACCAACACAAGGATTGGCAGTTCATACTTGGAATGGTAAAGATAAAAGAAATCCATCTCATATGTGTTTGGTCAAACTCTAGGAAGCACAAGTGTGGGTATGGGTACGTTATGGGTACGTCAATACGCCAAAACCTAAAAAACGTGAGATATGGTTATTGTTGGGTATACCTCCTTATTGGAGTGTGGGACCCAATTGATTTTGGAAAAAGAGTTTAATTTGATTTAGTATTAATTATAATATATTTTTATATATTATATTTAATTTGAGGAGACCCAATCCAATTTGGAAACAACTAAGGTTTTGATAAAAAAAAACCCTAGATGCACAATATATGCTTGGTATTGTTTTTTCCCAAAAACAAAAGGAGGCAGCCGTATAACTCTAGAATAGTAGCACACCTTTTTTGATCATGATTTAGTGGGTTTGACTTTGTCAACCAAGAATTGGGGTCTTCATTTGTTGCTCGGTTTTGAAGCGGCTGATTCGGTGTTTGATGTAGATTTGGTTCGTTATTTTGGATTTTCTTCAATTCTGGTTTTGAAGATTTTGGGTCATCTATTTGGTGAGGTCTTTCCTCTTGTTTATTTGTGATTATTTGGAATTCACCTAAGGGTGGTTTTGTGAGACCATTAGTGTCTCGTTTGTAATCGTTTGGAACTTATTTGGTTGATAGTGGAATCGGATTTCGATCCCGTGAACGTATCTCACATTGAGGGAACCACATAAAATTCTTGTGTTGCCTTTGATTTAATTTTTCCGCATTAGTTTTTATTCCCATTGATTGATTTACTTGTGGGGAATCACATTGATTTTCCCTAACAGTTATTGTGGAATATTTTTATAATTGTAGTAGTACATGATATATAACAATTAAAAAATCAAACGCAAAAAATAATTAAAATATTTTCGTAATGGTAAAAAAAATAACCCCAAATTTTTTTATAATTGCAAAAATACTCTACATTTAAAAAAAAAAAAATAGGCACAATATAATTTTTAGCACTCTTATATTTAAAAATAAAATTTTAAATTCATGCCCTTACGTACCCATGTCATACCCAAAGTATTTCACGTACGTACCGGACATGTATTTCGCATACCCGGTATCTAAGAAGCATAGACACTTCTAAGAAGTAAGAATGTGATGTATCCGTGTCGAACACCAACACTCCTCAAATACTCTCGACCATGTGCACAATGCTCTTTTTCATTTTTGTAATTTAGAATAAAAATCTTAATTTCAAACCATACCGTATCATATCATATAGTATCATATTCGTGTCTATGCTTCATAGCCCAGTATGCATACTTGTACTGGGTAAGTCCCTGGTACTCGTATGGTAATAATACTTGTGTTTCATAGGTTAAACCTAATAAGAATACATCTATTTTCTTTCCAAACTATAAATGATAGGATTTTAACCCTAGTGTGTTTGCACTGTACCCCTAAGTTACCACACAACTAAGACATCTGTTTCTAATAGGAATACTTCCAAGATATAATTATAGTCTACAAAGTTGTTGAATAGATTTTCTATGTAGAATGATGTAGTAGTGGCATTTTTGTGAATAAAATGTAATTCATGGTCCTTTTGTTTTAAATATGTAACTATTATGCCAAAATCATTTTACATGTGTATTTTTTTTCATAGCTTCTATTTGTGTGTCACTACCTATATTTATCTTCTTTAAGATTTTATTTAATTGTCTTTCCAAACATAGGACGAGGTCATCTATCTAGATTTATGTAAAACCCAACTTGTTTACATCTTAAGGTTTGATAGTTTGGTTGGATTCATTATATTTCTTTACTTGATAAAGCTAAGGGTAAAAAGTAATTCATTTTTTTCTTGAAGGCATATCCAAAATGCTGTTTGCATATTTAGATACCTTTTGTTTTGAAACATCCAAACAATTTCAGGGAGACCTACTATTAATGACAAGTAATTGAAACATCATACAAGATTAGAATCCCTCAACTTTGAGATATCTTCCTATTAGCCAAAAAAAAGAAGTGGTTTTTTCTACATTTGTAGAAGATCAAAAGGGGGATTATTATATTCAAGGCAATAAATGACAAACTTATTACAATTAGGTCCATTAAATAATTTTTTTTTCTCTAAAGTCTATGTGTACAAATTTATTTGTAAAAAGTCAATTTTGACCAAACACACTCCTTTCCCAGACCTACTCTCCATCCAGCCCTCTCTGTCACAACAAATTTCTCTTCTCTGCCCGACAGTTAGTGCTCCATTATGCCTTCCCCTGATGTAACTGCATAATAAGACAACAAATGTGTTGATATATAATATTCTAAATTGGGGTATGTATAGGTCTAAGAATATGAATTCAAATCATCTAGAGTATACAACATATTGAATTTTATGACTGAAAAATGATTAGATTCAGTAGATTTTATGTTTTTCATACCTTTTATATGCTGTCATGCTAGAGAAGAGAACATTTTTGGCTCATTGATCTGGTTACATATCAAGGTAAAGAGTCGAAACATGACCCAAAATGTCATATCAATTCAAGCAAAGAGTTCTGACACTGTCAATGAATTTATAGCCAAGATTCCTCAAGGGGTGTTAGCGAGCATCGTTGGGGAACCAGCTCTATTTCTGGAGGAGACTAGGCTTATGGGTGACAAGGCTTTAGCCTATTATGATCTCCATTCAGGATCTTTTCTCACACTGGAACGTGTTATCCAAATTCACGTGGTGATTTCGTGCAAGCAAATAGTTAAGGTGAACCTGAAGGCATCAGATCCTATAGCAATCCTGGTTTTGACCAGTCTTTTTGTAGTGTTCCGGGCTCGGGTTGGTATGGTTTTGAACGGTGTTACGTATCTTAGTTTCCTGTATTCCCCTTATTTTGGTTATCGGGTTGTAGCGGTGTGTTTGGAACAGGTAATGTCTCATGTTTATATCGGTCGTAGCGTATCTTTCATGTTTTGCCACTTCGCTGACTATGTCAAGGATCGAGCTGCCTGGTCAGCTCGCGGGGGTCCAGGGGGCAGCGCTCCTTGGCGGGTCCGAGGGCAGCGCCCTTGAAGCAAAAATACAAAATGCATTCGAAGTTGCTTGTTCGCTTGAGCGGCCGTTTATGCAATCGAGCGGTGAATGTTTGGTTCCAGAAGTTTGACCTGTCTGCAAAAGTACTGGAAAGGTGTATATGACGCTCGAGCAGGGCTTTCTATGCTCGAGTGGACCATGTTATATCAGTTCGTGAATCTAATATTTCATATCACTTTTGTATATCTCTCTAAAAACATTTTCTCTTCCTTCTCTCTACATTTCTCTACATAAATTAGATTTTAAAAAAAACCTTGATTTCTCAAGATCTATTTGAGTTTTGCCATTGTTTCTTCATCAAAGTGGGTTATCATCTTGAGGGCTTCGTTGTGTGCAGTGAAGATCGAGTTTAGGCATCGTTGATTTTGGGGTTTCATCTCTATTCTTCTTCAAACTTGAGGTAGAGATTTTCTTTGAGTTATATATATATATTTGCAAGATCTAGATGATTTTCGAAATCATCCTTTGATAGCTTTTGAAAATTGATTGTTGATTCAAGAAGTTGAGCGATTTTGAAAGTGGGTTTGTCTCTTGTTCTTTTAAAATGATCTTATGGGTTTTGATCTTCGTTGATTGAAAAAAAGATGGTTTTGGAAAGCTTTCTTTCAAAAGATTTGAGTTAAATAGTTTTGGTGAGAAAACCTAGAAATTGGGAATTTTTAAAAGAGATTGAAAATCCATGAATGATATTGTTATATTTATTTTGTGTGTCAAAATAAATGGATATTTAGAAAATTTCTTATTTATATTCATATAAATGATGAATTTCATGGAATATGAGAATTGTTGTTCATTTTGAAAATTATTATTCAAAACGTTGAAATAGTCTTGAAATGACTAATTGTTGAGGATACTTGAGAAGAGGGAATTGTGTTATTCCTTGGATAATGAATTGGAATAAAAATATTTATATTCATCTTGTGAAATTGGCATATCAATTCATTTGATTACATTAAACTTTGAAAGTTGATTTGAAAACTTGCATTGAGAAAAGAATGTTGAGAAACAAATTTTCATGGAATGGTTTTGGGGTAAATACGTTGGTAAGTCTTGATAGGTGGTGTAGATGATATTGAATAAGTTGGCCTGAGAGTTTGGGGTGAAAGACTGAAAACCCGCGCCGATAGGTGTGGAGCCTTCCAGTTAATACCGATAAAAATAACAATTTGGTAGTACTTGTATAGTCTACTTGCAGACACCGGCCTAGGGAGTACCAGAGTTGTATTTACCGCCCCTTGAATTAAATTGTTAAGTTTTGAACAATGGACATTTTATGCATCATTGAGCATGATGGTTTTCAAATGATGAAGATATGATTTATTTGCAAAAAGACATAGCATGGCATGTGCATTCATCTCTTGAGACTTGTATAAAATGTATATACTTTGTTAAGGATTTCGTACTGGGCTTTATGCTCACTCTACGGGATTTTGTGCATGAAAAGATGTGGTGATTCCGCCTAACTAAAGGCGAGGAAATATGTGTTGAGAGTACAAGGCTCTCATTTTGCTGTAACTCTGTTTGTAAGCCAAGGGCAGTATTCGTGTGGGTTTGAATAACCATTTTGTGTAACCAGCCCTAAGCCTTGGAAACTTGTAAACCCTTGGAGGTATCTATTTGTTTATGTTATTTTGATTTGAAGTGAATGTATTATCGCTTGAAGACTATTTGTATCATGTAATGCAAGTGTGGGGATTTATTTTTAGTTTTACTTTAAAGAACCATGCTTATCATATTATCATTTGAGTATAAAAATTGGGGCGTTACAGATCCCATCTATCGAATGAAGGAGAAGATTGAAAAGACGTGTGGCATCCCCGATGAACTGCAACAACTGACTTATCGTGGAGATGCGGTGGATGACATGTTGAGTGCTGAGCAGTGTGAAGAACTGCTGGATAGCATTTAGGTTCTCAGGTGGAACTGGGCTGGTAAGACTTGGTCTTTCTTCTGGCCATCCTATATGCATGTGTAGTGTGATCAATCCAGGTAGCTTAATTGCAAAAGTAACTATATAGTATATGAAAATAAAAGGTAACAAAGTCTCTTTTTTTTTTAGAGGGGAGGTAACAAAGTCTCTTTGACTTTAAGTAACTTTAAGTAATTTCTAGTTTCAATATGTAATCAAAACATAAAATAGGTCTACTCTTTTTGTTTTGGAAATGGTGTAAATATGTTATGTGTTAATTGCTTGGTTAGTGCAGGATACATTTTGCTTGGTTTGTTTGTTTAAATACGTTAATTGCTTGGTCTGTTTCTCATTATTATACTAGTAATTGTGCGCATGTGTTCACGTGGTATTTTTTTCCCCATCATATTTATTATTCATTAAAGTTCCTATATGCATGTGTAGTATGATCAATCCAAGTAGCTTAATTGCAAAAGTAACAATATAGCATATGAAAATAAAAGGTAACAAAGTCTCTTTAAGAGTGACGTTAAGTAACTTGAAGTAATTTCTAGTTTCAGGTAATCATAACATAAACTAGCTCAACTCTTTTTGCTTTGGAAATGGTGTAAATATGTTATGTGTTAATTGCTTGGTATGTTTATATAAATACATGCTGTGTCAATTGCTTGGTATATTTATATAAATACATGTTGTGTCAATTGCTTGGTATGTTTCTCATTATTATATTAGTAATTGTACACGTGCGTTGCACGTGGTATTTTTTTTTTCCCATCATATTTATTGTTCATAAAAGTTAAATATTTTATGAAGTTTAGTTTTATCTGTTATAAAGAATGTTTTTCAGGAATTTACATTTTTATGTAGGCATGTTATTGTGCCTGCGAAGCAAAAGCGATATTGACGGTTAATAATTGAACTTAATCTCTGGCATTGATGTGTCCCAAGACGAACTTAATTTGATAAAGTATCTATTGAAAAATGCGGAGGTCTTGACAAAGATGACAATTAGGAATGTAATTTCAAGCATGGAAGAAGATAATGAGTTTCTTAAGGAACTTGTCATGGCTCCTAGATGTTCAAATACCTGTCAAATTGAACTTGTTTGAGAATTCATTGATCAAGGTTTCAGGTGGCATTTCTTCTGGAGGTATGTGCACTTATTTTGTTGAAAGTGAATGAGTTGGTTGACCCACATTTGGCCCATGGAGATAGTTGTTAGCTTTTGGTTCCAAAATCTATGCTTTGAATTCCAATTCACTACTCAGACTACATTCGAAATTCTGCAGAGATTGATCTTCATATATATATATAAAGATAAATATGTGTTTTCCTGTACTTCCTTTGAAGTTGTTACTATCTTACACTGTAGAGAGATGTGAACATGTGACATGTGACTTTGTTTAATTGTTAACTTACATGGCTTCAGTGATATATATATACATATATATGCTTTATAGTTTTCTCCTCTTCTCTTTGCAAGTCTTGTGTTGGCATCATGTATATTACTTTTGATCTTGGATGGGTGGTGTTCGAGTTTTGACTGAAGGATAAGAAGATTGGGAAGCTACATATATAGTGGAGTGGAGCTACAACATTTCAAGTGCTTGGTAATGATTGTGAATATAGTTGGTTATAATTTATAGCTTCCTTGTTTGTCTTTATGCTTCCAATGGTTTTTCCTATGTAATTTGGATCTGAGAACTCTTATTTGTGTTTGTTATTCTCTTTGAATGAAGTTATTATTTTGCCCCAAAAAATTTTAAAAAAAAAACTATACATAAGATGCCACATCAATTCATATATCAAATTATACAAAATAAATATTTTTTTTCTTTTCAAAAGAAGCAAAAATAACATTTTATGTGGTAAACCTGATGGCCGAAGAGCTCAGAAGAATAAGCATGAGGATGAGCTCTTTGTATCTTTTACTCTTTTAAATATTCCACCAAGAGAGGTGAAAAATCTAGAAACCCCCTAGATGTTGATTTGTGATTATGTATCAATTTTAAGCAAAATATAAAAATCCCAATCAAACAATCAAGACAAAGAGACACAACGATTTTTACGTGAAAAAACCACAATTGGACACCTCCAACTGTGATAAAAAAAACCACGGGCAACTGCCACAAGACAATCCACTAAGAAGAATTAAAGGAATTACACAGGTATACTCTCAATTATCTAGCGAATCCACAACGCCTAATTGAACCAACCTCTATGTGCCTCTTCCAACCCCATCTTGACACAAAGACGGAATTGTCTTTCCGATGAGCCACTCGGGATTCCACCAAAACTTCAGTTCTAATTCTTTCATTCTTCACAACTGAAGAACAACTCTCTCTTTTGTGTATAACAAACAAACCTTTAATGTACTCTCTTTAAATCATGAGTTGAATACTCAATAAAACATCAAAGAAAAAATAACAAAATATCCCCAGATATAAACCTTTAAGAACCAAAAAGAAGATCTGGAGGAATTCAATGAATCACCTAGTTTTGGGAAAAAACCAAGTATTTATAGAGAACCAAAAGTAATCCTAGATTGGGAAGAAAACAAACTCCTTGAGAAATCCGGATTCTGAGGCTCGCTCGAGCGAAGCTTTGCTAGCTCGAGTGAGGAATGTATTTTTCGTGATTTCTACTAGTGCCTTGGCTCGAGCGAGGAATACACTCTTTCAGGTTTTTGTATGGACGCAATCCTTGGCTCGAGCGAGAACTCCTTGGATCGAGCGAGCAAACCTTCGCTCGAGCGAGATCTTCTTGGCTCGAGCGACCAATGGCAGACATGCAATTTTGAATGCAATTTTGCATTTTGCTTTGGCCGCAAGCTGACTGGGCAGCTCGACCCCCGTAATAATCAGCGAAGTGGCAATCTTGAAAGCATTAACATCACAAACTTCTCTGCATGGCTCGATTCGGGTTTTGATTTGCATTTAATAAACTCATAGCCTCACTAAAATAAAAATGCGAATAAAATTACAATTCAAAGGAGTTTTGTCAAATGGGGTTGCCAACAATAAAAACCTAACAAGAGGTAAGTGATATGGTATATAATAAATTTATAAGTGATGAGCATTCCAAAAAAACATGTAAGACAATAAATAAATTAGTGAAAATGAATGTTAAGTGTAAAATTTTAAAGTATTAGACTTATTTATCTTGTTTGATTTCAGAAAATTGAGTTTATTTTTAAGAAAATTGATTTTTTTTTGTTTTTCGTATTTTTTTGCTTTTGGTCAAATTTTTTTATTATTTTAAGATTTTTTATTTTTATTTTTATGTTTTAGATGCACATAGCCTAGATATATTTGAAAGTAAAATATTTATAAAAAAAAATTCATCGAATATAAAAAATAAAAAAATTCAGTACATTTTTGTATTATTGTGTATATATTGAATTTTTTAAATAATTTTTCACAAATATTTTATTCTTTGGGGAAAACACCAATAAATCCTAAGTTTAGATAGTTTGAACCATTTACTCTTGTAATTTATTTTGTAGACTGATTGGTCCCATGTCAATGTTAATTACACTTAAGCCCACGAATGTAACGCATGGGTTGGCTTTGTGGAGGGGTATAGTGGGTGTTTAGGTGATGTTGTAGTTACCAAAAAGTCCAAAAGTATACTATAGCATTTTTTTCCTTGTGCCTCCATTGCGAACAAAACGGAAGCTCAAAATGGGAACGTCAACGTTTCCTTGACGATGTTGTAGTGTTGATCCTCAATTTGTGTGAGTTGAACGTTGGATTTGGGAACGTTACACCCAGAATTCGTTATTCCCCAAATAACATTACAAAACCCCCAAAAGACCCTAGAAAATCATGAAAACCCCTTCTATCAAATTTACAGAGGCGAAGCGGCGTGGACACTAGGATATCATGGAGTGCAATTAACATTGAGGACGTAACATCAGCGATTTAAAATTAATCCGTCGACGGCATCGTTGATCGTGTGTTAATGCGATGACAACAAATATGGGTGTCTTTAATGTTAGTTTGGTTATTTGTGGAATAATACGACATCAAGGTCGATGCTCGAAATGGATTTTTGTTTAATTGGTGCATCGTGTGGGGCTTTAGGTAATCTTATTCAAGTCGTTTGGAGTTCACCATTGATTGCAAATGTAATGTTGTGCATGTTTGTAATGTGACAAATACATGGTTTTGTTGGTTAATGTTGTAATATTTTCACAGACTGTGGGGGTTACCAGTGATTGCAAATGTAATGTTGTACATGTATGTAATGTAATAGATGCATGATGTTGTAGCTAATGTTTGTATGATTGGGTGTGTATTTTGTAATGTTGGGGCTAGTGGAAGGATGTATGCCTGAAAGTGTTGGTGGCGTTTGGTGGTGATAGGGGATAGTGGTTGTTAATTGTCGGGAATTGTTGAACTATGTCGATGTTATGTTATGTTATGTTATGTGGTTGGTGTTTGGTGCTGATGTTATAGATTGTTAGTGGGAGGCTTAATGGTACGACGATGTGGCTATGGGCTGATGTATTGTAGGTAAATGTGATCGTTACAACCTATACACCTCTATAGGAAAACGCAAATGATTTAACATCAATAATGTAACACCAAGTAGGTAACATCAATAATCCCCACAATCACTCCACGAAATCTCTAAAAAAAATGGAAATGTTAAACCATACCTTATCCACATACACTCAATTCCAAAAAAAATCAAAAACATAATCACAATAAGAGGCAAACAAGTAAACTCAAATATTACTAAATCAAATCAATAATACATACTACAAATAAAAAGGACTATTTGGTTTATAAAAAAACATGTAGGACTAAATGGACTAACATTTCTCCAAATGAGATTTATGAGTAATTTTTCCTTATTCTTTAGGTTCATCTGTGCATCTAAAAAGTAAAAAATATTACTTAAGATATTAAAAAATTGATTAAAAAAAAACTTAATTTTTAAAAAATAATCAAAATCAAGCAAGGTGAATCTATGTTTAAAGAAATTAAGTTATATATATATATATTTAATAATTTTAATCGGGTTGGGATGGGTGCAACGGTTAGAGAAAGAAAAATCATTCCCTCTCCCCTCGTTTGCTCATGGGTGGCGGGAAAGATTTCTGTGGCGAGGAAGGTTTGTGTGGCATGAGGCTTGAAATGCGAGGATAGAGTAGGTGGGGGAAAAATTGTCAAGAAGTGTTGATGAGGTGTTGTTTTTATACCATGCTTCGTCTAAAAAATGTTTTAGAAAGGGTGACTAATTAAATAAAGTTTTAAATTTGTGAAAAGTATTTAAAAATTAGTAAAAGTTCAATTTATTAATTGTTTTTTTCTTGTGTCTTCTAGAAAACTTGTTAACAAAATCCAAAAATAATAGTATTGGTCATAGATTTGTAAACTTAATTTAATTTTACATTGAATAGACATTATAATTATTTCATGTTACGTCTAACGTTGCCATTCAAAGTGGTTCAAATTTCTAAAATGGTGTTTAGTTTAAAATTCTCCATTCTATATTCCTAGAAAAGATGTGTGCAAGTTGATTTGGATTACTTTTGACAAGGGGTATAAAAATGGTTGGTGACCTGTGGGCAGTTCGAAACCCGTCCGTAGTTCGGGGTGAGCCTGTCCTAAGCCCAGCCCAAGACCCTAAGCCTGGGCTGGGGCCGTCATTTTAAAACTCGACCCGGTTTGATCTAGCCCAACAAAAATTTCGTCCTACAAGCGGCCTAACCCGCGGCCCACCCACCCACGCCCCCAAACGACTCTCTACTATCCAACGACCAAGATTCAAATAAATAAATAATATTCAAATAGTCAAATAACCGTTTACTTCCAAAGGTAATTTTTTTTATTTACAAATTGACCCCTTTCCTCCCAAACTCCTATAAATATCCTCTCTCTCCCATTGTCTTTCTCACAAACAATTCTCTCTCTCTCAACTCTCAACTCTCTCAATTAATTTTAAATCTCATCCCTAAGTGACAATTGCACTTGTGCAAGAAGAAACTTTTTATCGGAAGAAGCTAATTTTTGTATTGCATTTGTCAATCGGTAACATTAATTAGTTGAATTAAATTTATTAGTATTCATTTTTTTACATTAATTATTTCTTAACATATATTACTCATTATTTAAATTAATTGTTAGTTCTTATATATTATTTTACTTACATTACTATGGATCCTAATATTCCTAATGTTTATTTATGTCGATATTGATACATATACTACACAATATAAATCTGTAAGTTCTCTTACCTATAAGCTAACTTTTCTATGGGGCTTTGTATTTAATTAAGGTTCAGTTGAAAGTACCTGTAATTGTTCGTCTTGAAGGCACCAATGTTGACCAAGGGAAGAGAATTCTGAAGGTAAATTTGAAACTGGGTCCGTTCAAATGTTACCAACAGAATGTTCACTACGCCTTGTAGAGTTATTTGTATGATGAAATGAAATAAAATAAAATTCAATTGATAAATTGAATACTGTTTGACCTCAAATCTGGTTTGCAGGAATGTGGTATGACGTTAATTACAGCAGAAGATCTGGATTATGCGGCTGAGAAAGCAGTCAGAGCAATCAAATGTACTGTTTAATAAGAGATAATGATTGTCAACTAATATAATAAAAATTAATTTTATAAAATTATTTATTAGATAGTAATACCATCACATAATATTATTTGAATGATTTGAGAATACTTTATTTGAATGATTTGAGAATGCTACAGTGTCTTTTTATTTATATTTTTTTATTAACTTTTTTAGTTTATTTCGTGTTAATGTATAATGTAAACAATTTTTCACCTTTATTTAAAAGTACAAAATATATAAAAAAAATATTGAAGTTTTTCTTTGCAAGTTAAATTTCATGAACTAGTCTATTAAATTCAATTATTCATTAAAATGTTGAATTTTAATTTAATTCTATTTCTCTAATTTAAAAAAATTATCTTATTTATTTATTTATTATATTGACCATGAAATATAAATGAAATGATCATATTAATCTCAAATAGAAAACAAAAATACACTTATATCACATATATTTTTTTATTAAGCGGATCATTAAACCTCCTAATAAAAATAATATTAAAATATTTAATAATATTGAACAGTACCCTACTTGAGACTGTTGAAAAATGATTAAAATATTATGCATAGCAAATGTAATGTGTATGAAAGATCCCTAATACACAACATAATTGTTACAAAAAAGTGGAACTCACCTCATCATATAAGAAGATTATATTCAATTATGTGATTAATTTTTATGTCACTAGATTTTTTTCTATTAAAAGTGAGCCAAACAATCAATCTTCCAAAAATTAAACAATGAATTAACAAATAACATGGAAAACCTAATTAATTTTGAGAAATAATTACAGATTTATAAAAAAAAAAATTATGACTTTAATCATTAAAGTATTAGTATGAATAATAATAATAGTAAATACAACACTGATTTATTTATAATATAATATTCTAAGAACTTTCTTTATTAAACCCATGGTCATGGGTTCAAGGCCCTTTCTCCTCAAATATGTCAACGCCACTAGTACCCTTCGAGAGATTCTATTTGTACTCAAAAAGTCATTAAGTACGTTCGATTTCTTAATAAATCTTATTAGATTATTTAGGATTATAATTCACTCTCAATGCAACTTATTATTTTTTTTTTTCTAAATTACCTTTTAAGGTACATCTAAACATTAAACAAATCAAAAACCCTAAATTAAATCACTTTGAAAAGCACAGTGCCTTCACTATGTCAATATCAATTAAATCTACTAATATTAGCTATAGATATGGTAAATAAGGTCAAGAAGATGGAGCAGAGGGTGGGTATACTTATTCATGATTTGCTTTAATTAAGAATGTGACCAGATGTGTTATGACAGAAGGGTTGGGAGCAAGGTTGTTCATTTGATGGCTAAGTTTGGGATTAATGGAAGTAGGTGTTGTACTTGGGAGGGTGTCCCTCCTTCGTGGTTGTTGGACCCTCCGAGGAGTGAGGGTGGTGCAATGTATTGTGTTTCGACTATTTATAATATTTTTATTATCATTCTAACCACAAATATATATATATATTTTTTATTATTTTTATTTATTGATTGATTTTTTTTTTAATTTGTAAATAATAAAACAATAAGAGACAATGATGTTTATGATAATGGTGAGTTTTGGTGGGGTAAATTGGAGTTTTAGAGTGAGGAAGAAGATGATGAGAAAATAATTAAAATTTGAGAAAGAAGATGAAGATAATTGAATATAAAGAATACCTATAAGTGGTTTGGGTGTATCATAAGAAAAAAATAATATTTTATTTTAGAATTTAATATATATTGTCTTTATTAATAAATTTATATTAATGTATAATAGGAATTCAAATTTTAAAATAGTACCATAAGAAAAAAAATAATATTTTATTTTAGAATTTATTATATGTTGTCTTTATTAGTAAATTTATATTAAAGTGTAATAGGAATTCAAATTTTAAAATTTTAATTAGAAATACTAAATTATTATTTAAATGTAAATAGAATCACTCGTAACCTTCACTTTATAATGCTAATTTATTTATTATTTTTCTAAATAAAAAAATATGATGTAAAATTGGTCCACCACTGATGGCCCCGGCCCGAACCCCATCTTAAACGATTCATAATAACGTTTTTCCGAGAATTTCATAGCTGTCAACTTCTATATCCAAGATTGTGATTTCTCTCTTCTGTTTGGATAAATAAGAAAGAGAGAAAAAAATATTTATCCCTTATATTGTTTAGTTAAGTTATATTAAAAAACAAAAGAAATGATATAATTTTAGATTATCAAATTAACTTTTCATAAATATTAGCCTTCTTATTTCTTTTATATATCTAAAATGATAGTTTTTGTATTACAACACACGTTTTATTTTTGGTTAATTTTATTCTCACACTACACAAAATTTTGCTACATACCATTTTATATGGTTTTGATATAAATTTTCGAACAAAAATTAAATATTCAGACATAAATGTTGGTGAGAATAAGGTGCAAACCACTTATACTGGTTCACAAAAACAAATAAAAGAGAGGATTGATAATCTGAAAAATAAATTTATTTCACTCAAATATGTAGAATACACTGAAGAGAGAAAAACACACTTTTATTCTCTAACTCTCTTCTTTCTCCCACGCTCTGAATTCTCAAAATACAATAGTTATATATAGATAAAACTAGTAATGTGAAACCATTAAATGCAAATACAGCTGAGGCTGTGAATTTTAAATGGTTGCAACCACTTTTGACAAAACTTAATTTCAGCCTCCATTCTACTCTTAGGCCCGTGGAAAAGAACAATTTTTTATTATAGGTGAAGCAAGATTACTTCACAACATCCCCCGTTAATCTTGATTCTCCATGCTGCTTCATCCCAAGCACCAACTTCATTCTGTTGAACAGATCATTTTTCAATGGCTTCATGAAAATATTTGCAAGTTGATCTTGAGATTTGCAAGGAAATAATTCAATATCTTTATTTTTCACATGCTCTCGGATGAAATGATAGCAGGTGTCAATATGCTTACTTCTTTCATGATAAACTAGGTTCTTTGCTAATGCAATTGCTGAGCACTTATCAACATAGATCTCAGTATGATTTTCTTGTGGAAATCCTAAATGCTTCAGCACATTTCTTAACCAAATTGCATGACACACACCGAAGTTGGTCAACATACTCAAATTCCAGACGTTGATGAGGTCACAATAGCTTGCTTCTTGGAGGACCAAGTGAACACTGTATTTCCCATAAAGAAAGCAAACCCAGTAGTACTCTTCTGTTCATCTAAGTCACGTTCCCAGTCACTATCTGAATAGCCAACAAGACTGAAATTATCAATTGGTTTATAGAATAAACCATCATCAATTGTACCTTTGATGTAGCGAAGAATTCTCTTTGCTGCATACAGGTGTAACTGATTCGGTGTTTCCATATATCTGCTAATCAGCCCTACTCCATAAAGTATGTTTGTCTTGGTGCAAGTAAGATAGCGAAGATTTCCAACTAAGCTCTTGAAATAAGTTGGATCCACATCACCTACCTTTATACCTTTTTTGAGCTCCACTCCACTAACTACAGGAGTGTTCACTGAATTGCAATTCTCCATTCCATATCTCTTGAGAATCTCCTTGGCATAGCCACTTTGGGAAATAAAAATTCCATCTTTTCTTTGTGCCACTTCAATGCCGAGAAAATGAGCCATCAATCCAATATCTGTCATTTCAAATTCTTGGATCATGCTTCTTTTAAATTCTTTGAACATGGTTGGATTGTTTCCGGTGAAAATTAGATCATCAACATAAAGACAAGCAAACAACATGCTTCCATTAGCTTTCCTTCTTCAAATATAGTGCATGCTTATATGGGCATTTTACAAAACCATTGTCATGAAAATATTGATCAATTCTAGTATTCTATGCACGCGAAGCTTGCTTCAATCCATAAAGTGCTTTCTTTAATTTGTACACTTTGTCTTCATGCCCGTTCTGAACATACCCCGAAGGTTGTTCAATATAGATTTCTTCTTCAAGAAAACCATTAAGAAATGCAGATTTCACATCAAGTTGATAAATCTGCCATTTGTGCTGGGCAGCCAAAGAAATCATTAGCCTGATAGTCTCCAACTGAGCAACTAGAGCAAACACCTCTCCATAATCAATTCCAGCTCTCTGTTTGTAACCTTTTGCCACTAATCTTGCCTTATAGTGTTGCACTTCGCCTTGTGCATTCCTCTTTGTCTTGTATACCCATTTCACTCCAATGGGTTAATGCCCGTCCGGTAGACTGGTAAGCTTCCATGTGTCATTTTTCTCAATGCCATGAATTTCTTCATCCATTGCTTTCTTTCATTTATCTTCTTAGATGGCTTCTGAGAAAGTAAGTGGATCACTATCTGCGAGTAGGCAGAACAAATTCAGATCTGCTTTTTCTGTAGCTTCATATATCTCCTGCAAATTTTTTATTGGTCTTGATTGTTTGAAAAAACTATCATCTGATGATGATGATGATGCATCACTTCTGTGAGAAACTGGCGATCTAGGTGCCAGTATTCTATGTGGAGGAGTTTGTGGCTCATATTGAACTTCTCTTATGATTTCAACCGGATCTTTTGATGTTTCATCTTCAAGAATGAGTTCTGCATCTTTAACAACTTCATCTTGATTCCAGTTCCAAGCTTCTTCTTCTTCAAACATCACATC
Organism: Camellia lanceoleosa; assembly: GCA_025200525.1. NCBI lineage: Eukaryota > Viridiplantae > Streptophyta > Magnoliopsida > Ericales > Theaceae > Camellia > Camellia lanceoleosa. The sequence continues at coordinate 71,875,600 of CM045770.1, read as the reverse complement.
TCTACTCATAATCACCTTTCTGGTAATGGGATTATACAACTTGTATCCCATTGTTCTGTCTCCATATCCGACAAGGATACATTTTTCTTCTTTATCATCGAGCTTGGTTCTTTTTGCTTCTGGAATCTTGGTGTACGCAACACACCCAAATATTCTAAAATGGTTGACACTTGGCTTATGTGAACTCCAAGCTTCTTCTGGAGTCATAGAGTGAAGGCTCCTGGTTGGGCATCTATTTAGCAGATACACAACACGTGATACGGCTTCAGCCCAAAATTGCTTGGGCAATCCTTTTCCTTTCAACATGCTCCTTGCCATATCTAAGATTGTGTGATTCTTCCTTTCAGCAACATCATTCAGCTGTGGCGTATAGGATGCTGTTGTTGGATGCTTGATTCCATGCTCTTTGCGATAATTCTCGAAAGCATCTGATGTATACTCTCCATCTTGATCTGACCACAATGTCTTGATATAGTAGCCACTTTGCTTTTTTACAAAAACTTTGAATTCTTTGAAGATACTGAACACCTCCGACTTTCTTTTAAGAAAATATACCCATGTCTTCCGACTATAATCATCAATAAAGGTGAGAAAATATATATTCTGTCCATTTGACATTGGCTTCAATGGACCACACACATCAGTGTGCACTAGCTCCAGCAGCTTTGTTGCTCTCCACTTCACTTCTTTGGCAAAACTAGTTCTGTAATGCTTTCCGAAAATGCAGCTTTCACAGACTTCATTACTATGAGCAATATAAGGGAGCCCTTTCACCATATTCTTGCTTGACAACAGCTTCAAGCTTCCAAAGTTGAGATGTCCAAGCCTCAAATGCCATTGCCATTCTTTGTCTTTGACGATGGCACTTAAACACTTCACAGCATCATGTTGGATGTTCAATGCAAACATCCGATTCTTGGACATTCTTACCCGAGCGATCAAATTACCATAATTGTCTTTGATGGTAAGATGACAACCTTTCATGCTGATGTCATATCCTTTCTCTAGGAGTTTTCCCATACTCAAAATGTTGTTCGTCATGGCAGGAACATAATAAACATTGGAGATGTAATCATGATCTCCATTCTTGAGCTTGATCAGAATATTGCCTCTTCCTTTCACTGGAGTCTTTGAAGAATCACCAAATGAGACTTTGTAACAAGCCCGCGAGGGACTTCGCTACAGCTCGGACTCGATTTTGTTGCGGTTCCAAATCTTGAACCAAAGAGTCCAAATCCGGCAAATCGTTTTGAAGAAAAACAGATTTTTTGAAAGAAGTGCCAAACATGGACTGCTTTGCCAGATAACAGAGTCGCCACCTAAATATTTTTTAAATGGGAAATTTAGGAAACCCTAACTCAGTGCCAAAGGCCACGTGTCCGCAATCACCAAAGTTGGCTCGGGAGCTTGGGTATGATTGGGAAAGGCCACATCGTGGGCACCCCCGCTCGCCGGGCGGAAGACCCGCCTCTACTAACCATGATATCTGTTTTTGAAAACTTTGTGCGTTCTTATTCCGGTTATTAGCCTAGGTTACTACGTGATGCGCACAGCATACAAGTATAGACTGAATCGCCTGAATTGGAACAAAACATTTCATGCTTGTTTGTTTGAAAATGGTTTGATGGTGCTACCCGCAGGTAGGCTAAGACGCGGATTTGCCACCCTCGGGTGGGCTTAAGAAAACATGATTTTGCCACTATCTAGTGGGCTTAAAACAAACATTTGATGAATTGTCCCAATTCAAATAACTCAACCTCCACCCACAGGCATTCAAGGCAGTTATATCACATAAGCAGTTAGCCTCATGGTAAGCATGCTATCATGGCAACACTCACACGCATGCAAGGATGCTAAAGCGTAAAACTTACCGAGTACTCCAAGCCAAAACAGAAGCTGATTAGAAATCATGCATGATCCTAAATGTGCTGAAATGCCTAATGCAACACATGCAAAATGCAAACTATAGCAGGCTCGGCTATTCTAAACATGGCACATGGAATGCTACAACTAACATGTATTCAATTTGGAATTGAAATACAAATGCAGTTAGTATGATGTGCCGAGCCCGGTGCGTGCAATACAGATGAATGATGCAAACATGCGGTCATACTGTATGCTAATTGAAATATGCCCTATATCTAACCATCGTAAGCGGGTAAATAAAAGGGAGAAAGAAATGGGGGTTGGAAGACATACATCACACTCACACACCCTTATTACAATTATGCCCTCGCGCAGAGGGTCCGAATAAATAATAATACAGTCCGAATAAAAGAATAATACAGTCCAAAATATTACAATCCGAAATAAATACAAATTCCTAATTAATTATCAAATTAACTAAGAAAGTCAGAATTGGCGTCAGGTGCAGCCGATTTCGATGAATTATGCATGTTGGAATCTTTGGCATCAAATCCACTGGGATGCCCCAATTAGCCTCTGTTTGTACTTTTTCTCGAAATACGTGCCAAGTCCCGGAAAGTTGCTGATTCCTCATTTTGCTGCAACAGAGAGCAGGAAAGGGGCATAGCAATGTATTTCACAAATATATGCATGCCTCGATCCTCGTGCCACCAATCACGCATATCGATGCATGATGGCCGAGGAGTCGGATTGCACAACTCAATATAGGATGAATGCAGATGAATGCTACAACAAAACCTAACTCCATCATGGATAATCCGGAGTGTCGGTGACTTGGGAATTGAGACCCGTTCCGTCACTCGGAGTACGAAACGTGCCTCGTTTCCCGTGCTCAGGCTAACACCTATCCCGAACACGATGCAATATGCATGGTATGCATGAAATGTAGCTAATATGTATCCTAACGTGCACAATGCTATGCAAATGAGATGTCTCGAAATGCGTGCACGCGGGAACGCAAACCGAGAAAATGCATGAATGCAGTCTAAGATACAACCTAGTATGCACAATGCGGGAAAAATGAGATGAATGAGATGCTCGAAATGTAAAGTTCGCGCACGCATACCGAGGTCATGATGTGAGATGCAAACCGGATAAAATTGAAGTGTCTCGAAATGCGCGCCCACAGGCACGTAAACCGAGGCGATGATGTGAAATGCAAATCGGATAAAACCGAAGTGTCTCGAAATGCACGCCCACAGGCACGTAAACCGAGGCGATGATGTGAAATGCAAATCGGATAAAATCGAAGTGTCTCGAAATGTATGCCCACAGGCACGTAAACCGAGGCAATGAAATGGCATACGGAATGCAATGATGGGCTTACGCCAACATGAGAGAGCCTCAGCCGCACTCACATAGGCTGCCGTCGGATAATAAAAAAAAAGATGTGCCTCGAAATGCGCGCGCACGGGCACGCAAATCGAGAAATGTATGAAATGGCATATGAAATTCAATGATGGGCTTATACCGACATGAGAGAGCCTCAGCCTACTCACATAGGAAGCCAATGAATGAACGAGTGCCAAGAAGTGCCAACGGCACGCAAAACCGAGGCAATCCACTAAGGCATGAAATGACATGGAAAATGATATGCAAGCATGCAAACCAAATTTCAGCAGCTAAATGAAGGGAAAACAGCCCAAATGATACGAAATGACAATCAATGCATGAAATCATCCCAAATATGATTTTAAGTACCGAAATGGCCTCTGACTATGCTAAACATGCAAAATTGGTACATGAAAGAAAAAACAGTAGCAAGGCAGCCCCAAAAATAACATCTTTTTAGTACAAAACATGGCCAAATTGTGAGCATAGATATGGCAATAATGGCATGCAAAAATGGGGAAAAAGAGGGGATTTATTAAGCAAGTAGTATATAGAAAATTCAAACCACAAAATTTCCTTCTACAACTTCGAAGAGGAGCCCAAAATATGCCTATTTACAGTGAATGATAACTCCAAAATCAGTATTTAGATATGATAAACAAAGCATGCAAAATAATGAGCCAATGAAGGCTATAACACAAGGTACCATAAGCATACACCAAACAACTTCGGACCCTTAACAAAATATGAAGAATGGGCCAAAATAAGACACTTTATAAGCCTGATGAAGGCTGAAAACAGAGGCTAAGAAAGCCTAACAAAGCATGCAATTTTACGGAAAATGTGAGGGATATAACATGAAGTACCAAAACCAATCATCAAATGGCCTAAGACTCTTAACAAAACATGATGAGAAGGCCAAAATAAGGCTCTTTCTAGGCCTGATGAAGACTCAAAACAGTGACCAAATAAGCTCAAAGAGGTATGCAAAACATGGCCAAAGAGAGGTACAAAGAGAGGCCATTCATGGAGGCACCAAACAAGATTGGTCCCTTCTAAAATGTTGTAGAGGGACACAAAATAAGCTCATAATCAGTTTATAGAATGCTCCAGAAATAAATGCATACAGGCTAAAAGTAGCATGCAAGTTTACGGTAAAATGGAACAATTTCAAAGGAAGTGCATGCTAGAGCCACCAAACATGATGGAGCCCTTCTTCAATGTTGAAGAGGGGCTCAATATAAGCCCACTAACAGTATATATGAGGCTCTAAATCAGATCATTCAAAAGCCAAACAAAGCATGCAAATAATTGGCATAAAGGGTGATATTGAAAGAGGTGTATGATAGAAGCACCAAGTGAGGTTGAGCCCTTCTACAATGTTGTAGAGGGGCTCAAAATAAGCACAAAACCAGTAGGGGTCAAAGCCCAAAACAAAATGGAAATAGGGTATAGAATTGATAGAAAATAATGCTAGAAAAAGGGATTTAGAGGCTTACCCTTGGAGATCCAACTTTGGTGGCTTCTTGACTTGAAATTGTTGCTTGTTGGCCTCTGAAAATCACTCCCTTGCTGCTGAAATGGAGTTGTTGATGGTGGTGCTTAGGGTTGATGAAGGATTGGCCTAGATGCTTGAGGGTTTTTTGAGTTTTGGAGATAGAAAATGGAGGTTTTGAGAGAGAGGTATTTGAGACCAAAATTTCTAACCCTAGCAAAGGAGGAGGGCCGCCCTTTAAATAGGCAAGAAAGGGTGTAAAAGGGGAGGGAAATGGAGGCAAGATTTCCCTCCCTAAATATCCCCCGGAGGGGGAGATATTTTGCAAAAAATATCCTGACAAAGAAGAGCCGAAAGCGTAAAGTCGGGCCGGCAGTAGTCTTCTGGAAGGTGGCCGGCCGGCCACCCCAACTGGTCGGCCAGCCACTCACCCTGGCCGGCCGGCCATGGCCCAAAAATGAAGTCCAAATTTTCTGGCCGACCACCACTCCTTGGTGTCCTCCCAGGTGTGTAGAACAAGGTTCCGAGGTTGGAAATTGGCAACACTGAAGCAGGAGTCACAACATTGCATTTGAAGGAGAGGCTCAAAAATGAAATGCACAATTACTGGCCGACCATGCACTTTTAGGGTCCTCCCATGTCCCCTGATCACAAATATGTAGCTTTGGTTGGAAGAAAATATCCCCAAGGTGTTCAACATTGGCCCGACAGTGAGCAAAACGGGCGCCGGAGGAGCGAAACTGGTTATCTGAAATAATTGCTGGCCTCCCACCCCCAAAGGATCTTCCCCGGTGTTGAAACAGGGTACCGCCAAAATTGAACAAAAACTAATGAGAATGAACGCCGGGGCCCAAACTGCAGCCGGTCCCGAAAATGGGCCGCAGTAACCAAAGTGGCATACGGCAATAAGTGGGTATTCATGACCCCAGATCCCTAATGAATGACAAAACAGAGGTTCCTGCCAAAAATCGGAGAAAACCGATGCAAAATGAATGCTCGGGGCCCAAATCACGCAGTTCGGGGTCCCGAAAACCGGCTACAGGCACCGAAAGTGGCATTCGGCCACGAAGTGGGCATCAGAGGCCCCAATGTCCCTCGGTATGATAAAACAGAGGTGCATGCCAAAAAAACTGGAGAAATCGGAGATGGTTGGGCGGTCCCGAGCCGAGGCACACGGCCTGACGGCTCCGAAAACTGGGAACTGGGCTTCGAAATGGGCAAAATGGCCTACGGCCACGAAATGTAGCTCACGGCCACCGGGAGATAGTCTACGGGACCACTCTCTTCCTGCAAAAAAGAAAACAAAAAAAACCGAGTCTGGTTCGCAAACCGAGACAAGGCACAAAAGAGAGTTCGGAAGTCCGGAGGCAGGGCGCACGGCCGCGACTCTGAGACTTCTGAACGAGCACAGTATGCAACATCACCAAGCGCTCAATCGGTGACGTCTGAGTCTCAAGGTCGGTCAAAAATGGGGTGTCTACAGTTGCCCCTCTTTGACAGAACTCGGAAGTCAAGAAGTGACGGGAGTGAATGTCAAAGCCTAGAGACGACCCATTTTTGACGAGGCCGAAGACTTAGACAATCATACAAGATAAACAGAGATGTGTGCCCGCAGGCATGCCTTCAGGCAAAAGGGGGCAAAATGCAAATGATAGGCACGGAGCCAGGTGATCATGCAAGTGCAACAAGCTGTAATGAAGCAAGTATTGACAAATATAGATGCAACAGTTTTAAGCAAAAATGCAAAGCAACAACTACATTTCATGCAGTTAGGAATGCGGAGAATCATTCAATTCTCGTCGCGTCTCACACGGAGAAGATACGATACCTGCGCGATTCGTCTGGTCGCACTAGCCTCAAATGAACCGTACATACAATATCGTGCCTGCAAAATAGAGAAATTCAACAAGAACAATATGCCAACAACATATATTCAACGCGATTCCTATGATTCAAAAAGTTTGACACACACAGTGACGGCGAATGAATGCATCACAATGCGAGAAAAGATAATGCGTGACAACGCATGCTCAAGCATAGAAGTACTGTACACCAAGAAATCACGCATGACAATGCAAAACATTCATGAGGATGTAAATTATGAGCCAAATTATGCAAAACGAGCACAAATCAGGGTGCCCGTTTGTTGCGCAACAACGAGCTGGGAAACGCGCATTTCGGCGACGGCAACTCGATCGCGGCCTCTGCTTCACCTCCCGGAGAGATCACAACATGTTTAAAAAGGATACACTCTGATTTTGAGGAATAATGATGAGACATATGTCAGAAATTGCAATTGAAGTTCCGGTGGAGCAATTCGGCGCCAAAAAGTGCACTTTTCTCAAACTTTTTCAAGTCCCGGGAACTCCGATTTTCCTCAAAATTTGCAGAGAGGTAGGGGAGGGGGTGGGGACCATGGTCGGCCAGCCCATTGCCCTAGGAGAGGCCATCGGCCAGGGGGAAAAAGTAGAGGGGCCGGCCAGCCAGGTTAGGTGGCCGGCCGGCCACTGCCCAAAAGCAGGGGCATTTTGGTCTTTTCGGCCATTTCTATATATATGCTTGCCCATTGCCTCCGAAATCACTCCCTCAAGTGTGAAATTCTCTCCTCTTGCTTCCTAAGCCACTTTCTCTTTCAGATCTGCATTTTATACGCGCCCCTCGGCCTTCCACGCAAGTTGTTTTTGCGAAATCCTTCAGTTTTAGGCACTTTGAGCCGACTAGATTTTGATTTCGGGGCTTCGCTTCTCATTGTCACCACTCGAGGTAAGTTTGTCTCAATATTTGGAAAATTTTCCCAGGAGTTGACTTTTTGTTGACTTTTCATTTCCCGAGAGTTGACTTTTTGTTGACTTTTTCCAAGTTTGGCTCATTTTGCTCATTTTTGCTTCTCTTTGCAGATTTCTCGACATGGCGGGTCACTTTCCTCACGGCGGAGGTTTTCCTGGCGCCGGAGATGATTTTGATATTATGACACTGCCCCCGAGGATTCGCCCTTTTGTTCCCGAGCGGTATGCCCCAGCGGTACATAGGCTTCCACGAGCCGTTTTTCGTCATTTCACCGATTTCAACGATCGGGTACCAGGGGATCTCCTTCTGCGAGAACCGGAGCAACACCTCTCCTACGATGCACGAGAGGTATTTTACGTTATTTCCTGTATCTTTCGTGCATTTTGTACCTTTGCCATGCTTAGACACACAGTTTAGCTTATGACATAGTACTTTATTTGCATCCCGAGCATGTGACTTAGCCACTTGAATTTCACGAACACACAATTCATTGCCTGAATGTGAACGTATAGTACGCATTAGTTAGAAATTGAACACATGACTCAAACATTGATTCACCGAACGCACAGCCCGAAGTTGAAAATGAGCCCACAGCACATACTGACTAAGAGTAGAACACACAGTCCCAAACTCAGATTTACTGAACACGCAGCCCAGATTTGAAGCGAACACACGTTTAATCGATTAAGAGTAGAACACACACCTCAAACTCGATGTAATCAACACGCATTCAGATTTGAAGTGAACACACAAATTTAATCGATTAAGAGTAGAACACACACCCTAAACTCGATTCATCAACACGCAATTTCAGATTTGAAGTGAACACACAATAACCGATTAAGAGTAGAACACACACCCTAAACTCGATGCATCAACACGCAACCCAGATTTGAAGTGAACACACCTTAATCGACGGTACACAGCTTCTTCATTTCATTTGCACACAGCTTCTTCATTTCGTTTGCACACAGCTTCTTTATTTCATTTGCACACAGCCTCTTCATTTCATTTGCACACAGCTTCTTCATTTCGTTTGCACACAGCTTCTTTATTTCATTTGCACACAGCTTCTTCATTTCATTTGCACACAGCTTCTTCATTTCATTTGCTGATACACGCATTCATTCTAAACGCAGGCTGGCTCTCGCACAGTGCGAGGATATGGCTCCACCGCCGCGAGGGAGTGGTATGCCGAGCTTCCGGAAGCTGTCCAGGACTTGGTTGACTTCGCAGGATTCGGACCATTCTGCAGGGGCTTATCACACTGCCTTATCAGTAGGACAATATTTGCTGCTCTGGCGGAGAGATGGTGGGACACCACCAATTCTTTCCATTTTTCTGCGACCGGGGATATGACCATGACCCCACTGGACTTCGCTATGCTCACCGGCCTAGACCTAGGCGGTGGACCCATTCCCTACGACGAAGATATGGGTCAGTGGGAGGCTGCTTGGATGCATCTATTGGGGGCCCGCCCGCCTGTAGACAGAGGTACCGGGAGGGTTCGGTATACTTGGTTCTCTTCCCATTTCCGGCGGCCAGAGATGGAGCCTGAGTCTCCCGAGGAGGTCGAGCAGTATACCCGTGGTTTCCTCATGTTCCTCTTTGGCACCACTCTGTTTGCCGATAGAGGGAACATGGTCGGGTTGTATCTACTGAGCGCTCTGGTAGACCTATCACAGGTCGGTCAGTATGATTGGGGCGGCGCTGGCCTGGCTACCCTTTATTGTTATATGAGCACAGTCTCTCGCACGCGGGGGGACTTACTCGGCGGCTACTGGAGAGCTTGGGAGGTACATTCTGTCCTTTTGATTTACATTTTTGCTCCTCATTACTTGTTCACTGCACACACGGCGCACTTTGCATTCTGTATTCTGCCTTTAACACTTTGTATTCACATTCCGCACCGCTTTTCTCAGCTATGGGTATATGCATATTTCCCCACACTAGCTCCGGAGATGGAGCTGGCAAGACCTCCTATGACTCCATTTTCATTGATGTTTGAGGGTGAGCACCTATCGAGGCCTCGAGAGACTCTCTTCTCTCTGCGACAGTACTTTGACACTGTTCGGGCGACAGAGGTATTTCAGAACTCTCAGTTCTTTTCATTTTCATCTTTGATCTGCCTTGTATTTCTTGATTTCTGATTGACTTATGCACTGGTTATCCGCAGATCACTTGGCAACCCTGGGCAGTCTTTGGCGACGATCTCGAGAATCAGTACCCTGGAGGGTCGACTAGTTCCCAAAGATGTTCTCGCCGAGGACCAACGAGGCTGGTTCTCGTAACGCCACGTCATGTGGGGGTATGATTCCCAGACCTCTCCGCCAGGCCTCCACCCACTATGCGATCGCCGACGAAGCTTTCACGAGGAGGTCATTAGGACATGCAGGGCAGCGATGCTTTATTACATCTTATTGAGGGGAACTACGCCACTTATCGCCGCATATATCTGATGCCCCCCTTGACGAGAGTGCGGGTTCCGCTACTGAGGCCTACCGGCGCACCATCTTCGAGTCGTGCCCGTGCTGCAGACATCCCCTCTTCTAGCAAGGCTGGTGCATCTAAAGATAGAGGCAGTTCGATTCCTCCTATCCCTCCGACTCTCGATCATCCTGGATGGCCAGATATGCCGACTGAGTTGACGAGTTGGCAGTATGGGACTACTTCCCCGATTCCGATCCCTATGGAGCCTCCGATGCCTGGTCACAGATATGTCAGTGATCCTGACTCACCACCGGTATGTTCTACCATCTTCATTTGTCACACAAACATTTTGGCAGTTGCTTTATTTATTGATGAGTTGAGCTTATGTCTGCAGCCACCTCGGGAGTACATAGATCAGATGCTAGGGGTGGTAGCCTCACTTGAGGGGATGGTCCTGCGTAGAGAGGCACAGATGTCCATCATGGGCTTTCAGGTACCCTTCATCTCTCTTGCATTTATCATATTTCTGTTAACATGCTAGTTTTGAGCATTCTGCTGCACTGATAGACTGTGTAGAACACATTTGGCACACACCCCATTCACATACTGTACTTGTACCTGCTTTTCTGATGTATTGCACTTTTTCATTTTCAGATGCCTCCCGTATATGCTTCGACACGAGGTGGGCCACCCGGGCTTTCTCGGAGAGGTCGAGGTGTTAGACCTACTCGAGGTACTGGGCCCCGAGGAGCTGGGCCATCCGGGCCTTACCGAGGAGCTCGAGGAGCAGGGTCGTCTCGCAGATGCCGGGCACCCATTGTCGAAGATGAAGAGGAGGAGGTCGCAGAGCGTGTGTCAGAGACATCTCCTGGGGAGGGAGGTTCTGGTCTTGGTTCCGGGAGCGGAGACGAGCCCGAGGGGGATCCGAAGGATGACAGCTCTGATCCGGATGGTGATGATGATGCAGAGATTATCCCGCAGAAGAGGATGAGAGGGCCTCCTCATTCCCGTTCCCGAGGACACTGATGCCATTTCTTGCTTTATTTACTTTTTGGCTAGTAGTTTGTAGCACTTTGCACATTGTTAGGCAGTTTTATTTTCTGTAAAACTTGTACCTTTATTTGTTGTAAAACATGATGGAATGAAACAGCATTTGAAAAGATGTTTGTATCTGAAATTCTTAGCATCGCATCGCATCATTTTGCACAAAAATGGAATTGAATGGAAATGTGCCTCATGTATTTACCGGGTCAGGTAGTGAACCGACGCAACAAATTAAAACAAATCGACTCTCTAAGAAATAACAGAATCTTAGCAAATTTACAACTCGATAAGCAACGTACAACAATGTTAACGACTCAATAAACAGGACTTGACAAAATTGCGTAACCAAAGAAAACAACAATTCAAAACATAAAATGCGACAGCTCAACAAACTTACAACTCGATAAACAAAACAACAACTCGATAAGCAAAACACAACAAAACGTACTCCGGACGGACAATCTGGATGATGGAACATATCGAAAACTGATAGAAATGGAGGCCTTCGATATTCCCGATGCCTAGAAATGCTTCAAACTTCCTTCCGGCGGGCAAAACAGGACCAACGCGCGGCCGAAAACATTTTGCATTTGGAGACTAGAAGGTGGCCGGCCTACTAGGATAGGTGGCCGGCCGGCCACTTCCCCCACAACCTCCAGAATTTTGACAAGTGTCCCTTGAATAGTGTTTTGCCCCTCTATAAAAGCCCCACCCTTGGAACTCATTCATTTCATCACCTTTCCTCTCAAAAATGGAAGCATTTCTCACAGAAAATCTCACATCTTGGATTTCTTCTTTAGATGGCTCGGAGAAGTTGAACTTCCGCGATTTTGGCTTGAATGCACTATTCACGCTAGGCCGGACTCCACTGTATCTTCCTTTCCTCTATGCCGCGGCAAGGTTTTAGAACCCGGTGACGCACGTCTTTAGCTTTGGCGGGCAAGAGGTATGTCCTACTTTTGAAGATTTTCAAATATTGATGGAGTCCGAGCGAGGCGAGGAAATTCTGCCCCAGCTCAATTTTAGCTATGCCCAAGCCTTAGGGCGGATGTGCGGTCTTAATGCGCATGATGCTAGATCTCTGATTGGTGATGGCATGTTGGATATCTCGAGCCTGATTTGCCGATTCTCTGCTGCCGGTGATCGCAGCAACCACTATTGGCAAGGCTTCCCAAAGACGCCTCGCTTGTGCCTACTATCTCATTTTCTGTTTGTCTCGGGCCCGGAGGAGCTAGCATCGGCTTGGTTGAAGTCGCCAAGGCTTGAAGGATGGGAAGAGTCAGACGCCATGACTCGCCGAGACACCGATGGGCTTGGATGCTTTCACCACGGAGACAACCAGTTTATGGGAGTCCACCATCAAGCAGTAATGTTTCCCACCCAAGCTCACATGTACATTCACTCACATCACTCGGCCCTCGGCTTTTTCTCACAAAACCCTTATCTTACTTTTCTCTCATCACACATCTCTATTCTTTATTCTCTCATTTTTCATCCTTCCCCGTGATATGGTTGATGGATAAATTGCAAGTTGTGGACTCTTGTCCTCGCTTACTCAAATTGTGGTTACTTTTCGTAACGCCTAGTGAATGCTCTTGATGAGAGCTGGTGGTTTGAATGGATGTGCAACCTGTCGGCAGATCGCATTGCTTGGCGCTGCCCTTGGCTCAATCTCCCGGCAATGAGCTATAGCATGTCCCGACAGGTCGGGATTCGACTGATCGGCTTGACTCACTGTGTGTTCTATTTCCCATTCCGTATTCTGCGCCAGTTTGGTCGTGATCAGACTTGCCCTCCGTAGGGGATAGGGTATCCGCCACATTCCAGCTGAGGCGCACACTGCTCGACAGCCGCAAAGATGGCGTGTTAGAGAGGTTCTGGCCCCTGCCCCTACTTTTAGTTGCACTTTATCTGATGAGTGCTGGGATTGCCTCAATGAGGAAGCACAGGTTGGGCCTAGGCTAGCATCAGTGGCTCCAACTAGCTGTCGAAGGGGACACACGGACACCGACCGACTATGCCCCAGATTTATTGCTTTATTAGTACTTTCAAGTTTTCTTTATGAGTGTAATAAAAAAGCAACTTCAATTTGTATGCAAGAGCAAAAGAACTCTATTTTGAAATCAATGAAATTGAAGGTCATGGTACTGAAAATTCTCCGCTTTGGTCCAAAAATGGTCTTAGTTGTGAAAAGATTAATTTGAACAAAGTCAACTTTTATTAAAACTTTTCAAAACTATTTTCGATATAGATCAGAACTGGACACGCCTGAGATCTGTCACTGAGATGCACAACCCCGAATCCTAGCAACTGGAAAGTTGCCCCTAGTCTGACAAATGCCTCGGCAATTCATAGCAACGGAAAGTTGCCCCTAGTCCGATGATGCGAACACTTCATTGCAACGGAAAGTTGCCCCTAGTCCTAATAGCATCTGCATCTAGAGATCACAATAAATGCCGATGAATAGAGATGGCCGAGATGATCGAATGGACAAAGTTGATCGGGAAAAGATTGTGACCGAACTTCAAGATGAAGTCGCCACGTATCCCAAAGCCGAATCAAGTCTTATGTAGTTCAAAGCTGGTACGCCGGTATTTTACTCTCCTTTTGCGCTCTAACTTTTGCCAAGGCCGCCTTTGCGGGTTTTCAACCTTATGAGCTCGCTTTTATAATTTCAAATTTTCTATGCTCTGAGTTTTGCCTAGGTCGCCCTTTCGGGTTTTCGGCCTAGCGAGCCTCTCAGGGATAATATTTCTTCAACTTGTCCATATTGATCGGTTGGGAAAACTCTAAGCCATCTAGATCCATCAGAACCACAGCTCTACTTGACCAGATTGACTTGATGATGTAAGGACCAGTCCAATTGGGTCTGAACTTGCCCCTTGGGTCGTGGATAGGAGCTCGGTTGTCTTTGAGTACCAAATCTCCTTCTTTCAAATTCCTGGACTTAACCTTCTTGTTAAAAGCCCGGGCGATTCTGCGTTGATAATCTTGGACATGGTACAGTGCTTTCAACCTTCTTTCATCGAAAAGCATGAGTTCCTCAAATTTGTTCTGCTGCCAATCCGCTTCGGCTATCTGGCACTCGGCCAATACTCGTAACGATGGGACCTCAATCTCAATAGGCAGAACAGCCTCCATCCCATAGACCAATGAGTACGGAGTTGCCCCAGTAGAAGTTCTGATCGAAGTCCTATAGCCCCACAGAGCAAACGGCAATTTTATCCGCCACCCGATAGGTTTCCACCATCTTCGTAGTATGCGCTTGATATTCTTGTTGGCGGCCTCAACGCCTCCGTTGGTTTGCGTCGATAAGTAGATGACTTATGAAAAGCCACATTGTATTTCTCCAACAAGTCAATCACCTCTTTCTTGAAGTGGGAACCATTGTCCTAAACTATTTCATTTGGGACTCAGAGCGACGATAATGTTGTTTCGATGAATTTTGCAATGTGTGAAGCTTTCAACACTGCATAAGATTGGGCCTCAACCCACTTTGTGAAATAATCTATCGCTACCACGATGAACTCATGCCCATTCGACCCTTTTCGCGTGATACCCGATTACATCAATTCCCTAGATGTAAAATGGCCATGGCGGTCATGTTGTACAAATTTTGACGGCGGGATGTTCATGCGATTTGCATGAATTTGACACTTATGGCATCGCCGGACGAAACCAATACAATCCTCCTCCATGGTGAACCAATAATAACCCTGTCTAAGGATCTTCCGCGCCAACATTACCCCATTCATGTGTGCACCACATTCACCCCCGTGGATGGCTTCCATCAGACGTTTGGACTCTTCAGCATCAACACACAGTTTATGCATTCCCAGATGACCTCGTTTATATAGTTTACCTCCGCAGATGATGAACTGAACTGCCATTCTTCTGATTGCCCTCTTGTCCTTGGCATTTACCCCTGGCGGGTATGTTTCTTTCTCCAAAAAGTTCCAGATGTCGTAATACCAAAGGTGTTCGTCCTGAACTTCTTCTATGGCTGCAATCGACTCATATGTAGGTGCAAATTTCTGGTCAATAATGACTGGACGCATTCGGACTCCACACGGGATGTCTATCATAGATGATAGACTTGCTAAAGCGTCTGCGAACTTGTTGTTCTCTCTTAGTAGATGAGCAAAACTTAACTTTTCAAACCGAGGAATCAGCAAATCCAAGGTTTGGTGATACATCATCATATTTTCCTCTTTTACTTTCCAGTCTCCTTTAGCTTGAGACACAACAAGGTTCAAATCCCCAATGACGCCCAAATTGCCTTGCCCCTAATTCCGTGGTCGCTTCTAAACCAAAGAATGCATGCTTCAGACTTTCATTGTTTGAGACTTTGAACCGAGTTTGAAGGCTAGAGGATACGGAATTGCTCGGTGCTATCAAGAACACTCCTATCCCATACCCATGTTGATTTGACGCCCGTCAAAGTACATCGCCCAAGTTTCGTCGATATGCGTAATTGCTTCATCCGGAATAGGTACTCATCGCTTCATCCTCAACCGTGGTCGGCAAGGAACTCGCTATCGCTTCTTCCTTTGACCGACTTATGATGACATATGTGAGATCAAATTCGAGAGCAACAAAGAACTAACGAGCTACCTACCGTAAGTGCCGGTTTCTAAAAGATATTTGATGGGACCATGTCGTGAAACCAACATTACAGAGTGAGCTAACAGGTAGTGCCGCAGCTTCCTGGTAGCCCATACCAGAGCCAAACAAGCCTTTTCTAGCGGCGTATATCGGGTCTCATATTCCAGTATCTTCTTGCTCAAATAGTAGATGGCTCTTTCCACCTTATCTTCTGATTCTTGTGCAAGCATGCAGCCCATCGTGGTCTCGCCATCGACAGATACAAAATCAATCGGTTTCCGGTTCTCTGGTGACAAAACGGTGGGTTCTCAGAGATATTCTTTACTGCTCAATGCGCTTGGCATCGGCCGTCCCATTGGAACTTCTTTCCTTTCTTCAGGAGGCCAAAAAGTGGTTCACAAGTCAAGGTTAGTTTTGAAATAAACTGTCTTATGAATTGTACTTTACCCAGAAAGCCTCGCACCTCCTTTTCAGTCCTTGGTGGTGGCATTTTTAAGATGGCCTTGATTTTGGAAGGATCGACCTCGATGCCTCTTTGTGTAATCAGAAACCCCAGTATTTTCCTCCAGAACACCAAACGACATTTCGAGGGTTTAGCCGAATCGAATTCTCGATCCTTTGAAAAAACTTGTGCAAGGCGGTGTAGTGGCCCTCTCTTTCCTTGGACTTGACAATCATGTCGTCCACGTACACCTCAACCTCCTTGTGGATCATATCATGTAGTATTGTGGTTGCGGCCCGTTGATAAGTAGCCCCAGCGTTCTTCAACCCAAACGGCATTACCCGATAGCAGTATGTTCCCCACGGGGTGGTGAATGCAGTCTTTTCTCTGTCTTCTGGCGCCATCACTATTTGATTGTATCCTGAGAAGCCATCCATGAATGAGAGCAATGCATGCCCTGCTGTGAAGTCCACTAACTCATCGATGTGTGGTAGGGGAAAGTCGTCCTTCGGACTAGCTCTGTTCAAATCCCTAAAGTCTACACACACCCGGATCCTGCCATCTTTCTTTGGCACCGGAACGATGTTGGCCAACCAAGTCGGATATTCTGATACCAGCAGGAAGCCTGCGTCAATTTGCTTGGTGACCTCTTCCTTAATCTTGAAAGCCCAGTCCGGGCGGATCCTTTTGAGCTTCGCTGATGTGTCGGGCCTCGGATCAAGGGGATCCGATGTCAGACAATCTCAGATCGATTCTGCATGTCTTCGAGGACCACGCTAAAACATCTTTGAAATCTTTTAATAAAGCGACTAAGCGCGCGTTCCTCCGAAGACAACGTGGACCCGATCCGACCACCATGGTCCTCCTCAAGACTAATGTTCACAAAATGATTTCATCCATTAATGGCTTAACAAATCTCTCTTGCTCTTGCTCAATTAAACGCTAAAACCGAGGGACTTCGTCTTCGCTTTTGATCAAAATTTTGAAAGTCCTAATTAATGCAATAAATTAGGGGCACGTAAAAGTACTCGAAACCACAGCAGCTCATTCTCATTAGGCACGCCCAAATCATCCAATTCATCTTACAACAGACTCAAATGAAAAGGAAAAAGACGACCGACAGATCAGGCATCCGGTTGACACCCAGAGTACCAGACCAGACTTCCGAGCTGAATCTAATTCCGACTCACAGACTCGGTGGAATCAGATTCCGCTCACTACTCCGACCTTGTCGCTGACAAAAATCCTCCTCAGACCGCCAAGTGAGAGAGGGTGCGATTGATGCGCCCAAGATAGTCAGCTGGTCGGCTCGCACTGCTCCATCCCCAATTATGGAAACCATGAAGTTATTCCCAAGCAATCTTGGTCGATCGGAGGATCGAGAGGAGACATGCCATACCCCCATTTCCAATTCCGTGCCCTCGTAACCTCTCGCTTTATTCTCGCTCAACCTTAGTTGTTGGGTCTGCTCGCTCATGAAACGCTATCCCGGATAGTTGCGGTGTCAAGAAGATTTCGAAACTGCACGCGCTTCCTCTCCGCTGAACCATGGCTCGGGAAGCCGCAAATGGAAAGTTCTCCTCCCTGACAAAGCGTCTGCTCAGGTACCCTGGATGGGCCTGCATTAGATCAAAGGCTTCCCACGGCTTCTCGCTCGCCACCATTTCCTTCCCTTTCTTGCCCAATCTTCTTTGGTGGGCGATAACCCATCCAAAGGTATGTGGATTGTGTGGCACTTCGCCAACGCTATGTTCTTTCCTCGCCGCTTCTTCCCAATCCCATCCCGGGGATATGTTGTAGCTTGTTCGTGAGGTAGACAGATTGAGCACTAACGTACACACCCTCATTCACAGCCATAATATTTTGCACCATCCGGGCCTCAGCCAAAGTAAATCCTGATATGAACATGTCTTCCATGCCGTGTTCGATCTCCAGGACTGGCGTAGATACCTCCGGAGGAGGATGGATTGATGAATTCCCAAAAACAATGGCTACTCCCTTTCCATAGGGGTATTTCACCATTTGATGTAGAGTAGATGAGACAGCTTTCACCGATGCAAACTGTGGTCGCCCAAGAGCATGTTAAAAGATGCAGGACCTCCAAGACATGAAAATCTACCTCGTGTTGTCCAGCCCAATCTTGGTTTGATTTTATCGTCTCTGTGACATCCCTACTTGTATTGTCGAGGCTCGATCACTTGAGTAGTCGGTGTGAAGTCCAGGCTTTAACCCAATTGCATACGCCTGCTCGCCGAGCAGACATTATTAGCGGACCCAGATCAACAAGTACTACCGAATCCATTTGTCCCTCGTGATTCTACAGAGATGTAGAGGGTCCATTATGATCCATGCCCTCAGCGCAGCCTTATCCGAAAAGGTCAATGCCGGAACCTCCTCCTGAAAGACCAAATTTCAACTAGTTGTTCCACAGAGTTTCGATAGAGAGTTTAGCTTTGTCCATAGCAGAGAGAAAATTGCCTCAGGCACCCTTGAAGCCATAAGCACCCCAGATGGAGATGTTCTGTGTATTTTCTTCACTGCTTCAATATGCCTCTTCTTCAACTTGTTTCTCCCTCTGCTTCTCCGCTTCTTTATCTTTCCCTGATGCCTCGGGTTGATCAAGGTGTGGGGGCTTGAAATACCGCCCACTTCTAGTCACATGGTCTACCTCTTCGAGGTACCAGGTGCTGTCTGGTTGGCCACCTGCCCAGTCTTCGTCTGTATGGGCGAGATACAAGTCTTCATCTTCCCACCACATTCCATTAGCATCTAGTAGGCACCTGTCTGTTCCGCTTGTTTGCGCCTCAAAGATTTTCCTCCCGCATGCTCACAACATGTTCGGGCTTTTGTGCTCACAACATTCTCAACCCCCTCATGGTTCTTTGCTTTTCGGATCCTCTCGTAATCCCATTTCTTTCTTGTTCCTCCAAATCAATTGTTCGGGCTTTTCAAAATGTCTTGCTCTGAGCGAAATTCTTCAGACCGGCGCTCTCCGAATTCAATCGACCTTCGCCCTTCCGCCACAAATGGTACAATATCCGGCCGATCATCCAACCACCCGACGACTTCGCCGACTCTTCAGATTCGAACCAGGTTGATTGATGCATCCCGATCCTTGGTCGTTGAAAACCGGAGGTCGGCGAAGTCCTCTTCCATCGTTGTCGATCATCCCCATCGATTCAAGTTTGTCCCCGGTCATACACAATTCACCTCTTCTGGCGGCCCCACACTCAAATTTTAGGTCGCTCATTGACAAGATATATCCACTGGATCATAAGCTCGCCACTAAATTCTCAAACCGCTTACCCTGCACTCAACAGCTTTTGTTTCCTAAGCCCGCCTCACACATTTTCGGTGGTCACCACCTTTGGCTCAGGTTGGGTTGTGGAGGTGTCCATCATGCACAAGTCAGTGCTATCAGGAAGGATCACCTTCGGCTTGGGTAAGTGGGAAGGAGTAATGTAGATACTAGGGTCGTAAGGCATGTCCCCAGTTTGGATGAGATTGATTCTTTTGGGTGGATCTTGGTTATGTGCTGGGAGTGGGTTGGTTGTAACATTGGGTCGCTCGGGAGGCAGAATGATGTTTTTGTCAACGAGATCTTGAACCTCATGACGTAGCCTGTAACATTGGTCGGTATCATGACCATGCTGCTGGTGGTATTTGCAATATTTGGCTGGGTTGTGGGAAGGGGGGAGTAGATTTGGAGGGGGCCTCGGTTCCAAGGGTTTCAGATGCCCTTTTCTGACTAGAACGCCGAGGACTTTGGACAAAGGCATATGTAATGGGGAGAAGGTTCGTTGATCCCTGGGTTGGTATCTTGAAGTTTGGTTACTGCTCCCAGATGCATCAGAAAAAGGTGTGGCCGCGACGGGCCTTGGTTGGGGAGGGGGATTGGTGGTGACCATTCCGACCTCTGA
The DNA here is from genome assembly GCA_025200525.1 of Camellia lanceoleosa. NCBI lineage: Eukaryota > Viridiplantae > Streptophyta > Magnoliopsida > Ericales > Theaceae > Camellia > Camellia lanceoleosa. The sequence goes on along the minus strand of CM045770.1, from coordinate 71,855,619 downwards.
AGTTCTTGCATTGGTAGGGCCGCTCGGGCCCGCATTGTTATTACGATTGAATGTTCTTCGGGGCTGCTCCCGATCCTGGTCAATCAACCCTTGCTTCATAGCATCCTCAATTTGCACCCCCATATCATGTAAGTCTGCGAAGGTGGGGAAGGGAACTGCAATCATTTTCTCGATAAGTTTTGGTTGAGATTGCGACAATCATCCGAATTTGATCTTTATCGCTTGGCCTCAAGGTCATCATCGATGCCTTGGCTCTCCACCGTTACAAAATCGAGAAAGTCTCTTCGTTCGCTTGTTGTCTCGAGATCACGTGTTGTAATCTCGATTTGAGTATTATATGAATATTGCGCAACGAAGGCTTCAGCCAACTCATCCCAGTTCCTCTTGACATCATTATCCAACTTTGCATACCAGTTGGCGGCTACTCTGACAGGTTCGCCAAACAATGAGAGCTTCAGAGTCCGTTAGGCCCATTGGCCTCAAGATATCTGAAAATAGCCGAGATGGACCATAGGGTCCCTGATCCATCAAAGCGATCGATCCGGGGCATCTTAAATCTGTCGTAATGTCACAGCCACGTCAGTGTAGCCGTCTTCAATGTCTGGGATGGCCTTCACCCCCTGTGATTTCTTGAAGAGCTTTTCCAATTTGCTCAATTTCAGAGCTGTCTGGTCTACCTCGAACTCAAATGGAGAGTCCGAGTGATTGGGTGTAATATTTTTGGACAGTTGCGGCAGAAGCGGGGGCGGAGCCAGCCCCGTTGGAAGACTCATGTCCTCTTGAGTGTTTTGGAAGTTTGGCGGAGCGTTCTGTGGATTCGGGAGGGTGTTCTGGGTGTTCTGGGTATTCTGAGGATTTGGAGGGGCATTCTGGCCAGCGGGTATCTGTTCAGGTAGTGGAGCCCCTGGCGGAGGAGGAACCTGATGCGCCCCTAGTGGAGGAGGGACTTGGTGTGAAGCAGATGCGGCATTCTGCTGTTGTAATCTGGTGATCAACTCAGACTGCTGGGCCATGACAGCGGCCTGCTGTTTGGAAAATTCCGCCTGGCGAATAGCATCATCTTGCATTTGTTTCATGCTCTCATTCATCTGGGCGATCATCGCCTCCATTGTTGGATTCGTTGTTCCATCCGAATAACCGCAAGTGTATCTCTATAGCGTAAACAGAATCTCCACCCGATCTCGACACTAGAGTAGATCCTGTTCGGTGATCCGTGCTCGACACATGCGGCCTTCTCCTTCTTCGTGATCGGGTAGAGAGTGGTACACCGGATGTCCGTTAACTAGATCCTCGGATCAGTTGAGTCGGCGACCTCGTGTCCAAATTGCTTGGGAAGTATCGACTGGCTCGGAAGCAATCGTGCTACAAACCTACCCTAGCAAAAAGATAATAAAGCAAAAAGGAAATAAATGACCAGAAAAACGGGCAGCATAACGGCTTAATTTAAATACACACAACACACAGTCGGGCATACAACACACAGTTGGATAAGCTGGAAATATACTGTCCTCAACCACTGATCACTGTTCTCAGATTACCGTTTCCCTAAATCAATCGATATCCGCAGACAACTGATTCTCAGATACTGAATGATGCCCGCAGGCCTGATGCCCAAACTCAACTGATACATGCATTCCCTGTAGAGACGCACTCTAACAAGCACATAGCAGATAAGTGAGAGCCAAAACACCCCTATGTTGGGGTAGGGTTTCCCTGTCCTATTTTGTCAGGAACTAGGGTTTCACTACGCACACAGCGGCTTCAAACAACCTATAAACGGGTAAGCAACCTGTCCTAGTTTGGAATAGTCACTATGGATTCGAATATGCACTAGGTCGAATGGTCAAAAAGGGTGCCCCGGTAAAACCGGGGTTTGTGTTCCCATGCTGTCAGAGCCCAGAGCCGATCAGCCTTACGGACATGACTTGACAAGACAAGCCTCCGGCAAATCGTTCGGGAATGGCATATGGCAAACACGGTGTCCTAGGCGCACCAATGCAAATGCAATGCAAAGAAACACACAAGTGTAGTCAAAACCAGATATCACGAGTTCGAGTCAAGTTCTCTAAATCCCAAATGAGTCGCCAAACCAGAATAAGCCCGTGAGGGACCTCGCCATACGGACTCGATTTTGTTGCGGTTCCAAATCTTGAACCAAAGAGTCCAACCGCAAATCGCTTTTGAAGAAAAACAGATTTTTGAAAGAAGTGCCAAACATGGATCGCTTTGCCGGATAATGAGTCGCCACCTAAATATTTTTTAAAATGGGAAATTTAGGAAACCCTAACTCGGCCAAAGGCCACGTGTCCGCTATCACCAAAGTTGGCTCGGGAACTTGGGTACGATTGGGAAGGTCACATCGTGAGCATTCTTCGCCCGGTCAAAGACCGGCCTCTACTAACCATGATATCTGTTTTTGAAAACTTTGTGCGTTCTTATTCCGGTTATTAGCCTAGGTTACTACGTGATGCGCACAGCATACAAGTATAGACTGAATCGCCTGAATTGGAACAAAACATTTCATGCTTGTTTGTTTGAAAATGGTTTGATGGTGCTACCCGCAGGTAGGCTAAGACGCGGATTTGCCACCCTCGGGTGGGCTTAAGAAAACATGATTTTGCCACTATCTAGTGGGCTTAAAACAAACATTTGATGAATTGTCCCAATTCAAATAACTCAACCTCCACCCACAGGCATTCAAGGCAGTTATATCACATAAGCACATAGCCTCATGGTAAGCATGCTATCATGGCAACACTCACACGCATGTAAGGATGCTAAAGCATAAAACTTACCGAGTACTCCAAGCCAAAACAGAAGCTGATTAGAAATCATGCATGATCCTAAATGTGCTGAAATGCCTAATGCAACACATGCAAAATGCAAACTATAGCAGGCTCAGCTATTCTAAACATGGCACATGGAATGCTACAACTAACATGTATTCAATTTGGAATTGAAATACAAATGCAGTTAGTATGATGTGTCGAGCCCGGTGCGTGCAATACAGATGAATAATGCAAACATGCTGTCATACTGTATGCTAATTGAAATATGCCCTATATCTAACCATCGTAAGCGGGTAAATAAAAGGGAGAAAGAAATGGGGGTTGGAAGACATACATCACACTCACACACCCTTATTACAATTATGCCTCACAGAGGGTCCTAATAAATAATAATACAATTCAATAAAAGAATAATACAGTCCAAAATATTACAATCCGAAATAAATACAAATTCCTAATTAATTATCAAATTAACTAAGAAAGCTGTAAATTGGCGTGCAGGCCAGGGGGCTGCCTCGATTCTGATGAATTATGCATGTTCATTGTCTTGCATCAAATCCACCGATGCCCCAATTAGCCTCTGTTTGTACTTTTTCTCGAAATACGTGCCAAGTCCCGGAAAGTTGCTGATTCCTCATTTTGCTGCAACAGAGAGCAAGAAAGGGGCATAGCAATGTATTTCACAAATATATGCATGCCTCGATCCTCGTGCCACCAATCACGCATATCGATGCATGATGGCCGAGGAATCGGATTGCACAACTCGATATAGGATGAATGCATGAATGCTACAACAAAAACCTAACTCCATCATGGGTAATCCGGAGTGTCGGTGACTTGGGAATTGAGACCCGTTCCGTCACTCGGAGTACGAAACGTGCCTCGTTTCCCGTGCTCAGGCTAACACCTATCCCGAACACGATGCAATATGCATGGTATGCATGAAATGTAGCTAATATGTATCCTAACGTGCACAATGCTATGCAAATGAGATGTCTCGAAATGCGTGCACGCGGGCACGCAAACCGAGAAAATGCATGAATGCAGTCTAAGATACAACCTAGTATGCACAATGCGGGAAAAATGAGATGAAAATGAGATGCCTCGAAATGTGTGCCCGCGGGCACGCATACCGAGGTCATGATGTGAGATGCAAACCGGATAAAATCGAAGTGTCTCGAAATGCGCGCCCACAGGCACGTAAACCGAGGCGATGATGTGAAATGCAAATCGGATAAAACCGAAGTGTCTCAAAATGCACGCCCACAGGCTCGTAAACCGAGGCGATGATGTGAAATGCAAATCGGATAAAATCGAAGTGTCTCGAAATGCATGCCCACAGGCACGTAAATCGAGGTAATAAAATGGCATATGGAATGCAATGATGGGCTTACGCCAACATGAGAGAGCCTCAGCCGCACTCACATAGGCTGCCGTCGGATAATAAAAAAAAAGATGTGCCTCGAAATGCGCGCGCACGGGCACGCAAATCGAGGAATGTATGAAATGGCATACGGAATGCAATGATGGGCTTATACTGACATGAGAGAGCCTCAGCCTACTCACATAGGAAGCCAATGAATGAAAACGAGTGTTTAGAAGGCGTAGAATGCACGCAAAACCGAGGCAATGCACTAAGGCATGAAATGACATGGAAAATGATATGCAAGCATGCAAACCAAATTTCAGCAGCTAAATGAAGGGGAAAACAGCCCCGAAATGATACGAAATGACAATCAATGCATGAAATCATCCCAAAATATGATTTTAAGTACCCGAAATGGCCTACAGCTATGCTAAACATGCAAAATTGGTACATGAAAGCAAAAACAGTAGCAAGGCAGCCCCAAAAATAACATCTTTTTAGTACAAAACATGGCCAAATTGTGAGCATAGATATGGCAATAATGGCATGCAAAAATGGGAAAAAAGAGGAGATTTATTAAGCAAGTAGTATATAGAAAATTCAAACCACAAAATTTCCTTCTACAACTTCGAAGAGGAGCCCAAAATATGCATATTTACAGTGAATGACAACTCCAAAATCAGTATGTAGATATGATAAACAAAGCATGCAAAATAATGAGCCAATGAAGGCTATAACACAAGGTACCATAAGCATACACCAAACAACTTCGGACCCTTAACAAAATATGAAGAATTGGCCAAAATAAGACACTTTATAAGCCTGATGAAGGCTGAAAACAGAGGCTAAGAAAGCCTAACAAAGCATGCAATTTTACGGAAAATGTGAGGGATATAACATGAAGTACCAAAACCAATCATCAAATGGCCTAAGACTCTTAACAAAACATGATGAAAAGGCCAAAATAAGGCTCTTTCTAGGCCTGATGAAGACTCAAAACAGTGACCAAATAAGCTCAAAGAGGTATGCAAAACATGGCCAAAGAGAGGTACAAAGAGAGGCCATTCATGGAGGCACCAAACAAGATTGGTCCCTTCTACAATGTTGTAGAGGGACACAAAATAAGCTCATAATCAGTTTATAGCATGCTCCAGAAATAAATGCATACAGGCTAAAAGTAGCATGCAAGTTTACGGTAAAATGGAACAATTTCAAAGGAAGTGCATGCTAGAGCCACCAAACATGATGGAGCCCTTCTTCAATGTTGAAGAGGGGCTCAATATAAGCCCACTAACAGTATATATGAGGCTCGAAATCAGATCATTCAAAAGCCAAACAAAGCATGCAAATAATTGGCATAAAGGGTGATATTGAAAGAGGTGTATGATAGAAGCACCAAGTGAGGTTGAGCCCTTCTACAATGTTGTAGAGGGGCTCAAAATAAGCACAAAACCAGTAGGGGTCAAAGCCCAAAACAAAAGGGAAATAGGGTATAGAATTGATAGAAAATAATGCTAGAAAAAGGGATTTAGAGGCTTACCCTTGGAGATCCAACTTTGGTGGCTTCTTGACTTGAAATTGTTGCTTGTTGGCCTCTGAAAATCACTCCCTTGCTGCTGAAATGGAGTTGTTGATGGTGGTGCTTAGGGTTGATGAAGGATTGGCCTAGATGCTTGAGGGTTTTTTGAGTTTTGGAGATAGAAAATGGAGGTTTTGAGAGAGAGGTATTTGAGACCAAAATTTCTAACCCTAGCAAAGGAGGAGGGCCGCCCTTTAAATAGGCAAGAAAGGGTGTAAAAGGGGAGGGAAATGGAGGCAAGATTTCCCTCCCTAAATATCCCCCGGAGGGGGAGATATTTTGCAAAAAATATCCCGACAAAAGAAGAGCTAGAAAGCGAAGTCGGGCCAGGTAGTCTTCTGGAAGGTGGCCGGCCGGCCACCCCAACTGGTCGGCCAACCACTCACCCTGGCCGGCCGGCCATGGCCCAAAAATGAAGTCCAAATTTTCTGGCCGACCACCACTCCTTGGTGTCCTCCCAGGTGTGTAGAACAAGGTTCCGAGGTTGGAAATTGGCAACATCAAGTGAGTCACAACATTGCATTTGAAGGAGAGGCTCAAAATGAAATGCACAATCGCCGACCATGCACTTTTAGGGTCCTCCCATGTCCCCGATCACAAATATGTAGCTTTGGTTGGAAGAAAATATCCCTGGGTGTTCAACATTGGCCCTAAGTGAGCAAAACGCCGGAGGAGCAAACCGGTTATCTGGGATAATTGCTGGCCTCCCACCCCCAAAGGATGTTCTGGTGTTGAAACAGGGTACCGCCAAAATTGAACAAAAACTAATGAGAATGAAACGCTCAAACCGCCAAGCGGTAGGTCCAAAAATGGGCCGCAGTACAAAAGTGGCATACGGCAGCGAAGTGGGTATCTGCGACCCCAGTATCCCTCGGAATGACAAAACAGTGGTTCCTGCCAAAAATCGGAGAAAATCGATGCAAAATGAATGCTCGGTGCCCAAATCACGCAGTTCGGGGTCCCGAAAACCGGCTACAGGCACCGAAAGTGGCATTCGGCCACGAAGTGGGCATCAGAAGCCCCAATGTCCCTTGGTATGATAAAACAGAGGTGCATGCCAAACAAACCTGAGAAATCGGAGATGGTTGGGCGGTCCCGAGCCGAGGCACACGGCCTGACGGCTCCGAAAACTGGGAACCGGGCTCCGAAATGGGCAAAATGGCCTACGGCCACGAAATGTAGCTCACGGCCACCGGGAGATAGTCTACGGGACCACTCTATTCCTGCAGGAAAGAAAACAGAGAAAACCGAGTCTGGTTCGCAAACCGAGACAAGGCACAAAAGAGAGTTCGAAAGTCCGGAGGCAGGGCGCACGGCCGCGACTCTGAGACTTCTGAACGAGCACAGTATGCAACATCACCAAGCGCTCAATCGGTGACGTCTGAGTCTCAAGGTCGGTCAAAAAATGGGGTGTCTACAGACTTGTACTTGTATAATCTCATAAAGCTCAACGAATAACTCTCTTTTACCACACATGTGATTACTGACTCCCGAATCTAGATACCAAACATTGTTTTGGTTTTCAGTATCTCCATGGTGGACAAACAGGAGCCGACTTTGTTTGTTTCCTGCTCGGCAAAATTTACTTCCTCTCTAGCTTCTGTTGTTGCTCTACTCCGACATTCATTGATGTAATGCCTAAACTTGTGGTAATGGTAGCACTAAACATTACTTTTTGTCAAATCCTGGTCGGTTGTTGTAACCACCTCCTCTTTCTCTTGCTCTTCCTCTTGGAGTAAAGTATGGTTGACTTCTTCCTCCTCTGGCTAGACCTCTTCCGCTTCTTTCTCGAAAAACAGAACTTCGGTTATTGTAACCACAGCCTCTTCCTCTGCTTCTCTGTGATGTCCCCCCTTGCTCGTTTCTATCATCTCTAAAAGACAGTTTTGATTGAAGAGCTTGCTCTAGAGAACTTGAGGGAGTCTTCTTGTTGATCCTTTGTTCATGAATCTCAAGTGTGCCCATCAACTCATCGGTCGTCATGGCACTGAGATCCTTGAACTCTTCTATTGCTATAACCACGTGCTCGAACTTGGGACTAAGTGATCGTAGAATCTTCTCTATCACTTGAAAAGATTCCATCTTCTCTCCATATCTTCTCATCTGATTAACAATGGTCGATGTTCTATTGAAGTACTCAGAAATTGACTCATTCTCATTCATGTGTAGCATCTCGAATTCGCCACGTAACACCTGAAGTCGAACTTTGATCGTCTTATCAATTTCACGATGTGAATTGCGAAGAATACTCTATGCCTCTTTAGAGGTTGCTACTGCTGAAATCTTCTCAAAGCTTGACTCATCAATGCCTTGATAGAGTAGACACAAGTCCTTTTTATCTCTCTTTCTTGAATTTTTTAACGCCGTCTTCTGAGCTTCATTTAAATTTCCTTCATCTTTAAGAGTAGCTGGCTCATCATATCCTCGATCTGCTAACTCCCACAAATCTTGTGAGGCTAGTAGGACTTGCATTTGAATACTCTAATTTTCCTAGTTCTCCTTGCTGAGTTTTGGAAACTATGGTTGAAAGAAATTATTTGTGTTGGCCATTGGTTGACTTTAAGAAATCTGTATATTTTTAGGATGGAATTTGCAAATTCTGACCATACAAATGTGTCCGAAATATTCCAAATAGTTGGAAAGCACTATTAGATCACCAAAAACGGACTTCAAACGGCTTAGATCTAGCAAAAAATAATTGAACGGCTCAGATCAGCAGAATCTAGGACTTTTGAGAAGCACCAGATAATTTTTCAGATCAGATGAAGTCAGCAGTGTGGTGTGGCTCATCTCGTCTATAGCTTGGCGGCGCGGCTCGGTCTGCGGCTTAGCGGCTCAGCTCTAATTGTTTGTCAAAAAAAAATTAATTTGAGTTACTACTGCTGAGTTTCGAACCTTCGCCCGTGTACTTTAAAAGTGAGACTTAACCACGTTGCTAAACAACTTGGTTCGGTCTTAAGTCTCAAGTTATATTATTTAACTTGATCCTTTTTCACTCTGTCTCTGTTGTCTTCTCCCTCTGGTTCGCACGTGCGGCGTGTAGTGACCGTTTCGGGGCATGAGAACGGCGTCAAATGGCGCGTGTAGAGCGTGGTACCTCCTCCGAACTCGGTTTTCGACGCGGGTTTTTGCAGTGTGATCGTCTTGATGAGACCTACACACTGGTGTGATCAAAAGTAAATTTCAACAACTTTGATTTCTAGGCAAGTTTTGAAATGATGCTCTATTTTTCAAATTTTTTGCAGATGGTCTGCAAATTCAAGCTACCTTTAGCTCTGATACCACTGTTGGTGAGAGTGAGGTGCAAACCACTTATGCTAATTTACAAAAACAAATACAAGAGAGGATTGATAATCTAAAAAATAAATTTATTTCACTCAAATATGTAAAATACACTGAGGAGAGAAAAACACACTTCTATTCTCTAACTCTCTTCTTTCTCCCACACTCTGAATTCTCAAAATACAATAGCTATATATAGATAAAACTAGTAATGTGAAACCATTAAATGCAAAAACGGCTGAGGCTGTGAATTTCAAACGATTGCAACCACTTTTGACAAAACTTAATTTCAGCCTCCATTCTACTCTTAGGCCGGTGGAAAAGAACAATTTTTTATTATAGGTGAAGTAAGATTACTTCACAACAATAAATTATTAACAAAAAATAAACATAAACAATTGAACGGATGTATATCTGAATAATTTATTTTTATTCACAAATTTATATCTAAATATTTGATTTTTATTTAAAAATTTATATTTAAATGAAATTTTTGCATGTTATAGTTTTAGTTTAAAAGTTTAAAAGTTACTAACAAAATCAAAAAGCCTATAACCTATACCAAAAGTTAAAAATTCTTTTTCCTCTCTACTTTTTGTATATCTTTTCGTAAAAAAAATTAAAAAGTCATTTCAAATATACTAGTATTTTTACCTTATATTTTAGCCAAAAAACTAAAAATTACTAAAATAACATGTTCCTAAACGAGGCATTATGATGTGGAATAGAATTAATTTCTGTTCATTTATCTTTCAATCGTTTGGAGACATTCAAAATAGAAATTATTGACCTTTCTTCCCATTTCCCTCCTTTTTTTTTTGCTTATCTAATTGTCTGATATACATGAAGAGATAAACGTATTTCCTTTGGAAAATTCTAATATACACACTATTTAAAAACTTATGAGATTTTATTTATTTTTTAATTATGATATTATTTTTAATTATAATTTATAAAATCTTTATTTATATATATATATATAACTTTTTGAAAAATGCTTGAGAGCACTAAAAAGGGATTACTAAAAGGAGCACTAATGATGTGGCAGTGGGCCCTGTCCACTTTCTATGTCTTATTTTCATTTTTTTTTTTTTTTTTTTTTTTTTTACCATTCTCAATGCATAAATGCTATTAGTGGTATATTTTTTAGTGGTCTAAATCATTGTTGTAACTTTTTTTAGTTATGAGTTAAAAAATTATATAATCATGTCATTTACATGGCATTGGTACACCAGTTGACAGGTGTGTAGTATAGTCCTTCCCATGTCTTTTATTTTGTTCCCAAATCACCTAATACAAACTGTATGTAAAGCCTACTCATTGACAACAGATTTGGGAGTAATGATGGCAACAGACCAATTTATAGATGATCTTTCTCACAACTGTTGTCTTGAAGAGTTGTTGAGAGGGCTCCTCCCGATTCACATCCTACATTCATTCATGGAGGGACCTTTCCTACTGCAGGATATACTACATGTATGTATGTATCTCCAATTCCTATATGGAGTCATAAAAGGTTGAGATTTTCTATGGAGTTTTGTGGCCTCCAATGATAATTGCTGGGTTAATTATACTTTTCACACTCGTAGTTTGACCTAAATATCATTTTAGTTTTTATAGTTTCAGAACAATTTGGTCTTTACACTTTTACGTGTATTTTCAATTTGATGGTTCTGTTTAAATTTTTGTTAATTTTATATACCTTAGAAAATTGACAAGTATCCGAAAATTATTAATTTTAACTTCTAATTTAGACCGAAGGGAAAAATTGAATTTAAAGTGTAAAGACTAAATTATTAAAATTGAAATTATAGGAGCTAATGTAAAATTCAGGTCAAATTACAAGGGTGAAAAGTGTAATAGGCCTAATAATTGCTAGTGCAGTGTGCATTGCCTTTTTATAAACTATCAGCATTCCGAATTACTGAATTGCTTGCTTATATGTGCAAATAATGAGTTAATTCTTTTAATTAGTTTGGGTAAATTATATTGACATTCCCACATTCAAAGAAAATATAGTACATACCACAATTTTGACATAATTAGCTAAAGCAGCTAAAATTAATAGGTAAAATATACATTTCAATATAAAAGAGATCACAGTATGAATTTTTTATGATTGACAATTTTTTGAAGAAAATGAGAGTAAGCTTTATATAAATTTAATCCTTTAAGGAAGTCTTATATTTTTATTTTTATTTTGGTAAGGTAAATTTTATAAACAAAACCAATGTGTACAAAGAGCAAACTTCTGTTCAAACAAAAGAAACAACTACTGAATTTGTGGGTAACAACTTAGATCAATCCACTACTATGACTCTCCTAATGAGACAAGTTGATAGACCAAAACTTTGGATAAGGCCCTTGTTCACCATATTATCATCAACTCTTCCCCAAGTAACTGTCTTCTTTCTAATATTAGTCTGAATCTTGCCAATTACTTCAAGTATTTGCTTTTCTTTCTGCTTAAAAATTCTTGCATTTCTTTCGCTCCAAATTTGATAGACTGCTGCAGATAGGCAGAGCTTATACAATCTCTGGCCAAATCTTTTAACCTACATGTGTTGCCCAGCCCATCGAATCTCTTGGTTCAAAGCAAATGGAGGTCTACTAATCCTCAATAACATAAGAAAGTGGCTCCAAATATTCTTTGTAAAATTGCAGCCAAAAAATAAATGGCAATGGTCCTCAACAGCTTGTCCACACACTTTGAGCCAAACCCGATTTACAAACTCGATCCATATTAACTGATCTCCCAAGGGCTCCTAACCACAGAGTAAAAGACCATCTAGGAACATTGTGATTATACCAGATAATGTTTGCCCAGGGTACAATTTGTTGCTTTTCTCTGATGGCATCCCATGTTGATTTAATTGAGAATTGTTCATTGTTTGTAGCTACCTATTTCACTCTGTCTTCTTGCCTTGTCACTAGATTCATAGTTGCAGGAATTTGTTCAATTATCCTTTTCAGAGCCTTACTTTGTCTAGCAGGCCAATGCCAAACACCATTCCGTATCATAGAAGCCACTTAAGTGCTGTGCCGTGGGGGCAGAGAAATAAACACCAAAACAAACACACAATAGAGAAAAAACAAGATTTGCGTGGTTCGACAATGCGGCTATGTCCACTAGGCAATGAATTTCACTATATAGAGAGAAAATTACAGAGTAGTTCACTCACTCAATCCCTTACAAGTTACAATCTCAATACCTCACCTCACTCCTTTTAATAAATGCAGTTGAGAGGAATCGATTCTTAAAGAAGCACCTCTTTTAATCTATTAGCAGTAACCTTTGCAATGCACTTGTAGGTTACATTGCAACAAGAAATAGGTCTAAAATCTTTACTAGAGTTGGGATTTTTCACCTTTGGGACTAAAGTTATTGTTGTACTATGCCATGCTTTAAGCAAATTGCTTGAGTGGAAGAAAATCTTTACTGCAACCACTATGTCAGAACTCACCAGATCCCAGTTCTTCTGATAAAAACCGGCATCATACCCATCAGGCCCAGGGGATTTATCAGCCTTGATACTGAACATAGCTCTCTTTAATTACTTCTTTTGTAACCTTCTTCATTAGCCTATGCTTTATATTTTCTGATACTTTGGGCAATCCTATATGGTTTAGACTATCCATAGCTTCATGTTTCTGCTCAAATCTGGTACCTAAAAGAGACTTATACTAATCAACAATTTTTGCCTTGATCATATCAGATGAATCTAACACTACCATCTCTGGCTTTGAGACTAAGGATTTTGTTATAAATCCTATGAGCACAAACTTTTTGATGAAAGAATTTAACAATGTTAACTTGTCTCCCAATTTCAACCACTTGACAGTCTATTTATGGAACTTGTGGAACTTACTATATTTTCTTTAAATTTTAGGGGAAGGTCAGTGTAATTTATCCTATTATTTTTGAAGAAAGATAAATACTATTTATTTATGGAAATTTTATTCTATGAGAGTATTAAACCTAGTTTCTGTCACAGTAGAAGAGCATTTGATGAATTTTGAGGTTTCTGATTTTGTTAAGTCGACTAGTCTATATTGTTTCCACAATTTTAATTTCTTAACCAAAGAATCGAGCATAATTTTTTTTGTTTGTTTGTTTGTTACATTAGTTATGAAACTATGCATCTTTGGGTAACTATGTGAGCACTTATGGAGACAGGGTTTTTCAACAAGTCCCACTTCTCTTCCATCTTTTCTATGAGAGAAATATTGGAATGGACATGATCTTCGTTCATTCCTTCTATATTTTTTCCGTCATCATGTCTTAAAAAGGTATATCACGTGTTTGTTTCTTCAACTTAAGGTATATGTTATATGTTATTGTAATTTGTTTCTTTTCTTCATTTCCATCAAGTCTTACTTTTTGCTTAGATCTCATTAACTTGGGTATTTGGTTTTAGAGTTTCCACGCCAACTTGTATATCAAATTTGTGGTGTTTACAATAGTTAATATTTTTCATTGTGAGGGAGCATGCCTAATACGTTTATAAAGAAAGAATGAAATTTTTTATTTTTTAAGATTTCAAACTTGTTAATTTCACTTCTTACTATAGTCGAATACATGCATTTACAATGTTTCTTTTTCCTTTTCCATTCTTTTTCTTATTTACTACTTCTTATGACATTCTTGTATTATTTAGAATGCTTTTGGATGAAGGGTCTTATAAGCCATGTAAATTGGAATACTTAGATTTAAAAAATTTATTGTTTGGTTAGACTACCTATATTTGGTAGAAATCCACAATCTTTGTACTCAATTGCCTTAACAATATAAAAATAATTTCTATTTGGAGAGGATTTCAATAGTGTATTTGAGACCTAAAAATCTCTTATTTACATTCTCTCGAGAATGTAGAATCGCCATATATATTTTTATCTAATTTTGAAAGGATTGCAATTTTCTTGAAGCCTAGCTTTTTTCAATTGCCATGTGTTTATTAGTGGCAATTTCAATCTTCTTATATTTTCTTCAACACGATACTACCAAAGTTATGCCAAACCTACAAGTTTCATCTTAGCAAATCTTGCTTTCCGATCATCCGTCCAATCATAGCAATCAAAAATTTCTTTAATTGAAGCAAGTCAATTAGAGAACGCCATAGGATCAGCCCTTCCTTTAAAATCTAGAACTTCTTTCTTATGGGGTATGCCATATTGTGGTAAACCTTAAGCTCTAATACCAAAATGATGCAAGACGACTAAGGATAGTAGCAAAGTGGGTTTTTGTGGCTAATTTGCAATAAGAGTATAGAGGTTCTAAACAACTTGATCCACTAGAAAAACCGTCAGCGATCCCTACATCTCCTGTTAGCAAATATGCCAAAATACCTTGACTTGAAAACCCTAGCAAACTTAAAGTAACCATAATATATGACTCTAAAAATACTATAAACATGATTATGTATGGTTTCTATCTACTTCTCTTTGAAATCATGCTAATTTTTAAATATGGTCACTTCTTTGAATTTAATTTCCTTGAGCTTCTTATACTCTGCTCAGCATCAATGTGATTCAATAGAGATATGATTTTTAGTAAATGGCATGTCAAATATCTCTTGACCATAGAGATTAGGGTCTCCAAACTCGCAACTTTTCTTAAAAGGAAATAATTAGGTAAAGTAGTTATGGGAATACTGAGTGCTTAGTTGTATAGTGTTTTCTCTCTCTCTCTTATAATGCAGCAAGGCATTCTGAAATGATTTAATGAATATATAGTACTACTTGGATGCCTTCCACATCAAATGAGCTTTTAGAGAGGTAGAGTGAAAGTCAACTTGTAATGTTTCGTTCTTGATCTCAAGATTAGCCATATCTCAAATAGGAGCAAAAATTCAGTGTAACAGTGATACATGTCATCATTGACACATGGTATCACCAACCAACAATAAAACTACACATGGGAGGGTGAACCCCATTACTCATGTATACCTCAAGATGATTATGTAACCACCACATATACATAGCGGGGCTTCTTGTGCTGGCATGTTACGTAATTATTGGGTGATGATACTACGTGTCGGTGATGATATGGTATTACCATTGTACTGAATTTTTATTTGTCGAATAGATGTTTCGGTGAAACGTGTCTAGTGACTCTTTAGAATTTTTAAAGAGCTATCTAAGTATGTCCAAGTTAGTACACAAGTGGTTAGAATGGTGCGAAAGAGTGTAGAACTACAAGAAGTATTCTTGAATTGAGTGGAGAAAGTATAATGACTAGTGAGTAAATAGTTAAAGAAAGGGATATATTTCGAACTTATGTAATATTTGAGATATTTGTAAGGGAGATTTCACAATCTACCTTAAAGAGGTGGGAAGATTTTGGAATCTGTTTGCAGCCATTAGATGAATTTGCAAATATTTGATCTAGACCTTGAAGACATGGAGACCTATTATGAAAACAGGGGTCTCATTTTCCCTCTAACCAAGTTTGGAGTCTCAAGTAGCTTTGAAATCATTCTTTGAGTAGTAGAAGTGGTTTCCTTTCCCAAGTCAAATAATATGTATGTGCAAATGAGCAGCCTGATAGGGATTGGGTGCTAAGGCATACACGACACTAAGAAAGGCATTGAGAGTTGACTTGGTAGTAGTGTGACTATGGAATTATAAGCTAGGTCAGCCAAAGCTCCCAATCCATGAATTGTGATAACTTGGCAGTGGTGTGAGCTAGAATGTTAAATTTTTTAATAGAAATGAAAATAATTTCTTAAAAGGTCGTGAATAAAGTAAGAGAATCAAAGTATTTGCTCTTAAATGAATTAAGCAATTAAATCACATTGAATTTACTCTTTGGTCAACGAAAAAGAAAAAAGAAAAATATTGTGATAACCTGGCTCCGTATTATACTAATTAATCTTAATTACGAATGTGATTATGTGTTTAACATGATTTTGAGTGCTATTTATATGAATATATGCGATTTTGAATTTCTATCTGTTTGTCGAGGGAAATCTGCTCAACTTATCGTTATAAATGAAAAATTGAAGACCTTGTCCCCGTAAATCGAAATTGATTGCGCCATTGTGATTACCGTAATTTTTAGAGCCTACAGTGAATTTAATTGAAAATTGATTCGAATCAAATTAAATAGATGAAATAGTGCTCAATTAATTAGTATTAATAGAATTTGATTAAGAGGGGCTATAAAAGGGCCATTATACATCCACATTCCTTTAGTTTTGAGCTCAAAATCAGATTTTTCACTCTAGAGAGGGAGAAGGTCGGCTCTAGAGAGAGAAAGAGGGAGAATTGTGCAATTTTGGCTCAAGGCTTAAGAATTGGAAGTTGAACTCAAAGAACTTGAGTGTTTGAAGCTCCTAGGTGAGTAATCAACTCTTAATTCATGAGTTTGAGTTGTGATTTTATGAATTGAAGATTAAATGGTAAGTTAGATCATGAATTGAATTGATTAAGTTGAGATTGAAGTCCATGTGTTCATGCATGAAGAGAATTGCTATGAAATTACATAATCTAGCATGTAATATGTGAATTATGAAAGATTGAGCATTGAAGCATACATGCAAGCATGGTTTTGTAGAGTTTCATGGTTATACGCATCATTGGTGCTATTTGAAATGGAATTGGGGTCAAAGACTAACACGCATGTTAAATTGATAGAGATATGAATTTGATATGAAGTTTGAATGCATGGGTTTTGATCATACAAAAGAAATGAGGGTTATTTAGATGATGATTTTGAACAATTCGGTGTCATACTCTTATATTCTCATGTAATATAATGTGTTTACATGTTTTTGAACCGAAATCATGAGTTTGGAACCTTTGAACATCAAAATTGAACTTCAAGAGCAGTTCTGGAAAACCCAAAATTTGGCATGTCCGCTCGAGCGGGGAAAACGCCGCTCGAGCGTGAAATGCGAGCTCCCAGAACTTTTGCAAACATTGATGTCTGCTCAAGCGGGGATATTCACGCCCGAGTGGGGAGCCATGTAGTGTGACCTTTAGCTCGAGCGTCCGAATTCACGCTCGAGCATAAAAATGAGGCAACCAGTACTTTTGCAGACCATGAGGGTCCGCTCGAGCGGCAGAACCCACGCTCGAGCAAGGACCCCTATTTCAGAAATTTTGTAAAGGTGTTCTGTGTTTTATTTTCCGTTCTCTTTCATTTCTAAGCACTCTTAGACATGCATTGAGCATCATAAATGAGTTAAAAGGATAAGAAAGAAGCCTAATAGGGATGTATGAATTAAGAACGGATTGAATTGTTTGTGACCCATTGTGTTCATGAAATGTGTAGGGTCAAGTTCTAGGGCAAATCCGTCGGCAGAACACTGTGAGTAATATCTTAGTAAAGATATTTTGAAGTATGTTATTTGTCCAATTGCTTATTCCCATATAAGTCTTATAAGTTAATTTGAATTGTGGACAAATGTTTGTTATGCCATATGGTTGGGCCAAAGGCCGTTGGGTACAATTGATTGGGCCAAAGGCCGTTGGGTACAATTGATTTTGCCAAAGGCCGTTTGACATGCATGAATGCTGGGCCAAAGGCCGTTTGACATGAATGATTGAGCCGAAGGCTGTTTGATATGAAAGATTAGGCCGAAGGCCGTTTGACATGAATGTATAAATGAGCCGAAGGCCGTTTAACATGAATGATTGGGCCGAAGGCCGTTTGACATGAACAAATGGGCCAAAGGCCGTTTGACATAAATAAATGGGCCAAAGGCTGTCGGACAGGAACGATTGGACCAAAGGCCGTCGGATATGAATGAATTGGGCCCGAGGCCGTTTGATGTGTTTGGAACCGCAATCACTTAACCTATATATATATACTAGATAGAAATATGAATTGGGCCCAAGGCCGTTTGATGTATATTGTTCTAAGTACCGTTCGTGTATCTTCTTTATTTGATATTATTCACTGGACTTTTGCTCACGCTCATTCATGTGTCTATAGGTGAGCCAAGGGAGGTCCAAACCCAGCCTCAGTGAAGTTTGTGTGAAACAGTCAAGGTTTTGAAGAGTCAGCCCATACGTCTCACGTACGAGACTTGTTTTCGCCCTTTTGCTATTTTGTTATATTTTGTCATGTTGGCGAGAACGGTGGATTACAGTTGTATATAGTTTTGATTGGTTGACCATGAGTTGAATGATCCTATTATGTAAAGCTTATATGTTAACTTTCCTTGATGTGATTTATTAATGTATATTCGTAAAATGTTACGACGTGCCATGTAAGCATAACTTTATGGACAAAAATTTGAAATTGCTTCCGTTTGGTCCCTTTAACTCTGTTAAAATATATCTGATTTGGTTTAAGGCCGTAGGTAATCTCGTGATTACTGGCCGGTTATGTCCTTAACCTATGGGGGCGGGTTCGGGTCATGACAAATATATATATATATATTGATAAATAATCACACTTTATAAAAAAAAACATCAAGACGATGCAAGCGAATACAAGAATAAAATGCCCACAAAGGGCCCAAACAAAACTAACTAAACAAAACCTCCAAAGAAAAGAAAGACCGCAAGAAGTCAAACAAAGCTAACTAATCAAATCCTCCGCAAAATCTACAAAAGCCAAAATATCTAGATCAACAGAGCTCATAACCCAACTATGCAACACCATAAGAAGTCGGCTCTCTAACCAAGGAACTGAATAAGACACACCCTGAAAAACATGCCTATTCTACTCCAACCAAACCAGCCAAAGAAAACAATGGGAAGCAAGTAACCAAGCCTTCCGACGCCTCTTCCCAACCTTACTCCCACCTCAACTTTGCAACACACCCAACACGGAGCCTAGTTGCACCCAAACCAAGCCAAACCAAACCAAACCAAACCAAAAGTAGCAACAATCAGCATCCAAAGCCAAGACGCAACTGGACAATGAACAAGCAAATGATCCACCGACTTCGCATCCCCATAACACAAACAACACCAATTCACTAGAACATGCCGACGATGAATTAAATTGTCAACAATCAAAGTACGACCCATAGCTTTCGTCCAAACAAAGAAAGCTTAGGTGGTAAACCTGTCACCCATATACACTTCCAAGGAAAAAGCACAACAATACCACTTGCGAGAGCACAATAGAACGAAGATATCAAAAAAACCCCTTTAGACATCGGACAATCCCACACCAAAGAATCCGCCCTATCCCTTCCAAACTGTACACCGTACAAGAATTAGCATGGTAAATAACCTTATTTTGCATACTTGGCTTGAGACAGAAAGTAGTCCTTGGAAGAAGAAGCTACCTCAATACTAAGAAAATACCGCAATGAGCCTAGATTCTTTATTTCGAACGTGCAGAAGAGATGCTGCTTGACCTCAGAGATAGTAAAAGAGTTAGAGCCAGTGATGATCATATCATCCACATACAGTAATAGGGCAACAAAACTAGTAGAAGTGTGGAAGAGAAACAAAGCAAAATCCTGGGCATAAGGATAAAACCCAAACTGAGTAATAGCTGTTTGAGAACAGTCGTACCAAGCATAGGAAGATTGCTTCAAATCATAAAAAGCACGGTGAAGACAACACACCTGCCCAGCAGAATTAGGAAGACCATAGGGATGACGCATATAGACCTCCTCAACGAGATGACCATTTAAAAAAGCATTCTTAACATCCATCTGATAGAGAGGCCCATGATGAATAGCAACCACATAAATCAAGGTACGGATAGTAGTCATATTGGCGACATAGGCAAAAGTCTCCTCATAATCAATACCATACTCCCGTGAGAAACCTTTGGCAACCAGACGAGCTTTATAATTCTCGATGGAACCAACAAAATGAGTCTTGACTTTATAGACCCATTTGCAACCAACCAGATTCTTGCCAACAGGCAAAGGAATCAGCTCCCAAGTAGTAGTCTTCTGTAAAGCAGACAATTCAGTGTCCATAACTTGAACCCAATTAGGATCCTGACAGGCCTCCTTGTAAGACTGGGGTTCTGAAAAAGAATAAATAGCAGACAAGAAGGTACTACAATTTATTAAAATTCCATTTACTTGTTCACGTTATTGTGCATATCTCTCATGAAACCAATAAAAAGATTTGTAGTTATTAAATTATTCATATGACAGTTTATCATTGTATTCATATGAAGCATGGGTACTTTGACAAACGTGTCGTACTACTAGGTACTTATTTGGTGTCAGTACTTCATATGGTACTTTTGCATACATACTGAGTACATGAAACATGTACCAAATTTTTTTTTAAAATTTTTGCCATACGTAAACATACCTAGTATATAACCAAGTCATATCTCAATCGAAGTATATTTTTTCTTGACATAGAGGTAATATTAGTTTCATTAGATATTTTTTATTGTTATTGTGCTTAGCATGAATTAAGTTATGGTTTGTAATTTATTTAATATAACGACACTTAATTTTGCTTTATACTTTTACTTTTGACATTAAAATATGAATTGGATTGTAACATACTAAATCATTCAACTAAGTTTTACATTACTCCAAATTAAAAATAATTATTTTTTTATAAAGGCACCTAGCCATACCCTTACCCTAATTTTTTACCATATTGACGTACTCGTATCATATCAGTACCCGTACACGTATAGGTGTATTCAAATATCAACTCTCTCTCTCTCTCTCCTTGTATGTCTTTGAAAATTAGTAATTCTTGATTTTTTTTTCTTATAAAAGTAATTATTATTATTTTTTAATGTTTTGAAGAATTAAAGTCAAACAAACCTATAGATTTGCGATTTCTCCTTGTATGGCTTTGAAAATTAGTAATTCTTGATTTTTTTTCTTATAAAAGTAATTATTATTATTTTTTTAATGTTTTGAAGAAGTAAAGTCAAACAAACTTATAGATTTGCAATTTCTAGAACTTTATAGAATTCATTACGTTTCTAACATTTCGCTAATAGCTTTATTATTTTAGAATGTTGCCAATTGTTGTTCTAAAGCTTAGACATATTCAATTAATTATATTTGTGATCCCTAATTTTCAATTTTGTCAACTAATTTCCTTTTTAGTGTAACAAAGACTTGTCTTTTTATTACCTTTCGAGAACCTTATAGATTTCCTTCTCATGTTAATAATAATAGTAAATTACTAATTACTAATTTTTCTTTTTGCTTTATCCATCTTTTCTTCATTGTAGATAAATTATCCTGTGAGAAAAAATTCCAAATTTTCTAGCCTTGAAGTAGGGGTGAGAGTTTAAGGGCATGTTTGGTTTGAATTTGGAAGATAAGTTTTAGAGATAAAAAGTACGAAAAGTTATTTAGTTTGGTTTTTTTCAAAAGATGTTTTAGAAAATTATTTTGAGAGAGAGTTTTGGAAAAAGTGATTGATTTAATGTGTATGAGAGAGAAATTTGTTTGGAAAACTTGTAAACCAAACAAGTTTTGAGAAATTTTTTTGAGAAAATTTGTTTAGTTTCATTACTTTTGAAAACTTATTTGTAGAAAATTTTTCTTAAAAATATTTGGGAAACACAAACCAAACAAGGCCTAACTGCCTGAACCGGACCGACCAATTTTCGGTCTGTTTTTTATTTTTTCAAACAGTCGGTGGTTCGGTTTGTGGTTTTTCAAATGGGTTTTGATTCATCCCCCGAAATGGGGGCCCCCGAATCCCCCGAAATGCCATTTCAAGTATAAAAAAAAAAAAGAAAACAAAAAAAAAAGGAGAAAACAGTTTCCAAAAATAAAAATTAGGGGGATTATTTTTAGGGGGATTTTTCATTTTCCTTTTCAAATATTCCACCGAACAGGATTGGTCTGCAATATCATTAAGGTCTTCCATCCTAGCCGTCTACGTGCGCTCATCACTCATCACATCCATCCATGTCTATTTCACAAAACAAAAGAAAAGACTCCATTTTCATTCACCCTCTCACATTTTGTTCATCTTCTTCTTCTCAATTCTCTCACTTTCTTCAGAACTCTCTCTTACATCACACCCTTTACTGTCACTCTCTCACGACCATCACTCATCGGCAATTCAAGGTGTAGCAACGAAATCGACTTAAGGAATCACAGACATAGTCTTGGTGGGTGGGTGCAAATAAATCGACTCAAACAACCTATAAAGTAATTTTCAGGTTCTTATATCAAAATCCTAATTTTGGAAACCCTAATTTTGAAACCCTTTTTGATTTTGAAAACCCTTTTGATTTTCAAACCATGATTTGTGAATTTGTGAGTTCGAAACCTTGATTTATGAATTTGTGGATTTGTGATTTTGATGAATTTATTCAAGATGTTATTTGTGAATTTCTGAATGGAAAATTTTGTGTAA
This sequence comes from Camellia lanceoleosa, assembly GCA_025200525.1. Lineage (NCBI taxonomy): Eukaryota > Viridiplantae > Streptophyta > Magnoliopsida > Ericales > Theaceae > Camellia > Camellia lanceoleosa. The sequence continues at coordinate 71,833,328 of CM045770.1, read as the reverse complement.
ATTACATTCAAGAAAATGGTTGTTTACTTGGTGGAATTTGTGTTTGTTGCCTGGAAACATAACAACCACACCAAACCGTATGGCATGGTTTGGTCCGGTTTATATGTTTATCTCGGTTTGTTCGGTTTCCAAAATTAAAAGACCAAATCAATTGTTTTAGCCAAAAAACTAAAAAGAAAAGGGCCGAATCGCACCGATTTCACTCTTATTGAAGGTGTTTTCCTAGTAGGAACCACTGTAGGAAAATTTATTTATGTGTGCAAGGATGGACCCAGAAGGGCGCAAGAGGGAGCGATTTCTCCCCTTATAATTTCAAAAACACCATTTATTATAGTAGTATTAGCCTATGTTACACGGACTCTTCAAAATAAATCAAATATCCGTGTCGGACACCCAACACTCGGGCACTCGGACAAGGGTATGAAATATTTGTTGGATACTTTTTCAACAGATACTTTTTATATAATTGTATATAACACTATTATTATATGTATATATTGTTGTATAATTGCTACAAATGTCTTTTTGACACTATAAATTACATATAACACCATTTTCTCCACATACTTGATTAAAAATATAAAAATATTACATTTTTTTGCCTAGTCCATATAACTTTAAATTTATGATTTGATGAGTCCGACCTCTAGATACATACCCGCACTCAACACCCGACACCCATACCTTAGTTCATGTAACATAGGTATTAGCTACAACTATTTACATATCATAGAGACTCGCCCCCTCTATGTTTTTCTGCTTTTAGAAAAAAATTTAGTGGTTGTCACTCTATATATATATGAAACATAGGATCAAAATATAATATTAAAAAAAATGGACAAAAATAATAAAAAAAATTCTTTGTTATAACTATTGTTAATTACAAGTCCAAGTTTGTAAAGAATTGAATAAGGTATTAGCTAATTACTTAATCATCTTCATTGAAAAAGACATTATACAAGATTTTAATATCGATTTTATCATAAATATTTTTAATGACATGAACTAATGTCAAGTACAACAATTCAAGATGCCTCACTTTAATATATATATATATATATATTTTTTATATTTGCTCTTTTTTGTAACTAAATATGGATACAAAAAAATGCTATTTATATATATTTTCATCTTATTTTCACTTTTTAAACTATTAGAAATTGATACTATAATTCATACTTTCTTTTCAAAAATTTTGTTAGTATATATATGTTCCCCCCACCCCCAACCACATATATGAAAATCCTGGGTCCGTCTCTATATGTGTGGAAGGAAAAAGAAGGGGGGGCCCCCAACCACATATATGAAAATCCTGGGTCCATCCCTATATGTGTGGAAGGAAAAAGAAGGGGGGGGATAAGAAACAAGGATGATAATAGACCAAAAATTAACGTGCAATTAGTTTTTCCCTACTTCTATTCATACATATTTGGCAAGGCCTTGAGCAAGGTATGGCAAGCGTGAGCAAAGAATAGAAACACACGACATGTTCTTGCAGGGATTGGGTTTAGGAACCATGCTTCAGTCCACTTGGTTATAAATAAGTTTGCTAAAATATCCCAACTGATTTTGATATTATCTACTTTTTTCCTTATATAAAGAAGAGTATAAGGGATTACGCCTCATTTGCCCCCCCCACTCTCTCCCATTCCCTCGCCTCCTTGCCGCCTCTTTGCCGCCACACTCTTTTACCTGATATCCTAAGGTGACATCTTTCTCTTGTGCCTCATTTGGCTCTCCCATTCTCTCTTGTTACCTTGCCATACTCTTTTACCTGATATCCTAAGGTGACGTCTTTCACTTTTTTGCCTCATTTGGCTCTCCCATTACCTCGGTGCCTTGTCGCCTCACTTCTTCTGTACTCTTTTACTTGATATCCTAAGGCAATGTCTTTCTCTCTCTACAAGTTGCTAGATATCATTCTTGTGGGCTACCTTTAAATTAGTAATAATTAAGTATTTTATTTTAGCAATTCAAGGTTTTATAATTTTTTTCCTTAAATTTCTATTATTTTTTAAATTATCATGTTTGTTGCAATGAAGGATTTTACTCCTAGGAATTCAGGATTTTGTTATTTTACCCTTATATTTTTGTGATTTTTCTAATTTATCATGTTCATCTATAGATCTCTGTAATTGCTCTTTAAAGATTTTAGTTTTGGGGTTAGATATACAAATGTGGATGACATTAAGGTTGAATAGGGTTATAATCAAAGAATAGGTTTGAATCATCAAACCTACCAACACAAGGATTGGCAGTTCATACTTGGAATGGTAAAGATTAAAGAAATTCATCTCATGTGTTTGGTCAAACTCGAGGAAGCATAAGTGCAGGTATGGGTACGTTATGGGTATGTCAATACGCCAAAACCTAAAAAACATGGGATGTGGTTATTGCGGAATATTTTTATAATTGTAGTAGTACATGATATATAACAATTAAAAAAATCAAATGCAAAAAATAATTAAAATATTTTTGTAATGGTAAAAAAATAACCCCAACATTTTTTTATAATTGCAAAAATACTCTACAAATTTTTTTTATTTATTTATAAAAATAGTCACAATATAATTTTTAGCACTCTTATATTTAAAAATAAAATTTTAAATTCATGCCCTTACATACCCATGTCATACCCAAAGTATTTCACGTACCTACGGACACATATTTTGCATACCTGATATCTAAGAAGCATAGACACTTCTAAGCGGTAAGAAAGTGATGTATTCGTGTCAAGCACCAACACTCCTTAGATACTCTTGAGCATGTGCTCAATGCTCTTTTTTCATTTTTGTAATTAAAAATAAAAATCTTAATTTCAAACACATGTCTAACACTCATTTTTTGACGTGTTCGTCACTTCTTGACCATATCCATCACTAAAAATAAACATGAGACTAACACTTCTTAGATATTTGCTAATGATTTTTGAAGTTTAAAAAATTGACGTATGTTATACCCTTAAAAATATATAATTATTGAAAATAATCCTATAGAAGTTTCACATAAAATTAAATAAAAAGATGAAAAAGATACGTAAATGTATTATCAAATATGGCTAATGATGACAAGCCAGCTGTCACAATTATATAAGTGCTACAATTTGTCTGATTTTTAACTACTATATGGTCCATTAGTCTAAAAATTCATCTAAGAGAATTAGATATAAGATTTACTTTGTTTGAAGTAATTATTTAATTTTGGATAGATTGTGAAAACGACGCCTCTTCATGTATTATGCAAATAAAATCCAATCTCTTGAATTGAAATGAATCATAGTAAATCACAATTGAGTAGTAAGATTCACTCAATTTAAAATTCAACTTCACTAGTCAAATCATTTTGTTTGAAACTCATATCGAATTGTGAACTGTAAGATTCTAACAACCATACCGTATCGTATCATATAGTATCGTATTTGTGTCTATGCTTCATAGTCCAATATGCATACTTGTATTGGGTAAGTCCCTGGTAATCATATGGTAATGATCCTTGTGTTTCATAGGTCAAACCTAATAGAATACATATATTTTCTTCCCAAACTATAAATGATAGGATTTGAACCCTAGTTTGTTTGCACTGTACCCCTAAGTTACCACACAGCCAAGACATCTGTTTCTAATAGGAATACTTACAAGATATATTTATAGTCTACAAAGTTGTTGGATAGATTTTCTATGTAGAATGATGTAGTAGTGGCATTTTTGTGAATAAAATGTATTCATGGTCCTTTTGTTTTAAATATGTAACTATTATGCCAAAATCATTTTACATGTGTATTTTTTTCATAGCTTCTACTTGTGTGTCACTACCTATATTTATTTGCTTTAAGATTTTATTTAATTGTCTTTCCAAACACAGGACGAGGTCATCTATTTTCATAGTATCCAACTAGATTTATGTAAAACCCAACTTGTTTACATCTTAAGGTTGGATAGTTTGGTTGGATTGATTATATTTCTTTGCTTAATACAGCTAAGGGTAAAAAGAAATTCATTTTTTTTTCTTGAAGGCATATCCAAAATGTTGTTTGCATATTTAGACACCTTCTGTTTTGAAACATCCAAACAATTTCAGGGAGACCTACTATTAATGCCAAGTAATTGAAACGTCACACAATATTAGAATCCCTCAGCTTTGAGATCTCTTCCTATTAGCCAAAAAAAGAAGTGGTTTTTTTCTACATTTGTAGAAGATCAAGAAAAGGATTATTATATTCAAGGCAATAAATGACAAACTTATTACAATTAGATCCATTAAATAATTTTTTTTCTCTAAGTCTATGTATGCAAATTTAATTGTAAAAAGTCAATTTTGACCATACACACTCCTTCCCCAGACCCTACTCTCTATCCAGCCCTCTCTGTCACTGCAAATCCCTCTTCTCTGCCCGACAGTTGCTGCTCCATTACGCCTTCCCCTGATGTAGCTGCATAATAAGAGAATGAATGTGTTGATATATAATAAATTGGGGAATGTATAGATCTAAGAATAAGAATTCAAATCATCTAGAATATACAACATGTCGAATTATATGCTGCCATGCTAGAGAAGAGAACTTGTTTCTACACCCTAATAAGTTCCATTAATGTAATATTAACTTTCTCATATAAGGGTCATTGGTATCAAAGTGATTTTGTTGTTGGATCAATGCATGGGTTCTATAGACGAACAAAAAGATTGTCTGGAATCTGTGGAGAAAGCGATGAGCTTGGATAAAAATGATTTTTTGTCTATTTTTTGTCTTGTGCGTAAATAAATTTCAGTAGACAGGTTTTAGACTAGGAAGCACAGATACAGGATACAACAATACGGATACGGCAATATGCCAAAATCTAAAAAAGTAGGATACAGGTATGGCGGGATTACGTTTGTAAAAAAAAATTATTTTTTATAATTTTAATAATGTAATATGCATGAAAATAAAACCTAAACTGAATTAATAAATAGAGGGATTTTTATTAAATAAAGAAATATTAACATTAAAGTTCCTAAAATTAAAACTTTGGTAAAGAAATACTTGCATTAAAATAGTGTAAGGGAAAAAAATAAATAAATAAAGTGGAAAAAAAAATTAAATAAAGTAGCCTAAAAACGTTGGTAAAGGTTAGGTGTATACCCAATCTTTCTCCTCCCAAACACACATTAATGTGTACTAATTGGGCATTATTTTTTTAGCCTAATAGATAAGAAGAAGAAGAATAATAATAATAATAGCAAAGAGTATTGACTATTAAAAAAATATAAATATAAAATAACAAAAAAAATGGAAAAAAAATTAGATACTTATTTGGCGTATCCCTCCCATGTCCCTCATATATCCAACTGTATCCCTCAAGTATCCTTCGATTCTCCCTCCCATATTCGAAATTAAAAAAGAAAACCAAAAAGAAAAAAATTGGATACTTATTTGTCAGATTGGATACATATCTCGCCAGACGGACACATATCCGTATTTGTATCCGATACGATATTTATACTCGTGACAGACCTTTTTGGAGTATCCGTGCTTCATAGGTTTTAGAAGAAAAAATTTCATTTAATGGACCTAACTATGATATGTTTTATTTATTTATTACCTTTTATGTAAGAATCCCATCAATTTATTAATCCATGATCTCTCTCTCTCTCTCTCTCTCTCACACACACACACGTTCTTTTTTTAACCTCTACATTATTTGTAGAGGGAAAAGAAAAGAAAAGGGAAAGATAGGAAAATAAGATAAGGGTCTGCTTGGTATTGTTTTCATTTTCTGTTTTTTGGTTTTTGTTTTTATTTTTTTGAAAACTTGGGAAACTTGTTTGATGAACTGTTTTCAAGAATTTTTTGGGAAAACAACCTATTTTTAGGAAACACCAAAACGTTATGTTCACATTATCAAAAACAGTTTTTCGCACAAAATGAAAACAATGGATGTTTTCAAACTTCTCATTGTTTTTGTTTCCAAAAATGAAAAAAACAAAACTGATACCAAATTACATAATTAAATAAAAAAATGGATTTCTTTGACTAATATCTGTTAATTTTCTTATCATTTTCCTAAACAAACCAAAAAAATGAAGAAAACTAGGGCTTGTTTTGAGCTCAACCATTAATTTGTACTCAAGTTGATTGGTACGGTTTGTAATTTTTCAATGGCCTAGTGAGCTGATCTTATTGTAGCTCAGGCTCAGTTTATTTGGAAAATGAGTTGCATAATCAAGTTTAAATCTGCTCTCTCTCTCTCTCTCTCTCTCTCTCTCACACACACACACACACACACACACACACACACACACACACACACACACACACGTTTTGTTAATTTGTTTATTGCTTATATTAGTGTATTAGTGAGTCATAATCAATGTTGCTACATTTTCATTTGCTTTGTGTTTCAATATATTTTTATAGCAGTTAATCTCATTTTTTGTATGGTTCCATCCCTCTCATATCAAATTACTTAATTATATAAAACACGTGCATAATTAGTGAATACTCTACTTGTTATATTAGCGAGTCATGATTAATCTTGCTACATTTTCATTTGCTTTGAGTTTCTATATATTTTTATGGCAGTTAATCTCATTTTTTATATGGTTCCATCCCTCTCATATCAAATTACTTAATTATATAAAACACGTGCATAATTAGTGAATACTCTACTTGTTAGTTACTTTTTAGTGCTTGCTTAGAACTCCCAAATCATGATCCATTGCTTGATTCTGTATGCAGGCAGTGAACTGAATCAACCATATGATGAATACCGAAACAAGAGCACCTAAAACAATGATTTATGACAACTCATTTCGCCAAGGTGAACCATTTCGTTTATTTATTCGTGATCGTCATTTTCATGAGATACTTAGCATGAACACATCAAACACCGTAAAAGATGTGAAGAAGATGATCGAGGATGTTGTTGGAGTACCTCCTAGTCAACAATTGGTGGTTGAAAATCCAGATCACCCACCACTGGATGATGAAGAGATCTTGGGTGCTCATAACATCCAGAATTTGGGCTTAGTTTGGCTCTTAAACCCATCGATGAAGCTCCGGATAAAAGTCCCCAGGCAGTACTTGCACGCAACTCGATATCTACAGCTCATTCTCGCTTCCAACATTAAGGACATGATCCACGACAATATGGGTGTCCGCCCAATAGACAAACTCTAGTCTATTCTGGAAGATCACTCGATGATGACAAGGCCTCGTCATTCTACAACATTCCTAGGAATTCCACCCTTTATGCAATCTTTGGGGTAGACAATGGAACATCCGATTTGCCGATATTTGTTGATTGATGCTTTGGTAAGAATGAAGCTCTTGCACTCAAAGCGAAACCCTGGTTTACAATTCTTGATGTGAAGTCTGTGATTGAGAGCTGCTGTGGAATTCTGGTTCAAATTTGGGAGCTTGTTTACATAAAGGAGAAGCTTAAGGACCGGAAAACTGTTGAAGGCTATAATATGGATGATGGGTCCTTCATTTCTTGAACGTTTCGCTCATTGATCTGGTTGCATATCAAGGTAAAGAGCCGAAACATGGCCCAAAATGTCATATCAATTCAAGCAAAGAGTTCTGACAATGTCGATGAATTTATAGCCAAGATTCCTCAAGGGGAGTTAGCGCGCATCGTTGGGGAACCAGCTCTGCTTCGAGGAGACTAGGCTTATGGGTGACAATGCTTTAGCCTATTATGATCTCCATTCAAGATCTTCTCTCATACCGAACGTGCTATCCAAATTCACGTGGCGATTCCGTGCAAGCAAACAGTTAAGGTGAACCTGAAGGCATCGGATCCCATCTATCGATGAAGGAGAAGATTGAAGAGACGTGTGGCATCCCTAATGAACTGCAACAACCGACTTATCGTGGAGATGCGGTGGATGACATGTTGAGTGCTAAGCAGTGTGAAGAACTGCTGGGGAACCTTTGGGTTCTCGTGGAACTGGGCCGGTAGGACTTGGTCTTTCTTCGTTGGTAGGTTTTTATTGTTGGCACGCTTGCTGACAAACTCCTTTTGAGTTGTAATTTTATTCGCATGTTTTTTTTTGTGAGGCTATCAGTTTATTTTAGTCTAATGAAACCCGAATTGAGCTTTTGCGGAGAAGTTTGTGATGTTATTTGCCAAAGATTGCCACACTCTTTGACAGGTCGGGTCGAGCCGCCTTGGTACAATGAATTCAAAAAAAATTCAAAAATTGCAAAATTGTGACAAATCGCTGCTCGCCGAGTGCCAGGGAGTCGCTCGGGTCGAGCCAGCTCTTTCGCCGCTCGCCTAGGGATGCTCGCAGTAGCCAAGGAAAAAACCCATACAAAATGATTGAAAGCGAGCGGTGGGATCCGTCTATGAGAGGCATCCGCGAAAGGCAAAATGTAGAAATCACGAATTTACTTCTCTCGCTTGAGAGCGCTTCTTTGCCTCAGCGTAGCCTTTTTCTCGGAGTTTCTTTCTTTACTTTTTTTTCTTTTTGATTCTTTCTTTTTCTCTCTCAATAAACCAAGTACTTTCAAACCAAGTTTGATTGATCTTTTTGGTTCTTAAAGGTTTATATCTTCTTATTTAATTTTTTTTTTTTTGTTTTTATTTTTATTGAGTATTACCAACAGTAAGCAGTCAAAGGCTACATCAAAGGTTTTGTTTTGAGAGAGAAGAGTGTTTCTTCGATTCTTGTTCTTTCTCAAGAATTCAGAAATTCATATGGGACTGGGTGTGGCTCATCGGGTGCCGAGAGAAGAAAGAAGGGTTGGAAGAAGAGGCACATAGAGGTTGGTTCAAGGTTGGTTCAGAGTTCGGATATTGATTCGCCAGGATAATTGAGATGGAATTTATATCTTTCCTTTATAGTTCTTACTGGTGGTGGTCGTTGTTTTTTGATGTGTGGGTTTTGATCAATTGTGGGTTTGTCCAATTGGTTTTTTTCTTTAATTTTTTTTTGTGTCTCTTTTGTTTCTTTTTGTTTGATTTGTTTTGTTATTTTTATATTGATACATAATTGATAATCAACATCTAGGGGCAATCCTATTCTGTTAGGTTTTTTTTGTTGGCAAACCCCTTTGACAAAAAAACTCCTGAGAGTTGTAATTTTATTATGTTTATTTGAAAGGCGAGTGGTTATTATTTCTTAAATCCAACCCGAAATTGAGCTTTCTTGGAGAAGTGATGTTAATTGTAAATTTTCAAGAGATTATTTGATTACGAACACTGCCGGGTCACCTCAGTCGCCAAAATTTACCATAAAAATTCAAATTTCAAATTTGTATTTCGTTGCTCGCTTCACGCTTCTTGAGCTAAGAGAGCAGGCTTTTCTTCCGAGGCTTTTCGCCGAGCCCAGGAAATGCTTCATCAGCATACCATTGAGAGCCAAGTGAAAAACCGAAGAATGCAGATTGGTCGCCGAGCTAAGGATCCGCCCCGACTAATCACGTAGAAATCCTCGCATTTCCGAGCCATCTCTCCTCGAAGCGAAAGCCTCGCACGAGGGCCGCTCAAGGATGATTTCTTCCCAATCTTGATCTTTTCCTTCTTCCCAAAAATACTTGGTTTTCCTAAAAACTCATTTTTCCCAAATTTTTGTTCAAACCATTTTTTTTGATTATCTTTTTATTCTTCTTTTTTTTTTTTTTATTTTTTTTTATTTTTTTTTATTTTTTTTTTTCTAGTAAATGTTTCATGAATTCAAAAACTCAAACAAAAGTTGTTCTTACACAAAGTTTATTTTTGAGAGAGAAAGAGAGTTGTTCTTCGGATGTGGATTACGAATGGTGGAAGAAGGTTGGTGGTGGTGAGGAGGTCAGGCTAAAGACAATTTCGTTGGTGATGGGGTTGGAAGGAGGGAAATAGAGGTTGGTTCAATTTTAGGTTGGATTGCCCTATAGATAATTTGAGATTGTTAGGCTCTTAATTCCTTTAGTCTTTTTTTCTTAGTTTTGGGGTCTTAAGGTTGGTTTGAAGGTTTCCAATTTGATTGTTTTTTCTTTTGATTGTTTTTTTGTTTTGATCTTTTTTTTGTTTTTTTTGATTTGATGATTGGGATTGTGATTTTTATTTTTATATTCTATTTTAAAATTGATACATAATCACAAATCAACATTCGCCATCCTATATGCATGTGTAGTGTGATCAATCCAAGTAGCTTAATTGCAAAAGCAACTATATAGTATATGAAAATAAAAGGTAACAAAGTTGTTTTTTTTTTTTTTAGAGGAAGGTAACAAAGTCTCTTTGACTTTAAGTAATTTCTAATTTCAGTATGTAATCAAAACATAAACTAGCTCTACTCTTTTTGCTTTGGAAATGGTGTAAATATGTTATGTGTTAATTGCTTGGTTTGTTTCTGATTATTATGCTAGTAATTGTGCAAGTGTGTTGCACATGGTATTTTTTTTTTCCATCATATTTATTATTCATTAAAGTTCCTATAGGCATGTGTAGTGTGATCAATCCAATTAGTTAATTGCAAAAGTAACAATATAGTATGTGAAAATAAATGGTAACAAAGTCTCTTGAGTGACTTTAAGTAACTTGAAGTAATTTCTAGTTTCTGTATGTAATCAAAACATAAACTAGCTCAACTCTTTTTGCTTTGGAAATGGTGTAAATATGTTTTGTGTTAATTTCTTGGTTTGTTTGTATAAATACATTCTGTGTCAATTGCTTATACTAGAAATTGTGCACATGCGTTGCACGTGGTATTTTTTTTTCCATCATATTTATTGTTCATTAAAATTTAATATTTTATGAATTTTTATTAGTTTTATCTATTATAAAGAACGTTTTTTAGGAATTTACTTTTTTATGTAGGCATGTTATTGTGTGTGGGAAGTGATATTGATGGTTAATAATTGATAATTCATGGAGAAAATGTCACTATAATTTTTGTTGTATATATTGATAGCATAAGAATAGTAGGAGTCAATAGCTGGACAGCATCCTCAGGAACAATTAGATCCTATCAAAAAAAAAAAAAAAAAAAGAGGGATAGACGAACCATAAAAGGAAACCGAAATTTACCAACATAACAAATAGGCTAAAGCACACCATTATTTGTCATTCCTTTGTTACTTGTAGTCTTGGTCTTTTTTATTATAATAAAAAACAAAATTATTAAGACTGCCCAGTGACAAACCCAATCTTAAAATAGATAAAATATCATACATAAAAAATAAAATAGGTGGAATAATTTACTGCGAATAATCATGGTTTATGTTGGCTATCAACAGCTAGCAAACTATAATTGATGTTTCTAAAGAAGAATAACAATACATTATACAATCATACAATCGAATCAAATGGTTTTAGGAAAATATTTTAATATTTTCAAGGATGGTTTGGATGGAGGAGGTCTTCTTTGCGGTTCTTTCTTCTTTGTATGCTGATTCTCATTGCTAATTTTTTCTCTTAGAAATTCACATTGGAAAAACAAAAACAAAAACAAAAACAAAAAATCCTCATGGAGTAATTATATTCCTTTTTTTGGGTAAGTGAGTAATTATATTCCATTATAGAGAGTAGCACTATATTATATGTAGTATTAACATAATGTTCTCTGAAGCACATAATTGCAGTTATATAAAATAAATAAATAGGTAATAAATATATAAAAGGAAAGAAATAGAAATAAATAAATGGCAAAAGCATATTTCTATCAAAATCTATAATTGGAATTCTTCTCATGGGTTGGGTTACTTCTATGCCATTATCTATATTTTGTGACAGTTCCAAGAATCAATCAAAATATGGGTTGCAATGCACTCCACCATGTTTTTATGTTAATTTCTTTTAAGAAATCAGAGCACCAAACACTGTTTCACTTTCACTGCTATGAATTTTGACAAATACCCAAAATTCTTTACAACTTCTATATGTTTTTGTTTATAGCCTAACAACTCAGACAAGATAAAAAGAAAACATAAAGAAAATAAATATTTATAACAAAATACATTCTGGCCTTATAAAAACAGAGAGAAAGAAAGAGACACTAAAGAACTCCAAGAAAAGAAAATCGGAGAGTCATGCAAAGAGGGAAAACCATGTAGATAATAGATATTATCAAAAGTTTAGAATTTTTTTATAAAGAAGTGTTGTGGGAATTGAATAATAATTATTTTAAATCAATTTTATAGAATAAAATTGAAAGCAAAACAGATTCTGAAAAAATAGGTTTTTACGATTCTATAAAACTATATATAGATATATACAGAATAAGAAGAAAATGAAGAAAAGGGTTCAGAAAATAACTTGTGTGATTGTGAGAGGCACGTCAAAGACGCTGTCCTAAAGTCATTATGCATACCTTCCGTGCAGGTTTTAACAATCAAAAACGACTCCAAGATACAACCCAAAAACTTTACAAGATCTGACACAATGCACAGTTGCACTAGAATAATTTGCCAAGAATGTATCGATTGCCCAGAAATATAGAATATAAAAATACAGTAAAGTGGAGAGAGAGAGAGGGAGAAAGAAAACAGAGAAAGTTGTATATCTTTTCCCAATATTAGAGTTGTATAAAAAGGATCTACGGTGTCTATTTGGAACAGACACACCTATTCCTTTTGAAACCAAACACATATTTAAAATTCAAATAAATAAGACTATAAAAAGAAATAAATAAATAATAAAATATAATAATAAATAAAAAATAATTAAAGTTTTGAAGCTTTTAGGAAATCTCCAACAATCCCCCACAAGATTCAAAACTTTGTAAAACCGTCAAATAAATACAAAAATAAATAAAAATAATATGGGCAACTTTAAAACCATACAATGGGTGTAGGTGTTTTTTAAAATTGAACCTCGCTTAGTGTTAACAGTTTCATTCTGAAAGAATCTTAGTGAACCAGGTCTTGAACTAAATCCTTTTTACTAGAATTCAACATGTCACACATATGGTATGATACATAACTGTGGCGCGGGTTAGCACTATTAGCAGCCATGTGCTCAATCTTGGTTCTCATGAGAGTTTTAGGAAATAGTCCTATTCCCACGGTCGCGGCTTCACGACTCTCTCACTTAGGTGAATCCTTCAATGATAGAAGTGACAAATGTCTATCTTGCGCGAGTATGCCCACCTCGGATTCATTTAGAGTAAATATTTTTCCTTAACCATCACATTTACATCAGCACTAATATCTTAGGGATGAGCAAGAGAATACAAATAATAAGTTTAATAAAGTCTCCTTCTTTAAAGTGTTGGAATACGAGTCACACTATAAGGATTGTTCCTACCCGTCGAACTTCCTTCATGGGATCTCCAATCACAGAAGTTGGGTTACTTCCTTAGTTGACTCTCTATGGGCTTAGACCCATCCCCCTTGATAAATCAAAGACTACACTCTTAGATAAACTTTTTGTTAACTGATCAGCGATATTCTTTTCAGATTTCACAAAATTCAAAGATACAACATTTTTATTCACCAAACTTTTTATAGACTTATACCTCACTTGCATATGCCTATTCATCTTTTTATTTGTATGTGCTTGTCTCACAAGTTCTATTACAGCTCTATTGTCACAATGTATGGAAATAGCATGTATAGGATTTTTCACAAGTGAAATATCAAGGAGTAAATTTTTAATCCACTCAACTTCAGTACACGTAGTATCTAAGGCTATAAGTTCTGATTCTGTTGTACTTCTAGAGATAACGGTTTGTTTTTTAGAACCTCAAGATATTGCTGCTCCACCTAACATAAATATATACCTAGTGGTAGACTTAACATCTAAGTTATTTATTATCCAATTAGCGTCGCTATAACCTTCTACCACATTACGAAAACCACTAAAGCAGAGTGAATAATCTAGAGTTCCTCTTAGGTATTTAAATACTTTTTCCACAGCAATCCAATGATCTTTATTAGGATTATGGGTATGTCTACTTAATCTCCCAATAGTATAGGCAATATCAGGTCTAGTCTTATTAGCAATATAGAGAAGTGATCCAATAATTTGAGAATATCTAAGTTGAGATACAGGTACACCATTATTTTTCTTCAAATTCATGCTACGATCAAAAGGAGTTGAAACAGGTTTGGGATTATAATAATCAAACTTTTTTTAACATTTTCTCTAGGATTCTAGATTGATTCAATGTAATACCTTTGGTTGTTTTCTCTAATTTCGTACCCAAAATTATATAAGCTTCTCTTAAATCTTTCATATCAAATTTTGAAGACAAATAAGATTTCACATTTTTAATTATCTCTAAATTTGTTCCAAAAAACAAGATATCATCAACATATAAATACAAAATAATGCATTCTTCATTATCTTCTTTATAGTATACACATCTATCATGTTCATTGATCTTAAAACCAAATTCTAGAATTATCTTATCAAACATTTCATGCCACTGTTTAGGAGCTTGCTTAAGTCCATACAAAGATTTAACCAACTTGCAAACTTCGTGTTCTTGTCCTTTAACCACAAAACCTTCAGGTTGCTCCATATAAATTTTTCCATTTAAATCTCCATTTAAAAATGCAGTTTTAACGTCTATTTGATGAATTTCTAAATTATAAATGGATGCTAGAGCAATTAAGATTCAAATGGTTGTAATTCTAGAAACAGGTGAATAGGTATCGAAATAATCTGTTCTTTTCTTTTGTGTAAATCCCTTGGCTACTAATCTTGCCTTATATTTATCTATACTTCCATCAGGTTTTAATTTCTTCCTAAATACCCATTGGCAACCGATAGCTTTACTCCCAGGAGGTAGATTAGTCAACTCCCAAATATTATTTTAAAGTATAGATTCAAACTCACTATTAATGGCTTCCTTCCAAAAAGGTACATCTAAAGATGACATAGCTTCTATAAAAGTATTTGGTTCTCCTTTAATTAAAAAGGCATAAAAATCATCTCCAAAGGTTTTCTCTATTCTAATTCTCTTACTTCTTCTAGGTTCTATGTTTAGATGTTCAGAATCATCTCTCAAAGGAATAACACTAGTACTAGTAGTAGAAGTTCTATTTACAACCTGATTTGAGATCCTAGTTTTATATGGAAAAATATCTTCAAAAAATATAGCTTCACGAGATTCAATTATTGTATTATTAGTAATTTCACTAATTTTAGAATTTATTACTAGAAATCTATTAGCACTACTATTTTGAGCATATCCTAATGAAATGGTATTAACAGTTTTAGGTTCTATTTTCTTACGTTTAGGTCCTGGAATTGCTACTTTTGCTAAACACCCCCACACTTTCAACATTTTAAGATTAGGTACTCGGTTTTTCTAGATTTCATAAGGTGTTTTATCATTATCATTCACAATTACTCTATTTAATATAGCACAAGCAGTGAGTATCGCTTGCCCCCACAAGCTCTCTGGTAAACCAGAACTAATAAGCATTGCATTTATCATATCCATCAAAGTTCTATTTTTCCTTTCAGCTATCCCATTAGATTGTGGAGAATAAGGTGGGGTTACTTCATGAATAATTCCATGTTCTTCACAAAAAGTACTAAGGATACCTACATTATATTCGCCTCCGCTATCAGATCTAAGTTTCTTAATCTTTCTTTCTAATTGATTTTTTACTTCAGCTTTATAAATTTTAAATTTACTAAACACTTCATCTTTGGTTTTAATTAAATATAAGTAACAAAACTTAGAACAATCATCTATAAAGATTACAAAATTCTTATTTCCTGCTCTAGTTAGTGGTCTATTAGAATCACAAACGCCACTATGTATAAGGTCTAAGAGTTGTGAATTTCTTTCTACAGATTTATGAGGTTTCTTAGGTTGTTTTGCTTACATACATATTTCACATTTGGGTTTAACATCAATAGATGATTTAGGTACTAATTCTAAATCCATCATTTTTCTAATTTCCTTAAATTCACATGTCCAAGTCTTCTATACCACAAATCACAAACTTCAATATTTAAAATATTATGAGAGATATAATTAACTTCAAAAGATACATTCAATTTAAATAAACCATCACATACAAAACCTTTACCAATAAAAATATCATTTTTATTGATTACAATTTTATTCAATTCCATTACAATTTTGTAACCTAACTGTACCAAACACGATCCACTAATAAGATTTCTTCTAACGTCAGGAACATATCGCACATCTCTCAAAGTTAAGATTTTTCCAGAAGTCATCTTCAAATCTATGTCTCCAATGCCAAGTATTTGTGCAATTGATCCATTTCCCAAAGTTACACTTCCTCCACTTAATTTCTGGAAAGTTTTAAAATAACCACAATCAAAACACACATGTATATTAGCCCCAGAATCTAACCACCAATCTTGATATTCAAAAGTAGAATTAATGTCAAGATTATACCTAAAAGATGGTCTAGCAAGTTCTTTTTTCTCCAAAATCATATTTACTTGAGCATTATGACCTTGATTTCTTTGCATATTGTTAAACCTTGGTTTATACTCATCGGTCTTCTTAAAAAAGCAATCCTTAGCATAATGATTGGTTCTTCTACATACATAGCACAACCTTTTGCCACTCCCTTGTCCCTTAAAATGATTAGCATTGGCTTAGTAGTTGTTATTACGGTGTTTGCCATTTCGACCTCTAGATTTAAACTTAAGGTTGTTCTTGAAAATTTTACCTTTAGGTCGAAAGTTATTCCTATTGTTGGAACTATTCTTATTCCCATCTCCACCACATTTACCTTAGGCGTTTTCTCTTTTCCAATTTCTAGATTTGATCTATGCTTCTCTTCCACCCTAAGTGTATTGATTAGTTGAGTTAATGATAGATCTCCTTGTTTGTGCCTAAGACGCTTAGCAAAGTCATTCCAAGATAGAGGTAATTTATCGATAAGGCAAGACACTTTAAACTCCTCACTAAAAGTTGTCCCTTTCTTTTCTACTTTTCTAAGTAGTTCTTGAAACTCCTAAATTTGGTCTCTTACAAATATGTCATTTTTCATTCTATACCCATTAAAATTAGAGACAATGAACCTATCAATACCAGCCTCTACAGTTCCATATTCAGCCTCTAAGGTTTTCCATAGTTCTTTTGCAGTCGAGGTGGTTGACTGATACACATCATATAAATTGTTAGACAACACACTGAGGATTCTGTTATAACAATGAAATTCTATTTGTTCGGGTGACAACCAAGATCTAACAAAATCCTGATCTTCTATGGCAAACATAAAACCCAACACGGTCAACCAATATTTTGTTTGTTTTTGCCATCTTTCAAAGTTGTAACCATTAAATTTTTCAGGTTTCACACTAACAGTTTCTTCTAAATTAGCCATAAAAATAAATTAGTTAAGGTACAAGAGAGTAAACAATTATTCTGTAAGAGACAACAATGAAACAATCACAAATGTTATTAAATTTGTAAATGACAATTACTTGCCAACAATTTAAGGATAGATATAAAATGTGGCAAATTGATACAAATCAAATCTGAACACAATAATTTATAACATGAACAATGCTAATTAAAATATCATGAATCTAAACAAAATAATTTATCATGTAAAAATTTTGATTTTACTCTACAACTTTCCTAAGAATAATTAATAATAGTAATAATAATTTTAAAAAAAAAAACTACACAAAATCAACAAAATCAACAAATTTTGCGACTTCTTGAATATATATATATATATATAAGTCAATGTGTCAAACACAGTTTACACTAACGAAATTAATTGAATTGAATTAATACTTCATGCAAATCAATGGAATCAAACAAGGTGACATGTACAATACAAACAGTTTTATATTGTATTGTAATCAACAAGGGACGTTTACCGAATTGACTGTGTGAAAAGAAAAAAAAACAGATTTTTATATGTTAGAATGCAACACAACAAATTTAATCGGGAAAAAAAAATTTCAAAAAAACATTTAACAGTGTCGGTGCACAACAAATCAAATTATAGAATACAGATAAAGAAAAAATTGAATAAGTTATAGAATAACAACTTTAGATTGTTGTGGGAATTGAATAATAATTATTTTAAATCAATTTAGAATAAAATTGAAAGCAAAACAAATTCTGAAAAAATAGGTTTTCACAATTCAATAAAACTATATATACATATATACAGAATTAGAAGAAGATGAAGAAAATGGTTTAGAAAATAGCATGTGTGATTGTGAAAGGCACGTCAAAGACACTATCCTAAAGTCGTTATGCGCTCTCTCCGTGCAAGTTTTAACAATCATAAACGACTCCAAGATACAACCCAAAAACTTTATAAGATCTGACACAATGCACAGTTGTACCAGAAGAATTTGCCAAGAATGTATTGATTGCCCAGAAATATAGAATATAAAAATACAGTAAAGTGGAGAGAGAGAGGAAGAAAGAAAACAGAGAACGTTGTATATCTTTTCCCAATATTAGAGTCCTGTATAAAAAGGATCTATGGTATCTGTTAGGAACAGACACACCTATTCCTTTTGAAACCAAACACATATTTAAAATTCAAATAAATAAGACTATAAAAAGAAATAATTAAATAATTAAATATAATAAAAATAAAAAATAATTAAAGTTTTGAAGCTTTTAGGAAATCTCCAACAAGAAGACCCATAGCCAAAGGTCCCAAGTATGGTATGTGTCCAGCAATTTCAATATAAGATGGAGGATTGATCAAATTGATTTGACAAATGTACTTTTCTTGCAAATCTACATGTTCAGTTGCAGTAACTAATTTCCACACTTGAAGAGAGAAAAAGTTGAGAGAGAGATATTTTGTACCCAAGAGTAATTGAGAATGGCATTTAGGATCAAACTTTTTTGGTTTGTGTTAGTGGTGGCAGTAGTGATGGTGGAAGCAAGAGTGATGGAGGTGATGGAAATAATAATGGAGGCATTTAAACGGTTACTTATGTTCAACTCATTTAAATTTAATTTTAGTTGAGTTTACAAAGTATAACTATTTACACTCATTTATAAATTTGCACGAGTTTAAAGTTTAAACAAACTTTAAATAGGTTTAATTGGATAGATTTACTGATTTACGTTGAATTTGCCATTTCTATCGACCATACTCATAATCTCACTTAACCAAATCCAACATGGTATAATTTTCACAGTTATGCCAAAATAAAAGCATGTATAATTTTTTCGCCAAAACACATTTGGTGTATTTTTTGAATTCTTTTTGTTCATTTAAAGCAAATTAATTAAAACAAAAATTGTTTGACAACTATTTCAATAAAAATTCTTCAAAAATACTCCCCTAGTAAAAAACATTGTTTAGTTGTTTTCAATTTTTTTTTAAAAAAAAACTATTTTCTCAAAAAAAAAAATAATTGATTTCAAATTTTTCATTATTTTTATTTCTTGAAAATATTTGGGCAAATTACAAAAAAAAAAAAAAAACCCAGGGTTTCAATTGCATCAATTTGAACCTTGAACTTTTATTTTTATCACAATTTCAACCGTCCGTCCATCTCTGTTAACTATACCTAACGAACTTGGGGTATTTTGGTCAATCAACTACCTATTGACTGTATATATATATATGCAGTATATTGAGAGAGAACAACATTGAATGGTTGGGCCGATTGGAAGGGGTACAAGTTGAAGGTATGAGAATGCTCACACCATAATATGGTGGGTTGCCTCATACTATATCATAACCTAATTGGTGGTAATATAAAACCTTCCCGCAGGAAGAAATACAACTGGAAGATTTGAATTCAAAACAAACAGTCACAATGGTAGGAAATATGGTGACTATTGGTTTAACATTTGAGTTTGAATGTTTGCAACTATTGATCAATGGCCACCATGTAAACTATAAATATATGGCCTCACTACAATGGTTACTTCACTTCATTTTCTTACTCTCCGAATTTCATATCTTCTGGATTGTATTTTTCCTCTGTGTGATAAACACCCTCACGGGTTAATCGATCATTACCATTGTTAAGTTTGTCTTACAGTGGTATCAGTGCAAGGATATATATTATCGCAGATGTCGAATTTTAGTCCAGAAGAAAGACAAGTTTCTGAACTCTTTTTGCCGAAAATTCAGAAAATTATTGATCAACAATCTTCGGCATTGGTGAATTCCGTTTGTTTATTTAATCATCACCAACGTGTCGTATTCCCAGAAAACTATCCGAAAAAAATAACTGTTGGTGGCGCAATTGTTCCGAACCTTGTCGAAAGTGAAGCCGAATTGCATCGTTGGAAGAAATTTTATAAAATATTTTTCGGTTCAAATTGGGTCTCCAAATTGGCACCATCTTGTTCTTCACAGAATTTTGATCACAACGGTGAAATTCGTTGTGAAAAACGGCAAAAATTTGATCCACAAAATTCAAATTTCAGTGTGTGGTCTCGAACTCCCGTCACCAGAGAAGACAACCTGTGCATTAATACCGTTGAAGATTCAATTCTGGAAATTCAAAACTTTGGGCCAAAAATAAAACCAACTAAAAGGGGCCCAAAAATTAGATTCACTGCAAGGAAGTCCATTCCTTTGGGCTGCAAACTTAAAAAGACTTTTATTGGGCAAAATCAAGTGCAACCCATAGCCAGAAATGTGACCCAGCAGCCCAGCGGCCAGCCAGCCCAGTGTGCTGACTAGCCCAGCAGCCCAACACTGCAGCCCAGCACGCGTCCAAGTCCGCGCGTCGCCCCAGCGCCCCTCGCACCGCGCCCGGACCCCGCGTCCATCTGCTCCGCCTGACCCGCGCACTGATCCGTGCGTTGACCTGCACGTTGACCAGCGGTTCGCGCCGGTTCGGTCTCAGCCGATCCAAACGGTCCAAAGATGTTTCGCACCAAAGAGCTGCTAGTCCAATTGGTTTTTTGGCTCGTTCTCGCTCATTTCAAGGCCGTTTTCAGTCATTCAAAAGCCAAAATTTCCAAAATTCTTCTAAGAATTTTTCCATGGATCGTTGTACTCAATTTTTTGAAAACAAAATTCGAGGAGGAGGCTATCCAAGGGTGTTACCAAGGAAAACATCCAAAGAAACATTGTTTAAAAGGCACCATTGTGTTCCTTGGACTCGTAACTATTATTACAATATTCATAAGCAAAGCATTGGATTTACTAGGCCTTTGGGTTTTCATCATTCTTCTTACCCAAGGCAACAGTACCGTTCTATTCTTTCACATCATTTTCATCACAGGGGCTGATTCAACAACTAGAAAGTCGAGATGCTATTTTTCTTGAATCCACTGATCTTGTTACACCTATTGAACAAATTGAATTGCTCTCTGACGTATCTCAGGATTCTTCTCTTCCTTCTTTGTCCCATAGTCCACATATTCTCCTCGAACCATCTAATAGTGGGCGCAAACGCAAGTTACCTGACATTGTTTTACCTGCTTCGAATTCTGAGATAAGTGGGAGTAAGAGAGCAAGACGTCCATCTACGATTTTTTAAGATCATTATGTTTTTCAAGTTGAAGACCTTAATAACTTAGTAGATGATCCTACTAGTTATAATGAAGCAATGAGTAGCAATGATGCTACACAATGGCTTGAGGCAATGAATGAAGAACTTGACTCAATCAAGAAAAATGATGTTTGGGAATTAACCGATCTTCCGGATGGAAGAAAAGCCATTGGTTGCAAATTGCAAATGGGTTCTTAGAAAGAAATTCAAAATAGATGGAAGTTTGGAGAAATACAAGGCCAGGTTAGTAGCCAAGGGTTTCACTCAACAACCTGGAATAGACTTCGTAGATACATATTCTCCTGTTGCAAAATTTGCCTCAATAAGAATTCTCATGGCGGTAGTCGCCAGGATGGATTTAGAATTGCATCAATTAGATGTTAAAACTGCTTTTCTCAATGGAGAATTAAAAGAGAAAATTTATATGATGCAACCTGATGGTTTCCAAAATCAAGGCAACGAGGATAAAGTCTACAAGTTGAAGAAATCTCTATATGGACTTAAACAATCTTCAAGACAATGGTACTTGAAATTCCACTAAGCCATTTTAGAAATGGGCTATGTTGTAAGTTCATTAGATCACTGTGTTTATATCTAAAAAAATTATGACAAGTTAGCAATATTGTCTTTATATGTAGATGACATATTGTTAGCAGGAAATTGTCCATATATGATTATTAAAACCACAACTTTCTTAGCATTTAGATTTGAAATGAAAGACATGGGTCTTGCAACCTATGTTCTAGGAATTAGAATTTTAAGAGATAGAAATTCAAAATTATTATATCTAGATCAAGAGAAATATCTAGACAAGGTGCTCAAAAGATTTAATATGGATAATTGTAATTCTTTAAGTACCCCTGTTTGCAAGGGACAAAGTCTTAGTAAAAGTATGAGTCCTCAAACTAAGTCTGACATTGAGGAAATGAGAAATGTTCCATATGCTCAGGCAGTAGGCAACCTAATGTATGCCATGACAAGCACTAGACCTAACATCTGTCATGCAGTAGGATTGGTAAGTCGGTTTCAATCTAATCTAGGTAAGGAACATTGGTAAGCAGTCAAAAGAATATTCAGATATTTAAAAGGCACTAAAAACTTGAAGTTATGTTTTGGTTTGTGTGATCTAGACATAAAAGGGTACACTTACACGGATTTTGCAAGAAATGTAGATGATAGAAAATCTACTAGTGGTCATGTGTTCTTGTTTGGTGGAATAGCAGTTTCTTGGTTAAGTAAGAAACAGAGTTGTATTGCAAAGTATACTATGGAAGATGAATACATAGCTTGCAACACAGCCGTTAGTAATGCAGTCTGGATAAAATGCTTTGTTGACAGTTTACAATTAAGTATACTTGTCAGACCGGTCAGTATATTTTGTGACAATCAGTCTGCCATCTTATTAATAAAAAGTGGAGCAAATAGCTTTAAGGGAAAACATATTGATGTTAGTTACCACTATATTCAGGACATAGTGGAGAGAGGTGAAATTAAAGTCAACTATATACCGTCAGAAGAGATAATGGCTGACCTTATGACCAAAAGGTTGTCTCTGGAAAAATTTAGAGAACATATAGCTAATATGGGATTGAAAAATACCTAGCTAGGTGGTTTAGCTACTTATATAAGAGCATAGTCGGATGACTCTAGGGACGCCTAGATAACTGATGTTTTGCGACTCTATCTTGCACGGAAACATGTGTTTGGTCAGGTAACAAGATAGAGGAACTGACAAGGTACGGATATCATAGTTAGCATGATATGTAAAATCCATAATATGCAACATGCTAACTAGATCATATTGTCTACTTGATCAACAAAAAGTCATTGATAAGGTGTGTTAAGGAAAACCTTCAGGAATGGGTCTTAAAGGAAGTACTTAACAATAATTTCAGTGCAGGTCGACACATGAAAAATGTGTACGGCTGAAGTCGTCAATGGTGATTGGGTATGAACTATGAACCCATCACTGAAAATTGATGCCTATAGACACCCCATTTTTGACCGACCTTAAGACTCAGACGTCACTGATTGAGCACTTGGTGATGTTGCATATTGTGCTCATTCTGAAGTTTCAGAGTCTTAGCTGCGAGCCTTGCCTCCGGACTTCCGGACTCTTTCGTGCTTTGCCTCGGTTTTCGAACCAGGCCCTATTTTCTCTTCCCGAAGGGAGGGAGAGGTCTCATAGACCATCTGTCAGTGGCCGTAGGCTACGTTTTGTGGTCGTAGGCCATTTTTCCCATTTGGAGCCCAGTTTTCGGTTTTCGGAGCCGTCGGCCGTGTGTCTCGGTTCGGGACCGCTTAACTACCTCCATTTGCTCCGATTTTTGGCACATACCTTATTTCCTCCCTTTTGAGGGACACTGTGGTCCGAGAGACCAACTTCGTGGTCGAACACCACTCCCGGTGCCTAACAATCAGTTTTCGGGGCCTCGGACTGCACGTTTTGGCCCCCAAACCCTCATTTTGCATCAGTTTGCGTTCATTTTTGGCAGGGACCTCAGTTTCATCACCAGGAAGGTCGTAGTAGGGTGGGAGGCCAGTAATTGTTTCAGCAACCAGTTATATTCCTTCATCGCCCTCCATCGCCCTTTTTTCCCACTTCAAAGCCAATGTTGACCACCCTTGGGCCATTTTCTTGCACCCTAAACCCCATATTTGTGATGTACACATCTAGAAGGCCACCAATATTTGGTGGCCGGCCAGTAATCCATTTGAACCTTTTGAACCCCTTTGAAAAGTGGGTTGTTCTCTCTCCTGATTCACTTTCTCCAGTTTTTGACCACATAGCTGTGTTGAGCATACATGGGAGGCCACCAATATGTGGTGGCCGGCCACTAATTATACTTGGCCTTTTTGACCCCTGGCCGGCTGGCCATGGGGAAAGCCGGCCGGCCACCTGCAAGCCCAATAACCAGCCGGCCAGAATCCTTACAGCAGGTACAGTCTAAATATGCATCTCTTCTCCCTCCAGATTTTGTATCCAGTGGGCCATTTTTTTTGGGGGAAACTTGAATTCATTTCCTCCCCATTTTTCCCCCCTTTTCTCCCCCCTTTTGCCTACATATACAGCAGCCCCAACCCCCTTGCAAAGGGTTAGAAAATTTTCCTTTGAGCTCCTACATTGTATCTCTCTCTCCCTACACTTCCAAGCTTCAAACCTCTCAAATCCTACACTCATTTCTACACCACCACCTAGCACCACACCACCACTCCATTCCAGCACCTTGGAGGGCCTTCTCAGAGCTTTGGAGGCACCTTTTCTCAAGCCAAAAGGCTGCTAAAGTTTGGTATTCAAGGGTGAGTAACATTTCCCCTCTTTTAAACTTATTTTTGTATCCTATCTAAGCTATTCTTGCTTGCACTTTTGGGCTCCGACCCCAACTATAAATAGGCTTATTTTGAGCCATATTCCATGTTTTATTGAGGGCCTCTCACTGTTTGAGGCCCCCTTGTTGCACTTGCTTCATTATCCCCCTAATATGCCATTTTCTTGCACATTATTTTTAGCTTATGTATGAACTGTTTTGAGGCATGTTGTAAACTGTGAAGTAGCTTATTTTGAGCCCTTCTTCAACATTGTTGAAGGGCTCATCACTGTTTGGGGCCCCCTTTTGTCACTTGCCTTTGTATCCCTCTTTTGGACCCATTTTTGCATGATTTGTTAGCCTCTTGTGCTTCTATTTTTGGACTCTGGTACAAACTAAAAATGGCCTTATTTTGACCCTCTATTCATGTTTCATTAAGGGTCTTTTGTTGTTTGAAGTATCCTTTTTATACTTTGTGTTATAGCTCTCTTTTTGGCCTTATCTTGCATAGTATTTTGAGCGTGCTTGTACACTGTTTTGGGTACGACCATAAACCGTAAAAGGTCATATTTTAGGTCCCTCTTCAACTTTGTTGAAGGACCTTCATCTGTTTGGCGCCAGCATGCATCACTTACTTCTTTGTCCTCTTTTAGGCCCACTTTTTGCATGAGAGTTTTTCCATATTTGAGTCTGTTTTTGTGGCTTGTGGTAAACTGTAAAACATCATATTTTGGACCCCTCTTCAACATTTTAGAAGGGCCCTTCTATTTTTAGAGTCAGCAGCTTGCACTTGCTTCATTATCTTGCTTTCGGGGCCATTTTTGCATGCTAGTTTAGCCCCATTTGCGTTCGCTGTTTGGCCTTGCTTAGAACTGTAAATGTGATTATTTTTTGGCTTTCTTGACTCTGTCTTCACATTCCATGTTCAAATAATGCATGCTTTGTATACCTACAAGTCATTCCATGCGCCTAGTTTCATGTTTCGGGACTTATTCCATGCATCGGGTGTCATTTTGCCATCTTTCGGGGCTGTTTTGCATCACTTATTGCCTCTGAAATTTGCTTGCTAGTATGTCATATTCCATGCTTTGCCATGTCATGTTAGAGTGGCATTTCGTGCCTTAGGGACGGTCCTCGATTTATGCCATTTCCTAGCATTGTGCATGTTAGGTTGTATCTTAGTTGCATTCATGCATGTCATGCATATTGCATTGTGTTTGGGATAGGAGTTAGCCCGAGCACGGAAGCAGTCGTTTCAGACTCGAGTGACGGAACGTGTCTCAATTCCCCAGTCGCCGACACTCCGGATTACCCATGATGGAGTTTAGGTTTTGTTGTGTTCTCATGTGCATTCATTCCATATTGAGTCGTGCAATTCGACTCCTCGGCCATCATGCATTGAGATGCGTAATTGGTGGCACGAGGATCGAGACATGCATACATATGTGAAAATACATTGCTATGCCCATTTCCTGCTCTCTGTTACAGCAAATCAAGAATCAACAACCTTCCGAAACTTGGTGCGCTTTCCAAGAATAATCGCAAAACAGAGGCTAATTGGGACATCCCAGTGGATTTCCGTGCAAGGCAGCCCAAACATACATCATTCATCAGAGTCGAGGTAGTCCCTGGCTTGCATGCCAGTTTATAGCTTTCCTAGATTAATTTGTAAATTAATTAGGATTTTTGTATTTATTCGGGACTGTATTATTTATTCATTTGGGGACTGTATATTATTTATTCGAACCCTCTGTGCGAGGGCAATGTTGTAATAAGTGTGCATGAGTGTGATGTATGTCTTCCAACCCCACGTCTTTCTTCCCTTTTATTTACCAGCTTATGATGGTTAGATTAGGGCATGTTTCAATTAGCATACAGTGTGATAGCATGTTTGCATTCATTCATCTGTCTTGCATGCATCGGGCTCGGCGCATCATACTAACTACATTTGTATTTCAATTCTGAGTTGAATACTTGATAGCTGTTGCATCTCATATACCATGTTTATGATAGCCGAGCCTGCTATAGTTGCATTTTTGCATGTGTTGCATTAGGCATTTCTGTATAGTTAGGATCATGCATGGATTTCTAATTAGTTTCTGTTTTGGCTTGGAGTACTCGGTGAGTTTTATGCTTTAGCATCCTTGCATGCGTGTGAGTGACTGCCATGATAGTATGCTTACCATGAGGCTAACTGCTTATGTGATATACCTGCTTGGATGCCTGTGGATGGAGGTTGGGTTATTTGGATTGGAACAATTCATCAAATGTTTGTTTTAAGCCCACTAGACAGTGGCAAAATCATGTTTTCTAAGCCCACCCGAGGGTGGCAAAATCCGCATTTTAAGCCTACTTGCGAGTAGCAAACCATTTTCACAAACAAACATGAAGTGTTTTGTTCCAATTCAAACGACTCAGTCTATACTTGTATGCTGTGCGCATCACATAGTAACCTAGGCTAATAACCAGAATAAGAACACACAATGTTTTCAAAAATAGATATCATGGTTAGTAGAGGCCGATCTTTGATCGGGCGAGCGGGGGTACTCACGAAGTGACCTTCCCCAATCGTACCCAAGTTCCCGAGCCGAGGCAACTTTGGTGATGACGGACACGTGGCCTTAGGCAAACGAGTCAACGTTTCCTAAATTTCTCAAAAATAAAATATTTAGGTGGCGACTCTGTATCTGGCAAAGCAGTCCATGTTTGGCACTTCTTTCAAAAAAAATCTGCTTTCTCAAAACGATTTGCCGGATTTAGACTCTTTGGTTCAAGATTAAGAATCGTGACACAAAATCGAGTCCGAGCTGTAGCGAGGCCCCCCGCAGGCTTGTTACAGTTTCTGGCGACTCTGCTGGGGATTTAGAGAGCTTGACTCGAACTCATGATATCTGGTTTTGACTACATTTGTGTGTTTCTTTGCATTGCATTTGCATTGGTGTGCCTAGGACACCGTATTTGCCATCTGCTACTCCTGAGTGGTTTGCCAGAGGCTGCGTGCCATAAGGCTTACCGGTTACGGGCTCTGCCAGTATGGGAACACAAACCTTGGTTTTACCGGGGCATCCTCTTTGACCATTCGACCTAGTGCATATCGAAATCCGTGGTGACCATTCCAAACTAGGACAGGTTGCTTACTCGATATAGGTTGTTTGAAACCGCTGCATGCGTAGTGAAACCCTAACTCCTGACAAAATAGGACAGGGAAACCCTATCTCAACATAGGGGTGTTTTGGCTCTCACTTGCCTGTTATGTGCTTTAGAGTGCGTCTCTACAGGAATGCATGTATCAATTTGCAAGTTTGGGCATCAGGCCTGCGGGCACCAGTTCAGTATTTTGAGAATCAGTTTTACCCGAGGGTATCAGATTTGAGGCAGAATTTTGAGGGCAAATTCAGAGGAAAACCTGATCATCTTGCTATGCTTGTATCTGTTTTGGTGAAGTTGAGCTGAGGTGCTGTCTGTTTTCTCTTTTGCTAGGGGTAGTCCTGGAACCGTAGCTTCAGAAGGCTCCGATATCCCCCGGGTACATTGGGCCAGTGCTGATAGACTTTGTTAGGTCAGAGATTCAATTCAAGGGCAACTAGTGTTCTTTCGCTGAGGCAAGGCAAAGAAAGGCCAGTCAGGGTTCACCAGTTCATCTGATCCGCCAGTCACCAGTCATATCACCTTGGTCAGAACGCTAGCATCTACATCTATCATGGCGCAGCCTTCGGCAAATTTGGAGGATTTGCTGATCCATTTCCAGCACTCAGTGGATTCGCTGCAACAAGACATGGTTAGGCAAGCCGAAACATTGCAGAATATGATATTCAAATTTAAGGACCTCCATGACATTGGGGTTCAAATCGAGGATGCCATCAGACAAGGGATCTTTGCAGAAGATAATAAGCCTTTGAAGAGGAATGTTGCTCACAGTTCCAATGCTACTACTGATGGTAGCATAGCTGCGAAATGCTCAGAAGTAGACACTATCACCACTTCCCTCAATTGCGAAAAACCAACCACTTCAACTCGGCCCCAAACCCAAAAGTTTAACCCTCTTTACATGAGTCTCTCCCAATCTTTGAAAAAGTTGCAAGAAGAAGGGCACCTAGAACTCCTAGAACCCCAACCCCTTTCAAATCCTCTTCCACCAAGATATGACCCAACTAAATACTGTGCCTATCATCAACAACACGATCATGATACGAACCGTTGCATCCGCCTCCGTCATAAGATTCAAGATCTTATTGACGAAGAAACCCTAGTTCCACCCAAAGGACCACAGGTTAGTACTGACTCGTCACCTCCCCACCTCAACCTCATCCATACACTACTATCCACCTTCGACCCCAGCATATACATCACCCCAGCCCGCCTACCCAAGCCTAAGGTGTTCATTCCAGAAAGCATGGACTTATGCATGATGGATGCACCTGAACCCCAATCATCTCAAACCTGCGAACCCACTACCTCTGAGTTGATGGGAATGATTAAAGATCTTCAAAGAATCGTGGATGATCCGCCTCCGGGACATTGGCTCCATCATCGATCACATCACATACCAGGGAGTTCATGTCAAAAGGCTCCCCAGTCTTGGAACGGGCTGTATTTGAGGAATGCCAATCCCTTGGCAAAGTGGAGGCGAGTGAAAAGAACAAGATAGGGGCGGACATGGATCCCCATGAACATCTTCTGTTGGCTGTTGAGGCTTTGAAAGCCGAGGGACTGAACAAAGAGCAAGTGCTCGCAGTTGTTGCAAAAACTGTGGACGACATTTTCGCCACTCAAGTTCGGGGCAGTTTGAATCAAGGGGTAAGCCGGGAAAAGGGTCGTTGTATCAGAAACGTTCCTTTCAGCTATAATCCTGCACTCGGAAGAGATCAACAAACCAGGCCAGCACCTGCCAATCCCTTTTCTGGTGCGTCCAGCAAAAATCCACAAACCTCGAAGTATCTACCCCGAGGACAGAGGATCTTCCATGCCCTCTATATGCCGTTGTCCAGGGCTCTCCAAATCCTTGTTGAACAAGGCCATCTCAAACCCTTAGAGCAACGGCCTCTACCCGATCCTCTCCCTCCAAAGCATGACCCGACTAAGTACTGTGCTTTCCATCAACAAACCGGTCATGACACCGACAGTTGCGTCCGTCTCCGCCACGAGATACAAAATTTGATTGACAACGGGGTCATCCCCGCACTAGGTCTTGCAAAGTCTATCGGCAATTGATTAGTGAACTTGTGGGGGATAATGTGATGTGATCGAGGGATGAACCACCTGCGGGCAGCACTCAGTTTACTCCAAATATGGTGGATGGCATGCACTGTTTTGAGCATTTGCGAATGCTAGCTTTTGTGCTTTCTAACTTGGGTATTGGGTCAGTCTTGTTGTTTTATTTTTAAGTCTGTCTTTTTGTTTGAGTCAATCTCTTTTGTTTTAGGTCTGTCTTGTTGTATCGAGTCAGTCCTGCTGTATAGGAGTCGGGTGATTCTGGAGGGGGGGTGTTACCTTGGGCGTCACCATTTTGTTTTGTGTTCGCCTTTTCATTTTGTTTTGAGTCTATTTCTGCCACGAAGCCAATAATGCCAACAGATTTGAATGAACAGCAGTAATTTTCACATTCTTGTGCTCACTTCTGCCTTGTACCAGCTGTGCCAAAAGTTTGAATGAAATGGGAGTGCTTTTTCGCCTACTTTTCTGTGCCTTGAAGTCATTGTATTGACCTAAGTTTTTCAAAACTTTTTTGAACACTGCGGTGAAAACGAAGATGAAGGAATTCCTCGGGATTTGCAAAAATTTGATCAACTGAAAGGAAGAGAAGCGTGCTAAGCCCTTAATGAATGAAATCATGCTTGTTAGCGTGAGTACTGAGAAAGACCCTAGCTTGATCCAGACTGGTTTCACACTATCTTCAGCGCGAGCGGTTTGTCGCTTTCTTAAAAATTTTCAAAAACAAAATGTTTTGCACGGTCCTGCGAAAACCTGTGTGGAATCGCTCTTGAGATTGTGCAGCCTAGGATCGCTCTCAGCCTCGAGACTCAACCCCTTCGCTTCCAAACCTTGAACTTGAATTCAAAAGGTTCAACGGTTAACTACGATGTGAGGCCTGTGTGGCCAGATTTGAAGCAGCCCTCGAACAAGAGGCCAGGAAAGTCGGATCAAGAAGATCAGAAGATCAGAAGAAGCTTGCAAAGCTAAAACAGAAGTACCCTTCGAACTAGGGGCAAAGATATCAGACATGCTCGAAGAGTTGAAGATGAGTCCTCTTGCAAATCAACAGCCACTCTCCTGGATACGGATAGCTTCGAAACCCTACAACCATTTGGCATGGACCAAGCTACACTTTTACCCTTGAGAGGCTCGCTGGGCCGAAAACCCGGAAGGGCAACCCAGGTAAAAGTTAGAGCAAGAAAAAGAACAAAAAAAGAAAAAAGAAGAAAAAGAACAACAAAGAAAAAAAAAAGAAAAAGAAAAGAATATCAAAAAAAAAATAGAAGAAAAGAATTGAAAAGAGAAAGAAAGAAGAACAAAGCTCGCAAGGTCGAAAACCCGCGACGGGCGCCTTGGCAAAAGTTAGAACCTAAAAAGGAGAGGTTAATACCCGAATGTACCTTAACCCCAAACTACGTAAGGCTTGATTCCCATCTTTGGGATACGTAGGCAACTTCATCCTAAAGTCCAGCAGTAAAACACTTCAATTTGATTGTGTCAATGCGATGGTTCTGGTCATCTTTGTCTTCTCTGTATCTGAGGATTTGGTTGTGTTCGTCACTCTGAGGATTGCCTACAATGCGCTACGGTGCCATCCAAACAAGGGGCAACTTTCCGTTGCCATTCAATGCACCGCGGCGCCGTTCAAACAAGGGGCAACTTTTCGTTGCCATGCAGCTACTCTTCAAGCACGGGGCAGTTTTCCTTTGGATCCGAGGTTGTGCATCTCAGGAGTAGGTTTCATGCTCATTGAGTAAGTGGCCGTTTGCAAAAATAGTTTTTGAAAATTTTTGCTGAGGTTGACTAATTTTCTCAAAAATTGTTCCATCTTTTCTAAAAAAACTGGACCATTTCTTGGACCCAAAAAGGAAAATTTTCAGTGCTCATACCCTGACTTGCGTGATTTCAAATCAAAAATTTGAACAAGCATGTAAATCTAACTCTCATGTTGGTCAAAACTGTTTTAGTAAAAAGCAAAAACAAAAAAATGGTCGAAATGATGAACTAGGGGCACAGTTGAGTCAGGCTTCCTGTCTTTTCCCTGTTGTCAATTCATTTGCCAAAAAGGGCACTCTACCTGCCAGAAGAGGGCACAACTGAAACTAATAGCAAAAGGACAGAAAGCTCTTACACCCTCCAAGCAACGAGGTATCAAGCCAAGTGCGAAGCACGAACTGGAATGGGGCAAGATATTCCACTCTATCATCTGGACAGATCTTATCACGTCTAAACTCCCCAGCAAAGCATCATCAACCGATGCTAGCTGCAGATTTGCTACACACCTAGTTGTAGCACAACCCTTCTATGAGAGGAATTCACTAGCTGTGAGCGGAAGAAAGAGAATCTAGCAGCATGCTAGGGGGCAAGAGCCCGCAACTTCCTATTTATCCATCAACCACCTAGGGAAGGGATTGAAAAATGAGAGATTGAAGAATAGAGAGATGTGCAATGAGAGAAAAAGTGAGAAAATGGCTTTTTCAAAAAAAAAAAAAAGAAAAAAAAAAAAACAAGACATTGAGTGCCGAGCGATGTGAGAGACACAAATAAGAAAGGGTGGGAAACAATACCCGGTGAAACAAGCTCCCTGTATAAGTCTGTGTGTCGTGTCTTTTGTTTTGTTTGTCTCGATTCCTGCTTTGAGTCGTCCCGAGTGTGTCTCGCTGTGTTTAGGTCGTTTACCTTTTGTTTTTCTATGTTAAGACGTTTTGGCTATGGTCAGTTGTAGGCTCAATACCCGATTGAGAATCCTTTTCTCATTTTCAAAAGAAAAATCATCCTGTGCTCAGAGTGCTGTGCCATTCTCCATATTTGTGCAAAACAGAATTGGTTCTTTCATAAAGCCGCAAGGTTCAACCCAGGTCATGTCAGAATAGTAAAGCAAGGACCTATCTGAAGCTATTTAGGTTCCGGATTGCAAAGCAAAAGAAAAGAGGGAAAATTTGGAGCATCTTAGCATGTCTCAACTTTAGCAAAATCCGAGACTGCATTCCAGGTGCACCTTCTCAGGCCTCGCCATTTCTCTGGAGTATGAGTGTGTCTCGACCCCAAGTGTAAGCCTGCTTCAAGTCAGAATGGCAGTCCAAGCAGCACCAGAGGGTTTCACATGCAGATGTTATCTCTCGCCAATTTGAATAGGGTGTGCCCTTTTGAGCTGAGTATGTTGTGAAGTCCTCTAAGAAGCAAATCAGAGGCACCAGAGTACATATTTGATGCTCCTCTATTGCATAAAATGTGAGCTTTCATACACACTATTGTTGCATGCGTGCTGCGCATCGTTATGATTCATGCATAGAATATGCTTGCTTTCAATATTGCATAGAATGTACTTCCATACTTGCATAGAAAGTGCTCGTATCTGTTGCATAGAAAATGCCCCCATACTTGCATAGGAGATGCATTTTATCGCACTGTCTTGTGCATTTCAAATCACTCGCACTGTTTTGTGCATTTCTAATCACTCGCACTGTTTAGCGTATCGCACTGTTTTGTGCAGTTTATCATTCGCGCTATTTTGCGCACCTCAATCACACTGTTTTGTGTAGTTTACATTCGCGCTATTTTGCGCATCGCACTATTTTGTGCAATTTATCATTCGCGCTATTTTGCGCACCTCAATCACACTGTTTTGTGTAGTTTACATTTGCACTATTTTGCACATCGCACTGCTTTGTGTAGTTTATCATTCGCACTATTTTGCGCACCTCAATCGCACTGTCTTGTGCATTGCATTCATTCGCGCTATTTTGTGCACCTCAATCGCACTGTTTTGTTCAGTTTATCACTCGCGCTATTTTGCACACCACAATCACACTGTTTTGTGCAATTTATCACTCGCGCTATTTTGTGCACCACAATCGCACTGTTTTGTACAGTTTATCATTTGCGCTATTTTGCGCACCTCAATCGCACTGTTCTGTGCTTTGTATATCACATCGTACTATCTTGTGCATTTCAAATCAATCGCGCTGTTTAGCGTATCGCACTATTTTGTGCATTGTATCATTCGCGCTATCTCGCGCGTCCTACCTGCACTTGTTTGTGCATAACATTTCACTTGCGCTATTTTGCGCATCGCACTATTTTGTGCACATTACTTGCATTGTGCATGCATTTTATCGCGCTATCTTGCGCATCTCACCTGTACTTGTTAGTGCATTGCATCGCGCTATCTTGCACACCTTATCTGTATCGCACTATTTTGTGCATTCACCCTGCTCGTACTGTTTTGTACACCTTTAGCATCGCACTATTTTGTGCATCTATTTAGAACTGTTTTGTGCATTCACTCTGCATCGCACTATCTTGTGCACATTGTATTTTTGCATCATTCGCACTGTCTTGTGCACTCCTCGGTCTAAGGAGACCTTAAATCCTACATCATCATTCGCGCTGTTTTGCGCATCGTACTTGCAGTTTACTTGCATTTCATTTGCACTGTCTTGTGCACTTTCTGGTCTGGGAGACCTTAAATCCTCCGGTCTAAGGAGTCCTTAAATCCTGTATCTTCATTCGCACTGTCTCGTGCACTCTCTAGTCTAGGAGACCTTAAATCTTCTAAAGGTACAATTCCTTTGGTGTTTGTCGTGCCCGAACGACTTCCAGTGGTCTGGTATAGCCACCTGCCTGTGTTTACGGTGAGTTCCTAAGAGACCAACTGAGACGGTGGAAACTAGAGTTCGAATGGCTCATGCCTAGAACCCAAAGGTTCGGAATTTCCGAGACTAAAGTCTGGTTTAAATACCCAGGGGTATATCCTCGGCTTGAAATCTGTATGGCAGCCCCATAGATTGAGATAGCATGTGTATGCGCCTCAATTCTGAATACTGAATCAACCTAGTCTGTCACCCTATTGGAGAATAGGGAAAGCTGCGACCATAGTCAGGGAGAAAAGTAGTACCTGTGGTTCAATTAAGATGCAGAAGCAGGAGATCCCCAACAGCCTGAGGTGAGTCATCACCAATTGCCCCTGTAAGGTACCTCCATTTTCCTAGCTATCACATTGCATTTTAGCCACTACATTACAGTGCATTGCATAAATCCTCAATTTTCAAACCGGCTTCGCACAGCGTATAAGTCCAATTTTCAAACCGGTTTCGCGTAGCGTATAAGTCCAATTTTCAAACCGGCTTCGCGTAGCGTATAAGTCCAATCTTCAAACTGGCTTCGCCTAGCGTATAAATCCAATCTTCAAACCGACTTCGCGTAACGTATAAGTCCAATCTTCAAACCGGCTTCGCATAGCGTGTAAGTCCAATTTTCAAACCGGCTTCGCGTAGCGTATAAGTCTAATTATCAAAATCTTCCTGCATATCATTTTGCATCCTGCCCCTGAACTACGCTGGTTTGATTCCTTGCAAAGGGATACGAGGCGACCATGGGCATAACCATTTATTTATCTATATTTTGTTTGTTTGTCCGAGTCTTGACCTTGTCAAAATGGGTCGTCTCGGCTTTGACATTCACTCCGCTATTCTTATGACTTTCGAAGTTCACAAAGAGGGGCAATCAGAGACACCCCATTTTTGACCGACCTTAAGACTTAGACGTCACCGATTGAGCGCTTGGTGATGTTGCATATTGTGCTCGTTTTGAAGTTTCAAAGTCTTAGCTGCGAGCCTTGCCTCCGGACTTCCGAACTCTTTCGTGCTTTGCCTCGATTTTTGAACCAGGCCCTATTTTCTCTGTTTTCTCTTCCCGAAGGGAGGGAGAGGTCTCGTAAACCATCTCTTAGTGGCCGTATGCTACGTTTTGTTGTCGTAGGCCATTTTTCCCGTTCGAAGCCCAGTTTTTGGTTTTCGGAACCGTCGGCCGTGTGTCTCGGTTTGGGACCGCTTAACTACCTCCATTTGCTCCGATTTTTGGCACATACCTTATTTCCTCCCTTTTGAGGGACACTATGGTCCGAGAGACCAACTTCGTGGTCGAACACCACTCCTGGTGCCTAACAGTCAGTTTTTAGGGCCTCGGACTGTGCGTTTCGGCCCCCGAACCCTCATTTTGCATCGGTTTGCGTTCATTTTTGGCAGGGACCTCTGTTTCATCACCAGGAAGGTCGTAGTAGGATGGGAGGCCAGTAATTGTTTCAGCAACCAGTTATATTCCTTCATCGCCCTCCGTCGCCCGTTTTTTCCCACTTCAAAGCCAATGTTGACCACCCTTGGGCCATTTTCTTGCACCCTAAACCCCATATTTGTGATGTACACATCTGGGAGGCCACCAATATTTGGTGGCCGGCCAGTAATTCCATTTCAACCTTTTGAACCCCTTTGAAAAGTGGGTTGTTCTCTCTCCTGATTCACTTTCTCTAGTTTTTGACCACATGGCTGTGTTGAGCACACATGAGAGGCCACCAATATGTGGTGGCCGGCTACTAATTATACTTGGCCTTTTTGACCCCTGGCCGGCCGGCCATGGGGAGAGCCGGCCGGCCACCGGCAAGCCCAATAACCAGCCGGCCAGAATCCTTACAGTAGGTACAGTGTAAATATGCATCTCTTTTTCCCCCAAATTTTGTATCCGGGGGGCCATTTTTTTGAGGGAAACTTGAATTCATTTCCCCCCCATTTTTCCCCCTTTTCTCCCCCCTTTTGCCTACATATACAGCCGCTCCAACCCCCTTGCAAAGGGTTAGAAAATTTTCCTTTGAGCTCCTACATTGTATCTCTCTCTCCCTACACTTCCAAGCTTCAAACCTCTCAAGTCCTATACTCATTTCTACACCACCACCTAGCACCACACCACCACTCCATTCTAGCAGCTTGGAGGGCCTTCTCAGAGCTTTGGAGGCACCTTTTCTCAAGCCAAAAGGCTGCTAAAGTTTGGTCTTCAAGGGTGAGTAACATTTCCCCTCTTTTAAGCTTATTTTTGTATCCTATCTAAGCTATTCTTTCTTGCACTTTTGGGCTACGACCCTAACTAGAAATAGGCTTATTTTGAGCCATATTCCATGTTTGATTGAGGGCCTCTCACTGTTTTAGGCCCCCTTGTTGCACTTGCTTC
Source organism: Camellia lanceoleosa (assembly GCA_025200525.1). NCBI lineage: Eukaryota > Viridiplantae > Streptophyta > Magnoliopsida > Ericales > Theaceae > Camellia > Camellia lanceoleosa. The sequence goes on along the minus strand of CM045770.1, from coordinate 71,796,472 downwards.
ATTATCCCCCTAATATGCCATTTTCTTGCACATTATTTTTAGCTTATGTATGAACTGTTTTGAGGCATGTTGTAAACTGTGAAGTATCTTATTTTGAGCCCTTCTTCAATATTGTTGAAGGGCTCATCACTGTTTGGGCCCCCCTTTTGTCACTTGCCTTTGTATCCCTCTTTTGGCCCCATTTTTGCATGATTTGTTAGCCTCTTGTGCTTCTGTTTTTGGACTCTGGTCCGAACTAAAAATGGCCTTATTTTGACCCCCTCTTCATGTTTCATTAAGGGTCATTTTTTGTTTGAAGCATCCTTTTTATACTTTGTGTTATAGCTCTCTTTTTGGCCTTATCTTGCATAGTATTTTGAGCGTGCTTGTACACTGTTTTGGGTTTGACCATAAACTGTAAAAGGTCATATTTTAGGTCTCTCTTAAACTTTGTTGAAGGACCTTCATCTGTTTGGGGCCAGCATGCATCACTTGCTTCTTTGTCCTCTTTTAGGCCCACTTTTTGCATGAGAGTTTTGCCATATTTGCGTCTGTTTTTGTGGCTTGTGGTAAACTGTAAAACATCATATTTTGGACCCCTCAACATTGTAGAAGGGCCCTTCTCTGTTTAGAGTCAGCAGCTTGCACTTGCTTCATTATTTTGCTTTCGGGGCCATTTTTGCATGCTAGTTTAGCCCCATTTGCGTTCGCTGTTTAGCCTTGCTTAGAACTGTAAATGTGCTTATTTTTGTGCTGTCTTGACTCTGTCTTCACATTCCATGTTCAAATAATGCATGCTTTGTATACCTACAAGTCATTCCATGCGCCTAGTTTCATGTTTCGGGACTTATTCCATGCATCGGATGTCATTTTGCCATCTTTCGGGGCTGTTTTGCATCACTTATTGCCTCTGAAATTTGCTTGCTAGTATCTCATATTCCATGCTTTGCCATGTCATGTTAGAGTGGCATTTCGTGCCTTAGGAACGGTCCTCGGTTTGCGTGCACGGGTGCATGCATTTCGAGTGTAGCATTTTCATCTAATGGCCTCTTATGTGAGTGTGGCTGAGGTCCACTTGTGTTAGTGTAAGTCCATATTGCATTGTGTGTGCCATTTCATTCCATAGCATTGTGTATACTAAGTTGTATGTTAGTGCATTGTGTATGCCATGTCACATCGAGCATTGTGTATGCCATTTCCTAGCATTTTGCATGTTAGGTTGTATCTTAGTTGCATTCATGCATGTCATGCATATTGCATTGTGTTTGGGATAGGAGTTAGTTTAGCACGGAAACGAGGTACGCTTTCAGACTCGAGTGACTTAACGTGTCTCAATTTCCCCACGACACTCGGATTACCTATGATGGAGTTTAGGTTTTGTTGTGTTCTCATGTGCATTCATTCCATATTGAGTCGTGCAATTCGACTCCTCGGCCATCATGCATTGAGATGCGTGATTGGTGGCACGAGGATCGAGACATGCATACATATGTGAAAATACATGGCTATGCCCCTTTCTTGCTCTCTGTTGCACCAAATCAAGAATCAGCAACCTTCTGGAACTTGGCGCGCTTTCCAAGAATAATCGCAAAACAGAGGCTAATTGGGACATCCCAGTGGATTTCCGTGCAAGGCAGCCCAAACATACATTATTCATCAGAGTCGAGGTAGTCCCTAGCTTGCATGCCAGTTTATAGCTTTTCTAGATTAATTTGTAAATTAATTAGGATTTTTGTATTTATTCGGGACTGTATTATTTATTCATTTGGGGACTGTATATTATTTATTCGAACCCTCTGTGCGAGGGCAATGTTGTAATAAGTGTACGTGAGTGTGATGTATGTCTTCCAACCCCACGTCTTTCTTCCCTTTTATTTACCAACTTATGATGGTTAGATTAGGGCATGTTTCAATTAGCATACAGTGTGATAGCATGTTTGCATTCATTCATCTGTCTTGCATGCATCGGGCTCGGCGCATCATACTAACTGCATTTGTATTTCAATTCTGAGTTGAATACTTGATAGCTGTTGCATCTCATATGCCATGTTTAGGATAGCCGAGCCTGCTATAGTTGCATTTTTGCATGTGTTGCATTTTTGCATGTGTTGCATTAGGCATTTCTGTATAGTTAGGATCATGCATGGATTTCTAATTAGTTTCTATTTTGGCTTGGAGTACTCGGTGAGTTTTATGCTTTAGCATCCTTGCATGCGTGTGAGTGACTGCCATGATAGCATGCTTACCATGAGGCTAACTGCTTATGTGATATACCTGCTTGAATGCCTGTGGGTGGAGGTTGGGTTATTTGGATTGGAACAATTCATCAAATGTTTGTTTTAAGCCCACTAGACAGTGGCAAAATCATGTTTTCTAAGCCCACCTGAGGGTGGCAAAATCCGCTTTTTAAGCCTACTTGCGAGTAGCAAATCATTTTCACAAACAAACATGAAGTGTTTTGTTCCAATTCAAACGACTCAGTCTATACTTGTATGCTGTGCGCATCACATAGTAACCTAGGCTAATAACCGGAATAAGAACACACAATGTTTTCAAAAATAGATATCATGGTTAGTAGAGGCCGATCTTTGATCGGCGAAATGGTGCTCACGAAGTGACCTTCCCCAATCGTACCCAAGTTCCCGAGCCGAGGCAACTTTGGTGATGACGGACACGTGGCCTTAGGCAAACGAGTCAAGGTTTCCTAAATTTTCCAAAAATAAAATATTTAGGTGGCGACTCTGTATTTGGCAAAGCAGTCCATGTTTGGCACTTCTTTCAAAAAAAATCTGTTTTCTCAAAACGATTTGCCGGATTTAGACTCTTTGGTTCAAGATTAAGAACCGTGACACAAAATCGAGTCCGAGCTGTAGCGAGGCGCCCCGAGTCCGAGCTGTAGCGAGGCGCCCCGCGGGCTTGTTATAATGCCGTTCACTTGTTATATAGTGAATTAAAGTCATTTGGAATGTGTTGACAGTGGGAGAACACATTCGTACAGGTGCAGTCAGATTGGTGACAAAAACGTGCGCACGTATGGCCAAGTCACAATCAGACGTCAATCTATAAGGTAATTTCATAGATGAAAGTTAGCATGAGGAAAAAATTTGGTACCAAGGCAAACATGTCCAACTCAGGTTTTGTTATCAATATTATAGTGTGATCAAGTGGGAGATGAAGGTATGAGAATGCTCACACCATAATATGGTAGGAAATATGGTGACTATTGGTTTAACATTTGAGTTTGAATGTTTGCAACTATTGATCAATGGCCACCATGTAAACTATAAATATATGGCCTCACTACAATGGTTACTTCACTTCATTTTCTTACTCTCCGAATTTCATATCTTCTGGATTGTATTTTTCCTCTGTGTGATAAACACCCTCGCGGGTTAATCGATCATTACCATTGTTAAGTTTGTCTTACACAAGTCACGTCGGAGTAAGAGAGCAAGGGAGAGAAGCCACCGGAGAAAGGGCTCGCCAGTTTGTGAGAGTTTTGGAGCAGCAGGTAATGTCAGAATGGATGATTAGAGATCACTCCTCCTTGCCTTAGATCGTCAAAAATCTCCATTGATGACAAAAGAAAAGAAATTAAAGAATGGAGTGATAGCGATGTCGACCGAGATTACGTCGCCTCCACAATCACTTCTTATTTTGCTTCTCACTCACTCCAACTCCCAATCTCCATAGACGAAATGAGGAAAGAACAGAGTAGCAACGGCACTGGCTGGAGGTTCACAAAATTCTCTTTTGACTGCAAGTGCCGATTCAGTTCTTCATTTTTCTTTTCTACCCGTCGTCACAACCATGCTACCATTACACCTTCCCATCAAATTCTAAAGGGAGTTCGATTTTTATTTTGTAGAAAAAAAGGATTCATCAGGGTGTAGCCCCTATCCCAACAGTGTAGCCTTCCTCCTCTTTCTTATCTTCTCCCGCCGTCCATAGCCACCATCGCCGCCCTCACCTCTTCTCTCTATCTCTTTCTTCTGCTCTTCTTCTTTCACTCCTAAAACCATCACCCTAGATCTTTATATTATATATATATATATATTCTGTAATACATGTAAAGTAGTAAGAGGAGAGAAGAGCAGCGACAGTAGGTGAGACAAAGATGGATATGTGCATCCTCCAAAGAAGGAGGAGAAAGAGGATGTGTGCATCCTCCAAACGTTGGCCAGAGATAGCGTTGGCAAAGTGAGGCACTGCATGCGTTTGTAGAGAGAGAGAGAGAGAAAGAGAGAGAGAGGAAAAAAAAAAAAAAAGGTTGATGAGAAAGGATATAGAGAGGTTTTGATACAATGTGCTCAAGTGTGTGGTAAATTTATGATGAATGGCTTTGATTTAATGGATGACAAATAAATGGTGGAATTGATATGTTGTGTTAAAGTTCAAATTTTTTATTATTAATATTGAGTAAATGAGCTAATGTAAAAGTGTTAGATGTGTACTACAAATTTTCTTCCGTCAACCAAGCTAATAGAGATAGATGCAGAGATTGAGATTGTAACAAAAGTAAAATTTAGGGTTCAAATTGATAAAATTGAAACCATGGGGTTTAAATTGCAAAACACACTAAACCTCGAATTTTTTATAATTTGCCCAAAATATTTTGAAAACGATACCTAATAAGGCCATTTATCAAAGAGCTTTGAAAAATGAATGCTAGTTCCATATAGTTAAAGATATGGTATATATGTATATAAGATTCCAACAAAAAAAATAAAAGGAATGACTCTGTTCCCAACTAACCAAATCTATATATAGCTACAATAACTCTTCAAGAAATCCCATTACATTCCTTGTCTCCTTTTACAAAAGGCCTCATACTTGATGTGTGAGTAAGCTCGCTATTGTTGGATCCGGGTTTGGACTTGGTATCTGGTCCAGGATCCGAGAATGGAGATTTATATGGAGTAGGAGGAGGAATGACTTTTGATCTTGATGATGATCTTGTTGACCCCTCTCCACCCACTAATTCCTTTGATTTCTTTCTTATTGATTTCTTTGGGATATCTGGTAGGCTTTGCAATGGTGCATCCGACCCAGGACCCGAACCATTTGGTTGTCGGGTCCCTCTAGAACTACTTGATGAGTTTCTCTTTGATTGTCTTGGTTTGGTGGATGGCTGTTGACTTGAGGACCCTGCTATTGAAGATTTGTCTGCCAAAACAATGACCCAAACCATTTCTTAACAACTACAAGTGATATTCATACGAAACATGAACTTCAAAGGTTTGAAAAAAAATAAAATATATATAATAATGAGTCGTATCATACGTTTTTGTAATTAGTAGATCCGGAGTTCACTTATTGAACAATCTATTATGTTCACATGTTACACCATTGAATTATATAAAGTGATCTTGCAATCAATGGCCCCCAGATATGAGGCTTACTTATTCAGTAAGTATATATAGGATTCACTATCATATGATATGATTTGATAATATCTCTAATATTATTAAATTTTAGAAGACGGTTTTCAGATAATGCCTAAAGTTACTAGCACCTAAAATTTGCTATATATGTTGTGGCCTAATTTAAATATAGGGTATGGTTCATATAGTAAGGCAATATATCTTTTGTGCAACTTCTTTGAATTTTAGAAAAACCTTCAATCCTCACTTCAACTTATTAACAACATTGGATCGAAAGCAAGTGTTTTTTTTTTTATTTATTTATATTTTTTCTAAATAAACACACACAACAAAAACAATAACAAAATGAATCCAACTAGCACATTAGGCTTGTATCCCTTCTATATGTGACAATTTGTAAGCAAAGTTGGGATATGAAGGTAACAAACCTTGAGAAACACAATTGATTTTTGAATTCTCCTTAGATTGCCCCTTAACACTTGATGGTGCTGATTGTAATTCTTCACCTGATTCGAAACCCTTCATCTACACAAATTATAATATGAGAAGATGGTAATATTTTCCTATTGTATTGTGTGATCAAAGTCATTGTCTAAACAAAATGTTAAGGTTGTTTTTGTTCTATTTTCTTTCTTCCCCCACCCCAACAAATTTCTTTACAAATTCAAAATTCAAAACACAGCTTGTAAAGATCGAACCAATTTAAACTTTTAATTACTATAATTGAGGCGTAGTAATCTTAAATAATTATAATAGAGGTCCCTAAGAAGTTTTTTCGCTTCAATTAGAATGCTGATCGATAAATTTTTACACGCGATTAACCTTATTAGTTTAACTGCACCGATTCCCGATCCAATTTGAGATTTGAGAGATGGGCTCTTAGGCCAAATAGATGAATTTTATGTGTTTTTATTAATTTAGAACTATTTTGGAGAATTAAGAATTTAATTGCACAGACCTTAAAATTGTATTTTTCCTACACATAAATTGAGAAGGGTTTCGGGGGAAACTTGAATTAGGTTTTACAATGCAAAATTGAAAATTTTGACTAAGTTAGGAAATTGGTTGGCAATTGACTTATTAATGGAATTAAGTGGGAAAAAAAAATGGAAAATTGAAGTTTTTCAATTAAAGATCATACTTAGGTTAATTAGATTTTGCCTAATTAACTTCTTAAAAATTCATGACATGGAACAACCTAAATAGAACAAAGAAGAGAAGAGAGAAAAATAGAATTACCCAGCTTGGTGAATCTACAGATGGTCCATCCTGTCCTATATGAGCCACATGTTTTACATCTGTTGGATAACCAATCTGTATGTCTTGTTCTTTTTCCTCATCTACAAAAAAAATTGCAATTCACTTAGTTGATTTTGATTAGGATGAAAATGCTAAAAGTGCAAGAAATTTAAAAAGTTAAAAATTTTCTTGCATTTTCTTAACAAGAGTACAGTGAAAAATGCAAGAAAATTAATTTTAGTGTACAATTTATATCAACATTAAAATTTAGCTTTCAGTTCCATACAAAAATTGCAAAAAAATTTATTCTTATGGTTAATTGTTATAATTTTATTTCAAACTTTTCATCTTAACCAAATACATTCTACAAAATAAATTTTCATTTAATTTTCCTGTGTTTTACTTCACTTTCTATTATTTTCACTTTTCAACATATTTTTCACTCTAATAAAATGTACCCTTAGCACTACTCAACAAGGGTTTCATTCTCAACACCGTGCGCCCACATACTAGTTGAAAATGACATTTTTTAATAAATAGGAAATTACTTGAATATAAAAAAATTTAAAAAAATGTTCGAGGATAAAAAAAAAATGATGGTAATTTCCATCATTTTTTGGTGATATTAAAGGGTGCACATTCACCCTAAACACAAATTCATTAATTTGCAAGGCCAAATTCATTGTATAAGAATATTGAGAATGTGCATGGAAGGCAAAATGTAGCAAAGGAGTTACATATATGCGTGCCTTTGTAAGGGTCCATTTGATTTGTGTCAATGAAAATCATTCCAAGCTTTGAAAATGAGTTGGTGGACAAGAAAAATTAGACATAACTAGGGAAAATAAAATTAATTAATTAATTGAGAACATATTATTAGCTTGATATACATTGTTGAATGTATTTTATAACAGTTGAAATTTTTTGGGACAATTTGTTATCTAACATATTGTTAGAGCTTTGGATTCAAATCTTGTCACCCCATTATCTTTGTCATGTGCATTCTATTCTACATCTCTTTTAGTCATTTGTTCTCTTACTTTCATACAGTGTTTGTCTGATTCCCTAACAACTTAATTTTTGTGGACAATTGGTGACTTCACACATATTGTAACTAAGAAACTTTAATCATGGATCTCACAATGATCTTTTTTTATTATTATTATAAATATTTTGACTCGTTCTATTATATAAAAATGAATGGAAAGAGAAAACAGACCGAATATTTGAGTAATGTATCGTAGGCCTTTCAAAAGGCCCTTCATCTTGGTGCCCATTTTTGTCCTCTCTCTACATATATAAATTAATCCTCTAAACTAAAAAATTTCTCCTTAATTAGCAGCCTTCAAAACTTGGAGTCCATAATTCAACCTTCTGACCTGAAACAAAGATAACAAAGAAGAAAATTAGCTACACAAATGCGAAATTACAATAATATTCATGTTTAGACAGCACAACTTGCTAGCAAGCACGAAAAGTTCAAATAACCTTTAGAAGAGAAAACTCAATGTGTTGCCATGAATAGAGTATCATGCACGCACGCATGCAACATCGAAGTTTTAGTAAAATTACGCGATCAATCCAACTGAGTCTCTTTGGATTTGGAAGTGAAAATAAATTCAAAAAGATGATGTATAAACCTATTTGGTAATTTGTTTGCTATGCTATTATGAAGATGATAATGGTGAGAAGAGAAAAGGAAAAATGAAAAAGAAAGAATAATGTTTTGTTTATTTTGTTGGCAATGCATGGCTTGTTGTTAACGACCTGTCAATGAAAACAAGAGGTTGAACGAAATTTTAGGTGATATAACAAAAATTAGAAGATATATAAGCTAATAATAGGGTGGTTGTAACAATTCTTCTTCTTTATTTATCTTTTATTTTTTTCAAAATTTGATGGAAAAAGAATTTTTATGGGAGGCATTTCGGTAAAATGTCGCTAAAGAGGAAATTGGTGAAATCCCTTAAAATGACGAAGTATGAAATTATTAGAATTTAAGTAAGTGTTGGATAATTCATGAGCTTGATTTTTCATACTTAGTTGTTTTTGGGACTTCTGGAGAGTACTAAATAAAATTTTGCTACTTTAAATTTTCCTATATTTTAGTTTACATTTTAAGAGTACTTAAATTTTTAAGTAATATTAATTGTGATTATCAAATGAATTTAAGTGATTTTAATTTAATATATTTAGTTTTAAATGTTGAATAGGTTATTCAACACCACTAAAATTTATTTTAAATGTTCAATTGTGTTTTTTTTATGTAGCTTCCTAGTCAATATATTAAATTTATTTTAAATGTTGAATTAGGTTCTCCGACACTACCAAAATTTATTTAAATGTTCGATGACTAATGTCCATCAAGGACCATTTTTCGATGACTATTTGGAGAAATGAAATTTCACTAATTTAATAATGAAATTCCTCGACCATTTTTTGTGACTCTATGGCGGAGTAAAATTTCACTATGCTAAGCTAGTAGATTTTTATTTTGTTAGGTTAGTGAAATTACACCATCTTGTAACAAAGAAATTAATGTGTTCAAATAAAATAACTTCAAAATAAAGAACAAAAATTGAAAACCAATTGAAATTTGACTATCGTGATTAGTGAAATTTCACCCACACTAGTGATTTTGTTCAGTGAAATTTTACAAACTTTTAAGTTTATGAGACAATGTTTGGTAAAACTTTTGAAGTTTAATTCTACTTCTTAGTTTGAGTGTGTTGTTTGGTTACAACTTTAGAAAATTAATTTTACACTCACTTTTCAAAACATCCACTTTTCAATATCATATGTCACATCACTTAATTCAAACTCTTTTCAAAATTAATAACCAAATAAATTTTTCACACTCAAATCGTAATTACAAAACTCACAAACTCAAAATATAACTTTATTTTCAAATCATAATTTGAAAGCTCTACAAAACGCAACCAAAATTTCTCGACTTTGTCAGCTTTGTCTCACACTTCGTCAATCATCAATGAAACATTCTCTCAACTCTCTCTTTCTTAGTTTATACATACATAATGTTTATGAACAATGAAAACGATAGTTGTGAACAACAAACGATAACAATCTATATGTAAACCAGTGATGCACAAAACCGAGAATAGAAGAATGAAATTGTGATTTCTCAGCAACGAAAACAAAGGTTTGTGAACAAATGAAGGCTCTTTGACCAATTTGAATCGTGATCAAATGGAAGCTTGTTATCAATGAAGTTAGACTTGTATTTGACTAGACCAATCAACAAATCTTGATAATGACGAAGACGAGGTCGTCATCATGGTACAACACTTACAAGGGTGATCAGAGGCCTCTATCGGGAAGGGAGAAAGAGAGAGAATTTAAGGATTGTTATAGTTAAAGGGCTATTCTTGACAATTTTATTAAAATTTGGGGTGCCTCTATTTACATACCACTTTATTTCTCAAGGCAAACCATTTCTAAAGACACACCTTTAATTATTTGATAAATATATATTTCACTCCTCACACACCCCAAATTTACATATATACACCTTATAACACCCCATCAAACACCCATCCACAATAATATAAACACAAACTCTCATATTTACCCTCCCTCACTCACACATCCCCACACACCCACCTTCTTCTATCTCCTCCGCTTCTCTCTGTTTACGTGAACAAAGTGTTGATGCTCAACACAGTAGAAGCAAGTAGTGAAGAGCTCAAGTAAAGCATTAGGTGGTGAGTTCTCATTTTGCTTACATTTTAGGGTTTTATGTATTTTTACCATTGTCATGAATTAATGAGTTCCAAACCATTCAATACTGTAATTTCAACCCCAAAAGGCTCGCTCTCGAGTATGTTATGTTGAAAGAAGGCATTTTGTCGACGTAGTATGTTGGATACCATTCAATACTGTAATTTCAACCCCCAAAAAGGCTCGATCGACGAGTATATGTTGAACTAAGGCATTTTTTTGAGTATGTAGGACAAAGTTGACATTTTGTTTTTTGTGTTATGAAGATAAGGCATTTTGTTCGACAAGAGAATGTTTAAAAAACGGCATTTTGTTCGAAGAGAAGAATGTTGAACAAAGGCATTTTGTTCGACGGTAGAATGTGTGAACAAAACATTTTGTTCGACGGTAGTATGTTGAACAAAAACATTTTGTTCGAGTTCGACCGTAGTATGTTGAACAATGATATAATATCCACCTTGGTTACCCGACTGCACTAACTATTATTTACCACCAAATAAGTAAAAAAAAAAAAAAAACACTCCTCAACTGCACTACTATTTTACTCCTCAATCAAGTAATAAAACAAAACAACAAAAAAATAACCTCTTCCTTGCCCCATTTGTTATTTTCAAAGTTGCGCAGATGCATCCTTCATTGAATCCATTCAAAATCTTCAATAATACTATATTTTTGATTATTTATTGAAGAGTTTTTGATTTTGGTTTTAGGGTTTTTGTATTCTTGACAAAGAAGATACGTAAGGAACAAGTTTGAAATTGATCATTTATATTATATTCATTCTTGTCCTTTATGGTAAATACACAAATGGTGTGTATCATAACTTGTCCTCTATAGTCATTTCACTTAAGGTTAAAATTGTAATAAAAAAAAATTAATTAATGGTTTGCCTTGAGAGATAAAGTGGTGTGTAAATAGAGGCACCCTAAAATTTGTTCTTAATTTTCTAAAATTTCAAATTATAGGCCATTAACTATTATGTAAACTGTTAATGCTTTAAAACTCTTAAGGAAAATATATAAAAGAATGTATTCACAATTTTTTATGAAATTATCAAACACGCCATGAAGATAATTTGAGAAGAGTTGTGTGTTTTTTTTTTTTTTTTGGTAGGAAAATCCTCCCTACCCTCCCGTAGGTTCAAGGCAGTGCCCCTTTCAGAGATTATCAAGGTATCCTGTTAGCCGTTCCGAGTGAAGAGACTATAGCTTAAAAACTTGTTCCAACCTTCCAAGACAAACTCCGCTTAAGCCAGGACTCGCACAACGGAGAGCATTGAACCCACACCAAATGCTGATTAGACAATTTGAGGTCCAACCTCCTAATCAACTGTGCTTCCTCATTTCAATTTTCTTTTTCTTTTTTCTTTTTCATCAAAACAGCTATGTACAATTACCTACATCGCTAAAAAAAATTTAAAAAGAAATTAAAATCAAAATTCTAAAAATAAAACACTAACAGATGATGATACGTATTAGGGCCAGAATGGATTCGGATTCGGGATTCACAAAAAAAAATCCATCCCGATCGATTAAGACAAAACGATCATCCCCGAATCCTGCTTATATATTATCCATATATATATCCCCGATCCGAATCCGATGATTTCCGATCCGAATCCGATAATCGAATCCGGATCCATTTATTTATTTATTGAGCTACAATTATTATATAATTTGAAAAAAAAATTCATTTTGTGTTTTTTATTCAAATTGATAATAATCGGATCGGACATCTGATTATCTGATCGGATCGATTTTTTTGTGTTCAATCCCTTTTAATAATAAATTACGGATTCTCGGATTATCGGATTATCGGATCGGATTTTTTTGTAAACGGATTCGGATTATCGGATCGGATTCGGGTCGGATTCGGATTAAATCCGATCCATTGACAGCCCTAATACAGACAATCTGATGGTGACACGTAGACAACCTCACTGCAATCGAGTCCATCTGATTACAACTCTAAAACAGAGAAGCCCTCGTATCCTCTTCTCAAACCCTAATTCAGCATCACCCCTCCGGCCTCCGTCTTCCATAGTCGCTCTAGCTGTGCTGAGCTGAGTTCTCAGATCTCCGAAAATGGTGAGATTCAACACAAGTTCTCTCTCTCTCTCTCTCTCTCTCTCTATATATATATATATATATAAATGTATATATGATTTTGGTTTGGCTTGATTGCTTGTAGCCGTTCAAAAGATACGTGGAGATAGGAAGGGTCGCTCTCGTCAACTACGGGAAGGAATATGGGAAGCTCGTTGTCATTGTCGATGTCCTCGATCAAAACAGGGTATTTATGAGCGTCTCTGTGCCTTTCTTGTTTAACTACATAAATTTTTAGTTCGCGTACTCATTTTTGTTAAAAGAACTTCAATTTGATGTCAATAACGATCAGAGAACACTGCAGAAGAACATCAAACTTTGTGTTGTTTTGATACCTATGCGTGTGGATATACGATCCTTAATTTGGATGAGTCCGAGAACAGAGCTTGGATATACATGTTTTGTTGGTTGAAGTGTGTTTACAAATCAAAATGCACATTATCTTTCTGTTATTGAGTGCATCTTCCATTCAAAGTAGGATATACCCACAATTGGTATAGCGAGTAAAATTCTAGTGTCACGGTATGACTTGGTATCACCAACCAACAATAAACTTACATATGGCAAGTGAACCCCACTTAGGGTAAATGGCAAGAAGAAGTTATTGGATGGTGATACCGATGACATGATATCACTGTTACACTCAACTTTGTTTCGTAGCAAATAGTAGTTGCAAACTCAATTACAAGTTACTCGTGTATTTTTTATCCAATGAAACATTAATGGCTTGCTTGCATTCTTTTGTTGGTTAAAGTTTATGTGAAAAGATATCTCCTTTTTCTAGTGGTACACACATATGTTAGTCTTTTGGGCCTTGGGTGCATCTTCAACTCAAAGTAAGATGTATACTCAATTGGTTAGAGCATCTCCAACGGTTCACCAAATATTTCATCAAATCTGAGTAAAAAAATGTCGAATTCCTCTATTTGATATCGTCTGCTCCAACGGTTGAATTTGACTTTTCATCAAACCACTGATCGATTGGGTGGACGACCAGCCGATCAACTGGTCAGTGCAAAAAATGTTTTGAAATCAACACAACCCATCTCTCAGTTCAAATGAAAATGTACATGTATGTATACCTTTGTGGGGTGAAATTGGTTCACCATGTGTTCCTCTTAACCGATTGGATCGTCGAAATTGAATGTGATGATCAGATGTTGCGATTGAGTCATCAATTAATCGATTCAACCGAGCAAAATGGCACTGAGGAGTGCTTCCATAATCGACTTTTTGGTATTTCTTCATGGATTGAAGCTTTGAGCTAAAACAAGAATAGAAATTTCTGGAAGAGAGATTGAGAGAGTGGTGAATTTTACCTAAAGAAGCTTGAGAGAAGACGATGATGGAGTAAACCTTTTTTTTCAATTTTTTGAGCAAATTTGCAGAAAAGAGAGAGAGAGAGAGAGAGAGAGAGAGCTCTTAGGGCTTCAAGTTCTACTGCTTCCCCTTCTACCATCAGGTGGACTTTGCAACCAAGAACACTTAGCAAGACTTCATGAATCACATTTTTGATTTCTTGATTTTCTTGGGGTAGAGTTTTGGGAGTCTTGGGCCTAAAGGGATCAGATTGTTAAAGGGATCATCAAGTTTGATGGGTCATCAAGCTTGAGAGGTCAGATTGTTAAAGGGATGATCAAACTTGAGGGATCATCTGGGGGGTTGACCAGGAGGTCAACCTATCAGTGTAAAATCTTCACAAAATTTTGCTTGAAGTGGTCATCCGGATGGACATCCAAGAGAACATTTGGGGGGGTCATCCGGTGGTGAAAATACAATGGTAATGAACAGTATTTTGCTGAAAGGCACACAACATCCTCAATTTGGTGAAAATTTTGGGTCATTCTTAATTTGATATCCTTTGATGAAACTGTTGGAGACAAAATTTTCCTTTTTTACAAAATTCAAATTTGATGATAGATCTAATGAACCGTTGGAGATGGCCTTACGTCTAGGTGATTGGACAGGTTGCGGGTAGTACTTAATAAAATTCACGGAAAACTCATTTACAACTTTTTGGTGCATTTGTTGACCCATGATCGTTGATGGCTTGCATTTTTTTTGAAGTTTTACCTATGGTGCACATTTGTTTTCAAGAACAAGGGTGTTGGGGAAGATTAGAAATGTTGCTGAAATTGATGAGATGGGTTAGCATTGAGATTTCATTCAATGCCAATATTTGGAATTTTTATTACCGAGTTTTTATATGCCAATCCACACTTATGATTAATTTATAAAAATTACATATGAAAACAATTAAGCATTTCTAAACTCATGTAACGTTCAAATAAAGCTATTTATTTATTTTACAAATAAAATGAAACTATTTATTTTTACAAGCATGTATGTCTTGTTTGGCATCTTGGATTTACTAATATGACCTCTCTCTCTCTCTCTCTCTCATCGATAATAGAAGCTACAAGTTATGAAGTTTCATTTTCTATTATAATTTCTTTCTAGATGATTAATTTTCATATTACAAGTTTTATGGTAAACATGAGTTTGCTGGCATGCATGTGTGTAATTGAGTAATATGCTCTCATTTTTTTTTATGTCATGTACTGCATTAGTTCTTGGTGTTTTGTTGTTCATTGTGTTTCAAGATTTCATTACTTTTTTTTCTCAATGAATGAATTAGTTCTTTTCTCTTGATTTGGTGTGGATTTTATTGGTATATTTTCGAGGAGAATGAAATATCTAGCAGACGATGACAACTGAGGTTCTTAGAGATGTCTTGACATAGGAAGAAGAAATTAACAGCTTTTTGCTGCCAACTGTAACCCGATGGAACCTTGTAACCCGATGGAACCTTATAATCTGAGTTTTGAGAATTTATTTTCTATGTAAATTATGCATTTGTAAACAAGTTCCAGAAGTTGTCTTCAACAATGGAAAAAATTGATGTCTAGTACTGCTACTTGTTAAAACCCTACATATCCTGCGTGTGCTACATATATTTTGGAGTTTGCAGTGTTAGATTCTCTTGATTTTAGATCCCACAACCTGGCCAAATTAGGGGGTAAAAGAAAAGTAAAAAATGTTGTATGCTATATGCTTGGTCCATGTCTACTTTGCTAATTGAATGGTCACATTTGCTACCATTCAACTAGTCTTGCAAATGTAGGTAAGTTCAAGTCTCAGGGCTTTACCTGAGGATGTATGCAGGAGTATGGTGTGTATTTTATCTTTAATTTGGGCATGGTTTGTTGTGTTTGCAACCATTTTAGCTAAAAACCATTAGTTAGGAAGTTTTGTTGTCTAATATCATTACATACCAATATTCCTTTTAATTCATTGCATATCTGTTTTTATTTTTATTTATTTATCAGTTTTGTCTTTATTTATTCCCCCCCCCAAAAAAAATAAATAAATAAATAAATTCTGTTTTTTCTGACCTTTCTCATTCCTCTTGAAAACCAAGTGGAGTTGTGTCATTTGAGGTGGCTTATTGTAGGTACATACACTACATTTTTCTCTGTGTTCACTCTTTAACATTTTGACAATGCATACATTACTCATTAATTTTTTGTGAATAAGTTAGGTTGTTCAAGGATGCATTTACTGCCTCCCGGATATAAATGGAGTTTGCTATTTTATCTAAGCCTTTTGCCCATGTGCAGGCTCTTGTAGATGCCCCTGATATGGTGCGTACCCAAATGAATTTCAAGAGGCTTTCGCTCACCGATATCACAATTGACATTAAACGGGTTCCAAAGAAGAAGACTCTGGTTGCAGCCATGGATGCTGCTGGTGAGTACAAAATAGCTGAATGTACACTTTCTCTGCTGTCTGCATGATTCTGAAATTGAACTCCTAACCTCTTATGACAGATGTCAAGAACAAATGGGAGAACAGTTCTTGGGGCAGGAAGCTTATTGTGCAGAAGAGAAGGGCTTCTCTTAATGATTTTGATAGGTTCAAACTAATGCTTGCAAAAATCAAGGTTTGGACTATACTTTTGAAATTGTATCTGGCATTTCTTCTTGACTTAGTTATTTAGTGGTTTTGAGGAACTGGGAATGTTCTAAGCAACCTTTTGTTTTTTTGTTTTCTTTTTTCTTTGATTACATGAAAGCCACTGGAACTGCCAACTTTCTTTGTATTACCTGCCTAGTTGGTTACTTGACTCCAGAATCTTTTAGGACATGTTCTGCTGAAGTTGTGTTGTTGATGCATAAACTAGGGTTGGTTAGAAATTACACCCATGTAATCTTCATGAATGAAGCAAAGAAAATATGTATAATCTCATATATTACACAGAAGTAGCTGGACTTTGGAGCGTTTTGTTTTTATGAGAGTTTGATGTGTTTTTATTAATGTGACTGCAGAAAGCTGGAGTCGTCAGGCAGGAACTTGCAAAGCTTAAGAAGCAGAGCACAGCCTAATATCTATTCCCTTCTTCTCTGGAGATTGTGTCGTAGGTTTTTGCAAGTTGTGTTGGCATCTGCATTTCGGGTTTATTTTCGTTAGTTTATGGATTAATCACAGGAAGAGACCCCCGACGGTTTTTTTTTGTTTTTATTAATATTGTCAAACTCCATTTGAAATTATCAGTGTTATTTTGAGACCTTGTCTAATTTATGATCTTTGACTCACCATTAAGAATCTATGTTTGCATGATTCTGTTTTAATGTCAGATTGTGTATGCTCGTAGTAGTATAGTTGCATTTGATTACTAAATTTTTTGTACGTGGCCTCTGGGATGGAAACTAACTGACCTTCACATTTTGTAAGCCAGTTTTGTCATGATGTATCCCTAAAATATAGGCTGTTTCATTTGTTTTTTGATGCAGCTTGATTAGCAACGCTCAAGTTAGATGGTCAAGTTGGTTGGGTTGTGGTCCAGTCCAGGTTGGTTTTAGTTTAGTGTCAAACCCACGAGGGCCACAACTGGCCGGAATCAATGATTGATTGAACAAACCTGCAACATTAACCAACCGAGTACATTTATGTCATCAATTCTAGTCAAGTAGGGTTGTAAACAAGCTGAGCATTAAGTTGTCCAAACTTAAACTTGGTTTGAAAACTAGTATCAGAAATGTAATTTTACTTGATTTATTCTAGCTGAATTTAAAGTAATTTAATTTTTCATAAAATGTGTGCCAGTCTAATTTTTTACATAAGTTTTAATGTATCAAACACGAGTAAATGTTGGATTTTTATCCTCAATTGAAGCAGCACGCAGAATAGTTGACTTTTAATGTTGTGTTCGATTTTGAATTTGTAAGAAAAAATGTAAGGGAAAAGAGAAATGAAGTACTGAGTTTTTCCCCCCATCAAATTTGAGATCCAAACAAACATATAAGATTATATCCATCTTTTTTTTTTTTTTTTTTTTTTTTTTTTTTTTGATGACCCGGCCCGCGGTTTTGACCACGACTAATCTCGGGGCAATCCAAAGGGCAATCCACCGTGTCAACCGCTCGCTTCCCGCCAAAATCCAATCCTAATCCCCGAACGATCGGTTACCATTACCCACACACACACACACACACCACGCTTGGGGCCCAGGGGGGGGAGGGGGGTTTTTTTTTTTTTTTTTTTTTTTTTTTTTTTTTTTTTTGACCTCGGCTCGTCCTTTTGACTTGACATCTCTCCTAATCCTAATCACCAACCCAATCCATCCCAAGTCTAATCCAATCTAATCAGTCCAGAGACACATCCACTTACACAGACCCTTGCTTGACCACCCACCCACCACGAGTGGGGGCCCAAGATTATATCCATCTATCACCTAAGATTTGGCGTCACCCTTGCAAATGCTCTTAATTTTTTTAATTTTTTTTTATTTTGGGGAGCACCTGCTCTTAATTTCTCAATTTAACTATAATTACCAACAAAAATAATAGAGATCTCTTTTTTTCCTTTGACTCCCACAACCCCCTTAGAGACGTGTCAATGAGTGATAGGAGAAAAAAATAAAAATAAAAATAAAAATAAAAAAGTTAGTCAATTCCAATACATTGGGGGTGGTGGGGGTAAAAAAGAGATCTCAACCTTTTTCCAATTACCAAATATCTTCCTTGGTGAAATTTAACATTCTTTGTTTAAAATTTACCTACCCAAATAGAGCCTAAAAGAAAATGCTGAACATTACAGCCCAAGAAAGACAATAATTGCGTACCAAATGGTCTCAGAGGACATTCTATATACGCATGAACAAGCAGCATTTGACCACCCCCCACCCCCAAAAATAAAAAATAAAAATAAAAAATACATCCCAATCTCCTTAGGCTGGCGGAAACACTGAAATGTCGTTTAAAACAAAAAAGTGACATTTAATTGTGTTGTATATACACTGGGTGAGATAATGCTAAAGATTCGACAAATAGAATGGTTTTTCTCAATTTGATGACAAATCCAACCCCCTTCTACTACTTCCTCAAGGAGAGAAGCTCGAGGCTGCGAAGAGGGTCATCACGGGTACCCTTCATGATTGAAGTACGAGAAAAAGATAATGATTTCGGCTCCACCCCAGGTTGGATTCTTTGAGTAGTAGACAAGCGCCCAAGCCCACCACTTAAGGTTAACCGCCGTGACCGCACTTCAATGGGTTCCCCAGATGAGGTTGTTCTGCTGGTGGAGATAGCTTGTTTTGATGAGCTGCCATTCCGAGAAGTTAGGCCTTTTTCTGAATCAGGTTCCTGTAAATGCAAAATTATTAGTAAGAACGGAACATCAAAATTTTAATCATCAGCATATATAGGGGCTATGGTAAGGTTTAATCTGTAAACAAATGTTTTCCTGATCATACTATCAAAAAAGACCCGGGTGATTTCGATTTCAAAAATTTGGGAAATGAATCTAGTACTTGAAAAATGAATACCTACCAGCTCTATAGCCAGTAAGAAGAAAGAACAAACTATTTTTAATACAGAAACACATAATAAAAACTATAGTTCGGGGAACTTGGTAGTAACTTCCAAGACAGGATTTAGCTTTGGACTGTTGTCATTTAAGTTACACTTGGTAGCTATGATTAAAATCCGATCTAAAATGATTAAGAACAGCCAATGGGATGGCAGTCAGATTGACCCTGCAATTCTTTCAAAAATCAGAACTCACTTATCCCAATTATTTAGGGCCTACTATATAGATTCATTTCCCTCCAATTGGTTCCATTCACTATAGTATTAACTAAGTTTTAAAATAGTCATCCTTTCTTATCATTTAAACCCCAGTTTTACTAGGCCTCTGTTTTGTTTATCACCATCCATGTAGATCAAATCACTACTAACTTCTTAATTGGTCTGCCATCGACCACATCATCTCAAACTGCTTTTCCTCATCTTATGTTCAATTAGAATCACTTCTAACTTCTTAAAGGAATTCATTTCGTAATTTATCTTTTCTTGTAACACCTCTTATCCATCTCAGTATTCTCATTTAAGCTACACTCACTGTATGGACCATTTTTTTTGGCAGCCCAGTAGTTAATACTACACATCATAGCAAGCCTTAAAAAAATCTCATAAAATTTTACCTTCAACTTAATAGTAATCATACGAACACACAACACTTCTGAAGCATTCCATTTCATGCATTCCACTCTAATTCTATGGGCCACGTCCTCCTCAACCTCTCTGTCTTTATGAATAATTGACCCAAAATATAAAAAATGATCACTCATGTATTTCATGCTCATCAAGTTATACTCTACTTTCATCCCTATCCTATCTATTTCTACTTTTGCTAAAATTACACTGTATATTCTTAGTCTTATACTTAAACCTTTTAAAATCTGAAGTATCTCTCCACAATTCTAGCTTAAAATGTACTCCTCTCGTTTCGTTAACTAAACTCTCTGTAAATAGCATACATCAAGGAATATCCCCTTTGAGTGTTTCTAGAAAGTTCATCCATAACTAATACAAAAAATGTAAAGATTGGGTGTTGGTCTTTGATATGAACTTTATTATTTTTAGAAATTTACTTATTTCTGCCCCTACTAGTCTCAAATTAGGTAGAAAATAGCTTCCATGGTACATCTCTCAAGCATAAAACCAAATTGATTTTTGAAGATATTGTCTCATGTCTTAATCTCCACTCAATAGCTCCCTCCCAGAATTTCATTATATGACTCATAAATTTAATTGATGCAACTTTGAATATCACATTTGTTCTTATCAGTTGGAACTAATGTATTTTTATCCATTCATCAACCATTTTCTTAGAATTCAAGATCTTATTAAACAAATTGGTCAACCAAAATGTTCCATCATCACCCAAACACTTGCAAACTTCAATGACAATTCCATCTGGTTCTATAGCTTTTCTTACTTTAATATTCCTCATAGCCTCCTTTACCTCAGGAAGGAATCTATAATTAATATTACTATTAAAATTAACGAGTTCTAAAGTCTATGTTTCTTTCAAAAGGCTTTATTTAAATAGCTTTTCAAAATAACTCCACCATTCCTTGATCGTATCTTCCTTAACTATCACTCATTCATCTTCCTTACCCTTAGGTCTCTTTCCTTTTCTCTCTCTTTATCTTTGGCAAGTTTATAAATATCAATTTAGCCTCCCTAAATGATTTCTTAGTTTCAGTTTTAGCTACTTCATATTTTTCAAAATTTTCATTATTCCAAAGCTCTGTCACAACTGTTTTATTTATTTATCACTTTTGAAGCCCTTCATTCCACCACCAAGATTCTTTAGATGGCGGTCCACTTCCCTTTGATTCACTAAGAATCTCTTTTACTGCTTTTTAGTACAACTGATCCATCTCACACCTCATGTAGTTTGTTTGCATTCAATGTTCATTTCCCTTCCTTAATCATTATGCTCTTAACGAGTGCTTAAAATTTGTCTTTTAAATTCCACCATCTAATTTGGGGATCCAACTTCCTTACCCTTCTTTCATCTCCAAATACATACATGATACATCTAATATCATTAGCTTATGAGGAAATCCTATTCACACAACCCATAAAATCTCAGTACAGCCAGTTGTATCGTTCGGATTGCGAACAAAAATCAAATGTTCAGACATAAACTTTTGAACAAAAATAAATAGTTGTTTGGATATAAACAGTTGAACGGAATGTGTAACAACTATTTTTTTTGTGTGGAAGTTTTTGTCTAAACATTTGACTTTTGTTCGAAAATTTATATCCAAACGACATAAAGGGTGTGTGTACTGAGATTTTTTGCGGTATGCACATAGAATTATCCAAACCTATGTTATGTAGTGAGACTCTCCTACTATACTCTTTCATATCACCCACTGCATTTCCCTACATTGCCATTCAGATCAGTGTCAATAAAAACACATTGTTTTTAAGTATCCCTAAATTTTTTCCTACCCATTTTAGTTTCTTGTAAGCAAATAATGTTAATTCTCCTTCTAATGATAGTATCTACTATCACTTGTTATTTTCTTGGTTTGACGTGATTTCTTTACTTGCACTGACTGGTTTAATGCTCATACCAATATGGAAAGTTTCTCTTTCTCTTTATCCCGTGATCCGATCTGTCATTCCTTCTTCAATCTTTCCCTTGGCAAATCAGATTTGGCTTAAGCTCAAGATAAACTAGACTTAAAAACGTAACAGAAAACTTTTTAAGTGAAATAGATAGTCCAACCAAGGTTACTATTGCTTGTTATTATTCATATTTTCCAAGTTCTAAGCACATCATACTACTAGCTTCTTTACTCACCCTCGTCTATTAATTGTGGGAACCTTGCCTACTCACACCCAGGTACTCGTTCTCATGTATCACCTAAACCAGGGCTGCTGTGCAAGAAGGGAAACATGTGTGATTCTTTAAAGGGAAAAGATAAACAGTCACATGACAAATATTTGACTTCAAATATTTAAGACAGGCCAAAGGATACAATTAAGTCATAAAGACAAACTAAAAAATTTATCTTGAAAAAATAAACAATACCACGTCCTTGGATGAAGTTACATCCTCTGAAGTTCTGTGCCTGGAGCGGTCACCATGCTGACCAGATCCCGAAGGATGTCTTCTGGAAAATAGATCGACAACACCTGAGAATTTTTCTCTAATATCTTGCCCCACTGGATAAAATAGATAAAACATACAAGTCAAGCATGATGGATTCATTAGAAGCAGAGACACCTTTGTAAGAGAATGTTGCTATTAACACCCCATCAATTATTTTGAAACCCTCATTTTTTAGCTCTTTTTTTTAATACAATAATAACCTCAAATGAAATTACTAAAAATAACATCAATAATTTTGGAACATCCCATCTCACAATTAAACCCACACACCCACTAAATCATGAGTTAGGGTTTATGAGAGCACCCACCTCCATCACCACCCATCCATCTTCCCCAAATCCCGCTTTCAAAACCTACCCACCCTCAAAACCTTAAAAATCCTTTGGCGATAATATTCCGACGGTAACGGTGACAACCATTTGATTACCTACGCTTCTCCAGCGATGACAATGAGCAGAAATTTTTCCGGCAACCACAACTCCATGAGACGAGAGAGTATAACAATAAAAGTTCAGAGGAGGTTCATAACTTTAATAGTGTTTTTAGCTCAAAGGAGATTGGCCTTATAAGGGTAAATTTCTTTTTTAAAAAATGGCAAAAATAATAAGCTTGTTTGGTTTTGGTTTTGGTTTTGGTTTTCAAAAAATTTTACTTTTTTATTTTCCGTATTTTAATGTTTTCAATGAATTTTTTTAATATATTAAGAAAAAAATTTTAATTTTTAGACACACCTAACATAAATATGCTTAAAAAGTATAATATTTGTAAAAAAAAAAATTAAAAATACATTAAATACCAAAAAACATAAAAATAAAAAATAAAAAAACGAAAATTCAGTACATTTTTCGTATTTTTGTGTATTTATTAATTTTCAAAATATTTTTTCACAAATATTTTACTATTTAGATACATCTAAGAAAGGTGCATCTAAATAAGTAAAAAAAATTGCTTAAAATTTAAAAAATATTCACTAAAAATAAAAAAATATAAAAAAACAAAATACACAATTTTCAGAAAACTAAATTCAGAAAATTAAAACCAAAAACACTAAATAAAACTTTCGAAACTGAACTTCCGAACATATGACTGAAATTCAGGAACACAAGCCCAAATATCATTTATTTGTTCGGAAACAGATAACCAAACATTTATTTTTTCAAGTCATGAACAAGTATGTGGAGATGAAGTAATAATCACCTTCGTGAGCTTTGTTAAGATTTTTGAGAGAGAGGCTTTTTGGGGTGTGGGGGTGTACATTCAATTGAATGGGTGAAATATGTTCACAAGAATAATTTTGGTATTATTTGGAGGGAGAAAATAAATTTTAAGGGTTTTAGAAGAGTTGTGCTATTAGCACCCCATGAATTATTTTGAACCCCCACTTATAAATTTTAAAACCCTTATAATTTTTTTCTTCCCACAAATAATACCAAAATTATCCTTATGAAAACATTCCACTCATTTAATTGAATGCACACCCCCCACACCCCAAAAAAACTCCACTTAAAAAAAAAACCCTAACAAAGCGCACAAAGAAGAAGAAGAAAAAGAAGAGGAGGCAATGTGATTACTGTCCCTGCTACCTCATCCACCATGTCACAGTTGGTATGCTATCTCTCTCTCTCTCTCTCTCTCTATATATATATATATACATATAATTTTTTAGTTTTCTCATAATAATTTCTTCTCTTGCAGAAAAACAATTATAATAATTGGTTTAGTTTTTTCAGTAAAACAGGTCCGAACCTATGAATAATGTTCAGTTACTTGTTTCCAAACAAATAATAAATATTTGGCTACCCATTCCCGAACAAATAAACAATGTTTGGGCCTGTGTTCCCGAAATTTGATCATATGTTCGGAAGTTCAATCATGAAAAAATGACGAACATATTTTATTATTTTTACCATTTTTTTCAAGAAACTTACCCTTACAAGGCCCTATCTCCTCTGAGTTAAGAACAACATCAACACTATGAACCTCCTCTAAGTTTTTATTATTGTACTCCTCTCGTCTTATGGAGTTGTGGTTGCCAAACAAACTTCCACTCATTGTCGCTGCCAGAGAAATGTAGGTAAATCAAATGGTTGCCATTGCTATTGCCGGAATATTAACGCCAAAGGGTTTTCAAGGTTTTGAGGGTGAGATTTGGGAAAGATGGATGGGTGGTGACGAAGGTAGATGCTTTCATAAATCCTAATTCATGATGTAGTGGGTGTGTAGGTTTAATTGTGAGATGGAGTGTTCCCGAAATTTGATCATATGTTCGGAAGTTCAATCATGAAAAAATGACGAACATATTTTATTATTTTTACCATTTTTTTCAAGAAACTTACCCTTACAAGGCCCTATCTCCTCTGAGTTAAGAACAACATCAAAACTATGAACCTCCTCTAAGTTTTTATTATTGTACTCCTCTCGTCTTATGGAGTTGTGGTTGCCAAACAAACTTCCACTCATTGTCGCTGCCAGAGAAATGTAGGTAAATCAAATGGTTGCCATTGCTATTGCCGGAATATTAACGCCAAAGGGTTTTCAAGGTTTTGAGGGTGAGATTTGGGAAAGATGGATGGGTGGTGACGAAGGTAGATGCTTTCATAAATCCTAATTCATGATGTAGTGGGTGTGTAGGTTTAATTGTGAGATGGAGTGTTCCCGAAATTTGATCATATGTTCGGAAGTTCAATCATGAAAAAATGACGAACATATTTTATTATTTTTACCATTTTTTTCAAGAAACTTACCCTTACAAGGCCCTATCTCCTCTGAGTTAAGAACAACATCAAAACTATGAACCTCCTCTAAGTTTTTATTATTGTACTCCTCTCGTCTTATGGAGTTGTGGTTGCCAAACAAACTTCCACTCATTGTCGCTGCCAGAGAAATGTAGGTAAATCAAATGGTTGCCATTGCTATTGCCGGAATATTAACGCCAAAGGGTTTTCAAGGTTTTGAGGGTGAGATTTGGGAAAGATGGATGGGTGGTGACGAAGGTAGATGCTTTCATAAATCCTAATTCATGATGTAGTGGGTGTGTAGGTTTAATTGTGAGATGGAGTGTTCCAAAATTAATAATGTACTTTGTAGTAATTTTATTTGAGGTTATTATTGTAATAAAAAAAGCTAAAAATTTGGGAGTCTAAAATAAGTTGAGGTGCTAATAGCAGCACTCCTTTAGAATTTATAAATGGGGGTTCAAAGAAATGGAGGGTCCAAAATAATTAATGGAGTGCTAATAGTAGCGCACTTGTAAAAATGAAGTCACCAAAAAATTTAAGTGCTCTTAAAAAAATGCGCTTCCACTTGAAACTAGCAATCGTCGTCGGCAATAGGGCATATAACCTTGACACAACCCATCAACCCCAGACTTGACCACAGTCAGAAAACTAAATCCCCATAGGTCAAGCCATCAATGGGACCTAGCAATCACTATGTCCTGAAGTTCTGCACTCCCAAATCAGTAGTCAATACTCACCTCATTCCCAAATCTAGTTATGTTTAGAGAGAATACCTGAGGTCTTTTCTGGTCTTTCTGCAGATGGTCCTGGATTTAGGACTGCACTCCCACTTGGATTCTAATTATAGGGGAACAAAATTCAATGACACTCTTGGGAGAAAAGAAATTCAAAACACGAATTCTACACGCACTGACCTGTCCTCTCGAACTAGCACCAATCTGAGGATACTTCAATATGGTCCAATCGAACACATAGTCAAACTGATAACCTGCAGTAGGAATAAAGTCAAAATAAAGATAATAATATAATAATAATCATAGAAATTGAATTGGGGATAACCATGGTTGTCAAATTGGGATACCAATCGTTATTGTTTTTCTATTTTTTGAATCACTTATCATAATATTGTATATTTTTTAACATATTAAAAAAAAAAATTTTTAAATGACAGGAAAATAAATATCTTCATAGATGACACAAATATCTTGCAAGAACAACACAATAAATAAATGTATAATCATTAACATTATAGAAGTAAGGTTCTAAGAAATCATGGTTTTATAATGCCTGGTACATTTCCTACCTGTGGTTAACGTAGAAATATGATGAGGATTCTCCAAGGATGGAATTGCCCTGCCTCCGCCCCGTATCCCCCACCCCAGTTTGTATGGGTTTTCCCAAGAAAACGGGGAGGTGATAGTATTTGCTTCACCCGCCCCATTTTCCATGTCCCTGCCCCGATTATATTAAATAACTTTTATATGTATCTATATCAATATATAATTTAATTTGTTAAATATAATAAAAGTCAAACACCAAAACATTCATATATATTTATTTTTTACCCCTCTATTTTTCATTTTTAATATTTCCGACTCTTATTACTCATCAATATTTGTTCTCTCATATGCTATATCATCCCTTCTTCAATAGCACCATCCCCTCTCTTGAAGGTGACAAACTATACCAAAAATTCCCCGTCCCGCCTCACCCAGCCCCTACCCCGACAGGTACAGAGACAGGGATGGGGACTCCAAACCTGTCCTGTTGCCATTCCTATTCTCCAGGCAGGAGACAAGTCCTTCGAGTTGATCCATGAAGAGGACGATCGTCGTCATGTTTTGGTAATCGCTGAAGAAGATAGTCGTTGTGCAAAAGCCTTGTTTGGTGCAACTTATTGTAAGTTAAAAGTAAATAATTAGAAAGCAGAATCTACAAGCATCTCTCTCCCAACTTCTTCATAATTAGCTTTTATAGCTTATTTAAGCTATTTTGCATCATAAGCTGCAAGGACAATATGTAACAAACATTTTGGCACAGATTTCTAAAATAATCTTTAAAAAAAATAGAATAAGTATTAAGCAGCCTCAATAAAATGCACCAAACAGCCCCAAAGTCTCCCTCTTGGTGATGGAAAGAGCATGCTGGTAGGTGAGGCTAGAGAAATCTCTTCCAGAGTCATCTGGCCTACGCAAGATAGAAAGAAAATAAGAATTTTCAAGAGGGTCTTTGGATATTATTCCATTTTGGGACAGGGTCTCTAGTAATGTTTCCTATCAACTAGGTGTAGTAGGTTCATAATGCAAGGAGGAGAGGGGTGAAGTCTTATCCTAGAATGGAGGAGTTTGTGGAGTACACTTTGGGCAACCTGTGTCTTGCAGTCCTCTAGTAGTGGTGCCACCTGCCTCTTGCGAGTATGCAGGGCTGGAGGTGCAGATGGCAATAAGTTGGTGTCTGACTGTGTCCTCAAAAGAATGAAGAGGTTTAGCTGATTTATGGGGATATATTGTGAAGGTTTTGAAAAGGAGATGACGCAATTAACTGAGCTTATTGATGAGAGACAGAGGAATTTAGCTTGCAACAAAGGGCAACACAAAAAGAGGGTACAAAAGATAGATTGGGTACGGAGTTAAAATGATTGGAGGGGTCGGTAAATTACATGGGTAGAGATAAGGTGAGTGGAAGTGGGGGAAGTAGGAAAGGGCAAGGGGCTTTAGTGGTGTTTAATGAATCTAAAAATCATTAGTTGGAAAGTAAGGGGCTTAAATGCCCCAAAAGAGAGATTGGTGATCAAGTAAATAGTTTTGGAAGAAAGAATACAACAAATTTTGTTCAAGATTATAGTAAATCTTAGTCTATTTTGTATAGTTGGTTCTCAAGGAAGGTTGACCCATCTTTGACTCAAAATCGGATTTTGTAGAGACCTTTGAATAAGTTTCAGTGCATAGTTTCTTAGTCTTTGCGTGTATCTCTTAATTTTTTGCACGAGGGTGGTACCTCCTAGGTTCCTCATCTAATAGAATTTGTTATTCCTAGAATTAAAGACATACATGCATCAATACCTAATACAATAAAATGCTGAGTGGAGGGAAAAAAAAAAAGGTAAAACAAAAGATATTACACAACAATATATTAATATATCCTCAAAATTTACCCTCATTTTTTTTTCTCGTTCTTAATAATTGTACAAGATGTTTCCCAAATTGTCCTAAATCACCATTGATGTTTTAGATTTTAACTTAAAACTTCTACATTTCCAAATAGTTTATCAATAGTAGAAATTTTAAGCTTTGTTTGATGAAATTTGGTACCCAAAAAAAAAAAAACAACTTGGTATAAATATAGCATAGGATACTTAATATCAAACAAGTAGAAATGTGTAAAACAGTAAGACAAAACAAAAGAAAAAAATAAACTTCTCATCTTAACAATGTTCTTTTTTCTAAAAAAATAACGAACCTTTCTAATAATATTAATTGTCACAATAAATTTTTTTTTTTTTTCAAAAATGTTAAATAAAATTTAAGTAATCATATATAATATATATTACATTATGCTAGCATTATGACATCATGTATCATAAGATACATTTTAACATAAGATGTGTATTGATGATGCATATTGATTTATGAAGTACTTTGACAAACATGTCATAGCCATACTAGATACTAGTACTTTGCATGGTACTTTAGCAAACGTACTGTGTACACGAAATATATATCTAAAATTTTTCTTCTTAATTTTTTTATACCCTAGAGGTACCTAGTATATATTCAAGCCATATCTAAGTTGGAATAATACAGAGGTAAAGCTAGTTTCATAGGACTTTTTGTTGTTGTTGTTGTCGTTGTGTGTGCTTAGCATGATTTTATTTAATACAATGACATTTAATTTTGGTTTATACCTTACTTTTAGCATTAAATGTGAATTGTGGGTTGGATCTTAACTAACTAAACTATTTAACTAATTTTTACATTACTTCAATTTAAAAATAAATATCTTTTTTTACGAGCATACCAAACCGTACCAATACCCTACTTTCTTAAATTTTATAGTATCCATGTACCTGTACCATACCAACACTTATACCCATAGTAAAGTTTTAAAAGGCTTTACTAAGGTGGGGCTTGTGAAGCGAAATCTCACATCGCCTAAGTACTAAAGTAATATTAAGGCCTCGTTTGGCAAGTGGCTTTTTTAGCCAAAAAATCAAAAAGTCACTAAAAAAATCAAAAAGCCAACAAACCCATGTCAAAAAGTCAAAGATTCACTTTTCTCTCTATTTTTTTGCACATTTTTTCGTAAAAAGCCAAAAAATCATCCCAAACATACTACTTTTTTTTACATCACATTAGCCAAAAAAATCAAAAAGTTACTAAAAAAGCATGTTCCCAAACGAGGCCTAAGTTTATAAGCGTAAAGGTACCCTTACCTTAATAGCTAGCTTTTGGGGTGAGTTCTATCCAAGACTGTGTAACATGGTATTAGAGCCAGAGTACTCAGGGATGGGTAGGGTGCATGTCCCTGGCCTGCACACCATAGGTGCTGTCAAGTAAGCACGCTGGGCGTGAGGGAGGGTATGAAGCGAAGTCCTACTTCGCCTGAATACTAAAGTAATATTAATCATATAAGTGTGAAGGCACCCTCACCGTAATAGCTAGCTTTTGGGATGAGTTCTACCCAAGATTGTGTAACAAGGCTAAAACAAAATGCATGAAGGCTTCGATGTTTAGGCTATGCTCTCTAAAAAGCTTACGCATCACAATCTTAAGGCATGTGACTTAGGTGCACCTTGTACACATAAGCACATGAGGAGTAGGCATCTGAAGAGCTTGTCTTAGCTCTTTTTAAACTTGGTCTAGTAGATGGTTTAAGTATTAAATAGGAAAAAAATAAATAATAAAAATAATAAACAAAAACTTATTTTGCAACTATATTCCATAGCAAAAAAGTAGGTACATGACTAATCAAGAAAAAAGACATAGTTAAGGCTCAAGTGAGAAACTTGATTACTAAAATAAGAATGACAATTTCACTTTAAATGAAAGAAAGCTTTCTTCTTTTTAGTGAAATGTTAAACATCTTGAGGAGAAAAATATATACACCTTATATTTAATTTTTAATAATATTTTTTTACTGCTTTAAAATATTTAATTTATTTACTAAATTTAAAAATTCATAATGCTTATGCCTCAATGGCTTTAGGCTAACGCCTAGCCTCACAATAGATGAAATAAAACACCTCAAGTTAGGCGTTCGTCTTTAGAAACTTTGACCTGTACACGTGCTTCATAGGTATTGATGAACCTTTCTAATAATATAAATTGTCACAAAGTAAATTTTTTTAAATGTCAAATAAAGTATTCACATATCACATGTATTGCATTATGTTACGCATTA
Organism: Camellia lanceoleosa; assembly: GCA_025200525.1. NCBI lineage: Eukaryota > Viridiplantae > Streptophyta > Magnoliopsida > Ericales > Theaceae > Camellia > Camellia lanceoleosa. The sequence goes on along the minus strand of CM045770.1, from coordinate 71,765,914 downwards.
TCATATATAACATCATGATCATAAGATACCTTTAACATAACATTTGTATTGACAATACGTATTAATTTATCTCTATACATATAGGATCATAAGATATGTATCATGAATCGTAAGATACTAACAACACTGGGGATAACAAACTTGAGCATATAATTATATATCCTGTAAGGAATATTTGTAGTATTCATTTACCTTCTCGAATAAATAAGTCCCGAAAAAGCCTCTTCAAATATGAATAATCTGGTTTGTCTTCAAATCGTAACGATCGGCAATAGTGGAAATATGATATGAACTCCAATGGATATGATTTACAAAGCACCTATAGAACACAATTGAATCTCAAATAAACTCTTATTCTTACAATATTACAAGTAGAGCAACATGATCAATGACTAGAGTCATGCCCAACCACTGAATCTAGGTGTGATACACGGCAACATAGAAAAGGCCCAAAGACAGGTCACAGTATAGCACCCAATATCAGCCCCGAAGGGTAATTAGACTTAGGGGTTGTTTGGGGTGTCCTAAATAAGTGCACTTTTTGTCTTTTTGGATTAAAAAGTTGAAGAAAAAAATATGAATGTTTGGGTTAACTTTTGTCTTTTTACGAAAAAATGTGTAATAAAAAATTGTATAAATAAGTGTATAAAAGAAGTAAGTATAATAGGCTATACGGCACCTTTTTCTGGGCAGAGTGTAGGAGATAAGGACATGATTGCCTCCTTCGCGGGCAACCATTTGGACTGTGTTGTTCAATCTGTGGGGCCCACCACGAGTCCCATTTTGATAATCTGAACCGTTCAATATGTAAAACTCGTTAAGTACTATATGCTTGTAAAAAATCACATTGATCGGATATCGAAATCACATTGATCCAATTAGTTTTTGTTCACCAGTTAACTATAACACCATCCCTTTTTTTATACAAAACTGATTTAATCATATAGTTACCGATATCCGATCAATATAATTTTTTACAGGCATATCGTACTCAACGAGTTTTACATATTGAACGGTTCAAATTATCAAAATGTGACCCATGGTGGCCCCCACGGGCCGAACAACACAGTCTAAATGGTTGCCCGCGAAGGAGGCAATCATTTCTAGACCAGTACAGCAGACCAATCACGCGAGCAGCCCATCACTTCAGCAAAACGTTGAGTTGTATTTTTTTATGTGTAAATTTATTTTTTTTGTATTTTTTTTTTGTAAATAGTGATAACTTTATAACTTTTTAAGTAACTTTTTGACTTTTGTCTTTTTCAAGACATGCCAAACCAGGCCTTAGTTGAACCTAGATCTAACTATATTGTAACTAATTTGTGGAAAGAGCAAGACTAACAGCATTAGGGCATTATGTAATACGAAAATTATATTTGTCAAGAACAATTTGAAGTATAATACTAAATCCATAATCAGAAGGCTGGGCTGCAACTGCCACGTTAGGTAAGAGCATCAATTTTGATAGGGAATCAACCTCATCATTTATCCTGAGAATGCAGCAATGGAGGCAGTTGGACGTAATACCTCTACCGGAGTTAACATCTTCTTCTCACTGATCTGGTCATATTTCTGCTTTTTGGTGCCTGCTTTCAGCCCCTGCCACGGAAGACTGGTGCAAGAGAACCATATGCAATAGATTAAGAAATGCAACGAGATAGAAATAATGTTGTGCTAAAGACTCAACAAGAAGTAAAAAAAAAAAAAACCCAAAAAGATTTAATGAAATAAAGATTAACTCATATATTTCCAACCTTCCTCTTAGGAAATACATAAGCATGTAACCAAGAGATTCTAAATCATCCCTTCGGCTTTGTTCTGCAAATAAGATTAAACACAACTAGATGAAATAAATATGTATTTATGACAACCTATGTCCTCTCATTACCTGGCAGCACATGGTGAAATCATACATCACTCACCAACTCCAAGGTGTGTGTTAACACTAGCATAGCGAGCTGTGCCTGTGAGATTCTTATTTTCTCTGCAAGGAAAGATTGATGAGATTTCATAGCAAATACATCACAAAATAATGACAAGAAGAAAAATGAACAAATAAAGAAATTTGAAAGCAAAACAAAAGCTATAGAACTCAGGCTTATAAGATTAAAGAACTATAAAAGGAACAAATAAATAATAAAAAATACAAAACAAAGTTGGTCAAGAGTATGAAAAAACAGACTAACAGTTTCTTGTGCTAAGCAGCAAAAAACACTTCGACACTCGTCGGCCACTTCCTAACGAATGTTGGACACAGCCAAATGAGTCCTATTATTTTTTATATTTTTTTAAACCCAGACGTGCTAGAAAAACCAGCAAACCCACAAACTGTGATCCATTTCTCTTTCAAACATGCCCCTTGTTTGAAAAACTCTACACCAATCCAAATATAGAGCCTCCCCCTAAAGACTCCAGTCACCATTGATAGTCCCATCGGCTTCCACATCAGAATGGAACTCCAACAAGAACAAAGGACCATTCCTTCCATTTCTTATTTACCCATTCTTCAACCTTGATTTTAATTGGAACTAATGAAGCAATTTCCCCAAACCTCCCAAACACGAATCTGGACAAGAACTTGCACCAAGAGAAATCAATGACCAACTCTCCTTCCTTTGTGGATAAAGAGTGTTCAACCTCTATTGGAAATTCTGCTCATTCCTCTCACACTGCCACCTGCAAATGTGGCCTACACTCCTCCAGTCATGCTAGGTAGGTCACCTTATTATTCATGGTAGGGCAGTGCAAAGGTTTGGTCTTTATCCAAGGACTTGTTTGAAATGTATGGTGTATTCCCTAGGTGGCTTATTTAATTTCTAGCTTGGAGAGGTGGTACAGATCGTAGGATGAGACAGAAGTCTTCAATATGTTACATGGACTCTTCAAAATAGATCAAATACCCGTGTCGGACACCCGACACTCGGACAAGGGTATGGGATATGTGTCGGATACTTTTCAACGGATACTTCTTATATAATTGTATATAACACAATTATCATATGTGCATATTATTGTTTAATTACTATAAATGTCATTTTGACATTGTAAGTTGCATATAGTACCATTTTATCTCACATATTAGATTAAAAATATAAAAATATGATATTTTTTTGCCGAGTCCGCGTACCCTTAAATTTAAGATTTAATGAGTCCGACCTCTAGATACATACCCACACCCGACACCCGTACCCGAGTCCATGTAACATAGATGTTACCCCTTTGTTCTTGAAATGGTGCATTTAGGAAAAAGAAATTGCTACTCCTTCTAAGAATTGGAGGAATCCATCAATAAGATGAATTGCATTTTCTTTAGGGTTTTATTTAGTCAAGTGAAATTTATCAAAAATAAAAGAAAAAAATTGGCAGCGAGGGTGAATTTGTCCCTTCACACTTTTGAATATCGTAAAGAGCTTGGTTCTTTTGGCACATCTAATAAGTCTCTTTGGCATTCTTTAATAATACAGGGAAAAGTCTACTTTTTCCTTCCTACGTAAATTAATTTAGACAAGTTTTAAACCAATGCCTATCTTGTTGGGCTAAATAGTTCAATTCAGGCATTCATATGCTAACCATCCCTTTTATGCGCCCACATAAATTATGAGTTTTCTTAATGTAGCAGGCAAGGTTTTAAAAAGCGGCATAAATCAAGCATGTGAACGCCGTATAATGGTTTTGGCTTACCGCGCCATATGGTTTTGCCTACGGATTGAGATTCACAGTGTGTGGTCGAAGGCGGTGGGCTATATAACGGAAAATTGCATCTTGATAAACGCCAACGCTAATTACGCACTGTCACGTTACGGTTCCAAACTGCTTTTCAAAAAACACACAAAAAAAAGCTGAAAATGGGGGAAGAGGGATAGAGAGAAGAGGAAAGATAAAGAGAGAAAATAGAGGAGCAAGAGATAGAGAGAGAGAGACAGAGAGAAAGAAGAGAGAAGATAAAGAACATGTTATTGATTTGTTGAAATTATAAGACCTATGCTATTCTATTCAGCTGATATCACTAAACCATTTTGTTTGTGTGTCTATCTATATATTGTTTGAAAATAATAATAATAATAATAAGTGTGGTCATTATCTATTTGGCTTGGTTAAAATATGTATATATATATTTAGGCTCTTATTTATTCTCTTACTTTTGTCATTATTTATCTTATATATAATAGTTAGTGATTAATTTTTTGTAAAATATAAAGTCATTAATTATTAAAATAAAATGTAAAAAACTCAATTTATAGTGATTTAAAAATATGAAATGTATTGGATCACACTTAAAAATTTACCAAAATTGATCAATATTTATTTTTAACTCAATAAATATAATTATGGAAAAAAAATATGTGTATCGGTAAGTTTTTTTCAAATTGTGCGAAAAATTAAAAAATTCACGGTTCCGGTTACACCGCTTTTCAGAACCTTGGTAGCAGGTGTTGGAGGAGTTGGCAACACATTATTCTATATAATAATCTTTAAATAAATGAAAGAACCGTACGCTGGTGGAGAACCTAATTTGCATGTAGGAAAAAATTTCCATATCTGCAGTGATGCATGAGTTAAGTGCTACCCAAACTGGTTTTTGCATGATAAAAATCCAGAAATGTCAAGACTACATAAATGAGTTCTGCAAGGATGAGAAGGGCAACAAAGCATCAACCATGAGACAAATATAATAGATCTGTTACCTGTATGGTATGTGCTTATGAGTCTGAAGATCCCTATACTTTTTTGCAAGGCCAAAGTCAATGATGTACACCTGTGATAAAGAATTGTGACTGTTATAGAAGAAGAAAAAACAAATTGGAATGTTTCTCAACATCTAATTGCAACATTACTATTTTCCCATCAACAATAGCACATGCAAAATTATAAACGTGTATACTTTAGTGAATGTATTGTGTATAGTTATGTTACATGCACAACTGTAAGTTGTATACATATATGTAAAGAGCTTCCGTATAACCATTCAAACAAGAATTGCTTATGAAAAAAGAATATCTATTTAAAAACAATTTACCTTCAATAATCATTGTAATCATGGAGCGTACAAAATTCCAAATTCGAACAAACAGACAAATTGCAAGTTAGAAAGCAATGTATTACACACAGCAACAGCCAATATATGCATAAAACATTTACTTGATTCGCTTTGCGCCCTAGGCCCATTAAAAAGTTGTCAGGCTTTATATCACGGTGGAGGAAACCTCTCGAATGGACATATTCCACTCTGTTAATCTATGAAGATAACAATGGAACCATTAGATTGTTACTTGGCAGCTCAGGGAAAAATTGTTCATTAAGAATAGCTACATGTACTTACTAACTGAGCTGCAAGCATTAATGCTGTTTTCAATGTAAACTTCCTGTTGCAATAGTTGAATAGGTCTTCCATGCTTGGTCCAAGAAGGTCAATTACCATAACATTGTACTCGGCCTCAAGTCCAAACCATTTGAGGTTAGGAATCCCTGCTACATAAATAAAAAAATCAGATATTTGGTAAGAAAAATAAGATACAAAAATTATCGTGAAAATGTATAAATATAAAGAAAGTTATAGAGTGAAAAAAGCATCAACTAAAACATAGCTTGAGGTTAAGTGCAAAACAGCCACGATCCATCCAGCAATAAAGTGTTTTCATTCAGGACATAACAAGAAGAGATGAAATTTATTAAGTACAAAGCACAGTTTACGCCCACAGTCAAGTGTCATGAACATTAACAAGAATTACAGTTGTATACTGATTGTTTGACAATTTTGAAGACAAAAACAGCTAAAACTGAAAAAATAAAAAATAATAATAATAAAAATCTGGCTACATCACATAAAAACTTCTAATGCTACATAGTGATATATTGAAACTTAAGCCTCATTTGGGTATTGACTATTTTAGTTGACTTTTTACGAAAAGATGTGCAGAAAGTAGAGAGGGTGATGTTATACTTACAGTGCCTTTTTGGCTTTTTGGCTACAAACCCATGTTGCCAAATGGAGCCTTAGTGGTGTTAGATTCCAACGATATTTATAAATTTAAAAAAAGAAAAAAAGGAAACTACAACCCATCAAAGCAGCAGGTTTCCTATTTCCCTATATTTTACAGTTTATTAGCTAATCTGATTACTGTTTCCTATAAAAATATAAAAACTACTGAGAATTCAAAATGGCCCCTTGAAAACAAATTAGTTCCTAACCATAAACCCCTGAGTACTACATGGTAGAGAGAGAGAGAGAGAGTTACTTCCTCCTTGGAGAATCATGTAAATTTTCGACTCGTAATGAAGTTGAGGGTGCTTTGTCTTGACAGATTCCTGAAAATACAATTTATGAAATTAAGGATACAAACTACAATATGAAGTGGCCACACAGTACCTTCAATACAATACAAATAAATATGCAACAAGACTTAGATAAATGAAATCTAGTTTTGCACCCAGCATTTTATATCAAGAACATAGTGAACAGAGGATCATCTCATGTTTTCCAAAGTGGGTGGCAGTTATGTAAGGCTTAAGTGTATATATATATGGATGGACCTCATTCAAAACTACAGGAGTCATTGCTAATTCTCTATCAAGAACTTGAACAAATAATTTACTGCTTTCTAGCTTTGTATAATAATTTTGTTACTTAAGGATCACTAACAAAAAAATAAAGCAATCAACCTAATGAAAAGAAAGATCTAAGTCAAAATCAAATCATAGAGACAAATTTAGAAAGTAATATAGACTAAAATGAAGGAAAAATATCAATTTTCTGATTGAACGGAAAAGCAATTGCCAAGTAAAAATGCAATCAATTACATAATGTAAATAATTTTCATTCTTTTAAAAGATTGTCAAATCAAAGTAAAAATATGGAATCATATAAAAGGGAAAACAAGCGTAAAACAAGTTTCTGGGTTCTATCAAGTTCTCACAGACAACCTCAAGGATTCAATCATCATCCACAACTTGACAGAGATAAAATGCAGAATGTTAAACTACAAGAGCAATTGATAACATCAATAAATTGTTTTAAGAACAATTAAATACAACCAATGCAATAAAAAAAACTACATTATTTAGTAACAAGAGATATCAGAATACCAGCTTGATAGCTACTTCCTCTCCAGTTTGTACATTTACACCTGAATGAATAAAACAACTACATTACACACAAACTTTTCATACATAATTATGCTGAAGAAAATTATAGTGAAACACAAAGATGTAATTAAATTATAATAATATATGCATTACCTAAATAGAGCTCTCCAAAAGAGCCACTCCCAATTTTCCTCCCCAACTTAAACTTTCCACCAATAGCATGTTCCATGATCTAATAACCTCTTAAATGAACTTTTTCTCACCAAACTCCACCCCAATTAGCTATTTCTACTTGGTTTTTAACCTCCAAAATTAACATTAATATTCATTCAATTAAATAGATTAGAACAACGACGACATAAATTGCGAAACAATCAATCCAAAAGATTTTCAAATTCGACCCCAGAAACGAGTACGGAAGTTTATGTTCACGATAAAAACTGACTTCTTGAACGAAACCCTAATTCCAGAAACATCAGCGAACCTCATTTCATTACCAATCTCCGCCAACCATTGCTGCGATAACAAAATCAAAATAATGAAGATTCTGGCGGAGAAATAAGCTAACATCAGACTGATAAAGACGAGAGGTTTTGGAAAAACAAAAACGTGTTTATTGATTTTTTTTTTTATTTAAAAATATTTTTTAAAAAAATTGTTACAAATTTCACATAGTTATATTAAGGTGTATTTTGACAATTAAAAAATTGACTTATTGATTTATTTATATAATATTATTTCTTTATTTTTTTTAGATTTATTAAAAAAAAAGTCAAAAAAAAACAAAAAGAAGTATTAGCTTTTTTCTTACTTCTAACACTGGACCGGAAGTTACAATAATAAAAAAATATTTTTTTTTATTATAAAAAAAGTTTAAAATATTATTTTTCTACTCATAAGTTTAAAAAATTATTGATTTTTTTTACATAGTGTTATATGAATTAAAATGTTTAAGAAAATTTAATATGGTCATTTTAAATTTATAAAATTTATTATATTTTTAAAAATTTTAGGAAAAGTCAATATTATTTACAAATAAAAAAATTAAATTTAATGTGAAGCGAGTAGAGTGGAGATGAGTCGAATTTTGATAGATTAGACTCATATTATATAAATACTTGAAGTCATTTCTCAAGCTTGGCCTAGCCTCGTGTTAAGGTGTGCCCATCCAAAAGTCAATACCTTGATGCCACACTCATTTGTGCCTTTCGAAGAGCCAAAATCATACCCAATAAGTTGTTGGTGCAAGTGTAAGCAAAGGCCCAAGGCATGCCATGAAGCAACCCAGCCACAGTGGACCACAGACTTGCTTGCCCAAACAGCAACTTTAGGCCAACTTTTGGAGGGTCAAATGTAGTCTTTTTTTCCTTGTAAATTTTTACGTAAATACCTTAGTATTAAAGGTGTTTTAGGAGCAAGAGTTATAATTTTTCTCTTTTTGTAAAATTTTTAAAAAATTCATTATGACTTCTCAAATATAGTAGATGTTTCCTCCTACTAACTAGGAAAATACTTAACAAGTTATATTAAGAAGGGGGTACCCAAGTGTTAAACCAGACCACTTGTTCCTTTAAAGTATCTCAACCTAGCTTATGGTAAAACAACTTTTGTAGCACTTTTGGTGCATTGTTCAACTATTGTAATGCCTTCTTTTGATGAATGAAAAGTTTGTTTTGCCTTTAAATTGTGCAAAACCTTTCAATTGTTGCTTACTTTAATTTTAGCTTGTTGATTGCTATTTTGTGGCTTGTCTCCAATCTTGTGGCTCATCAACTTAACTAATATTGTGTTTGCTTATCTTTGCAAACCTTTTGAGCATCATTGGCGGGCTAGTGAAGAGAATTAACTAACGCCACACACACTTGCATATCTTTATCAAGACTTCCAAATTGCCGATGTGTAACAGTTGGTCTCAGAGCCCAATCTATTTGGTTTTCTCTATTATTGGCTTTCTAAATGGATGTTACTGGCAACCGTCAACCCACGCAAAGGGAGAGAATTGAGCTCTTGGAGCAACGTATGGACAACATGGAGGCCATGGCAGCTTCATTAGCCACCCTTGAGCAACGGGTTTATGATTTTGAACAAACTCATGGCCCTACTCAAGGGCATGATTTTGAGGATGTTGTCGCTGAACTCAGACTAGAAATTAAAGACCTTAATGGCCGGGTTGGTGTTCTTACTCGTGCCTTTGGCAACACACTTGGTAGTGGCGGCATGGAATTCACTAGGCTGCGCATGCCCGAGCCCTGTGCCTGCGGTAGCACCCTGTAGACATCCCATTTTTGACCGACCTTAAGACTCAGACGTCATCAATTGAGCGCTTGGTGATTGTGCATGTTGTGCTCGTTCTGAGATTTCGGAGTTTTTGACTGAGAGTCTTGCCTCCGGGCCTCTGAACTCTTTGTGCTTTGGCTCGGTTTGTGGACCGAATCTTGTTTTCTCTTCCCGGAGGGAGGGAGAGGTCTTGTAGACCATCTCTTTGTGGTTGTAGACCACTTTTTTGTGGTCGTAGGCCACTTTTTCCGTTTGGAGACTAGTTTTCGATTTTTGGAGCCTTCGGCCGCATGCCTTGTCTCGGGACCGCTTAACGTTCTCCGTTTGGTGTGGTTTTTGAACCATGCCTTGTTGCTTCTACCTAGAGGAACACTGTGGTCCGGGAGACCACTTTTGATGCCAGTAGACTAGTTTTCGAGGCTTTTGGCTGCGTGCTTTGCCTTCCGATCTCTCGTCTTGCATCCGTTTTGGTTTGTTTTTTGTACAAACCTTGTTTTCCTTGTTTGGAAGGTGGTACAAGGGTGAGAGACCACTTTTTCCCCTTGGAGACCACTTTTACTCCTGCCAGCCAGTTTTCTGGTCGGATAACTAACTTTCTTGGTCTTTGGGCCACCTTTTCTAGTCGGCCACCACACCACTTGCTTGTTTTTAGTGTGTAGACTTCTCCTACCCCTAGCTGACCAGTTTTTGTTGTGGAAGACCACTTAAAGTGGTCGGCTGCTTTTTGTCACATTTTTGGAGATATTTTTGGCCAGCTGGCACAGCTGGAGAACACTAGAATCATCCTCCATACATGTATGAAGGGATGGCCTTGAGCCTTAGCTTCTTGAAGAAGCTTGTGCTTTTGCTCTCTATAAGAGGGAGGCTCCTCCTCCCTCCTCCAGGTTCAGAAATTTGTGGTTTGAGTTATACATACACACTTGTATCTATATCTCTCTTTTGTTCTTGTTTTGTGCCTTAAAGTGTCATTTTGTCTCACTTTTGCACACAAACACACATAAAAACACCATCCTTTTGTTGTTGAGGTGCTTAAGAGCTGGTTTTGGTGTTCTTGGATTGGTTTGAGCTTGAAAAACCTGCTGGAATTGCAACTTTAAAGGTGGTCTTCAACGGTGAGTTTCTAACCCTTAAATCCTCCATTTTTGCTTAAGCTTTTAGCCTTATTTGCATGTTGTTTTAAGCTTAACTCTTAACTACAAAAAGTTCTGAATTTTGGTGCTTAAGATGTTTGTTTAAGGCCACTTTTGTATTTGGGGTTGTTTACCCCCTCTTAGGCCTTGTTAGGCATTGTTTTGAGCCATCCCTCTAGGCTCTTGTTGTAGCCTTTGCATGACCTTTCTACTTCTGAAATCCAGAGAATTTTTAGTAGTGACAATGTGATTTTGGGGTCCTAAATAGGAAAGGGTCATTCCTTCTCCTTGTATTTTCAATACTTGTCTTGAATGCCTCATGTTTGAGCATGTTTGTTAAGCTTGTGTTGGCTTGTTCTTAGCATGTATTTGGGGTTATTTCAGCATATCATTGTAACAACCCTCATACTGATTACCGATTAATTACTGATTATTACTGAATTAACCACTGATTACCGTTAACTGAGACTGATAATGACTGATAATTGAATCAATCAAATATCGAATGCATCGATTGAAATCGAATCGAATCGACTAAGTGCATATATTGTATTGCATTTCTATCTGTTTGACTGTTTACCTATCTGTTCAGTTATTATGTTCAAACTGCAAATTGAAGGCCTTATCGGCGGCCAAATCCGAAATTGACTGATGTTTTATAATCATCATAATTAATGTGATTTTATAGTGTAATTATCTGAAAACCGATTCTGTATGATTAAACTAGATTAAATAAAGCCAATTAAAGAGTTTGACGTAATTACCATTTTGCCATTGTGAGTGGGGCCTTTGTTTATTCATCTTTGAGCCTTATACACTTAATCAAAACATTTCTTCTCCCATTTCTTGCATACAACCGAATTTAGAGAGAGAGGGAGAGAATTGAGGGAGATTATGACTCCAACCTTGTGAATTGCTTGAGAACTTAGGGAAAATTGAAGATTGATGTATTTTTGAGCTCCTAAACCTTGAATACAAGACTTAGGTAAGGAATTCATCTTCTTATTGTTGACATTGAACAAGTTCTTGCATGATTCATGCTTCATTGTAGAACAAAGTCATGATTTAGTTCAAATATGTGGGATTCTAGCATATATCATGCATGCATGCTTGAATTGATGAGTTTTGAGTTGATTCCATGGTCAAATGCCACATGCATGTTCATAATCATGTTTAAATCCATGTTTTCATCTTGTTTTGAAAAGATTGAGCTCTTTGGAGCAAGAGTTGAAGCTTTGAAATGGTTTTAACCCATGCATGTCATGTTTGAAGATTGTCCTTGAAAATGGGTTTGAAATTTAGCTTTAATTGACTCACCTTTGGGGCTTGAATTCATAAATTGGCTTTTGAAACTTGTTATACATTGTTTTGGGATGTATTTTCCAGAATTTGGGCCCAAGAGGTCGAGAATTGAGTTGAGAATGCTTGGTTTGAGCTTGGAAGGCAACTGAAATTCCAGTTGGCTTCTTCGCCGAGCGAAGATTCTCGCCGAGCGATTTAGCATTTCCTTTGAGCCACGCTCGAGCGAAGGTTTAGTGGCTCGAGCGTAAAATCGAAAGCATCCAAGATTTTCTTGTTTCATCGCACACTCGGCGAAGGATTGTTCGCCGAGCGAAGTTTTGATTTTGCAACCTCGCCGAAGCGAAGGAAGGCTTTCGGCGAGACCCCTGTTTTCAGCAACTTTTGAAAAATGCCTTCCAACTGTATTTTTGCATCCTCATCCCATCCTAGGCATTCTTAGGCCTAGTTTAAAGCATCTTAATAAGGATTTAGACATAGAACCACACCGAGGAAATTTAGGGATTTGATTATCATCCTTCCCGACTGTGAAACTTAGTGTGTGTTCTATTTGTTAACTGTTTAGGGTTGGCTCTCGGGGACGCGCTCTAGCTGCTATTAGCCCAGAACTCTGTGAGTAACAATTGTGTAAAGATATGTTCAAAATGGTTATCTTTTGAATACTAAACTGAATTGTTTATTGAACTGATATTGTTTACTGAATGAATGTATGTCCTGTATTCTCAATCAGACAGTGGCATCCTTAGCACTTATCGCATCGTTATTCACATAGAGCTCTGTCGGTTCCCTTGTGGAACCATACTGTTTACTGATTGATGGCCATCATTACTGTTGGGTCTGTTAAGACCCAGTCCTTTTGGACCTACTGTTTATAGGCTAATGGATGTACCACATATGACTGATTGACTGAAATATTGAAAGACTGAAATACTGTTTAATGAACTGATTTCATTACTGTAAAGACATTCATTCATAACCCCTTTACGCATTATGTTACTCGCTGGGCTTTAGCTCACTGTTTATATATATATGTAGGTTCTCAGCAGCCAGACCGGAGCTAGGAGCGTGGGTTGGTCCCCAATTTTGTCAAGCCAGCCTATGTGCCTCACTGCGAGGTTTCGAGTTGCCATGCTATGGCTTGGGGTGTTTTTGTGTCCCCTATCGGTCTCCTTACCGTTTTGTACTATTGTATAGACTGTCTACTGTTTTACTGTACTGTTATCGAGGGATTAGGATCCCCGTACCGACTGTTTGTATATGATTGTATAGATTGTATATAGACTGTTCTGTATGAATGCATAAAAAATGTTTTCGGCATACAGATTTTCATAGCTCAATGGACACTACTTATTTATCAGATATTCCGCCAGTTCTCAGACTGCTTAATCAGATATCGTTTCAGAGCCTTCGTAATCTTGACATCGCGATTCTGATGCTAAACCCATGGGGCCGGGTTTGGGTCGTGACAGTCATACCACTGTTTTGGTTTGGTTTGGTCACCCCTTACATGCCTTGTACACTTGTAATGTAAATCACACAAACTAGTCTTGTATGCTTCATGAAGTAGCATGTCATTCTAGCTTCATTTGAGTCCATCTCAGCATGTTTTTGGTGGTATTTTTCCATATCATACCTCTGTTTTGGTTTGGTTTGGTTGGCCCTTGCATGCACCATGTACTTGTAGTGCAATTCCATGAAATAGCCTAGCATGCATCATGCTTTGACATGTTATTCTAGCATGCTTTTGGCTTAACTTCAATAAGCTTTTGTTCATGTTTTAGCATGCTCTAGCTCTGATTTTGGTTGTTTTGGTCATGCATGCCATGCTTTGTATAGCTATAGTGCATTTTAGCTTGTTAGCTTTGTGCATCGGGTCCACTAGCATGCTTTACTTGGCCTATTTGAATGATTTGGCATCATTTATTATGTTATTTCAGTGCATGTTTCATGGCCATACACTTGCATCTTTCACTTATTCAATGCGTTGGAGGGTTGGTCCGTTATGCCTTAAGAATAGGTCATTGCGTATGCCTTCATGCCTAAGCTTGCGAGCCATCATTTCAATGTGTTTTTTGGGGTTATTATGCCATGATATAACTCTGATTTTTGTTGCTTAAGTCATTTCATGCTTGGTCTTAATAGGTATAGTGTAAACCACCTTATTTGCCCTGCATTCACCATGCCTTATGCCTTTCATGCTAGCTTGTTTTGGCTTCCTTCCATGCATGTTTTAGACTCATTTTAACATGTTCTAGGACTGTTTCGGGTTGCCTTAATCACATGCTTCATGTTTTGCATAGTTGTAGTACAAATGCCTATGCTAGCTTCAAGCTTCGGGCACCATAGCATGCTTCATTTGTGTTGTGTACATGATTTGGCATCACTTAACATGACATTTCAGAGCTTATCACATTGCCATGTTCCCACTTCATTCACTCTTTAAGTGCCTTTGAGTGTTATGCATTGTTGCCTCTTTTATGGCTTAGCTTGTATGCTTGATGCCTAGGTCTTTGAGCCCCTAACTCAGCATGTTTAGGTCTTTGTTTTGACCTATTTTAGCTCTATCCATATTTGGTTCATGCATTCGTGCCATGTATTGCATGCCTCTTTTGTAGTCCTCCTTATTAGCTTTCATGCTTTAGGACCTCTGCATGCCATGCTTGCTTTGTTTGAATGATTTTGCATCATTTCTTACTTAAGTTCAGTGCATTTAGTGTTGTTACACTTCTGCATTTGTCACTCCTTGAGCCTTCTTGAGGGTTGTGCTCTTAGGCTTACTTGGTTGGCCAATGCATTGTACATGCATGCTTTGTATTTTGTGCCTTAATTTTATCACCTTGGCCACTGATTTGGGCATGACTGAGGTCTACCCCCTTTTGGTTTAAGTCCATTTAGCATGTTTCTTTACATGTTGTTCGCATGCTTATTGTTCATTGCATTGAGTATGCCATCTTACATTGCATTGTGCATGCCATGTGGTTATTTGCATTGTGTATGTCAAGTTGTTTCTTTGCATTGAGTATGCATGTTCCTAACATTACTAAGTTGTCCTTGTAGTATTGCATTGTGCATGCACGCATTAGCATTGTTTGCATATCATTAGCTTTGTTAAGTTGATCATGTCACATTACATTGAGTATGCCATGTTGTTGCATTGTTGTTTGGATTAAGTGTTAATCCGAGCACGAGAAACGAGGGACGTTTCATACTTGAAGTGATGAAACGTGTCTCAATTCTCGATCGCCGACGCTCTTGATCAAGCATGATAGAGTTTTAGGCTTTATGTGTTTGCATGTGCATTCATTTTTATATTAAATTGTGCAATTTGACTTCTCGGCCATCACGCATTGAAATGAGCAATTGGTGGCCCGAGGGTCGAGAACCACACTCCCTTGAGCTCATGAAATGATAGGGAGGGTGGTTGTGCACACATATCTTGCAAATACATTGCCATGCCCTTTCTTGCTCTCTGTTGCAGAAAACTGGAGTTTGTCAACAACAACTGATCGGCCAGCCAAAAAAACTAGCTGGCCGACCACTTTTTCTGGCATGCAACAAAGTTAGGTGGTCGGCCATGGCTGGTGACATCCCTAGGTGGTCGGCCAACCTCCCACAGGTCTCCAAGGTGAGTTGGAAGCTTTCTGGAGCTTGGTGCAAGGTTTCTGAGGACAATTGCAAACAGAGGCAAATTGGGGCATCGCGACGGATTTCCGAACGAGGCGACCGAGCATGCATCCAGTCTTCTCCCTCTGAGAACCTCCTCTTTTATTGCTTTATTTAGCTTCTTTACTTAGCTAGATTAGGCATTCATTTTATACTTTAATAGTTAATGCATTTAGCTATTTCAATTTGTTTTGTAATAATTAGTTTAATTAGCTTAGATTAGCTAGTTAGCTTCTTATTCGGTCCCCTCGTCGAGATGGCACAATGTTGTAATAAGCGTGCGTGTGTGTGATGCATGTCTTCCAACCCCCATTTCTTTCTCCCTTTTACTTAACCGCTTACGATGGTTAGTTTTAGGGCATATTTTGTTTAGCATACATTATGCTTGCATGTGTGCATCCATTCATCTGTCTTGCATGCACCGGGCTCGGCACATCATACTAACTGCATTGTATTTCAATTCCTATTTAAATACATGTATCAAGCTGCATTTCATATGCCATTCTAGGTAGCCGAGCCTATCTTAGTTACATTTTCGCATGTGTTGCATTAGCTATCTTAACATGAACTAGAATCATGCATGATTTCTAACTAGTTCTCTGTTTTGGCTCTGAGTACACTATGAGTGTTTACGCTTTAGCATGCTAGCTTAGCCCCATTTGTGTTCACTGTTTGGCCTTCCTTAAAACTGTAAATATGCTTGTTTTGGGGCTGTCTTGATTCTGTATTCACACTTCATGTTCAAATAATGCATGCGTTGCATAGCCATAGGTCATTCCATGCGCCTAATTTCATGTTTCGGGTCTCATTCCATGCTTCGGGTGCCATGCTTTCATGTTTCGGGGCTGTTTTGCATCACTTTTTGCTACTGAAATTTGCATGCTAGTATGCCATATTCCATGTTTTGCCATGTCTTGTTAGAGTGGCATTTCACGCCTTAGGGTCGGTCCTCGGTTTGCGTGCACGCGTGCACGCATCTCGAGTTGTCTCATTTTCATCTAATGGCCTCCTGTGTGAGTGTGGATGAGGTCCACTTGTGTTGGTGTAAGTCCATTATGCATTGTGTATGCCATCTCATTCTATAGCATTGTGTATGCTAGGTTGTATGTTAGCGCATTGTGTATGCCATGTTACCTCGTGCATCGTGTATGCCATTTCATAGCATTGTGCATGTTAGGTTCTATCTTAGTTGCATTTCATGCATGTCATACATACTGCATTGTGTTCGGGATAGGAGTTAGCACGGAAACGAGGCATGCTTTCAGACCGAGTGACGGAACGTGTCTCAATTTCCTAGTCACCGACACTCCGGATCATCCATGATGGAGTTAGGTCTTGTTGAGTTTTTCATGTGCATTCATTCCATATTGAATTATGCAATTCGATTCCTCGGCCATCATGCATCGAGATGCGTGATTTGTGGCACGAGGATCGAGGCATGCATACATTTGTGAAAATACATTGCCATGCCCCTTTCCTGCTCTCTGTTGCAGTAAATCAAGAATCAGCAATCTTCCGGGGCTTGGCGCGCTTTCCAAAAACCATTGCAAAACAAAGGCTAATTGGGGCATCACAGTGGATTTCCACGCAAAGGCAACCCGGATATGCATCATTCATCATCTGAAGAAAAGTCAAGGCAATCCTTGGCTTGCATACCAGTTTATTGTTTTCTTAGTTAATTTATTAATTAATTAGGAATTTGTACATATTTTGGACTATATTATTTATTTGGAATGTACTATTCGATACTGTATATTATTCTTTCGGACCCTCTGTGCGAGGGCATAATTGTAATAAGTGTGCGTGTGTGTGATGTATGTCTTCTAACCCCACGTCTTTCTTCTCTTTTATTTACCAGCTTATGATGGTTAGATTAGGTTATGTTTCAATTAACATACAGTATGATAGCATGTTTGCATTCATTCATCTGTTTTGCATGCACCGTGCTCGGCGTATCATACAAACTGCATTCGTATTTCAATTCCAAGTTGAATACATGTTAGCTGTAGCATTCCATATGCCATGTTTAGAATAGCCGAGCCTGCTATAGTTTGCATCTTTGTATGTGTTGCATTAGGCATTTCTGTATACTTAGAATCATGCATGGATTTCTAATTAGCTTCTATTTTGGCTTGGAGTACACGGTGAGTTTTATGCTTTAGCATCCTTGCATGCGTGTGAGTGACTGCCATGAATAGCATGCTTACCATGAGGCTAACTGCTTATGTGATATAACTGCCTTGAATGCTTGTGGGTGAAGGTTGGGTTACTTGAATTGGAACAATGCATTGACTGTGTGTCTTAAGCCCACTAGATAGTGGCAAAACCATCTTTTTAAGCCTACCTGAGGGTGACAAAATCTGCATTTTAAGCCTACCTGCGGGTAGCACCATCAAACCATTTTTCAAACAAACAAACATGAAATGTTTTGTTCCAGTTCAGGCGACCCGGTCTATACTTGTATGCTGTGCACATCACATAGTAAATCTAGGCTAATAACCGGAATAAGAACGCATAGTGTTTTCAAAACTTGATATCATGATTAGTAGAGGCCGATCTTTGATCGGGCGAGCGGGGGTGCTCACGAAGTGACCTTCCCCAATCGTACCCAAGTTCCCGAGCCGAGGCAACTTTGGTGATGACGGACCCGTGGCCTTAAGCAAACGAGTCAGGGTTTCTTAAATTTTCCCAAAAATAAAATGTTTAGGTGGCGACTCTGTATCTGGCAAAGCAGTCCATGTTTGGCATTTCTTTTCTAAAAATCTGTTTTCTCAAAACGATTTGCTGGATTTGGACTCTTTGGTTCAAGATTAAGAACCGTGACACGAATCGAGTCCGAGCTGTAGCGAGGTCCCCATGGACCTGTCTCAGCTTTAAGCGACTCATTGAGGATTTAGAGAACTTGACTCAAACTCAAGATATCTGGTTTTGACTGCACTTGTGTGTTTCTTTGCATTACATTTGCATTGGTGCGCCTAGGACACCGGGTTTGCCATCTGCTATTCCTGAACGGTTTGCCAGAGGCTTGTCTTGTCAAGGCATGACCATAAGGCTGACCGGTTGTGGGCTCTGCCAGTATGGGAACACAAACCCCGGTTTTACCGGGGCACCCTTTTGACCATTCGACCTAGTGCATATTCGGATCCGTAGTGACTATTCCAAACTAGGACAGGTTGCTTACCCAATATAGGTTGTTTGAAACCGCTGCGTGTATAGTGAAACCCTAGCTCCTGACAAAATAGGACAGGGAAACCCTACCCTAACATAGGGGTATTTTGGCTCTCACTTGCTTGTTATGTGCTTTTAGAGTGCGTCTCTACAAGAATGTATGTATCAGTTTGCAGGTTTGGGCATCAGGCCTGCGGGCACCAGTTCAATATTTTGGGGTTCAGTTTCACCCGAGGGTATCAAATTTGAGGCAGAATTTTGGGGCAGAATTCAGTAGAGGGCACAGTCATCCTGCTATGCTCGTATTTGTTTTGGTGAAGTTGAGCTGAGGTGCTATCTGCTTTCTCTTTTGCTAGGTAGTCCTGGAACGATAGCTTCAGAAGGCTCCGATATCCCTCGAGGTTCATCGAACTTGTGCTGATAGACTTTGTCAGGTCAGAGATTCAGTTCAAGGGCCATCAATGTTCCTTTGCCAGAGGCAAGGTAAAAGGGCCAGTCAAGCACAGATCACCAGTTACCAGATCAGTAGCTCTTATCCACCCCGCCAGTGAACAGTTAGGCTGAGGTCTCAATTTCTACTGTAGGGATAGATACCAGTCAGTTAGATGGATCAGCAAAACATGTCAGGGATGGAGGCAATGATGTGTCAGATGCAAGAAAGTATGAAACTCATGCAGCAAAACGCTGTCCGCCAAGCGAAATTTTCCAAGTAGCAGGCTGCAATCATGGCTCAGCAGGCTGAGCTCATCACCAGGCTGTAACAGCAAAGCGGCGTGTCTGCTTCCCAACAAGTTCCTCCTCTAGCAGGAGCTCCCGCACCCGG
This sequence comes from Camellia lanceoleosa, assembly GCA_025200525.1. NCBI lineage: Eukaryota > Viridiplantae > Streptophyta > Magnoliopsida > Ericales > Theaceae > Camellia > Camellia lanceoleosa. The sequence goes on along the minus strand of CM045770.1, from coordinate 71,746,471 downwards.
GGAAACAACGAATGTTCAGAATACTCAGGAGGGTACAGACATTCCTACAGGGGCAGCTCCGTCCCCGATCTTACCCCAGCTGTCCAAAGCACTTATCAATCTGCCGGACTTTCCCTTCGAGTTCGAGGTCGACCCTACAGCGTTGAAACTGAGCAAACTTGAGAAGATGTTTAAGAAATCTCAGGGAGTCAACTCCATCCCGGACATTGGAGATGGATATACTGATTCGGTGGTGACATTGCTAGATAGGTTCAAGATGCCTCACATCGACCGTTTTGACGGGTCAGGAGATCCCATGGTCCACCTGAGTTTGTTTTCAGATGTTTTGCGCCCGATGGGCTTGACAAGATTACAGAAGCTCTCCCTTTTTGGCAGGACCCTGTCGGGTATTGCGGCCATCTGGTACGCCAAATTGGAGGATTTAGTGACACGAAGCTGGGAAGAGATGGCCGAGGCCTTCGTCGCACAATATTCATACAATACCCAGATTGAGATCACAACCCGTGATCTCGAGACGACCAAGCAAGAGCCGAAAGAGGGCTTCTCTGACTTTGTAACCCGCTGGAGGGCCAAGGCCTCAATGATGACCATTAGGCCAACGGATAAGGATCAAATACGGATGGTTGTGCGCAACCTCCAACCCAAACTAATGCAAAAAATGATCGTGCTCCCCTTCCCTATCTTTTCAGATTTTCATGAGATGGGAGTACAGATTGAGGATGCCATGAAGCAGGGCCTCATTGACCAGGAGAAAGAGCAGCCTAGGCGGGCGTTTTCCCGTAGTTCGAATGCGACCACCAGTGGTGATGCAGCCGCAAGATCTTCTGAAGTGGGCTCGCCACCACCACACCAAGAGCAACCACCCCCTTTGTTGGTGCATCCACTTTAAACCCCCGAACTTCAGACTATCTACCTCGAGGCAAGAGGGTTTTCACCCCACTCTATATGTCTTTGTCTAAAGCCCTGGGGGTACTACTCAGGAAAGGACATCTGAAACCATTAGAGCAACGGCCTCTACCCGATCCTCTCCCTCCAAAGCATGACCCGACTAAGTACTGTGCTTTCCATCAACAAACCGGTCATGACACCGACAGTTGCGTCCGTCTTCGCCACGAGATACAAAATTTGATTGACAACGGGGTCATCCCCGCACCAGGTCCTGCAAAGTCTATCGGCACTTGATCAGTGAACTTGTGGGGGATAAGGTGACTATATGATCGAGGGATGAACCACCTGCGGGCGGCATTCAGTTTACTCCAGACATGGGAATGGCACGCACTATTTTGAGCATTTGCGAATGCTAGTTTTGAAGTTTCTGACTTGGGTGTTGAGTCAGTTCTGTAATTTTGTTTTGAGTCTGTCTCTTTGTCTTAAGTCAGTCTTTTTGATTAAGGGTCTGTCTTGTTGTATCGAGTCAGTCCTGTTGTACAAAAGGTCGGGTGATTCCGGGGGTGTTACCTCGGGCATCACTATTTTGTTTTGCGTTTGTCTCTTCGTTTTCTTTTGAGTCTGTTTCTGCCAAGGAGCAGCTTGTGCAGCGAGCTTTTGAATGAAACAAAGAAGTGATTTTACGCTCTCGCTTGCTTCGCTTGTGCCAGTTATGCCAGAAGTTCTGAAGGAGATGACAGTATTTGACTAAGGACTCTGTCTTTTCTGTGCCTTGAAGTCATTGTAATGACCTGAGTTTTTCAAAACTTTTTGAACACTGTGGTGAAAAACGAAGAGGAAGGAATTCCTCGGGATTTGCAAAAAATTTGATCAACTGAGAGGAAGAGAGGCGTGCTAAGCCCTTAATGAATGAAAACATGCTTGTTAGTGTGAGTACTGAGAAGGATCCTGACTTGATCCAGATTGGTTCTACATTGTCTTCAGCGCGAGCGATTTGTCGCTTTCTTAAAAGATTTCAAAAACTGTTTTGTGCGATCTTGCGAAGACCTACGTAGAATCACTCTTGAGATTGTGCAGCTTAGGATCGCTCTCAGCCCCGAGACTTAACTCCTTACTTTCAAACCTTGAACTTGAATTCAAAACGTTCAACGGTCAACTACAATGTGAGGCCTGAGTGGCCAGATTCGAAGCAGCCCATGAATTAGCGGCAAGAAAATCAGATCAAAAGGACCAGATGTCACCAAAAACAGCTTGCGAAGCTAGGACGGAAGCACCCTTCGAACTAGGGGCAAAGATGTCAGATGTGCTCGAAGAGCCGAAGATGAGTCCTTTTGCAAATCAACAGCCACTCTCCTAGATACGGATGACTTCAAAACCCTACAACCATTTGGCATGGACCAGGCTACACTTTTACCCTTTGAGAGGCTCGCTGGGTCGAAAACCCAGAAGGGCGACCCAGGCAAAAGTTAGAGCGAGACAAAAAATATATATATACAAAAAATGCAAAAAGAAAAGAAAAAGAAAAATACAAAAAAAAAAAGGAATGAAAAGAACATTAAAAAAAAAAAGAAGAACAAAGCTCGCAAGGTCGAAAACCCGCGACGGGCGCCTTGGCAAAAGTTAGAGCCTAAAAACGAGAGGATATTACCCGAGTGTACCTTAACCCCGAACTACGTAAGGCTTGATTCCCATCTTTGGGATACGTAGGCAACTTCATTCTGAAGTCCAGCCGTAAAACACTTCAATTTGATTGTGTCCATGCGATGGTTCTGGTCATCTTTGTCTTCTCTGTATCTGAGGATTTGGTTGTGTTCGTCACTCTGAGGACTGACTACAATGCGTTGCGGTGCCATTCAAACAAGGGGCAACTTTCCGTTGCCATTCAATGCGCCGCGATGTCGTTCAAACAAGGGGCAACCTTCCGTTGCCATGCAGCTCTCTTCAAGCAAGGGGCAATTTTTCTTCGGATTTGAGGTTGTGCATCTCGAGAGTGGGTTCTATGCTCATTGAGCAGTGGCCGATTGCAAAAACAGTTTTTGAGAATTTTTACTGAGGTTGATTGATTTTCTCTCAAAAACTATTCCATTTTTTCCAAAACTGGACCCTTTTCCTGGACCCAAAAAAGGAAAATTTTCAATGCTCATAACCTAACTTGCATGATTTTGAATCAGAAAATCGAACAAGCGCGTTAATCTAACTCTCATTTTGGTTAAAATTGTTTTAGTAGAAAAATCAAAACAAAAAATGGTCAAAATAATGAACTAGGGGCACAGTTGAGTTAGGTGTTCTGTCTTTTCCCCTTTGTCAAAATACTTGCTAGAAAGGACACTCTACTTGCCGGAAAGGGCACCGTATTTGCCAGAAAAGGGCACAATAAAGGTCTGAAAGCTCTCACACCCTCCGAGCAACGAGGTGTCGAGCTAAGTGTGAAGCACGAATTAGAATGGATAAAGATATTCCACTCCCTCATCTGGACAGATCTAATCACGTCTAAACTCCCCAGCAGAGCATCGTCAACCGATGTCAGTTGCAGATTTGCTACACACCCAGTTGTAGCACAGCCCCTCTGTGGGAGAAACTCACTAGCTGCGTGTAGAAGAAGAAGAATCTAGCTGAGTGCTAGGGGGCAAGAGCCAGCAACTTTCTGTTTATCCATTGACCACCTAGGGGAGGGATAAAAAATGAGAGATTAAAGAATAGAGAGATGTGCGCTGAGAGAAAAAGTAAGGAAAAGGGCTTTTTCCCAGAAAAACAGAGCCTGAGGGCCGAGTGATGTGAGAATCACAAATGAGAAAGGGTGGGAAACACTACCCGGTGAAACAGGCTCCCTGTACACGTCTGAGTGTCGTGTCTTTTTGTTTTATCTCGATTCTTGTTTTGAGTCATTTCGAGTATTACTCGATGTGTCTAGGTTGTGTGCCTTTTATTTCCTTGTTGAGTCATTTTGCTGTGTTCAGTCGTAGGCTCAATACCTGGTCGAAAACTCATCTCTCAATTTCAAAAATGAAATCGTTTTGTGCTCAAAGTGTTGTGCCATTCTTCACGTTTGTGCAAAACAAGTTTCATTCTTTCATAAAACCGCATTTGGCAAAGACAGTCATGTGAGAATAGTAAAACCAGGACCTATCTGAAGCTACATGGGTTCCGGACTGCAAAGCAAAAGAAAAGAGGGAAAATGGATGCATCTGAGTGTGCTTCAACTTTAGAAAATTCCGTGATTGTATTCCAGATATACCTTTTCAGGCCTCGCCATTTCTCTGGAGTATGAGTGTACCTCGACCCCAAGCTTAAGCCTGCTTCAAGTCAGAATAGTGATTAAAGCAACTGCAGATATTATCTCTCGCCAATATAGACAGGGTGTCCCCTTTTGAGCTGAGCATGTTACCAAGTCCTCTAAGAGGTAAATCGGAGGCACCAGAGTACATGTTTGATGCCCCTCTATTGCATAGCATGTGAGCTTTCATATACACTTTTGTTGCATGCGTGCCTGTCACGACCCAAACCCGGCCCTATGGGTTTAGTATCAGAATCGCCAAGAATCCGAGATTAGAAGGCACATATGATGTCTGATAAAACAAGAAAGTCTGAGAACTGGCGGAAGCCAATACAGTAAATAAACAATGTCCAATGAGCTGTGACAGTCTGTATGCAAAAGATTTTTCTTCATACATATATGCAACCAGTGACAAAACAATATATACATATATACAATCATTCAAAACAGGGACTTAATCCCTACTTAACAGTACAGTAAACATTCAGTCTATACAATCCATTCAGTTATTACAAGTGGTAAGACAGTGCAGGAAGGGGAATGCTAAAACACCCCTAAGCCTTAGCATGATAGGCTCGGAACCTCGCAGTGAGGCACATTGGTTGGCTTGACAAAACTGGGGTTTACTTTGACGCCTCTAGCTTTGATCCGGTGTCTGTACACCTACATATATATATGAGCAGTGAGCTAAAGCCTAGTGAATAACATAAAACGTAAAGGGGTTTAGAATGAATGTCCTTACGGTAATGAAAACAGTTTGATTCAATCAGTATATCAGTAGTTCAGTACAGTAAACAGTCATATGTGGTACATCCATTAGCATAGCAAGAATAAAGAGTCTTAAAAGACCGAGCGAGAATGATGGCCATTAATCGATGTGATAGTGGTTCCACGAGGAAATCGACAGAGATCTCTGTAATAGTAACAGTAAACAGTAGGTGCTAAGGATGCCACAGTACAGTTCAGAATATAGGACATACATTCATTCGATAAATAATATCAGTTTAGTAAACAGTTCAGTTCAGTATTCAGAAGATAATCATTTTGAACATATCTTTACACAATTGTTACTCACAGAGTTCTGGGCTACAGTGAACTAGAGCGTCTCCCCGGAAAGCCAACCCTATACAGTTAACAGATTGAACACACTCTAAGTTTCACAGTTGGAAAAGATAATCATTAAATCCCTAAATTTGCCTCGGTGTGTTCTACATCTATATCCTCATTAAGATGTCTTAAACTAGGCCTAAGAATGCCTAGGATGAAATGAGGATGCAAGGATATACTTAGAAAACATTTTCAGAATTTTCAGTGAAACAGGGTTCCGCTCGAGCGCAGGTTTCCCCGCTCGAGCGGACAAGCAAACAAAGGTACCCGCTCGAGCGTGTCACTCAATACTCCGCTCGAGCGTACATTTCTCCGCTTGAGCGGACTGATGAACAGTGCAAAGTACTGGATACTTGATTTTCCCGCTCGAGCGGCACTTCCCCCGCTCGAGCGGACTAAATTACAGTGTAAAGTACTGGGAGCTTGATTTCCCCGCTCGAGCGCTACTTCTCCCGCTCGAGCGGGATGCAAAAATCTGGAAAATCCAGGTTTGTGTTCTAAGTTCAAAACTCAAGTTTCACACACCCAATTCGATTCTCTTGGGCCCATTTTCTGGAAAAACTCTTTTAAACACATAGAATAACATGTTTCTAAACTCAATTTAAGAAATCAAAGCCCAAGGGTGTTTAATCAAACTCATTTCCAAACCAATTTCCCATGAACAAGCATGAACATGCAATATGCATGAATTTAAATCCAATTAAAGCTCCAATGTTTGCTCCTATGAGCTCAAATCTTTCAAAAACATGATGGCAACATGGATTACAATGATATTATGAACATGCATGTGTGGAATGATGTATTACAACCTCCAAACTTGACAATATGCACATGCATGCAACAATTGATCTCTAATTCAACATTATTGAACCAAAACATGACTTAGCTCTACAATGAAGCATGAACCATGCAAGAATTAGCTCAAACTCACACTTAAATGGTTGAATTCCTATCTAGAGCTTCAATTACAAGGTTAGAGGTTCAATTTGCCAATTTACACTTCAATTCCTTCACTTCTACCAAGCAATTCAAGATGAACTCACTCAACCTCTCTATCCTCTCTCTCTAGTTGGCTAATCAAGGAAATAGGCTGATGAAAGTTGTGTTTTGAGTGTATACAAGTCTCCATGTGTCTAGAGTAGTGGCCCACTAAGGGTTATTTTGGTAAATAAGTCCAATACTAGCAATTAAGCTTATTTTAATCTAATTTAGTCATACCAAATCGCATTTTTGATAAATATGCCATAAAATTACATAAATTATGAGGATCACGAAACGCTAATCAATTTCTGGCTCGGCCGCCGATAAGGCCTTCAATTAGCAGTTTAAACACAAAACATGAACAGATAATCAAATAAATCAACAGATAGAAATGCAATACAATAGGTATACTTGATCAATTCAGTTCGATTTGATCGATCGATTCGAGAATTTATTGGTTCACTTATCGGTCATAATTAGTTCGGTTTATCGTGTCGGTGCTTATTCGATGCGATGGCGAGGGTTGTTACGATCTTGCGCCTCGTTATGATTCATGCATAGAATATACTTGCTTTCGATTCTGCATAGAATATGCTTGTCTTCAATATCGCATAGAATATGCTTTCCATGTTGCATAGAAAATGCCCCCATACTCGCATAGAAAGTGCATTTTATTGCACTTCTCCTGTACACCTCACTCGCACTGCCTTATGCACCTATATTGCATCGTCATAAACACTCTTTACTTGTATTATTATGCACCCATTTCGCTTGCATTGCGATGCACTTCCACTTGCATTGTTATGCACCTTTTCACTTGCAATTATCATTCTTTCCCCTCGCACGTGCGACCAGTTAGACCTTCTTTGGTTAAAAGCGTTCGGAATACGTTCCAATGCTTACACCATTCTGAAACGCCGGGATACGTCCCTATGTTTCTCCCTCTTCGGTTAAAAGCGTTCGGAATACGTTCCAATGCTCACACCATTCTGAAACGCCGGGATACGTCCCTATGTTTCTCCCTCTTCGGTTAAAAGCGTTCAGAATACGTTCCAATGCTCACACCATTCTGAAACACCGGGATACCTCCCTAGGTTTCTCCCTCTTCGGTTAAAAGCATTCGGAATATGTTCCAATGCTCACACCATTCCGAAACACCGGGATACGTCCCTATGTTTCTCCCTCTTCGGTTAAAAGCGTTCGGAATACGTTCCAATGCTCACACCATTCCGAAACACCGGGATACGTCCCTAGGTTTCTCCCTCTTCGGTTAAAAGCGTTCGGAATACGTTCCAATGCTCACACCATTCCAAAACACTGGGATACGTCCCTAGGTTTCTCTCTCTTTGGTTAAAAGCGTTCGGAATACGTTCCAATGCTCACACCATTCTGAAACACCGGGATACGTCCCTATGTTTCTACCTCTTCGGTTAAAAGTGTTCGGAATACGTTCCAATGCTCACACCATTCCGAAACACTGGGATAAGTCCCTATGTTTCTCTCTTTGTCCCTTTCCTCACACGATTTCAGCGTGTTTGGAATTTATCTTAGGTCGCGTGGAACGCGCTCCTGATTAATTTTCTTTGTTCTTCCTCCACTCACGAGTCCAGCGTGGTTAGAGTATGTCACCATTTTGCATCTATTGTACTCTTTGTTGCATCGCATCTATTATCTATTGCATCACATCTATTATATCCATGGCATCATGTCTGTTTTATTGCCCGGTCTAGGAGACCTTAAATCCTCTAAAAGTGCAATTCCTTTGGTGTTTGTCGTACCCGAACGACTTCCGGTGGTCTGGTATAGCCACCTGCCTGTGTTAGCAGTGAGTTCCTAGGAGACCAACTGAGACGGTGGAAACTAGAGTTCGAATTGCTCATGCCTAGAACGCAAAGGTTCGGGATTTCCGAGACTAAAGTCTGGTTTAAATACCCAGGGGTATATCCTCGGCTTGAAATCAGTATGGCAGCCCCATAGATTGAGATAGCATATGTGTGCGCCTCAATTCTGGATACTGAATCAACCTAGTCTGTCACCCTGTTGGAGAATAGGGAAAGCTGCAACCATAGTCAGGGAGAAAAGTAACACCTGTGGTTCGACCAAGAAGAAGTGAGAGAACTCCAGCACCATGAGGCACGATATTGTATGTACGGTTCATTTGAGGCTGGTGCGACCAGACGAACCGCGCAGGTATTGTATCTTCTCCATGTGAGACGTGGCGAGAATTGAATAATTCTCCGCATTCTTAACTGCATGAAATGTAGTTGTTGCTTTACATTCTTGCTTAAAACTATTACATCTATTGTGAATATGTGCTTCATTACAGCTTGCTGCATTTTGCATGATCATTGAGTTACCTTCGGCGTCTTGCATTGCCGATTGCATTTTGCCCCTCCCCTGCTTGCGGGCACGCCTGCAGGCACATCTCTGTTTATCTTGCCTGTTTGTCTAAGTCTTCGACCTTGTCAAAAATGGGTCGTCTCTAGGCTTTGACATTCACTCCCGTCACTTATGACTTTCGAGTTCTGTCAAAGAGGGGCAATTGTAGACACCCCATTTTTGACCGACCTTAAGACTCAGACGTCACCGATTGAGCGCTCGGTGATATTGCATATTGTGCTCATGTGGAAGTTTCAGAGTCTCGGCTGCGAGCCTTGCCTGCGGACTTCCGGGCTCTTTCGTGTCTTGCCTCGGTTTGCGAACCAGGCTCCGTTTTCTCTGTTTTCTCTTCTCGAAGGGAGGGAGAGGTCTCGTAGATCATCTCTCAGTGGCCGTAGGCTACGTTTCGTGGTCGTATGCCATTTTTCCCGTTTGGAGCCCGGTTTCTGATTTTTCGGAGCCGACTGCAGTGTACCTTGGTTCGGGACCGCTTAACCACCTCCGTTTGCTCCGGTTTTTGGCATGCATCTTATTTCCTCCCTTTTGAGAGACACTGTGGTCCAAGAGACCAACTTCGTGGTTGAACACCACTTCTGGTGCCTAACAGTCAGTTTTCAGGGTCTCGGACTACGCGTTTCGGCCCCCGAACCTTCATTTGGCATCGGTTTGAGTTCATTTTTTGTAGGGACCTCTGTTTCATTGTTGAGAAGGTCGTAGAAGGGTGAGAGGGCAGTAATTGTTTCAGCAACCAGTTATATTCCTTCATCGCCCTCCGTCGCCCGTTTTTCTCACTTGAAAGCCAATGTTGACCACCCTTAGGCCACTTTTTCTAGCCCTAAACCACATATTTGTGTTGTACACACCTGGGAGGCCACCAATATCACATGGCCAGCCAGTAATTGTGTGTGACCCTTTTGAACCCCTCTAAGAAATGGCCTTTTCTCTCTCCTGGTTCACTGTCTCCAGTTTTTGACCACAGGGCTGTGTTGAGCACACATGGGAGGCCACCAATCTGTGGTGGTCGGCCATTAATCCAACTTGGACCTTTTGACCCTTGGCTGGCCGGCCATGGGGAGAGCCGACCGGCCACCTGCAACCTAGATACTTGGCCGGCCAGAATCCTCAGGGTTGGTACATTACAAATCTACCCTCCTTTTTTCCCCAAATTTTGTATCCGGGAGGGTGCCTTTTTGGGGGAAAACTTGAATTGTTTCCCCCCCATTTTTTCCCCTCTTTTCCACCCTTTTGTCTATATATCCAGCAGCCCCAGACCCCTTGCAAAGGGTTAGAAAAAATTTGCCTTAAGCCTCTTGTATTGAAGCTCTCTCTCTCTACACTCTAACTCTCCAAATCTCTCAAATCCTATACCCATTTCTACACCACCACCTAGCACCACACCACCACTCTATTCCAGTAGCTTGGAAGACCTTTTCAGAGCTTAGGAGGCACCACTTCTCAAGCCAAGAGGCTGCCAAAGCTTGGTCTACAAGGGTAAACTTCATTTTTCCCTCTTTTGTGCTTCATTTTGTTCAATATTCTAGCTCCTTGTGCTTACATTTTTGGGCTCCGACCCTAACTAGAAATAGGCTTATTTTGAGCTATTTTGCATGTTTTATTAAGGGCCTTTCACAGTTTGAGTCTTCCTTTTTTCACTTGCTTCTTTACCTCTCTTGTATGCCTCTTTCTTGCATAGTACTTTAGGCCTATATGTAAACTGTTTTGAGGCATGTTGTAAACTGTAAAGTGGCTTATTTTGATCCCTTATTCAACATTGTTGAAGGGTTTCTCACTGTTTGAGGCTTCCACATATCACTTGCCTTTGTATCCATCTTTTGCTCCTATTTTTGCATGCTTTGTTACCCCCTTATGCTTGTATTTTTGAGATTTGGTCCGAACTTTAAATTGCCTTATTTTGACCCCCTCTTCATGTTTCATTAAGGGTATTTTGATTTTTGAGGCTTCCTTTTTGCTCTTTGTGTTTAAACCTCTTTTTAGGCCTTATTTTGCATAGTATTTTAAGCATGCTTGTGCACTGTTTTGGGTCTGGTCATCAACTGTAAAATGCCATATTTTGAGCCCCTCTTCAACATTGTTGAAGGGCCCTCCTATGTTTGAGGCTAGAAACCATCACTTTCTTCTTTGTCCCTCTTTTGGCCCATTTCTTGCATGAGAGCTTAGCCATATTTGTGTTTGTTTTTGTGGCTTGTTGTAAACTGTAAAATACCATATTTTGGGCCCCTCTTCAACATTGTAGAAGGACCCTTCTCTGTTTGAGGTCAGAAGCTGCTACTTTCTTCATTATCTTGCTTTCGGGGCCATTTTTGCATGCTAGCTTAGCCCCATTTGTGTTCACTGTTTGGCCTTCCTTAAAACTGTAAATATACTTTTTTTGGGGCTTTCTTGATTCTTTATTCACACTTCATGTTCAAATAATGCATGCGTTGCATAGCCATAGGTTATTCCATGCGCCTAATTTCATGTTTCGGGTCTCATTCCATGCTTCGGGTGCCATGCTTTCATGTTTCGGGGCTGTTTTGCATCACTTTTTGCTACTGAAATTTGCATGCTAGTATGCCATATTCCATGTTTTGCCATGTCTTGTTAGAGTGGCATTTCATGCCTTAGGGTTGGTCCTCGGTTTGCGTGCACGCGTGCACGCATCTCGAGTTGTCTCATTTTCATCTAATAGCCTCCTGTGTGAGTGTGGCTGAGGTCCACTTGTGTTGGTGTAAGTCCATTATGCATTGTGTATGCCATCTCATTCTATAGCATTGTGTATACTAGGTTGTATGTTAGCGCATTGTGTATGCCATGTTACCTCGTGTATTGTGTATGCCATTTCATAGCATTGTGCATGTTAGGTTGTATCTTAGTGCATTTCATGCATGTCATGCATACTGCATTGTGTTCGGGATAGGAGTTAGCCCGAGCACGGGAAACGAGGTACGTTTCGTACTCCGAGTGACGGAACGTGTCTCAATTTCCCAGTCACCGACACTCCGGATCATCCATGATAGAGTTAGGTCTTGTTGAGTTTTTCATGTGCATTCATTCCATATTGAATTGTACAATTCGACTCCTCGGCCATCATGCATCGAGATGCGTGATTTGTGGCACGAGGATCGAGGCATGCATACATTTGTGAAAATACATTGCCATGCCCCTTTCCTGCTCTCTGTTGCAGCAAATCAAGAATCAGCAATCTTCCGGGGCTTGGCGCGCTTTCCAAAAACCATTGCAAAACAGAGGCTAATTGGGGCATCACAGTGGATTTCCGCGCAAAGGCAACCCGGATATGCATCATTCATCATCTGAAGAAGAGTCAAGGCAGTCCCTGGCTTGCATACCAGTTTATTGTTTTCTTAGTTAATTTGTTAATTAATTAGGAATTTGTACATATTTTGGACCATATTATTTATTTGGACTGTACTATTCGGGACTGTATATTATTCTTTTGGACCCTCTGTGCGAGGGCATAATTGTAATAAGTGTGCGTGTGTGTGATGTATGTCTTCCAACCCCACGTCTTTCTTCCCTTTTATTTACCAGCTTATGATGGTTAGATTAGGGCATGTTTCAATTAACATACAGTATGATAGCATGTTTGCATTCATTCATCTGTTTTGCATGCACCGTGCTCGGCGCATCATACAAACTGCATTTGTATTTCAATTCCAAGTTGAATACATGTTAGTTGTAGCATTCCATATGCCATGTTTAGAATAGCCGAGCCTGCTATAGTTTGCATCTTTGCATGTGTTGCATTAGGCATTTCTGTATACTTAGAATCATGCATGGATTTCTAATTAGCTTCTGATTTGGCTTGGAGTACTCGGTGAGTTTTATGCTTTAGCATCCTTGCATGCGTGTGAGTGACTGCCATGAATAGCATGCTTACCATGAGGCTAACTGCTTATGTGATATAACTGCCTTGAATGCCTGTGGGTGAAGGTTGGGTTACTTGAATTGGAACAATGCATTGACTGTGTGTCTTAAGCCCACTAGATAGTGGCAAAACCATCTTTTTAAGCCCACCTGAGGGTGGCAAAATCTACATTTTAAGCTTACCTGCGGGTAGCACCATCAAACTATTTTTCAAACAAACAAACATGAAATGTTTTGTTCCAATTCAGGCGACCCGATCTATACTTGTATACTGTGCACATCACATAGTAAATCTAGGCTAATAACCGGAATAAGAACGCATAGTGTTTTCAAAACTTGATATCATGATTAGTAGAGGCCGATCTTTGATCGGGCGGGTGCTCAAGTGACCTTTCTAATCGTACCCAAGTTCCCGAGCCGAGGCAACTTTGGTGATGACGGACACGTGGCCTTAGGCAAACGAGTCAGGGTTTCCTAAATTTCTCCAAAAATAAAATATTTAGGTGACGACTCTGTATCTGGCAAAGCAGTCCATGTTTGGCACTTCTTTTCTAAAAATCTATTTTCTCAAAACGATTTGCCGGATTTGGACTCTTTGGTTCAAGATTAAGAACCGTGACACGAATCGAGTCCGAGCTGTAGCGAGGTCCCCCCGCGGACCTGTCTACAGGAGCGAACATTGGCCTTGGTGAAACAAGGATATTATTGGCTCCAAACGCGTGATGATGTGGAAGAATATGTCTACCCTTGTCTCACTTGCCAGCAAGACAAGGTTAAGCATAAGAAGCAAGCAAGCTTGCTTGAACCTTTGCCCGTGCCTAAACATCCATAGGAAAGTGTATCACTTGACTTCATCACTAGATTGCCTAAAGTGGGAGATATCGGGACTAGCTTGATGATTGTGGACTGGTTCTCCAAATATGCCACCTTTGTTGCTGCCCCAAAGTATGTTTCAGCGGAGGAGACTGCCCAACTCTTCTTCAAGCACATTGTTCAGTATTGGGGTGTGCCTAAAAGTATTGTTAGTGACCGAGATATGCATTTTGTTGGCAACTTCTAGATGGAGTTATTCAAGCTTCTTGGGTCACAACTTAATACTTCATCAAGCTACTATCTGGAGACGAATGGGCAAACAGAACGCTTCAACTACATGCTCGAGGAGTATTTGCGTCACTTTGTCAATGCCAATCAATGAAATTGGGTGCAACTTTTTGATGTAGCACAGTTATGCTTCAACTCTCAAAAGAGTAGCTCTACGGGCAAGAGTGCTTTTGAGATAGTAAATGGCCAACAGCCACTGTTGCCCCACACAGTGGATGGACCTTATGAAGGAAAGTCCCCAGGGCTTACCAATTTGCTAAGGAATGGAAGAGGAAATATGACACTACTCGTGCCTATCTCGAAAAAGCAGCAAGTAAAATGAAGAAATGAGCTGATGAAAAGAGGAGACCACTTAAGTTTAGAATTGGGGATCAAGTTCTTGTCAAACTCAACCCTGAGCAACGTAAGTTCATGAGGGGAAGAGACAAAAGGCTAGTGTGCAAGTATGAGGGACCAGTCACCATTCTGAAGAGAATTGGCAAATGTGCTTACAAGATAGATGCTCCATCTTGGCTAAAAGTACACCCGGTTTTTCATGTGAGTTATTTGAAGCCTTACTATCTAGACAAGGAAGATCCAACCCGAAATAAGCTAAAACACCAAACCATCACAGCCAAAGCAGGGAAAAAGTCTGTTGAATCTATCTTGGCTGATCGGGTGAAAATGGTTTCTAAGAAGAAACAAAGGCAATACTTAGTGAAATGAAGAGGCCTTGGAGATGAAGAAATCAGCTAGGAACGAGAGGCGGACTTGTCAGCTTTTCAAGACGAGATTGATGTGTATTGGGCCAAGTCGTCGAATGCGTCGACCATTCAAGTAGGGGAGATTGTCAAGGTGCGCCCATCCAAGGGTCAACACCTTGATACCACACTCATTTGTGCCCTTCAAAGAGCCAAAATCATGCCCAAGAAGTTGTTGGTGCAAGTGCAAGCAAAGGCCTAAGGCATGCCATGAAGCAACCCAGCCACAGCAGACCACAGACTTGTCTGCCCAAACAATAACTTTAGGCTAACTTTTGGAGGGTCAAATGTAGTCTTTTTGCCTTGTAAATTTTTATGTAAATACCTTAGTATTAAAGGTGTTTTGGGACCAAGAGCTATAATTTTTCTCTTTTTGTAGAATTTTTAAAAAATCTATTATGACTCCTCAAACATAGTAGATGTTTACTCCTGTCATCTAGGAAAAGGCTTAACAAGCTATATTAAGGAGGGTGTACCCAAGTGTTGAACCAGACCACTTGTGCCTTTAAAGTATCCCAACCTAACTTATGGTAAGGCCACTTTTGTAGCACTTTTGGTGCATTGTTCAACTATTGTAATGCCTTCTCTTGATGAATGAAAAGTTCGTTTCGCCTTTAAATTGTGCAAAACTTTTTAATTGTTGCTTACTTTAATTTTAACTTGTTGATTGCTATTTTGTGGCTTATCTCCAATCTTGTGGCTCATTAACTTAACTAATATTGTGTTTGCTTGTCTTTGCAAACCTTTTGAGCATCATTAGTGGGCTAGTGAAGAGAGTTAACTAGCGCCACACACACTTGTATATCTTTGTCAAGACTTCTGCATTGCCAGTGTGTGACACCTGGCCTGGCCTAAGATCATATTCTCAAGCCATCAAAAAACAAAATAAAAACCTCAAACCAGTCCATATGGCTATGATTTAATATAAATATAAATATTTTTTCATATTTTAAAATAAAAAAAATAACAATTAATTTAATCATTTTGGTGCCTCTTTAACCTATTTACGGCTAGCAATTTCAATTCTATAACTAATTCTTTACATAACTAGTTATATATAATTTATGCTTCTAAAATATAAACTTAAACAATGTATAAAAAAATACATTTATAAGTATGTATGACTATAAAACTATATTATATAATATAATTTGTGAATGGGTTGAGTTCGGTTTGAAGCACTTTTTCTAAACCCAACCCATATATACAATGGGATTTAAAAACTTTGCTCAACCCTATAAGTTAGCCATGTTTGATTGGGGGTTTGGGAGGGTGGATTGGATTAGCAATCCGTGGGACCTACCAAACCCTTGTTTGGATGCAACACAATGTGATAAGATTAGTAGTGAAGGGGGCTTAGTAATCCCCCTCCATAGGGGGATTAGCTTGGGTGAATTTTAGGTGGGATTAGAAAAATAGTGAGGGGATTGAGTCTATTTTATATAAAAAATTTATTATTTTAAATTTTTTTTTTTACCAAGTGCTCCTATTTGTTTTAATTTTTTTTAATATAAAAATAATTTATTTATTTATTTTATATAAAAATAATTTAACAATCCCATCACTAATCATCTCCCACACTATTATCAAAACAAACACACTTTTACTTAATCCCCTCACTAACAATCAACACATTAACAATCTCTTCACTAACAATCCTCTCACTAATAATCTCATCCAACCTAATCTGCCAAACAAACGTGGCCTATAAGTCTAAACCATAATCTCATGTCTTATAAATTATGAGCGGGCTTAGCAGGCTATTGGGCCCATGTCTAGTCTGAGTGAGTACTAAAGGGTAGAAGAAGAAGAAGACGTGGTTGGCGAAATCAAGTATGGAGTGTCCACTCTTGTTTTTATCATATTGGCCCTGGCTAAATAGAGTTAAAAGATATAAGTAGTTAAATAAATATTAAATATAATAATTTAACATTTTAAGTGGTATTTGGTAAGTCAAATCAAAACTTAAAATTGAATACCATTCAGCGAAAAATAAATTAAGCACAATTCAAATCACTTAAAATTTTAAGCAATTTTTAAAAATAGATTAAAATTCTAAATTACAAATTTGTTACTTATTTTGAATACTGAATAAATTTTTTTTAATATATTATGATTATGCCACTCTAAAGATAATGTATGGACGAATAACTGCCAATAGTAAGTATAAATACGAGAAAAAAAAGACATGGCAAAAGGTCCAACACCAAAACATGAATTCTACATTTAAACATGTTTTTTGGGTCTAATCTTTTACATTCCCTAGCTTCCAATGCATTTTTTCCCCTAGCATAGTTGTAGTTTATACACAATCCTAATTTGTAAACTATTATTGTTCATTACTAATAAAGTTTTGATAGTTACTTCGTTTATGTAGTGCCTTTATCTTCTAATTTTAATTTATTATTGATCCAATACCTTTATCCAAGTATGTAATATTTGTTTTTCTATAATATTATTGAGACAAAAATGAACCAATGATTGTCTAATCAACCATGCACAATTTGCTTAGGAAAAAGATTTCTACCTCCAGCTGGGGGTGACACCCAATGAGGTGTAGTGCAGGGGTTGGACCAAAAAAACAGTTTAGTTTTTTTTTTTTTTTTGATTTTCGGCCAATGAGGACGCGCCACGTCACTGGGAATGCGACCCCCATTGGGAGTATGAAGCAAAATTGATTTGCTTAATAAGCAGTCAATTTTGAGCACATCGCTATCAACCAAATTTGAATAATATTTAATCTTGGCGTGCTGGAGCACTCAATCATCATTCACCACGCATTTGGAGCTAAATTTGTGCTTTTCTTTTTTGGAAGGGAGATAAATTTGAAAAGTATTATTTTTGCAGTAGATTAATGGAGTGATTTTAATTTCAATATGCCAATTGATCTATTATAAAATAATAATAAAAAATGAACAAACAAACAACAGCAAAGAAATAATTATTTTACAATGTTTTTGCGTTTGAATTTTCATTTTTTTATTCAAGAATTTTTTTATAGTCAAGAATGGGCTACTATCTAAGTGAGAAATTTTACAGCCTACCAAGGGGCAATTTTAAAGGCAAAAATACCTTGATAAAGAACATTGACTTAATGATGGAATAATATGTCACAATGTAGGTATCATTAAAAAGTATGGCTAATAATCCCTTATGAGTGCACACCACAACAAATTAAAATTTTAGAAAAAAAATTATGGATGAAATTATTTTTTAGAGAAAAAATATCTTAGTTGTCAAAAGTGTTTCAGTAACAAAATTAGATATTTACTTATGAATTACTATCCAAGACCAAAATTTTCATCTCAAAAAGTAAATTTTTACACAAAATTGATTTGTCTTGCAGTTAAAAATTGATTTGTCCTACAGTTATTAGTGATATTTTAAAAAATTTATCACTAAGTGTTTTCTTTATTTATTTATTTATTTTTCCTTTTTTCTTTTAATTTTTGGGATAGCTTTTAGTAACAACTCTTATGACGACAAGAACTTGTCTCCTAATTTTTTGAAATAAAATTTTCACTTTTTGAATGAAATAAAATTGATCCCTATAATCCTTATATGTTGTAGTGGCATTAATTGTAACCTTAGCTGATAAAAAAGAAAAGAGGGGGGGGGGGGGGAGGGATATTACGTATCAGTGCATTTCTATAAACTTAATTACAAATTAGTGAAAAACTTTATCGCCATTAATAATTAAAATCACAAATTTTCAATGATTCTGTAATTATTTTTTTTTAAGTACACTGGATTATAATTTTTCCAAAAATCAACAATAAATTTTAATGAATAAACTGAATAAATGACCTACAGAAACATTGTGGCACATAACAAATAAGAGTAATGTTATATATAATTCCATTTCTTATTTCATTTTCTTACACAAAACAATATGACTCGCATTAATAAATGCACAATAAAATCCAATCACTTGTGTTTGGAAGTTGTTGGCTACATATTTTATATAAGTCAATCACAATTTAACACGTGGCAAAATAAGGGTAATATAGGAAGACTATTCAAGTCTTCGATCCTGATCGTACACGTGGCAGTTAGTGTTGGTTCTCACGTGATCTGAGTAGCATTAGATCAATAAAGAGGTACAAGGTGACGTGGCTTCAATGGTTACTCATATTCAAATTCAAATATAGGAGAGAAGCCTAACTGCAAGTGATGGCGTAGTGGAACTACTTATAAGGCAGAATGATCAGCGATCATGGAGGAGTAGTTCGACGGTTTGAAGTGCAGTTCGATGGTCATCCTTGAGAAGTATAAATAGCGGGGAAGACCCCAGAAAAAGCCCCCAGACTCAGATCATACAAACCAGTCTTACTTTACATATTTTCTTTTCCAGTTTTACATTTCCTATTCTTTAAATTCCTGCTCTTTACATTCCTGCACTTTAAATTCCTGCACTGCACTTCATTCATAGGAGTAGTTTCAAGTAGATTGTTGCTGTAAACCTCTATGAGGTTGAGTTCGGATTATTGTAAGTTTTCATTGTAATGAAATACTTCAATTACTCTTCATTTAACTGTTATTTTGTTTAATTTTTCCTAAGTCAAGCCACCAGTAAAAGTCTTCTTCATTGAGGCTGAAAGAACTAAAATACAATCATCTGATAATTGGTTAGCAATTAACATTTCTGTAAGGACTGATTGATCCTTGCTGGCACACTCGCATTTACAAAAATACACTTCGAAAGCCAAAAAGGCAACATATATTTTTGGCGTGCCTAGTGGGACTAATTGAAATAGCTAGACGAAGAAGACAATGAGAAAATGAACGCTTGGAAGAAGGCGTAGAAGAAGAGGTAGAAATACCTAATCTAGAGGATAATGTGGTAACACATCCTGTGGAAACTCCCATATTATCAGAACCTATGGTCGAACAGACCAGTACTTCAGGACAAGAACCACATGTTCATAGTATCGGACAAAACCAAGGAATTGGACTATCCACTGTTCCATCTACTCATCTAATAAATCCATGGGATGGCCTAGTAAGTGCCATGGGACAGTAATTAATGAACACAATGGAAAGGTGGGCAACATCCTTTTTGGATCGAATGAATAATCACCAACTAACAAACACAAGACACATTGAGGAAGTTTTAAATGTCCCTTAACAAAGATTGGCTAGAGATAAACAGTTTATGCAAGTTAATGGACATTCTAATGGTCAAACTAGTAATCAGAACTATGAAAGACCATCACCTCAGTCTTGGTATGAACCCATTTCGAGGCCTATAGCAGGTCAAAATGTCTCAGTATCCAACAATAAAGCCATACAAATTGGTGGATCTGGCCCAGTACAAGAAACTGGCGTAAGAATGGTCACAAATCCCATGTTCGAAGCCATACCTGGTACAAGGGGGTTTACTAATCCCTTATTCGAATTTATACCCGGGGGGTTGGAAGGTTGGCCTACAAATGGAAGGGATACAACACCTGTTCCAGCACCTTTCGCAGGACAAGCTCAAAGGGGTTACCCACACCCCCAACAGCAACCTACACCACAGGGACAACCAGTCTCAATTGTACTACCTTATGGACCAAGAGGACCACAAGCACAAGTTTGTCCACCAAATCCTGTGTTTGTCCCTCCAGTAGTGGTTCAGCAGGCACAAAATATGGTCCCTAGGGACCAAATTGCTGATATTGTCAGGGAGATGTGTGGACCGATGGCTCGGGGGTCCAGACTCCTGTATATAGAAAACTATACCCAGAATGGATAGATAGGGTACATGAATACCCAAGGGAGTTCAGGATACCAGATTTTACCCTTTTCTATGGGAGTGGAAACCAATCAATAGTAGAGCATATTGCTAGGTTTGCTGCTCAATGCGGTGAATTTACTAATCATGACTATATGAAACTAAGATTATTCCCAAATTCTCTAACTGGGGGAGCATTTTTATGGTACATCAACCTTACACCTGGCTCCATTCAAACTTGGCAACAAATGGAAGAGGCATTTCATGCCCAATTCTTCCAATCGAAGCCAGAGATTTCCATGGCAGACTTGGCAAGATTGAGTCAAAGGCTTGAAGAAAAGGCTACTCAGTTTATTGCTAGATTTAAAAGGGCTCGAAATAAATGTAGAGTCATCTTGCCAGAGCCAGAATTCGTAAGATTGGCTCAAAATGGCTTAGAGTTCAGGCTTCGAAAGAAGTTTGACTCAACTGATTTCAGAGATTTGGTGGAACTAACCTATAAGGTGTCTAGGTATGAAGCATTACTAGAGGAGGAACAAGATCGAAATAATGCATCGTACAAGACATATTATAGAGATCCTAATTATAAGATCGATGCAGCAGAGATTGTGGGCAAAGAACCTGTGATCTGTGAGGCGTTAATTCATAAGGATACAACAATTGACTAGCAGTTTAAAAAGAAAGACCTTCATAGAAAGTACTCTTTCGATTTAATAAAGGCAGATAACATTTTTGATCATTTGTTTGCGGCCAACTTCCTTAAGTTACCTAAAGGAGTAAAATTACCATCTCCAGATAAACTTAAGGGAAAAGTATATTGCAAATGGCATAAATCTTGGTCTCACTCGACTAAAAACTACATTGTTTTTCGAGACAGGATCCAAGAACAAATTCGGAAATGAAGTTTGAAGTTCCCAACCAAAACAGAAAAAGCCATGGGGATCGACAGTAATCCATTTCCAGAAGTTGGAGAGGTCGTAGCCAATGTCATTATGTCAGACTTCTAGAACTTGTCCTTGACAGAATTGGAAGAAGTCAATATGCAGATGCATGTTGCTAACCAGGTCACCATAAAAAAGGACACCAGAAATCTGTCAGTTATTAGACAAGGTTTCTCACACCAGAGGGCACACTCTGATGAAGAATCACTGGATGATGATTCCTTAGAGGCAGCAGTAATGCAAAGGATATGTCCCAGGTGCAGACTGAGTTATAAATGGCTGAAGGGGCTTCCAATTGATAGGAAGCAATACTACAGGGATGTTCAAAGACGCCCTAAACCAACCAATGCTTACAACAAAAAGCCGTATCCGGCTAGTGTTAGGCAGCAGCCATTGGTAGTTGAACCAGCAGTCAATAGAATGCATGCTAAAGGCAAGAGACCCTTGTATGAGTCTAGGCCACCCAACTACTACAGGATGGAGAGCAGTCATTTTGAAAAAAGACTGGAGAAAAGTTCAAGTTATGGGATCAAAGCCAGAGATTGCCCCCCTAGACTAACCTCACGCAGGACAGAAAGTGGCCACCTTCATCGAAGGCCTGATTCAGGCTCGAAACATGAGGTCAAGACCAAGCAATTGCCCTCACAGCCAGCTTCGAAGATGGCTTCGAAGGTAGAAAGAAGTAGTTCAACATCTGAGTCAGTAAGTTCGTGGGTACCTGGAGTTCCAGATTGGTTTGTGATGCAAAACAAACCTAGGGAAGTGCCTACTCAGAGAGATGTTGGAAACCAAGGAAGGATGGTTAAACCTCCTTTGATGGCTTCGAACAATTGGGTATTGCTTAAACACCCAAAGACGAAGGAACCAGATATGGTCCCAGTCATTTCGAGATCACAAAGGAGAAAGATTCAGCGTAGGTACACTCAGTACCAGAAAGATATGAAAGAAAATGGAGAGAGCTCTTCATTGGTCCAGACAGAAGGAAAGAAGACTCCAAAGTCAGACCATACTCCAAAGACAACTCTACAAAGTAAGGTGGGTTGCAGCAGGGAACAGTTGGCCAAGGTTCATTCTGAACTAAAAGCCAGAGAGGAATCTAGCTTAGCAGGATTGGAGAAAGTTCTGATGGAGAGTGGTAGCGGGACAGAAGAAGAAATTGGCATAAGCCAAAAGAAAGAAGTGGTGGAGGAAGAAATGTTCGAAGCCTTCATAGCTGAGCAAACATTTTTTGTTGAAAAACCAGTTGAGAAAGATCCTTTGAATGAATCAGTTAACAACGAAGTGCCAAAGTGCAGCATGGAAGATACTTCTAAAGTAACTGAAAAAAGGAGGCCAAGAGGGAAAACAGGTACAGCCAGCCATCCAATTTGGCTCATTTCCTCCAGTATCAGTCAATATGATACATATACTGCCTCATGAGTTCCAGGCTGGAGACGAGGACCAAGATGGTCAAGAAATTGATCCTATTCCTGTCTCTAGTGAAGACTCACAAGTGAGTATGGTACAAGATGATTCTGCAATGGCTACCCCAATGGAAACTGAATATGAGAGTGAATAAGAGGTGAGCATTAACCTCTCATATCCTTTTGAATATCCCTCGAATTCTATGACACAACATGTCAAGCCTTTGTACATCAAGGCTTTTTTCGATGGGATACAATTGAATCGAGTCCTAATAGATAATGGGGCAGCAGTGAATTTACTAAATCTTCTTTGAAGAAACTAGGGAAAAAGAATCATAGGTTAATCCCAACTAGCACAACCATCGCTAGCTTTGCTGGAGACAAACAGATGGCTCAGGGGATTCTACCCATCAACCTGAGTGTGGGAACCAGGGACTGCATGACAACATTCTTCGTAATCGACAGTACTGCTAAATACAATGCTTTACTTGGGAGAGATTGGATTCACACTAACAAATGTGTGCCTTCCTCTTTGCATGAGAAGATTATGATGGCCTTAGGCAATGGAGAGACAGAGGAAATTGATGCAGATCATCAACCTTTCATAGCTTGTGCAGGTTTCGCAGAGGCCAAACTGTATATTGAGGGAGTGACACCACTCAGTATACTAAGGAAACCTGATGGCTCAGCCGAAGTGACAGCTGATGAGGAAGTGACACACCTGAAGCACTTAGTCCAGGAAAGTGCTAATGAGGAGGTTGTCATTAAGGATGACAATGATACTTGGTTGTAGGCAAAGAAATGAAACACGAGAAGCTAAGTCTTTGGTTCTAATTAAATTCTCAACATTGAATGTAAAATCAATAGTCCAGAAAATACAGGAGCAAGAGAGAAAAGCCATGATAATTGGCTGCAAGCAGAAGCAGCAACAGGCCAAAGTTTTAACCCTTGATAAATACCGTGCATTGGACATTAAAACAAAAGTCCATGAGATACAGGAAGAGGAAGCCTTGTGGACAGACTTTGTCTATGAAGAGGAGGGCAAAGATGTTGAATTAAAGAACCTGGGAGCAGAATAAAGCAGAGAGATTGCTTCGAAGATAAAAGAAATCAAAGAAGAAGCTTCAGTAAGTTCTCAGACACAAGACCCCTTAGAAGAAGTAAATTTAGGGGAAGATTCTATACAGCAGCCCACCTACATAAGTGCTTGTCTGAATGTTCTAGACAGGGACCAATTGTTGGTTGTTCTAAAGAAATATAAAGATTGCTTTGCATGGTCTTATAATGAACTACCAGATTGGATAAGCCATTAATGGAACATAGGCTCCCTATGAAACTTAACTTCAAGCTATACAAGCAAAAACCAAGAAGAATTAGTCTAGAAGTAATTCAGAAAGTCAAGGAGGAGATTCTTAGACTACTCAAAGCAGGCTTTATTAGGACAGCCATGTATGTGGAATGGCTATCTAATATTGTGCATGTAGTTAAGAAGAACGGTAAAATGAGGGTATGCATTGATTTCAGAAACTTGAATTTAGCAACTCCAAAATATGAGTACCCCATGCCTATAGTGGATCTGTTGGTAGACAGTTCAGCAGGGCATCAAGTTTTATCAATGATGGATGGGCATTCTGGTTATAACCAGATCTGCATTGTAGAGGAGGATGTCCACAAGACAGCATTCAGATGTCCTAGAAATATTGACACCTTCGAATGGGTTAAAATGCCATTTGGCCTAAAGAATGCTAGAGTTACATATCAGAGGGCTATGAACACTATCTTTCATGACCTCATTGGAGGGTATTTAAAGTGTTATATTGATGACATGGTAGTTAAATCCCAATCCATGGAGGAGCATCTGTTTCACTTAGAAGCAGCCTTTGAAAGAATGAGAAAGTTCAAATTGAAGCTCAACCCTCTTAAGTGTGCTTTTGGCGTATCATCTGGAAACTTCTTGGGCTATGTAACAACCCTCGTACTGATTATCGATAAACTGCTGAATTAACTACTGGTTACTGCTAAACTGAACTGATAATGACTGATAATTGGATTAACTGAAGTACTGAATGGACTGATTGAAATCGAAACTGAAATTGAATAAGTTTATTTATTGAATTGCATATTGCATCTGTTTGATTGAATGACCATCAGTTTGAATTCGTATGTGTAAACTGCTAATTGAAGGCCTTAGCGACGGCCGAATTAGGAACCGTTTAGAGTTTTGGAGTCAGTAGAATATTGGTGATTTAATGGTATATTTATCTGAAAATTGATTAGGAATGATTAAATTAGATTTAAACGAATTAATTGTCAAGTTTGACTTAATTACCAAATTGCCATGTGAGTGGCCCATTTGTTTATTATTATTGAAGGGCCTTATTACACTTAACAAACAATTGATCAGCCCCTATTCTTGCATTCCAACCGACCAAACTAGAGAGAGTGAGGAATAAGAGAGAATTGGACTCAATTGTTGAAATTGCTAGAAGAACTTGAAGATTTGAGGCATAGATTGTATAATTGAGCTTGTCATTTTATAATTTAAGGTCTAAGGTAGCATTCCATCTTCTTATTTTAGTGTTTGAGCTTAATCTTGCATGATTCATGCCCAATTAGAGAGCTAGGCCATGATTTAGTGCAAATAGGTTGGATTATGCTTGAATTGTTGCATGCATGCTTGAATTGGTGCATTTTGAGTTGAATTCATGTTGAAATTGTACATACATGTTCATGTTTGAGCTAAAGTCCATGTTTTCATTTTGTTTTCCAACTATTGAGCTCATTAGAGCAAGATTTGAACCTTAATTTTGGTTTAAAACTCATGCATTGTATGTTTTGGAATTGTTCTTGAAAACGGGTTTGAATTTTGGATTTAATTGACTTACCTTTGGGGCTTGAATTCATAAATTGGCTTTTGAAACTTGTTATACATTGTTTTGGGATGTATTTTCCAGAATTTGGGCCCAAGAGGTCGAGAATTGAGTTGAGAATGCTTGGTTTGAGCTTGGAAGGCAAATCTGAAATTCAGATTTGGCTTCTTCGCCGAGCGAAGGATTCCTCGCCGGCGACCAACGCTTCTCTTAACCACGCCGGCGAAGGATTGGTGGCTCGGCGTAAAAATTGAGCATCCAAGATTTTCTTATTGTTTCATCGACGCTCGGCGAAGGATTGTTCGCTCGGCGAAGCCTTTGATTTTGCAACCTCGCTCGGCGAAGGAAGGCTCGCCGAGCGAGACCCTGTTTCAAAGAACTTTTGAAAAATGCCTTCCAAGCTGTATTTTGCATCCTCATCCCATCCTAGGCATTCTTAGGCCTAGTTTAAGACATCTTAATGAGGATTTAGACATAGAACCACACCGAGGAAATTTAGGGATTTAATTATCATCCCGCCTTGCATCGTGAAACTTAGTGTGTGTTCTATTTGTTAACCTGCTTAGGGTTGGCTCTCGGGACGCCTCTAGCTGTTATTAGCCCAATCTCTGTGAGTAACAATTGTGTAAAGATATGTTCAAAATGGTTATCTTTTGAATCTTGAATCAACTGTTTATTGAACCGATATTGTTTCTTGAATGAATGTATGTCATGTATTCAATCGCATCGTGGCATCCTTAGCACCTCATCGCTTATCGTTACAGAGATCTCTGTCGGTTCCTTGTGGAACCATACTGTTCTTGATTGATGGCCATCATTCTTGTTGGGTTCTTAAGACCTTGGTCCTTTTGGACCCTCTGTTCATAGGCTAATGGGTGTACCACATATGGTGATTGACTAAAATATCTTGAAAGATCGAATATCTTGTTTAATGAACTGATTTCATTATCAGTAGGACATTCATTCATAACCTCTTTACGCATTATGTTATTCATCGGGCTTTAGCTCACTTGTTTATATATATATGTAGGTTCTCGCTCGGCATCGGCATCGAGCTAGGGCGTGGGTTGGTCCTCGTTTTGTCAAGCCACCTATGTGCCTCCTTTGTGAGGTTCCGAGTTGCCACGCGATGGCTTGGGGTGTTTTATTGTCCCCACTGTCTCCTCACCGCTTTTGTACTCTTGTATAGATCATCTCTTGTTTTCTTGTCTTGTATCGAGGATTAGGTCCGTCTTGAATGTTTGTATATGATTGTATAGATTGTCTGCTTTTGAACGTATGAATGCATAAAAATGTTTTTGCATCTGATTGTCACTCTATGGACACTAGTTATTTCTTGTATTGCCCTCAGATTGCTGTTTAATCAGACATTGTTCAATAGCCTTGATAATCTCGGATTCTTGGCGATTCTGATGCTAAACCCATAGGGCCGGGTTTGGGTCGTGACAGGCTATGTGGTACACAAGAAAGGATACAGATTGACCAGAATAAAGCCAAAGCCATCATTGAAGCCAGATCTCCATCAAGTAAGAAAGAATTACAAAAGTTCCTTGGACATGTTAACTTTCTTCGAAGGTTCATTTCTAACACTGCAGGGAAAACTACAGTATTTTATTCCTTGTTAAGGCTGAAAGATGAAGAGGAATTTGTGTGGACAGTAGAGTATCAAATTGCTTTCAAAAGTATCAAAGCCTACTTGGCCAACCCTCCAGTGCTGATGCCACCAAAGGGTGATAAGCCCTTGAAGTTGTACATAGCTGCAACAGAAGATTCATTGGGAGCTTTCTTGGCCCAAGATAATAAAGAAGGCAAGGAGCAAGCTGTTTATTATCTTAGTAGGTTTTTAAATTCTTGTGAATGTAAATATTTAGCCGTTGAAAAGCTGTGCCTTGCTTTGTATTTTGCTACAATGAAATTAAGATACTATCTTTTACCTACAACTGTCTTGGTAATTGCAACCACAGATTTGGTTAAGTACATGTTATCTAGACCTATGTTGAGGGGAAGAATTGGCAAGTGGATACTAGCCTTATCAGAATTTCATCTAGAATATGTCCCTCGAAGGGCAGTAAAAGAGCAAGTTTTAGTCAATTTTCTGGCAGACCATCCATCTCAAACAGAGAGCCAAGAGATAATGGAACTTGGTATGGCTAGTGTTGAGCCATGGCAAATGTGGTTCGATGGGTCGAAAGCCAATATCTTAACTGGAATTGGTATTGTGATTAGGTCTCCACAAGGGGTAGAGACCACACATGGTTTCAGAGTGAATGAAGCTACATGTTCTAATAACCAAGCTGAATATGAAGCCTTAATAGTGGGACTAGAAATTCTTATTGGATTACAAGTTCATGCAGTTGACATATTTGGAGATTCTCAATTGGTGGTTAACCAAGTGAAAGGGATTTTCAAGTGTCAAAGTATAAACATTTTACCATACTATGTTGTTACATTACATCTGCTTTCTCAATTTCAAATAGTAAATGTGTAACAACTCTCGTCACTGTTTACTGATTTTCTACTGATTATTGTTAAACTGAGACTGATTATGATCGATAATTGAATTGATTGAGATACTGAACTGATTGACTGAGATTCGAGACTGATTGATTGACTGTAACTGTTTAAATGCATAATCTATCTGTTTGACTGCCTAATTATCTGTTCTCGTCTTATGCTTTAAACCGCTAATTGAAGGCCTTATCGGTGGCTAAATCTGAAATTGATTGATGTTCTGTGTTCATCATAATTAATGTGATTTTATGGCACATTTATCTGAAAATTGATTTAGTATGATTACATTGGATTAAAATAAGCTAATTAAAGGGATAGACTTATTTACATTAATGCCATTGTTAGTGGACCCCCTTTGTTACAATATTTTTGAGCCTTATTACACTTTATTCAAACATTTCCTCAGCTCATTTTGAGAGCATAACCGAACTAGAGAGAGAGAGAGAGAGAGAGGAGATAGCTTGATTTTATGGTGAATTGGCTTAGAGAACTTGAAGAATTGAAGTGTAGATTGCTAAATTGAGCTTCTAGTCTTGTGATTGAGGATCTAAGGTAGAGTAATTACCTTCTTGTTTATGAATTGAATCACTCCTTGCATGGTTTAGAGGATTATTAAAGATTAGAGCCAAGATATGGCTTATAATGTTGAATTGAAGCTCATCTCTTGCATGCATGCTTGTATTGAGGAATTTAAAGTTGTTTTCATGGAAAATGTTACATGCATGCTCATATTTATGTTTAAGCCCATGATTTCACCATGTTTTAAAGAAGAATTGACTCATCAAAGACATGTAATAGCTTCATATGTTGAGTTGAGCTAGAATTCATGCATGCATATGTTTATCCTTGCATTATGAGGCTTGATTTCATGGAAATCTCGCATGCATGTTCATATTCATGATAAAGACCATGATTTCATTTTGTTCTTGAAGAAAAGAGCTCAGTGGAGCTAACATCTGAGGCTTTGAATTGATTGAATTCATGGGTATTGCATGTTCTTCGTGTTTATGAAAATTGTTTTGAAAATGAGTTTAATTGAACTACCATTGGGCTTTGATTTTATAAATTGAGCTTGGAATCATGTAATATTATGAGTTTACAAGAGTTTTCCAAAAATTCAGCCCAAGAGGATCGATTTTGATGCTATGAAACTCAATTTTGATCTTGGAGTTCAAATCTGGAATTTCTAGATTTTGGTCGTCTAATGGAAGTCACGCCGAGCGGGAAATCGAGCTCCCAGTATCTTTCATCGTTTTCTGATCGCCGGCGAGTATTATGCGTTCGGCGAAGGCTTGTGTCACACGCCGGCGGGAGTTGCTTCGCCGAGGATCTTTGTTGCATGTCCGCTCGGCGAAACTGTTTCAGCGGGAACTGCTTAAAAATTTTAAATCGCTACGAATGCATCTTTGCATCCTCATCCCATCCTAGGCATTCTTAGGCCTAGTTTAAGACATCTTAATGAGGATTTAGATGTAGAACCACACCGAGGCAAATTAGGGATTAAGTTATTATCTTTCCCAACTGTGTAGCTTAGTGTGTGTTCAATTTGTTAGCTGTGTAGGGTTGGCTTATCAAGGAGACGCTCTAGCTTACTGTGGCCCAAAACTCGGTGAGTAACAATTGTGTAAAGATATGTTCAAATGATTATCTTTTGAATACTGAACTGAACTGTTTACTGAACTGGTATTATTTACTGAATGAATGTATGTCATGTACTATGGCATCCTTAGCACCTACTATTTACTGTTACTGTTACAGAAATCTCTGTCGGTTCCCTCGTTGGAACCACTCATTCTTGATTGATGGTCATCAATCGATATTCGGTCTTTTAAGACCTCACATCTTATCTTGCCATCATCACAGATACCTCTGGAGCAAAGTGCTACACAGACCTAAGTGCTACAGTGTGAGCCACCTCTAGAATCTGTGCGAGACACCTCTTGAATCCATACTGGGCTTTAAGCCGATCTGTGAAATCTGGAGCAAAGTGCTGCACGGACCTAAGTGCTACAGTGTGAGACACCTCTAGAATCTGTGCGAGACACCTCTTGAGTCCATAAGAATCGCATCTTTATCAATTCTTATCAAGCTATCTTTATCGCTATTGTACTGTTACCGTTACTACTACTGTACTAACACTGTATTGACACTGCTACTATCACCGTACTGTTTTGCTATCGGACGTGCTACGTACGATTACTATGATTTCTAAATGACTGATATGACATGAAGTATAAGCCATCGACTGTATAACTGATTTACTGAGGCAGACGACTGTTTAAAATACTAAAAGGACATTCTTTCTTAACCTCTTTATGCATTATGTTATTCACTGGGCTTTAGTTCACTGCTCATATATACATGTAGAAGTACAGGCACCAGACCGCGGCTAGGAGCGTCAGGCAATCTTTAGTTTTGTCAAGCCAACCACTGTGCCTCACTGCGAGGTTCCGAGCCTATCAAGCTATGCTTAGGGGCTTAGAGGTGTTTTATTTCCCCCATCTGTCTCTCTACCTGTTTTGTATAACTATATAGATTGTTAGCACCTGCATCTTGTCATCTTTGTTTAAGAGGATTAGGTTCTCGATTGATCAGTAAATATTGTGCATCTTGCTTGTCTTGAATGTCTATATGTATGAAAAATCTTTTGCACACTGTATCACACTTATTGGAAATGGTTTTATTCTTGTATTGGCTTCCGCCATGCCCATACTCTCAGACATTATTCTATCATACAGGGCCTTCGGTAATCTCGGATTATTGGCCGGTTACGGTGCTAAACCCATAGGGGCTGGTTTGGGTCGTGACAAAATGTAACTCATGTTCCAAGATTCTTGAATAATAGAGCTAATGATGTGGCTCAGAAAGCTTCGAACTTCAAGAGAAGGGATAATGCCCAAAGGAACATAAGCTAAACAACATATCAGAAATTGATACCACCTTGGAATAAAAGAAATGTGGTCTTGGAAGTCAATCATAATGACATACAAGAACAAGACTGGAGGCATCCAATAATGCAGTACTTGGCTGGTCCATCTTCGAAGGCCAGCAAGAAAATTAAATTACAGTCTATGCAATATATGATATATGGTAATGCTCTCTACAAAAGGGGGGGGAGATGGCTTATTGCTGGAATGTTTAGGCCCAAAAGAAGCATTAACAGCTATGGCTGAGGTTCATGAAGGCATTTGTGGTGCTCATCAGCTTGGTGTGAAGATGAGATGGTTGCTTCGAAGGCATTCCTACTATTGGCCAACTATCCTTAAAGACTGCATAGAGTATG
Organism: Camellia lanceoleosa; assembly: GCA_025200525.1. Classification (NCBI taxonomy): domain Eukaryota; kingdom Viridiplantae; phylum Streptophyta; class Magnoliopsida; order Ericales; family Theaceae; genus Camellia; species Camellia lanceoleosa. The sequence continues at coordinate 71,715,392 of CM045770.1, read as the reverse complement.
CAAAGGGTTGCCAGGCATGCCAAAAGCATGGCACAATACGGCATGTACCCATAACTGACCTACATGTAGTAGTGAAGCCCTGGCCATTCAGAGGATGGGCTATGGATATGATGGGGAAAATACACCCACCTTCTTTAAAGCATCATTGTTGCATTCTAGTGGCCATTGATTACTTCACTAAGTGGGTCGAAGCTAAGCCATACAAGGCTATAGACCAGACTGAGGTTATTGGATTTATTAAGGATCTAATCCATAGATTCGGCATCCCACAAACTATAACTGTGGATAATGAGACTGTGTTCGATGGGAAGATGGTGAAGTCCTTTGTGGCAGAATTTGAAATTAGTCTCGTTAATTCCACCTCGTATTATGCACAATCCAATGGTCAAGCTGAATCATTCAATAAGTCCTTGAAAAAAGGAATACAAAAGGTTATGGAGGACAATCCCAAGGATTGGCATAACTTATTGTTGGATGTGTTATGGGCTTACAGAACTTCCCCAAGGTCAAGCACAGGAGTTACTTCTTATGCCTTAGTGTATGGGCATGATGCAATGTTACTTGTGGAAATTAATATTAAATCTTTGAGGGTAAGATGCCAAGACCAGCTAAATCCTGAGCAATACCATCAGAGTATATGCTTGGAATTAGAAGGCATAGACGAAGCCAGAATTCTGGCATTAAACAGCATTCTCTTGCAAAAGAAGAAAGCAGCCAACAATTACAATAAGAATGTCAAATACATTGGCTTTGATGAAGGTGATTTAGTATGGAAGACAATACTCCCAATAGTAATTAAAAGCCATAAGTTTGGCAAATGGTCACCTAACTGGGAAGGACCATATCAAATTCATAAAGTCCTACCTTTTGGGGCATACCATTTGAGAAATTTGAATGGACACATACATCCCAAAAAGATCAATGGCAGATATTTGAAGCCTTATTTTCCAACTATTTGGAAAACACAAGGAGTAGAATAAACGTCAAGCAAAAGAACACAAGACTACTTAGATGATAGACAAGGATTTATTTTTCATAAAGAGTTAAGTACATTTTGCCACAAATTGGCCCAAAAATCATTACAATGTCTTAATTATTCTTTTACAGTAGATTTCTTATTGCTAAGTGATGAAAATAGTTGAATAACTGCAGCCATTTCTTCTTTCCGATCGACCAGTCCTTGGTTGGTGATTTGCAGTTTGGTATCAGTTCAGACTAACGCTTGGTTCACTGCAGATAGCTCCTCTTCAAGTTGAGCTTTCTTCTCCAGTAGCTGAACTCGAAAGTGAGAGGCAGAGGAATGTTGTTCCTTGAGCTCTGAGACTTTAGTATGTACTTGGGAAACAAAACTCTAGTCTCTAGCTAATTTCTCCTCCGCAGCTTTGGCAGCATGGCAAATGTTGATGTAGAAGTCGATAGTAGCTGTTACCTGGGATAAGTGACTTGAGACATCCATGCCTGACTATTCAGCAACTTTGCAGCACTAGAGGAACCCATCTCTTATTATAGGCCTTTGCAAAGCCTCGAAAGGGAGCCTCGAAAAGGAGATTAACAGTTCCAGGCAGGTGTCTAAGCCCATCAAAGGTGCAGAAGGCTTGCTGCTGAAGGAATGAGAGCTTTCAAGAATTTGTAACAAGGAGTCGGCCAAAACTAATGGCTCAGCTTCAAAATTGGTTATTGGAGAGATAGAGAGCACATCGAAGAGACTGGCTAGCCTGGCTTCGAAGATGTCTACCTCATCCGTAGACATAAGGGGTGCAGAGAGAGTTGTGGTGGAAGACATAAAAGACTGCATAGGGATGAGAGAAATGGATGGAGCATCTTTGGCAGTCTCTATGGTCTTAGCCACCAATGAATCAAGTGAAGAGGGGCTGGAAGTAGGCAAAGGTAATGAACTATGAGTTGAAGAACTACCAGCACCCTCAATTGGGGAATCAGATACCTTCGAAGAAGAGGTAATGGTTGAAATTTCCTTAAAAGGAGAAGGAAGAGTAGGGCCCGAATGAGAAGTAAATTGAGACAGGTCAAAGGTCAGCTAGGGAAGATATGGAGTCAAACCAAAAGAAAGAGTTACAGGAATGCTAGGACTCAAAGGAGGTATATCAAATGCAGGCCTGGAAAGTGGGAGTATTATCTGAATGGCTTTCACATTCTGTATCTGATCAACTTCAACTGAAATTGAGGAAGTCCTCATTGGACGTATAGCCTCAGTAGTTGTTGCTGCAAAAAGGAAGAAACGTAATGTCAAGCTTCAATGTCAAAATTCGATAAGGAAAAACAGCAGAAGCAGGAGAGAAATTACTTGTTCCAGAAGTATTGGCAATGATTGGGGAGCTACGAAGGGAGTAATGTACGGGAGTTTGTTGCCTTCGTGCAGTCTCCCTTTGTAGTGCATCAGCAGCAGCAGCTTCATCTCTTAGAAATTGTTGCTGCCGTATCTTCTCAGCCCTCTCAAAGACAATCATTGCTTTGGAATGTTCTTGTTCTGCTGCCTTGGCAGCAGCTTCATGGATAAGATCTTCAACCAAGTCAGTAGCAGGAACAGTCACTTTCTTTCTCTTCCTTCTTAGCAATGATACTACTGGCTCCTTCTCAACCCCTCTCTCTTCAATTTGGGGATCAAGTTCTTCAGAAGTAAGCTCCTTTTTCATTACTTTGTCAACTGTCTCGGAATTAGGATCTTCGACCAAATCAGAAGAGAAGGCAGCCACCCTTGTTCTCTTTTTTCTTTGTAATGGTGCTTCTTGCTCTTGCTCAATCTCTCTCTCTTCATTTTGAGATTCAGATTCTTCAAGAGTGAGTACCAGTTTTCTTTTCTTTTTCTGCTGTTGTCTGGCCTTGAGAGCAGCTAGAGTTTCAGCTCTTTTAGGAGATTCTTCTTATGGAGACCCCGCACCAAAATGTGTGAATATAGAGGAGACAAACAAAAGAGTTGAAGGAAAGAGGAACTTAGAAATGCTTACCCTTCTTCGAAGTAGCTTTGGTAACTCTAGCTGGAGGAGGTGAGGCTGCAGGAGAAGTTGTGGTAGCTGCAGAAAGAGGAGGAATATTCTCAACTGTTGCTGATTTAGTCTTCGAAAGCACTCTTAATCCTATCAGTAAATCATGAGGGTGTACAGATAGGCGCACTTCCATGTTGACTGACCACCAGTTCTGGAATCTTTGCAAGACTAAGCCAGAAGGAAGAAAAGAGACAAATTTGAATTCACTCAATTCCTTCAGCAGTTTGAATGTTGCCGCCTCTAGTTTTGATTTGGATATTCTTAAGTCTCTAGCCGTGAGGTGGACATTCGAGAGACTGTAAAGTGAAACAGGCATCCCTTGAGTGAGCCCAAATTGTCTAGCAAACTGAGAAGGGCAGTACATCTCAAATATGCATTTATAAGCTCGAGGGTTTAAAGTGCCAATAAACAACTCCCTCGGTAGCAAAATTGAAGCCCATATATCTTCGTGTGGTGAGGTGGAGCACTCCTTATCAGCCAAAAAGGTTTGCAACCAAACAGGACCTTTAGTGGCATCAAAAGGACAAAAGAATGTGGCAAATGGAGAAATAGGGAGTTGGTGAAAGAAAGTAAGGTAATAAGCAAAGGAGGCAGGATAGAGAGCAATCCTGGCATACTTTTCCCCATAAGTACTAGGATCCTAAATAAGGAATTTTAGGCATTTGGGGTGCAAGTCAGTGAAATAGGCGAAGAGCCAGAGTTGGAGCACCCAGAGGGGACCTCCTTGGTTAACATCAAGAGGTTTTTCGCAAAATTGGGAGTAAGGTCTGTAGACATGACCTAAAAGATAAGGAGCAAGAGCTATGCGTTTTTTTAAAACAAGTGCCTTCGCAAGAGGAGCGAACTCAGGCATAATCTTCTGAGATGAGGTGCAAAAGAGAAATTTGCACAACCAGTACAAAATGAAGGAAAATAGTTCTCTGTCTCTTACGGGGCCTTCCCTTTTATTTTCAGCCTTTAGGAAGTTGCTGTAAGAGGAGTTTAGGGTTGGAAGGGAAAATTTGACAGAGAGGTCTGGGTAATTGGGAGTAAAAAGAGAGCCAAGGGGTGAAAGCCCCAAGAGATGGAAAATATGAAGAACGGTGGGGGCCATCATTCCGCACCGAAATTGGAAGAAATTAAAAGCCATATTCCAAAAGCATAAAGCAGCAGGAATCAAAAAGGGGTCCTTAGGAATGAGGAACCTGGAAAGACAAAGAGCATCGAGGATACAGAGCTCCTATAGGTCATCTTCTCTCACAGGCATAACTCTGTCATACCATTCTTCCCATTCAGTCCTCAATGTCGGCTAGCAACGATGAGGCCAGGTCATCCTCCAATTCCCCCAATCAAGCCCTCCTTCATAAAGAAGAAAATGGTCCTCCAAACGAGGGTATAGAGCCGGAAGTTGAGTAGGAGCTTCCTAGAAAATAGGACCTAGGACGTACTCCTGTTTGTTATTGTGACGAGGAATGAAGAGACGTCCATCTATGGTGCTTGACTCACCAAATGTTAGCTTGGCGATTTCTTCATTGATACATTTTTTCAAAGCCATAGTTGGGCTGATACGGTCGCCCGCAAGTACTTTTAGAGAAGAAGTATCCATTGGTAGCAAGGGAGCTGAGAGAAATGAAAAATCAGTGGAAAGAAAGGTTTGTGTGTTGAGCGAGCAAATGATTTTAGAACATGAAGTAAAAGGGTTTCAAAAGCCTTTGTGTTTGGGGGATATATAAACGCTTGGCTCGTTAAGCACTAAAAGTACGAATATGAAGAGTTTTCTTCAAATATTGATAGTATTTGGAGGGAAGAACACAGCCCAGATGCTGAGGCTAGCTTCGAAGTAAAATATTTGGTTTCGAAACCAGATTTTGGCGCCAAAGGCCAAAAAACCACGGCTTCGAAGCAAAGAAGTCGGCTTCGAAGCACACTTCCATACTTAAAATTGTAAGAATACTCAAGTATTTGATTTACTTCGAAGGGGATTAAAAGACCTATCTTAGGTTTCTTAGTGAAAGTAATGTCCTTCGAAGTGAAACTTGAGACTTCGTAAGGATGGGAATTGGTGTTCAAAACATAACACACCAGATTTTGACGCCAAAATTCCAATAACAACAGCTTTGAAACCAAGAAGCCGGCTTTGAAGCATATTCCCTACCCAATGGATGCAAGAATGCCAAGTGTTCGTTTACTTCAAAGGGATTAAAAACCTGTTTTAGGTTTCTCAATGAAAGTGATGATCTTCGAAGCAAAACTAGAAATCTCTTAAGAATGGAAATTGGCATTCGAAACATTAAAACCAATAATTGGTTTATATATATATATATATATTCAGGAAAAGTTGTCTTTTCAAGCCAAAAACAGTACAGCCCTCAAAAGGAGCTTCTATATTTTTGAAAGTATGGACTGTTGTTCAAGACAGAAAGGTCAATTTAAAACTGATTGATCGTATTAAGTCATTGATTATATGTTGGTTATTATTGAAACAAGTTTTGAAGAGTAAGGTTGTTAAATTCGAAGCATGGATCTTGAATGGAAAATATCAAAAACTATCAACTGCATTCCATAAATTGGAAAAGTTCATGGTCGTTTTGGTTAATATTCATTTAAAACAGTTGAATCCAGGTTCGAAAGAAAAGATTGTTCAGTTCGAAGCTCTGAAATTGCTTTTAAAAAAAAAACAAATGGAGACAAGATCAAACCATAAGAAGAAGTCTTAGTGGTATTAAAGTAAAAATAGTTACATCGAATTGCCATTTTTTGGTACAAACTCAAGCTCATAAAAATAGGGAATGGAATAAATAACAAGATCATGAAACTTAGTCTAACAATGATCAATGAATTTCTGTTCTTTCTTTATTCTGTCCTCTATTTCTTCTAACATTGGCTGCATGAGTTGATGTGCTCTCATTTCGTAAAAGAGCTCTTCAGCCTTTATTTCGAAAGCTGTTTCTCTCAATCCTTGTTCCAATTCGTCTATATCCAAATCATCCCAGTATGCAGAATCTTTATTCTTGAAATCATCGAATTCTTCAATAAAGTTTTCTGCTTCGTATTGGGCATAAATTTGGAGGGACGAAAGGTGGTCTAAAGATTGTGTGGTGTTCATAGAGGTCCGATACCAGTGAAGAAGCGATAGGAGTTGGTCCAAAAACATGTGAAGCTCTGCTTGGGCGAGGGGATTGAGGACATGACCCCGAGTTAGAATATCACAAGCCCATCGAAAGTTCTTAAGAGGGACTTCGTCCTCAAGAACATTGAAGGGCAAGTGGGAAAAAGCAGCGAGCAAAAGTTGAGCTTGTTTCTGCTTAGCCGGAGTAGGGGAAGGTAGTGGTTTGTAAGCTGGAAAGACCTTATCCGTGGAGAGAACAAACCTCAGTTTCTCTATCCAGCAAGGATTTGGCGGAAGAGAAGGTGTGGATGTTTCTATTTCAGGAGGTAGAGCAAGGGCAGAAGGAATAAGGGCATTAATATAATCGAGCCAGTCAGAAGAGTAAATCTTCGCCTTCTGAGCTAGGAATGATGGATTGTATCCTTGTGCCTCTTCTGGGCGTCGAGCAACATGCACTGTCTTTGTAGGCATGGAAGATGTATACCATGCCACAAGCAAATTCTCCTCCAAACTGCGTCGGTGGTCAATGGGCACGTAAGGATAGACCACTGAGCTTCGCGCATAGGAAGGGAATTCTAAAAGGTCAGTAAATTCAACAAAGTGATGGTTGATTCGTTCCCTTAACTCACATTCCTCAGGTTTTGACCAGTTGGTCCAGTCAGAAGCCCCAGAAGAGGAAGAAGTTGCAGCCTTATCCCATGCAGAGGGTTGTGAAGGAGAACTTCCTATGTCCATATTTGTAACTTTCTGGATCAAAGGATTGAGAGCAGTTTGTTCGTGGTCTAAGGGTGAGTCAGAGGAAGAACTTCTTGTATCTATATTCGCAAGTTTCTGAATCGAAAGATTAAGGGCAATGTGTTCGTAATCCAAAGGTCGATAATTTGCAAAGGCATCCATGACCTGAATATGGAAGGTGGATAAAGGTGGCTAATTAATGCATGAAAATTCTTTCGAGGACGAACAACATCATCATATGACTCTTCGTGTGCTCGATCAGTGGATGAGATAATTGATTCGGCCATAAAAGGTGTATCAGTCCGTTCGAATACTAAGGTGGTGGAGGTGTTCAAAAGACTGAAAGGGAGTTTAATGCAAATGATGAATGACAGTTGCATTTTTGGAAAACCATGCACGATCTAAGACGTGGAGAAAAACTTTGATCCACTAATATCACCAAGTATTGGGTATATTAGTGCAGGGGGTAATGTTGGCTACATATTTTGTACAAGCCAATCACAATTTAACACGTGGCAGAATAAGGGTAATATAGGAAGACTATTCAAGTCTTCGATCCTGATCGTACACGTGGCAGTTAGTATTGGTTCTTACGTGATCTGAGTAGCATTGGATCAATAAAGAGGTGTAATGTGACGTGGCTTCAACGGTTACTCAGATTCAAATTCAAATATAGGAGGGAAGCCTAACTGCAAGTGATGGCGTAGTGGAACTACGTATAAGGCAGCATGATCAGCGATCATGGAGGAGTAGTTCGACGATTTGAAGTGCAGTTCGATGGTCATCCTTGAGAAGTATAAATAGCGGGGAAGACCCCAGAAAAAGCTCCAGACTCAGATCATGCAAACCAGTCTTACTTTACATATTTTCTTTTCCAGTTTTACATTTCCCGTTCTTTAAATTTCTGCTCTTTACATTCATGCACTTTAAATTCCTGCATTGCACTTTATTCATAGGAGTAGTTTCAAGTAGATTGTTACTGTAAACCTCTACGAGGCTGAGTTCAGATCATTGTAAGTTTTCATTCTAATGAAATATTTCAATTACTCTTCATTTAACTGTTATTTTGTTTAATTTCTCCTAAGTCAAGCCACCAGTAAAAGTCCTCTTCATTGAGGCTGAAAGCACTAAAACACAATCGTCTGATAATTGGTTGGCAATTAACATTTCTGTAAGGACTGATTGATCCTTGCTAGCAAGCTCACATTTACAAAAATACCCTTCGAAAGCCAAAAAGCCAACATAAGTGATATGTAATAAATTAAAAGTATGGAGACAAGAAACATGCCTACAAAATTTGAAATTGTGTATAAACTAACTACTATGGAAATCTAGGAGAGTAGTAAAAAAGTACACAATCATTTCATTAAAACCAATCATTCATAACAGTTTACAAACAAATAGTAATAGATCAGTGCAACATTTGAATGCCTATGTGGCTTATTATCACCCAAACACCATTATTAATCCAGTTAATTATTGGAGTAATGCTATATATATAGGTTTCTCATTAGATTTTTTTTATCAATAGATACAACAATAATAAGACCCATATTAATAAATATATATGGGAGTCATACTTTTGTATCCAGTGACAGAAAAACCTAATAAAGATTTTGTTTCTATATGACAGTATAAAAAAACAAATTATAGCAACAAACCAAATTAAATGGGTGTCAACATTTCCATCCTAGTTCAAGTAACTTGTTCTCAACCCTCATGCCACGCTTTTGCTGCCCAGACCCAGAGGCACTAGTCCACTTTCTTCTAGTATGATCAAGTTTATGATTTTGATGAGGAAGAGGAAGGCTATCACCATGCTCATAGCTAATCACTTTAGCATGATTAGAGGGACTGTCATTTTTCTTGTTAACTGCCAGAGGGCGACGTGCTTCTGATCGAAGACTCTTTGCCCAGTCGAAATTCTTGGCATTGGAACCTCTCATTACTCCTTGCATATTTTCTGATCTAATTGGAGCCAGAGGTTGGCCATGTTCGCGAGCAACAATATCTTTCTTTATCTCTTTAATCTCAATCTTGGTTCCTCCTTCCATTCTAATATTTATGTTCACCTCAGCATAAAGTGTTTTGTTATTCATTCTTTCTTGATTCCTTTCCTTTTGGTGTTGATAGAGCCGGTGCAAGCGTAGAGCAAGATGGTAGATCCCATCCTTAATCTCTGCCTCTAAATCTCTTTCCACTTCCATCTCAAGTTCGCAACGAATCTTCAACTCCTCCTCAGCAGCTGACATGATCACTGTGTAGGCCTTGCAGTTTCAAATAATGAGTTTCACTATGCATGTTTAATTTGTTAAATTACTACAAAGTACAAAGTACTAGAATTATCATAGTAGTTGCTTGTCTGAGTTTGGCTTTTTTATTGGCCTTTTTTTTTTTTTCTGTAAGTAAACCTTTTATGAAGTCTTACACATTCTTAACGAGACTGACTGAAAATGTTTAAAAAAATTTAAAAATTTGGAAAAAGAAAGTCCACCAAAAAAAGCCAAAACAAATTGCTTCTTTTTTTTGTTTTTTGGTGAACTTTTTTTTGATTTTTTTTTTTTTAAACTTTTTAGGTTCTTCTACACTAGATGGACAAAAAAAAAAAAAGAGCAATGTTACATACTACTAATTTATCATTACTAACTCTACCACTATTGAGGTGGTAATTGAAAAAAAAAAAACAAAACAAAACAAAACAAAAACCAAGGCACAAAACACATGTGACAATAGGTGGGACCCACTGCCATATCATTAAAGCCACCACTAATTAGTGGTCTAAAGCATTTTTGAAAAAAAAAAAAAAATTAACACAAATTTGAAAAAAAAAAACAGTGAAAGGAAATGTGATTTTTTTAGCTGGATGTAAAACGCACACTAGAAAAATCCCGAAAGATAAAAGATCATAAGGGAAAGAAACATGTATTACCGTATTGATCGAACAGGTGATGCTGCTAGAGCTTGAGATATGCCTGCAAAGCAAAATTGAACTGGAATAGATAGAAACCAATGAACCTAACCCTAGCGAAGCTGTTCTAGGAGTGTTATGTCTTGATGTTCCATCTTTTCTCAGCCGAGCATCAAGTTTTTAAATCCAAGTGTGTGATTGGAACCCTTTGCTTTGGGACCTGCCATATGTGTTAGCATGAAGAGGACTAAAGTGGGAGTGTTTATGGAAAGAATTGATCGTTAGAGTAGTTATTTTAGTTGGGTTATTCAAATTTAGGCGCCGAATGTCTCTATGTGAAATGAAAAGTTAAATGCCAAATATATGGAAATCAAATAGGGATAAAATAAAACTTCGGTGAATGAAGTAGTGCTTTACGTTGAAGGCAATATGGGTTTGGGTTGCTCTTAAAGCACAATCAAAATAAGGAACATTCCCACATGTGATGATGTGAATGTCCATGGACAATTACCCTTTCCTACAATTTCTTTGTTTTATGTGGTCCCTAGATTGTTGAAAATTTTGAAGGGATAAAACATTATATTTAAATATAAAACAGATGCAAATTCATAACAATTGTAAATGAGAAAACAATATTAAATTATATAAAAAAATAAAAAATAAAACTTATCGAAATTTAATTGTTAACGACATTCTATGAAGTACGGGTACAGGTACGAGTACTGGTATGATACGGGTACGTCGATATGGTAAAGTCTAAAAAAAATGAGATACGAGTATGGCTTAGTACGCTTGTAAAAAAATATTTATTTTTAATTTAGAGTAACGTAAAAATTAATTAAATGGTTTAATTTGTTAGGATCTAACCTACAATTAACATTTAATGCCAAAAGTAAAGGTATAAATCAAAATGAAATATCAATATATTAAATAACTTACAAATCATAGTTTAATTTTAAAATCATGCTAAGCATAAAACTAAAAATAAAAAAAAGTCTAGTGAAATGAGTTTTATCTCTGCTGTAGAAGAAAATATTGTTTCAACTGAGGTACAGTACGGCTTCGATATATACTAGGTATGTCTAGGTATGTCAAAAATTAAAAAGAAAAAATTTGGGTACGTGTTTCGTGTACCCGATACGTATGCAGAAGTACCATACACTGGTAAGTACTTGGTACGGGTACGACATGTTTTTCGAAGTACCCATGCTTCATAGACAACATTCTACACTTCACAAGACAACTGTCACTTCCCCACAAGCGTGCACTTGAAATGTGGAGATGTCATAATTCATTTGATCGTCCCAAACTCAAATAAAAATAGTATAAAATTCTTATGTACTGTATCTATATCTAAACTACTTTGGTTTTGAGTATGATAAAAGAAAAATGATTGGTCCACCGAATTTGAACTCACTTGAATTGCTCGAATTAAGTAAATCGGATGACCAGCTAAATGACCAGTGGCACCCTTGTCAACCATGATTATCACATTTACCAACTGCGACTGTTATCCTTGTCAACCTGTGTATCAATCGGCATCCTCTCGGCTGCCTAGCCAAACAACCTCCCAGATGGCTAGTCAGACGACCGATATGCACAAATTTAGACAATTCAGGTGAGCCCAAATTCAATGGATATAGCATTAAAATAGAATTTGTTAATCTCATTAATTAATTCCCAAACGGGTAAACATAGAAACTCTTTAACCTCAATAGTAAAATATAGGGTACTTGGTTCAAAAGTGCAAATTTCAATTTTGTTTGTTTAAAAGTCCAGGCTCTGAAACACTTTGTCCAAAAGGACAAGCTCAATCAAAATGACCAAAATACCCTTTCTTGTATATATCATATATACCTCCAACCCTAACCAATCACACTCATTTCTCTATCTCTTTATCTCTCTCTCTTCTCTTCGCAGCAACGCAGTTATCGTCGCCTCATCCTCCAAGTCACCACTACTGCCGCGATGCTAGAGTTGTTGAACCTCCATACTTCGGCTTCAATTTCTTCCGCCACAACAGATTTGAACAAATGTGAACAGAAGTTACAGACGTTGCCAGCGTCGATTCACTCTCTTTCACACCTCACGTTGTCTTCATCCGTCGTCCATCGCCGCCAACACACCGCATAATCTCTTTCCTCAGATCTCTCTCTCTGTCTCTTATACACACTTGGATATACAGATTTCAAATCTGTTTGATGATAAACATATCTTATATCTATATTGATGATACACACTCAGATCTCATGTATGTGTGTAAGTATACATGTATGTGTATGTGTGTCTCTGTCTGTCTCCAAATTTTTTATTTTTATTTTTATTTTTATTTTTTTTAATAGTTGATCTGTTGTGTATGTTTATGTGTAATTGTAGTTATTTTGGTTGTTGATGTTGATTTTGATGATGTTGTTGTTGTTGTTGTTGTTGATGATGTTGATTTTCTTGTTCTTGTGTTGTGTTGAACAGATGGGATACAGAGATACTTGAATAGATAGAAAAATAATAATTTTTTAACAGATATGTTTGGTTTGGCTTGATATTGCAACAAATAACTCTTTCATCTCTCTAGTAATTGCAACAGGTAGATACAAAATTTCAACAAATAAAACAGATTTTGAAATCAAATAGAGTTGGTCTGAAAGATAGGAACAAAATTTGAACTGAAAAAATAAAACAAATTGAACAGATTAGGGAAAATTTGAATAGATAGGCAAAAAATTAGATAGATAAAATTTTATTTGAACAAATATTTAAACAGATAAGAGAAATTTGAACTGAAAAGATTAAAAAATTAAACAGATAGGGTAAAACTTTAAACAGATAAGAAAAAATGAACAGATAGAAAAAAATTTAAATATTTTTGAATAAATAAAAAAAAAATTGAACAGATAGTTAACGAAAGTTAACAAATAAACTAAGGAATAAAATTGGAAACAAAATGTCTTTCAAAACAATAAAAAAACATTTCTCACTAAACTATTTCACAAAAGATAGATCTATCAGTAATAAAAAATATTCACTGAATCTAATGCCGTAAACACCCTTCAAATTGAATTTATCACTAATTTTCTCTAAAATATAATAAAGCATTTAAAAGGTAACAAAATATTATTTACAATTTAAAACTAAAATAATCATGATATACAACAACGTTACGGCGGGCTCAGAACTTCCTGTTCTATTTGTTAAGCCTCATTGGCGAATTTGTTTTTTTAATAATTTTTTTATTTTTTGACTAAAATATAATGTAAAAAAAATTAATATATTTAAAATATCTTTTTGATTATTTACAAAAAAATGTGCAAAAAATAGAGAGAAATTTTTTTTTTTAACTTTTTAATATAAGTTGCTGTCTTTTTAATTTTTTTTAATGACTTTATGATTTTTTGGCTAAAAAAATCACTTGTCAAACGAAAACTCAGTCAGGGTAATAGCTATATCGGAACTGATTAATTCCACTTTAAGTAAAAAAAAAAAAAAAAAAAAAAAAACAATTGAAAAAAAAAAAAAACAATTTTCCAAAAAAAGAAATTAGGGGGATTAGGGGGAAAAAAATTAGGGAGATTTTTCATTTTCCTAGCTATATATAGCCCTTAAATTACAATTTTTAGCCTAAGTAATCTGCAGAGGTTTTTTTCTGGAAGATTTAAAAAAAATAAAAAAAATTGAGCAAAGTAAATGTTAAGAAGAAAAAAAATAATAACATGGTGGGATTTATCCTAGAATTTACAAAAATGCATCTCTTTTCTCTTTTCCCTCTCTCTCCCAAGCTACCAGCCACTTGCCCCCCTCTAGCCATCACCAGCCCCTTCCCCACCACTGAACCTCTCCCCGCCACCCCAATCCCTCACCAACTCCTGCACCATTATGCCAATACCAAACCTCCCCTGCCACCATTGTGACACTCCAATCCCTCCTGAAACCCTAGATATCCACTAAATCAAAACCTAGAGCTCCACTAATCAAAACCTAGAGCCATCAAATCACACTCCCAGGCAACTCAAAATTCGCTGGTGCTTCAAATATCAAAAGTGCGATCTCTCTCTGAAATGATGCTACAATCTTTATGCACAAACTATAGATTAGCATAATGATGCAAATATGAAATGATGCTTCAATCTTTATGCGCAAACTATACATTTCTTGTGTCATTCTTGAAAAGATTACATTCTTCCCAACCATAATAGCAGGCAGATGTTTTTACAAAGCTCAATCCAGACATAAATCAAATCATTGACAACATGCAACATATCTATCCAACCAAAAGTGTCTCTCATATATAGTTCAAGTTCATCCCAAGATTTACTGATGGACTACCATCATGCACACCCATACTGTTATTAATTTGAGCAGAAGTTACATAAAAGTAGACACTGCCACACCCACTAGCATAATATAAAAAAGCTCCCCCCCGCCCCAAAAAAAAAAAAAGATCCAAAACAAGGCTGTGAAGTTCTCAATACTTTGGAGGTGGCTTTTGGGTTGGCAGTAATCCAAAGCGTCTCTTCAGAAGGACTCTCTGCCTGGAATATTTGTCATCAGGAGAGAAGCGAGCTACAGTTGACCAAAAAAACAAAGGATTAATTATAGGAAAAACTGTATAGGCTTGCATTATATTCTTTGATGGTGTACTGCTCCAATATATCACCAAGTCGCATCGAAATACACATACATACAGACACATATATGAGCAGAGAAAACAAGGGGAGAGGAGAGAGAAGAGGGAAGGGGGTGGTTATTGGGGCGAACAAGCACCATATCCATCATATAGGGCTTGATGCAAAGCCCTGATTTTGATGACTCTTGCCTTTTTACTAGAAAAATAATCTACTTGTACATAGTCAAGTTTACCATAGGCTTGCAACCCCAAAACAACCTAGTGCCACATTCTGACAGAGAGATGCCAATTCCAAAGAAATGAAATAGAAAGCCGCCCAGCCAAAATTTCACAAAGATCTCCTTCAATTAAAACTACAATTATGGTTTTCAAACAAAATAAAAGATTTAAGCATACAAACGAGATTTCCAAGAAAAAAAAATCACTCACTCTTTGATTGCGAACAGGAAAAGGGAATAGATATCAAATTCATCTCCATTAATCAGTGTTTTTTTTTCCTTTTACTTTCAATGGAGAAAACACATTGGTTTAGAAAACTTTAAGAAAGCCTGTGCTTTTCAGGCTCGACTTTGGACTGTTTTACTTTCAATGGAGAAACCAAACTACAAAACTTTCAAACCAGTTGAGCTGGATGCAGCTGCTAGTCAGTTATTTCAATTCCCCAAAACATCACCTACGCATCTAGTTTAATTCAGTCATCATGCATGGGTAAAACACAAAAACAAAACAATGCATGATTTATTGTGAATACTTTATCCAAAATTCTATTCATAGGAATGATTCAGAAACTCATCTTCCTCTTTGAAATGCTCACACAAATTCAATTTCAGAGCACATCAGAAGCAGAATACTAAACTCGCAAACAATAGAATGAAGAAAGTCAGAAACTCATCTTCTTCTTTGAATGCTCACACAAATTCAATTTCAGAACATACCAGAAGCAGACTTCTAAACTCACAAACAATAGAGAAAAGTACCAGGATGAGCAGATTCTGTAGCCAATCCAAGTGGTGATTCTTTCTACATACAGAAAAGCAAATCCAATGTCAATACTAAACATAACACAAAGATGAAAACAACCAAAATATAAAAAATGCAGGGCAAATGTGTGTAAGATTAATTTAAAAAGAAAGAAACATAGGATAAAAGTTGGCATTGACATACACCACAAAGAATAACTCTTTTATCATTGAAATACACCGTAAAAAAATAACTAATGTTGTGTTTGGTTGGGGGATTTGAGAATGGATTTGGAAAGGAAAATGAAAAAAATAGGTGAAATGTGAACATACCTACATTTCACCTAGTTTCACACACCTTTTCCTTTTCCTTTTCCTTTTCCTTTTCCTTTTCCCTTTCCAAATCCCTCCCCAAGTCCCCCAACCAAACACAATGTAACAATACCTTCCAAATATTCTGAGAACATGCAAATGCTATGAAAAAAGTGCTTTAAAAAAAAGATTGACGGAAATTATTAAAATTTCCACAAGAAAGTCAGGATAACAAACATAAACACAACAGCAGCAAAACCAAGCTTTTGTGATGCCAATAAACCTGGCACTCCATTTTCAAGATCAGATTAAATCTACAAGTTGAACAAATCAATATTAAGAAATAAAATAAACCCACAGAAAATTGTGTTCCAGCCCCAGCAGTGAATTGTGTTCTAACAAGCATGAAGTTATTTGATTACCCACTCCAAATATCAAAATCTAGACACTAAGGCTGTGTTTGGTTCATAGATTTTGATAGGAATTTAGAAAGTGAAAGGGAACGTGTGAAAGGTGCATGAAATGTATTTATATTTCATTCACAATTCACCCACCTTTTCCCTTTTTCTTTCTAAATCTCTACTCAAATCCATGAACCAAACATGGCATAAGGGTCCGTTTGGATAATCATGAATTTCATATCAAGGGATTTGAGGTTAAATAGATAGAAAAACAATGGATAAGATAAGTTGAAACAAAATATATATACATTTTAGTAGGATCTATATAGTTAGAAAAAAAATTCATAGCATGATTTCAAATAACTATTTTATATTTTTATTTCAAATCCATCAAGATTAAGCTATTAAAGTCAGCCTAGAAATTCATAAATAAACTATTATATCTTAATTAGAGTAATTGTCATTGAATGATGGAGGTCAAATCACTTGATTTGAAATCCACATCTATACAAACCGACCTTAAGTTTCAGGCCCCATCACTGATGCAAATGCAAACCCTATCATCACATGCTAGCTTATATACATTATGCAGACCTTTATCAAAAGAAAAATAAGAAAAAATTAAAAAGCTTAGGTCGGTTTGGTAAAGTTTATATTATAATGTTCTGTTTATATTTACAGGATTTTTTAAAACTATGAACAAAAACTGTTTGATTTCTATTTTCGTTTTCAAAAAGTTACAAACAATTTATAAAATTTACTACCAAAATAAAAGTTGGTTTCCCTTGTTTATTTTTTATTTTTTCATTTCTTCCTCTTTCTCCCACCTTTTACGACCACCATCCATTGTTCATCATCACTACTGACCACCATCGCCAATGACCTCCGTTGCCAACCAACTCTAGCCACCACCTCCCTCAACTGCCAACTACCTGCCACCATTGTCAACCAGCTCCCACCAATGGTAACTCACCTTCAGCCACTATCTGTTGTTGAAAACCACCTTCAGTCGTTGAATGGGGCACCATCTACAACCATTGGCAACCACTTTTGGCCACCACCAACCACCTCCCACAGTGGCAACCACCTTTGACCACTACCTCCCACGACCGCCAACCACCATCGACAACCACCTCCCAGCCACCCCTTTCATTTGTTTACAAAATAAAATTTTAAAATACTTTTGTACCAAACATGTTTTTTATTTTTGCTTTTTACCCAAAATAAACATAAACATGTTTGATGTATTCTGTAAACTACAAACAATAAACTGTAAACATTACCAAATGCCATCTTAAAGCACCTGAGTTGCTATGCACAATTTTTTTACAATGTTTAAACTTCTATTAGAGGCATCTACCATTAACAGAAAATAGCAATAAATCATCTTTAAACAAGTTGTGAAAAAAAGCTGCAAATGTGGTTTTAATCATGTTTGTTAGAATCTTAGGAATCGCGACTCGATGAATACAATTCGACATGAGTTTCAACCAAAACAATTCGAATTGTGTTGTTAAATCTTAAAATTAGTGAATCGTTTGATTCGATTGCAATTTAGTACATTTCATTGTGATTCACAAGGATTTAGTTTTGTTTGCATTATGTATGAAACTGCATCGTTTTCGTAATCGTAAAATAAAAAAGAAATTAATTAATTATATATATTGATATACATAGTTTTACATGTGTATATATACATATAATTTAATTTTATTCGATATTTATTCCTTTTTTTAATACTATGTGCCTATTTTTATATGTACATAGATATACAAAATTATATATTATGCTAAATAAAATATATCTTACAATTCACAATACAATTAGTGACTTGACAATATGTTTCTAGCCCAGTATATAATTGTACCAGGATAGGACCATAGTAATTAAAGGTGCTCCTAGGCCCCAAACAAGCACCAGAAGCGCCTTGCTCTATGCCAAGCCAAGCCCCTGCAATCAAGCCCACACAAACCCCTAGGCTTAGCCTTTTAGTAGGCTCCAGACTTAAGAAAAGCGTGCTTTTTTTTCAATAATTTATTTATTTATTTATTTATTTTTATTTTTTTCATTTACAATGGTCCCGCAACTCAGGTACAAATGTCAACTAAGACAACCACAATGGCAGATGCATCAAGCAGCTCAGGTACAAATGAATATATTACAAAAGCTACTCTTATGGACATGCCATAAAAAACTTCAAAGGCCTTTTCTCAACACTTAGGATTACTAGCACCAATTAGGCTCAGATAGTAGCAGCACCATTAGGCATGAAATAACTCTTTTATAAGTGTTAGTGCGTCACCCTTAAACTTGAGGGTCACAAATGTTCACTGACATCCTGAACACATCAACAGAGAAGAAATCTGATGCGAAATCTCAAATCACATAACACCAACATTTAATTAGAACTATAATAGGGATAAAATAAAATGAAAAATAATAGAAATATCAAGTTCCATGAATTTAAAAAACCATGTAGTCTGAGTTTACATATTTTTTTAGTAACTGTTTCGCATTTTAACAATCTTGGTTTCGAGATACATATAACTCTCAAAAGATCAATCAGCATAATGATGGGCCCAACTCTATTAGATTCTTTAATGTTTGAAACATGGTTAAATCAACAACCAACAAGGAGCAGATTAAAGAACTAGCGTATCATCAAAATCAACATGTAACAATATTGTATTGATTTGTTTGGAACTCCAATACTGATATGGTAAATTATATATATAACATCATCTAACAGGAAAAAAAAACTACAAGAAGAATGACCCAAGATTGCATACCTTAGTGGTGTAAACTTTGTCACCGTTGTCATTTATGTAGAATTGAAGATACATTGTGTCCAACTGTTCAGCTGTTTATACCATAGAACATACATAAAGTAAAAATTCAACAGTAACATGATAAATGATCACACCAATACAAAAGAATCCAAACCAATGGTTAAAGAATAAAGAGCCACAAAATGAGGATTTGCCAAAGACCATTGATGCAGAGACTAAGTAAAAAGAAAATGTGGGGAAATTTACAAGAACAACAAGGTGTCAATATTGAATAACTGATAATTGGGTAACTAAACAACACCAATTAAAACAAAAACAAAAAAACAAATATTTATCCCTTTAATTTTCTCAAAAGCCAAACAGAGGATAACAAAAAGGAACACTGAAAAATGAGAATGGATTGTGAAGAACCCTTAAAAGCTTACCGGAGAAATCGCAAGAAGCTAACGAATTGTTCGTCGAGTCTTTGTGCTTCTGAAACCCTAAAACCCACCAACACAAAACCCTAGAATTGGTAAACACGCACCCCCGTCCACCTGTGCAAGTGTGTCTTCTAAAGACATAAAAAATGTAAGTGGTGTTTGGCAAGAAGGTTTGGGTGGGTTAGGGACTAAAATAGTTACAAAAAAATAAAATATGTTATTTTAGTTATAAAAAATAAAATATTAAATTTAATCCATAATCATTATAATTCTCTTTTACAAAAAAAATCAAAAAAATTAAAAAGTCAAAAAATCTTTCCCAAATCAGGCTAAAATAATCAAAAAAATCTAAAAAGTCTATCCACCTCCCAAACGGAGGCCAAGTATGTCTGTGCTGATGGGGAGATGTAAATAAAAGACGCGTTGATTAGTTTTTGAAAAATGCTTGACACCTCATTTTTTGAAGAGCACCTTTAATTTTTTTTTGTATCTCTATTATTGATGTATATATGAGATTCATTCATGTATGTGTAAGATTTACACTGTCAATGATAAAGATATAAAAGGAATTGTGGGAATCTTCAAAAAAATGAAAGTCTCAATCATTATTGTTTTGTTTTTTTACTCTTATTTGCCTGTAGTTCTTCCTAATAAAACAATGTTTGCATCATAATTATAAAAAAAATTATCATAATTAAATTAATTATAATTTTATATGTCATAATTAAAATAATATTATAATTAAAAAAAATTATCATAATTAAAAAAATATAATATAATTAAAAGTGTACATGACACACTCAATTTAAGGGTGTATATTATAATTTGCCAAATTTAAAGAGGACTAGCAAAGTATTCACGGTGTTGTCCAATTGATTGCTTATTAAAAATAAAAATAAAAAAAGAAGAAGAAATTATCCAAAAAAAAACTTAGGTTGTGTTTGGTTCTCTTTTTAAATTGTGAATCTAATAAAAAAAATTCAAATTTTTTTCAAAATTCATAACCAAGCACACAACTCAAAACTCAATTCAAAATTTATTTTTAAAAATTCATAACCAAACACACAACTCAAAACTCAATTTAAAACTTATAATCAAACTCTTTTCAAAACTCTATCTTAAAATAAATTTTTAATTTTTAATTTTATCAATTTAAATTTTAAATTTTTATTTGTTTTCAATTTAAATTATCCATCTATTTTCGTTAAATAAAACTGATGAAAAAAATGGTATTTTAATTTTTAAAATTAACAACAAATAATATTTTTAAACATTTATGTATATTCACATTAAGTTTGATGGCTAAAATACTATTTTTATATTGGTTTATTTAACAAAAATATGTGACTAATTTAAATTGAAAAAAAAAATTTATAGTGTAAATTAACAAAATTAAAAATTCAGAATTTATTTTATTGCAAA
This sequence comes from Camellia lanceoleosa, assembly GCA_025200525.1. Lineage (NCBI taxonomy): Eukaryota > Viridiplantae > Streptophyta > Magnoliopsida > Ericales > Theaceae > Camellia > Camellia lanceoleosa. The sequence continues at coordinate 71,694,733 of CM045770.1, read as the reverse complement.
ACTCAAATCTTTTATAATTTCTCCACAAATAAAATAAAAAATTTGAAAAGAAACGGATAAATTTGTGTAAGGAGACAAATTTGTGGAATAGTGTAACAAGTGAAAAATAAAAAAATAAAAACAAAATTAGATATAAATTTTGAGATTATAAACTTTTAAAAGCTAATCATCTGGACCTCCAAAGAGCCAATGCGATTTCAGGTCCGATTATTTCAAAAACGTGAATATGTCATTTTAAAATTAGTTTATTAACAAATCAACTAACTAATTATATTTACAATAACAATAATTTACAAATTTCATATCTTTGTAAATATTACAATTGGTCATTGCTTAACTCTTTTAGCTGCACTAATAATTTTTTATTTTTTAACAATACCCTGAAAAACTTGAAATCGTAATTACAAAGCTACTCCTTTGTCCACAAATAATCTTATTAAGCTTATTACAAAATTTCAATGCCCCTTTTCATCATGTATAAATTGAATCAATTAATAAGATGAGGTTTGTTTTTAAGCCAATTTAAATTTGTATATTATTAAAGAACTAAGCAAATAATTTACAATGATTAGGAGAACGACATCAAATTAAATAAAAATAAACACAACAATGCACATAACCCTTTTGACATTAGCATTAATGGACAAAGTAGACTCTTTTGACAATAGCATTATCCACAAATAGATTTATTGGAGGTCATATAATTAAACAACCATAACAACCCCTCCTCATATGTGTAGGCATCCCTGAACGCCCCGGAAGAGATATGAAGTCCCCCGTTTCGTTCGTTGTGGGCTTACTACAGTTCAAGGACCTTAATTGTCATGGTTCTTAATCTGAACTAAAGAGTCTAAATCAGGCAAATCGTTTTGAGAAAACAGATCTTTGAAAGAAGTGTTAAATATGGACTGCTTTGCCAGATACAGAGTCGCCACCTAAATATTTTATTTCTGGGAAATTTAAGAAATCCTGACTCGTTGCCTAAGGCCACGTGTTCGTCATCACCAAAGTTGCCTCGGCTCGGGAACTTGGGTACAATTGGGGAAGGTCACTTCGTGAGCACCCCCGCTCGCCCGATCAAAGATCGGCCTCTGCTAACCATGATATCTAGTTTTGAAAACATTGTGCGTTCTTATTCCGGTCATTAGCCTAGATTTACTATGTGATGCGCATAGCATACAAGTATAGACCGGGTCGCCTGAATTGGAATAAAACATTTCATGTTTGTTTTTGAAAGATGGTTTGCTACCCGCAGGTAGGCTTAAAATGCAGATTTTGCCACCCTCGGGTGGGCTTAGAAAAGATGGTTTTGCCACTATCTAGTGGGCTTAAAACTCACAGTCGATGATTTGTTCCAATCTAGATAACCCAACCTTTACCCACAGGCATTCAGGCAGTTATACCACATAAGCACATAGCCTCATGGTAAGCATGCTATCATGGCAGTTACTCACACACATGCAAAGATGCTAAAGCATAAAAACTCACCGAGTACTCCAAGCTAAAACAGAAGCTAATTAGAAATCCATGCATGATCCTAATTATACAGAAATGCCTAATGCAATACATGCAAAAATGCAATTATAGCAGGCTCGGCTATTCTAAACATAGCATATGAGATGTAACAACTATCAAGTATTCAACTCGGAATTAAAATACAAATGCAGTTAGTATGATGCGTCGAGCCCGGTGCATGCAAAACAGATAAATGAATGCAAACATGCTATCATACTGTATGCTAATTGAAACATGCCCTAATCTAACCATCATAAGCTGGTAAATAAAAGAGAAGAAAGACGTGGGGTTGGAAGACATACATCACACTCACGCATACTTATTACAACATTGCCCTCGCACAGAGGGTCCGAAAGAATAATATACAGTCCCAACTAAATAATTACAGTCCAAATAAATACAAAGTCCTAATTAATTAAAAAATTAATCTAGGAAAGCAATAAATTGGCATGCAAGCCAGGGACTGCCTCAACTCTGCTCCGGATGATGAATGATGCATGTTCGGGTTGCTTTTGCGCGGAAATCTACTGTGATGCCCCAATTAGCCTCTGTTTGCAATTAAGCTCGGAATGTCGCGCGAAGCTCCAAAAGGGATTGCCGGCTTCTAATTTGCTGTAACAGAGAGCAAGAAAGGGACATAGCAATGTATTTTCACATATGTATGCATGTCTCGATCCTCGTGCCACCAATCACGCATCTCAATGCATGATGGCCGAGGAGTCGAATTGCACAACTCAATATAGAATGAATGTACATAAAAACACAACAAGACCAAGACTCCATCATGGATAATCCGGAGTGTCGATGACTGGGAATTGAGATACGTCCCGTCACTCGGGGTACGAAACGTCCCTCGTTTCCCATGCTCGGGCTGACTCCTATACCAAGCACAATGCAATATGCATGACATGCATGAATGCAACTAAGATACAACCTAACATGCACAATGCTATGAAATGGCATACACGATGCACAATGTGACATGACATACACGATACTCTAACATACAACCTAACATACGCAATGCTATGAAATGAAATGGCATACACAATGCACGATGGACTTACACCAACATAAGTGGACCTCAGCCACACTCACATTAGTAGCCATTAGATGAAAATGAGGCACTCGAGATGCGTGCACACGTGCACGCAAATCGAGGACTGATCCTAAGGTACGAATGTCACTCTACCAAAGCACGGTAAGGCATGGAACATGATATGCAAACAATCAAATTTCAGCACTAAAACATGATGCTAAACAGCCCCGAAGCATGGCAATATGGCACCCGATGCATGAGATGAAACCCGAAACTCAAAACTAGGCACATGGAATGACTTATAGCTATACAAAGCATGCATTATTTGAACATGAAGCATGAAGACAAAGTCAAGGCAGTCCTAAAACATGAACTTTTCCAGTTTAAAATGTGGCCAAAAAGTGCTAGCAAGATGGCTTAAATTAGCATGCAATTTTGGCGGGCAAACATAATTTACATGGCAAGTATATGAAGCAAATAAGAACTCATCAAACCATAAAAAATCAGTGAATAAAACATGCTAAAATATGCCTAAATAACCATGGAAATGCTGCCAACACATGCACAAATGAGGGGCTCCTTTAGAGGGCATACAAAGGGATTCTTAAGCACATACAAGATAGACATGTGGCAGCCCCAAATCAACTTTGAAAATTAAATATGATAGTCTCAAAACTCACCAAATTCGCCCCAAAATCAGTCCACAAGGTATGCAAGAGAGGGCCTCTTTGGAAGGCTAAAATAGCCACCAAATAAGTCAAGGTGAGAGGGGGTCACCCCCCTCTAATTTGGAGGTTCAAAACAGCATCAAAGCCACTGAAAATCCATTGAATTCCAGTGGATAGAAGGTCAAATAAGGCATGCAACAAGGGCTAGGGTGTAAGGCTCAAAATGAGAGGGAACCAAGCATATAAGGAGGTATGTGACCTCAAATAAGAAAATGATCTTAATGAAACATGAAAATGATGTCAAAAAAAGCCTTTTCTCAGTTTATAACAAGTCTCAAAAGTGATCACAAATTTGGCTTATCTATCATACAAAAGTGGCCCTAAAAGGGGGAAAAGAGATAAGAGACAGCATCTGGCCCCAAATGGCAAGGAGCCCTTCAACAAAGTTGAAGAGGGGCTCAAAAAAAATCATTTTACAGTTTACATCAAGCCACGAAAATAAACACAAGTGAGGCTAAACTATCATGCAAGAAAAAGGCCAAAAGAGGGACAAAGAGGCAAGTGGTAGCTTCTGGCCTCAAACAGAGGAGGACCCTTCAACAATGTTGAAGAGGGGCTCAAAACATGATATTTTACAGTTTATGACCAAGTCCAAAACAACTCACAAATAAACCTAAAATACTATGCAAAAATAGGCCTAAAAGAGAGTTAAAGAGGCAAGTGATAGTAGGAGACCTCAAACAGCAAGAAGTCCTTGATCAAACATGAAAAGGAGCTCAAAATATGCCTATTTACAGTTTTGGTCAGAGCCTAAAAATGCAAGAAACAAAGGCTAAGAAAGCATGCAAAAATAAGCTTAAAAGAGGGAAAATGGGACTCACCCTTGTAGAACCAAGCTTCAACAACTTTTGGACCAGGTTTGGGAGCTCTTGACCTCTGGAAGATAGCCTCAAGTTGCTGGAATGGATGTTGGAGGTGTGGTGCTATGAGTTGTAGTGTAAAATGGTGTAGGACTTGAGGGGTTTTGATGCTTGGAGTAGAGGGAGAAGGAGAGTTAATGCAAGAGGCTTAGAACAAATTTTTGTAACCTCTCAAACACAGCTGGGGGTGCTGGTTATATAGGCAAAGGTGTGGAGAAAAGGAGAGGAAAATGAAATTCAAATTTCCCCCTCAAAAGTTCCCCCCTCGGATACAGAATCTAGGGGGAAAATGAGGGTGCAGCTGTAAGGAACCAGCTGTGGGGAACATGGCCGGCCAGTTTCTGGGAGCTCAGGTGGCCGGCCGGCCACCTCCCCTGGCCGGCCGGCTAGGGTCAAAAAGGTCAACCAGAGAAAGCTGGCCGGCCACCCATATTGGTGGCCTCCCATGTGTGCACAACACAGCTATGTGGTTAGAACCCTAAAAATGTGAACCAGGAGAGAGAAAACCCAACTTTTCAGAGGGGTTCAAAAGGGTCAGGAACAATTTCTGGCCGGCCATGACATATTGGTGGCCTCCCAGGTGTGTACAACACAAATATGTGGTTGATGGCCCAAAAAAGTGGCCCGGGAGTGGTCAACATCAACTTTCTAGCAAGAAAAACGGGCGACCGGGAGCGATGAAGGAATAAAGCTGGCTTTCAGAACAATTGCTGGCCTCCCACCCTTCTACGACCTTCATAACAATGAAAATAAGGTCCCCGCCAAAAATGAACTCAAACCGATGCAAATTGAAGGTTCGGGGGCTGAAACATGCAGTCCGGGGGCCCGAAAACTGACTGTTAGGCACTGGAGTGGTGTTCAACCACGAAGTTGATCTCTCGGACCACAATGTCCCTCAAAAGGGAGTAAATAAGATGCATGCCAAAAATCGGAGCAAACGGAGGTGTTTAAGCGGTCCCGAACCGAGGCGCACGGCCGACGGCTCTAAAAACCGGGAACCGGGCTCCGAAATGGGAAAAATGGCCTACGACCACGAAACATAGCCTACGGCCATTGAGAGATGATCTACGAGACATATCCCTTCCTTCAGGAAGAGAAAACAGGGCCTGGTTCACAAACCGAGGCAAAGGATAGAAGAGTCCGGAAGTTCAGAGGCAAGGCTCGCAGCCGAGACTCCGCGACCTCAGAATGAGCACGATATGCAACATCACCGATCGCTCAGTTGGTGACGTCTGAGTCTTAAGGTCGGTCAAAAATGGGGTGTCTACAGTTGCCCCTCTTTGACAGAACTCGAAAGTCATGAGTGACGGGAGTGAATGTCAAAGCCTAGAGACGACTCATTTTTGACAAGGCCGAAGACTTAGACAAACATACAAGATAAACCAAGAAACGTACCCGCAGGCGGGGGGGGGGCAAAATGCAAAGCGATATGCACAAAGCCGGATGTAACTCAATGATCATGTAAATGCAGCAAGCTGTAATGAATCAAGTATTCACAGATATATGCAACAGTTTTAAGCAAGAATGCAAAGCAACAACTACATTTCATGCAGTTAAGAATACGGAGAATTTATTCAATTCTCGCCACGTCTCACACGGAGAAGATACAATACCTAAGTGATTCGTCTGGCCGCACTAGCCTCAAATGAACTGTACATACAATATCGTGCTTGTAAAAGAAAGAAACTCAACAAGCACAACATGTTTAGCAACATATGTTCAATGTGATATCGGAATGCCGACAACTGTGATGTCGATGGGTGAGTGCATCGCGATGCGAGAAGAAACGCGCGCAATAACGCAAGTGAAGCATGGAGGCATGGTAATACCAAGGAAACGTGCATAACAATGCAAGTATATGCATGAGAATGCAAGTGATGTGCATAACAATGCAGAACAAGTGTAAACTAGGATGCATGTTTGTCACAAAACAACGAGCGGAGAAATGCGCGTTTCGGCGAGGGCGACTCGATCGCGACCTCTGGTTCACCCCCCGGAAGGGTCACAACATATTCAAAAGGATACACCTTGCCTTTGATGAGTAATGATGAGACACGCATCGAAAGTTGAAGTTGAAGTTCCAGCGGAGTGATTTCGCGACGGAAAGTGCACTTCTCTTGTACTTTTTCAGGTCTCGGGGACTCCAATCATCACCAAAATTTGCAGAGAGCTTGGAGGCCATCTTGGGAACACCACCAACCACTTTTATTCCTAGGGGGAGGCCACCGGCCAATTTTGAGGGAGAGAGGTGGCCGGCCGGCCACCTAGCCTAGATTCGGGACAGTTTGCTCTTTTCACCCTTTTTTCTTCAAATATACTCATCCAAACACTTTGTGCTCATAACTCCAGCTCCGAAAACTTCTTCTCTACCTTCCCAAACCATTTTCTCTCTCAGATCTGCGCTTTATACGCGTTTTCCAACGCCCCACGCAAGTTGTTTTCGCGAAATCTTTCAGTTTTCGTTACTTTGGACCGATTAAATTTTGATTTCGGGGCTTCTTTTCTCATTTTCACCAATTGAGGTAAGTTTGTCTCAACATTTGGAAGATTTTCTCGGGAGTTAAATTTTGTTGACTTTTTCATTTCCCGAGAATTGACTTTTGTTGACTTTTTCCAATTTTGGCTCATTTTGCTCGTCTTTGCTCCTTTTTGCAGATTTCTTGAAATGGCCGGTCATCTTCCTCACGGTGGAGGTCCTCCAGGTGCCGGGGGGGATCCCGATATTATGGCCTTGCCTCCGAGGGTTCGACTGTTCATTCCGGAGAGGTACGCCCCTCAGTTGCATGTCCTTCCGCAGGTTGTTTTCTATCATTTTACTGATTTTGATGATCGGGCGCCCGGGGATCTACTTCTGCGAGAGCTGGAATCTCACCTCTCCTATCAGGCACGAGAGGTATTTTACTTCGCCTTTACATTTTCTACAATGTATTCGGCATTTTCAGTGCATTTCGTACTTTCGCTGTGTTCATCGGCATTTTCAGCTTGTTTGGAATGCTTAGTCTATGACACCATATTCTATTTGCATCTTGAACGCGTAGTTCAATCACTCTGAATTTCTGAATACGCAACTCATAAATTAATTGTGAACACACAGCACACACTGATTGAGAGTAGAACACGCAGCCCAAACTCTAATTTTCTAAACACACAGCCCATTGTTGATGTGAACACATAGCGCAAACTGATTGAGAGTAGAACACGCAGCCCCAAACTCTAATTTTCTGAACACACAGCCCATTGTTGAGGTGAACACGCTGCACACACTGATTGAGAGTAGAACAGGCAGCCCCAAACTCTAATTTTCTGAACACATAGCCCATTTGTTGAGGTGAACACGCAGCACACACTGATTGAGTGTAGAATACTCAGTCCAAACTCTAATTTTCTGAACACACAGCCCATTGTTGACGTGAACACGCAGCACACACTGATTGAGAGTAGAACACGCAGCCCAAACTCTAATTTTTTGAACACACAGCCCATTGTTGAGGTGAACACGCAGCACACACTAATTGAGAGTAGAACATGCAGCCCAAACTCTTGATTTCGAACACACAGCCCGAGTTTTGAATTTTCTGAACACGCAGCCTAAACTCTAATTTTCTGAACACACTGCCCATTATTGAGGTGAACACGTAGCACACACTGATTGAGAGTAAAACACACAGCCTAAACTCTAATTTTCTGAACACACTGCCCATTGTTGAGGTGAACACGCAGCACACACTGATTGAGAGTAAAACACGCAACCCAAACCCTAATTTTCTGAACACACAGCCCATTGTTGAGGTGAACACGCAGCACACACTGATTGAGAGTAGAACACGCAACCCAAACTCTAATTTTCTGAACACACAACCCATTGTTGAGGTGAACACGCGGCACACACTGATTGAGAGTAGAACACGCAGCCCAAACTCTAACTTTCTGAACACACAGCCCGGATTTTGTATCTGATTTAATTTTGCACATAGCTCATATATTTTATTTGCACGCAACTTGCTCGTTTCATTTGCCCACAGCTTTTATTTGCACACAGCTTATTCGTTTCATTTGTACACAGCTTATTCATTTCTTTTTGAAGTTCTGAAATCTATATTCATTCTAAATGCAGGTGACTTCCCGTGCTGTGCGGGGATATGGCTCTGTCACGGCAAGAAAGTGGTATGCCAAGCTCCCGGAGGCTGTCCGAGATTTGGTTGATGTGGCGAGGTTCAGGACCTTCTGTACTAGGATCTCTCGCTGCCCCGCTAGCAGGACACTGATGGGCGCTTTGGTAGAGAGATGGTGGGACACCACCAACTCCTTTCATTTCTCTGCCACTGGGGACATGACCATGACCCCGTTTGACTTTGCCGTACTGACGGGCCTCGATGTGAGAGATTGGGCCATCCCCTATGATGAGGACATGGGCGAGTGGGAGGCCGCTTGGACATATTTATTGGGAGCTCGCCCGCCAGGGGATAGATCTTCAGCTAGAGTCCGATACACTTGGTTCTCTTCTCCCTTTAGGAGGGTAGAGATGGAGCCTGAGACTCCCGAGGAGGTGGCACAGTATACTCACGGATTCCTAATGTTCCTCTTTGGCACCACTCTGTTTGCCGATAGGGGGAACACTATTGGGCTCTATCTGCTGAGCGCTCTAGTGGACCTTTCACAGGTTAGCCGGTATGATTTGGGCGGTGCCAGCCTGGCCACTCTCTACTGTTATATGAGCGCGACTTTCCGCGAACGGGGGAACATACTCGACGGCTATTGGAGAGCCTGGGAGGTACTTTCTGCCCTTTACATTTCTGCTTCTCATTATTTGTACATTGCACACACGGCGCACTTTACATTCTGTACTTTGCACCTTGCTCTCAGCATGTTGTATTTACATTCTGCATTCAGCATCCTGTATTCTGATGGCTACTGCTCTGTTTCTCATAGTTGTGGGCCTACGCATACTTCCCGGTGCTAGCCCTAAAGCTTATAGTGGAGGTGCCCCTCACGATCCCGTACTCACTCGTATTCGAAGGTTAGTACCAACCGAGACCTCGGGAGTCTCTTCCCTATTTACGGCAATATTTTGACACAGTGCGGTCATCGGAGGTATTTCAGAACTCTCAGTTCTTCATGTTTCCAATCTTACACTTTTACAATCTCTGATCAACTTATGCATTGATTATCTGCAGATCACCTAGCAGCCCTGGGCGCCTTTTGGTAGAGATCTCCGATTCCGGTTTGCCGGAGAATGGGGTACCTCCCGGTATAGGATCCTGCTTGAGGGGCCAGTTGGTAGGGCCTGGTTTTTGGGTGATTGCTTCTTGCGCCAGGTGTGGGGCTACGCCTCTCAGGACCCTCATTCAGCACCCCCAGCCGACATGCGGACCGCTGATAGGCTTCCGACCCAGGGTGTGATTGACACTAGGTTGGGCACTGATGCACTTCTTCATCTGGAGCAGGGGGATTACGCGACTTATCGTCACACATATCTGATGCCTCCACTGACGGGGGTTCGTACTCCGACGATGAGGTCTGCTAGTATGCCATCATCAAGCCGGGCTCGGACTGCAGATGCCCCTTCCACTAGCAGGGCTTGTATATCTAGAGGTGGGGATGGATTGGTTCCTCCGATTCCTCCAACTTATCCTTATCCTGGATGGCCGGATATGCCGACTGAGTTGATAGGGTGGCAATACGGGACTACCTCTCTGATTCCGATCCCGATAGAGCCTCCGATGCCTGGCCACTGATATGTCAGAGACCCCGACTCACCCCCGGTATGCTTTACAGCTTTGATTCATTACTCGGATACTTGGACGTTCATTCTTTTACTGATACTCTTGCCTTTGCATCTACAGCCTCCTGTCGAGTACATGGATGAGGTGCTCGAGATGGTAGCCTCACTTGAGGGGATGGTCCTGCGGAGAGAGGCGCAGTTGTCCATCATGGGTTTCCAGGTACCCTTTAGTTTTATGGCATCGTACTTATGATAACATGCTGATTTTGAACATTTTACTGCATTGATAGGCTGCCTGTGTAGAGCACATCTGACACACACCACATTCATGCATTATTCCTGCATACATCCACTCTGTGTAGTTTGCTTGCATCTGTATCTGATATACATGTTTTGGCTGATGTATTCAAACTGCATTTTTCATTTTCAAATGCCTCCGGTGTATGCTCAGTCACAGGCCGGGCCATCCGGGCCTTCCCGAGGAGCTGGGCCATCGAGGCCTTCTCGAGAAGCTGGGCCATCTAGGCCTTCTCAAGGGGCTGGGAGAGAAGAGCCGTCTCACAGACGCAGAGCGCACATCATTTAGGAGGAGGCCAGTGAGGAAGAGGAGGTTGCCGATCGTCAGTCAGATACATCTGCTGATAGGGAGGAGGGTTTTGACCCTGGTTTCGGGAGTGGAGGTGAGGCCGAGGAGGATCCTGAGGGCGACAACTCCGACTCAGATGGTGCCGATGGCGCAGAGGCTGCTTCGCAGAAGAGGATGAAGATGGCCTCTTATTCCTACTCTTGAGGGCATTAATGCAGCTGTTTCCTGTTTTATTTACCTTTTTACTAGTAGTTATAGCACATTGTATATTGTTAGGCAGTTTTATTTTCTATAAAACTTGTACCCTTGTTGTAAAATGTTGTAACAAAGGAATGGTGATGGAATGAAACAGCTTTTGAAAAAGTGTTGTATTTTATGTTTTTAGCATTGCATCGCATCTTTTCGTACCGAAATGAGATTGAATGGATATATGCATTGTGCATTTGCCAAGTCAGGTAGTGAACGGACACAACAAACCAAACAACTTAACTCACCAAGACAATAACAGAATCTCAGCAAGTTTACAACTCGATAAGCAAAACACAACAATGTTGACAACAAAGTAGGCAAAACATGAAACAATTAGTTTAAACAAAAAGTAACAACTCAATGTACACGACTTGACAGCTCGACAAACTTAACAACTCGATAAGCAAAACAACAACTCGATAAGCAAGACAACAACTCGATAAGTAAGACTTAAATACAACTCTATGAACAAAGTGCATTTCGGATGATCTGGGTGATGGAACACATCCGAAACTGAGGGAAATGGAGGCCTTCGATACTCCCGATGCATGGAAATGCTTGGAACTTCCTTCTAGAGGGTAAAACAGTAGCAAAGACACATTTGGGAGCATGGCCGGCCACCTTTGGGAGCTGGCCGGCCAGCTTTTTACATTGGAGAGGAGAGGGGTGGCCGACCTGCCAGAAAAGATGGCCGGCCGGCCACCTAGTCCAGCCACCACCAAATTTTTGACACGTGTCCCCCGAACAGTGTATTATCCTCTTTAAAAGCTCTAGCTTCGTGGTTGATTCATTTCATCTCAGTTTTGCACCAAAATGGAGGCGTTTCTCATTGAAAATCTCACAGCTTGGATCGCTTCTCTAGATGGCTCGGAAAAGTTGAACTTCCGGGGTTTCGGCTTGAATGCACTATTCACGCTGAGCCGTACTCCGCTGCACCTTCCCTTCCTTCATGCCAGGGCGAGGTTTTGGAACCCGGTCACACATGTATTTAGCTTCGGCGAGCAAGAGGTATGTCCGACTTTCGAAGATTTTCAAGTTTTGATGGAATCCGACCGCCATGAAGAAATTTTGCCTCAGTTTCGCTTCGGTCACGCCCAAGCTTTAGGACGAATGTGTGGACTCACCATGCATGATGCTTGGTCTCTGATCTGCAACGAGAAACTGGACATCCTCGGCCTGATTCATCGCTTTTCTAACGCCGGTGACCGTGGTAACCATCATTGGCAAGGTTTTCAGCAATACGCGCTCTGCTTGTGTATGCTATCTCAGTTTCTGCTTGCCCCAAGCTTTAGTGGATCTAGCATCCATCTGATTGAAGTTGCGCAAGGCTTAAAGGAAGGAAAGAGCTGCATCGCCATGACTTTGGCCGAGACACTGATGGGCTTAGATGCTTTCTATCGCTGAGAGACGACTAGATTCGCGGGAAACCCACTACTGCTGCAGGTAATGTTTCCTACCCAATCTCACGTATATCTTGCTCACATCACTCGGCCCTCGGGCTTGGTTTTTCTCACAAAACCCTTGTCTCACTTTTCTCTCATCGTACATCTCTCTATTCTTTATTCTCTCGTTTTTCATTCCTCCCCAGGTATGGTTGATGGATAAATTGCAGGTTGTGGACTCTTGCCCAGCCTACTCAACTCACGGCTACTTCTTTCGACAACGTCTAGTTGATGCCCCTGATGAGGAGTGGTGGTTTGACTGGATGTGCAATTTGTCTGCAGATCGCATTGCTTGGCGCTGTCCCTGGCTCAATCTCCCGGCAATGAGCTATAGCATGTCCCGACAGACCGGGATCCAGCTGATTGGTCTGACCCACTGTGTGTTCTACTTTCCGTTCCGATTACTGCGCCAGTTTGGTCATGATCAGACTTGCCCGCCAGAGGGGATAGAGTATCTTGCCACATTCCCGGTTCGAGGCGTACAGCTTGCCCGACATGCCACAGCATGGAGGACTAGAGAGCTCTTGGCCCCCGCTTCCACTTTCAGTTGCAGTTTGATTGACGAGTGCTTGGATTGGCTCAATGAAGAGGCGCAGATTGGACGCAGCTTGGCATCAGAGGCTTCGACCATCTCTAGGAGGGGGCGCAGGGACACCTGACTTATCTATGCCCTGAATTTATTGCTTTACCAGTATTTTCAAGTTTTCTTTATGAATGTAATAAAAAGCAACTTCAATTTGTATGCAAGAGCAGGAGAACTCTATTTTGAAATCAATGAAATTGAAGGTTGTGGGTACTGAAAATTTTCTGCTTTGGTCCAAAAATGGTCTTAGTTGCAAAAAGATTAATTTGAACAAAGTCAACTTTTATTAAAACTTTTCAAAACCATTTTCGATATGGATCAGAACTAGACACGCCCGTTATCTGTCACTAAGATGCACAACCCTGGATTCTTGCAATTGGAAAGTTGCCCCTAGTCTGAAAAGCACTGCACCGGAGATCACGATAAATACTGATGGACAAAGATGACTGAGATGATCAAAATAGACAAAGTTGATCGGGGAAATGTTTATGGCTGAACTCTAAGATGAAGTTGTCTACGTATCCCAAAGATGGGAATCAAGCCTTACGTAGTTCAAGCTCGGGTTCACTCAGGTATTTTCACTCTCCTTTTACGCTCTAACTTTTGCCAAGGCCTCCCTTTGCAGGTTTTCAACCTTGCGAGCTCAGTTTTTGTAATTTCAATTTTTTTGTGCTCTGAGTTTTGCCTAGGTCGCCCTTTCGGGTTTTCGGCCTAGCGAGCCTCTCAAGGGTAATATTTCTTCAACTTGTCCATATTGATCGGTTGTGAGAACTCTAAGCCATCTAGATCCATCAGAGCCACAGCTCCACCTGACCAGATAGACTTAATGATGTAGGGACCAGTCCAATTGGGTCTGAACTTGCCCCTTGGGTCGTGGATGGGAGCTCGGTTGTCCTTGAGCACCAAATCTCCTTCTTTTAGATTCCTAGACTTGACTTTCTTGTTGAAAGCTCGGGCAATTCTGCGCTGGTAACCTTGAACATGGTACAGTGCCTTCAGTCTTCTCTCATCAAATAGCATGAGTTCCTCAAATCTCTTGCTAATAACTGCTATTTGACATTCACCAATACTGCAATGACGAACCTCAATCTCGATAGGTAGAACGGCCTCCATCCCATAAACCAATGAATCTGAGTCGCCCAGAGAAGTTCGATTGAAGTCGGTAGCCTCAGAGCAAGCGGTAGCTTATCCGCCATCGTGAGTTTCTACCATCTTCTGCAATATGTGTTTGATGTTCTTGTTGGCGGCCTCAACCGCTCCATTGGTTTGCGATCGATAGGTAGATGACTTATGAAAAGCCACATTGTATTTCTCCAACAAGTCAATCACTTCCTTCTTGAAGTGGGAACCGTTATCTTAAATTATCTCGTTTGGGACTCCGTAACGACAGATGATGTTGTTTCTGATAAACTTTGCAACGTGTGACGCCTTCAACACCGCATAAGATTGGGCCTCGACCCACTTTGTGAAATAATCTATCGCGACCAGGATGAACTCATGCCCATTCGACCCCTTCGGAGTGACAACCTTGATCACATCAATTCCCCAGACTGAAAATGGCCATGGTGAAGTCATATTGTACAGCTTCGACGGCGGAATGTTCATGCGATTTGCATGAATTTGACATTTGTGGCATCGCCGAACAAAACCGATACAGTCCTCCTCCATGGTGGACCAACAGTAACCCTGTCTGAGAATCTTCCGTGCTAGTATTACTCCGTTCATATGCGCACCGCATTCCCCTCCATGGATGGCTTCCATTAGACGCTTTGATTCTTCGGCATCGACACACAACTTATGCATTCCCAGATGACCTCTTTTATACAGCTTACCCCCACAGATGATGAACTGAACGACCATTCTTCTGATTGCCCTTTTATCCTTAGCATTTACCCCTGGCGGGTACGCTTCTTTCTCCAGGAAATTCCAAATATCGTGGTACCAGGGGTTTTCGTCCTGAACTTCATCTATAGCAGTAATCGACTCGTAGGCTGGCGCAAATTTCTGGTCAATGATGACTGAACACATCCGAACTCCGAACGGGATGTCTATCATGGAAGATAGAGTTGCTAAAGAATCTGCGAACTTATTGTTCTCTCTTAGTAGATGAGCAAAGTTTAGCTTCTCAAACCGAGGAATTAACCAAATCCAAGGTCTGGTGATACATCATGATCTTTTCTTCTTTGACTTTCCAGTCTCCTTTTGCTTGAGACACAACAAGATTCGAGTCCCCGATGACATCCAACCGTCTTGCCCCTAGTTCCAGGGCTGCTTCTAGACCAGCAATGCATGCCTCATATTCTGCTTCGTTGTTCGAGACTTTGAATCGGAGTTTGAAGGCTAGAGGGATACAGGACTTATCAGGTGCTATCAGTAACACTCATATCCCATACCCATATTGATTTGACGCTCCGTCAAAGTACGTCGTCCAAGTTTCATCGTCGATATGCAAAATGGCCTCATCTGGGAATAAGTACTCGACTACTTCACCCCCTTCCACTGGATGGTCGGCTAAGAATTCTGCTACTGCTCTTCCCTTGACTGATTTGCGTGTTACATACTTCAGATCGAATTCGGAGAGCAACAGCAACCAACGAGCTAGCCTACCCGTAAGTGCTGGTTTCTCGAAAAGATATTTAATGGGATCGAGTCGTGAAACCAACATTACGAAGTAAGCTAACAGGTAGTGCCGCAGCTTCCTGGTAGCCCATACCAAAGCTAAGCAAGCCTTCTCCAAAGATGTGTAGCGAGTCTCATACTCTAGCATCTTCTTGCTCAGATAGTAGATGGCTTTCTCCACATTGTCTTCTGATTCTTGTGCGAGCATACAGCCCATCGTAGTCTCAGTCACTGAAAGGTACAATATCAACGGTTTCCCCGGCTCTGGCGGTGACAATACGGGTGGGTTCTGTAAATATTCCTTGATCTGTTCAAAAGCAGCTTGGCATCGGCCGTCCCATTGGAATTTCTTTCCTTTTTTCAGGAGACCAAAAAGTGGTTCACAAGTCAAGGTTAATTTTGAGATAAACCGTCTTATGAACTACACTTTACCCAGAAAGCCTCGCACCTCCTTTTCAGTCCTTGGTGGGGGTATTTCTAGGATGGCCTTGATTTTGGAAGGGTTGACTTCGATACCTCTCTGTGTAATCAGAAACCCCAGCTTTTTTCCCGCTGTAACACTAAACGTACATTTTTTAGGATTTAGCCGCAACCGGAATTCTCTGATCCTTTGAAAGAACTTTTGTAAGGCGGTGTAGTGGCCCTTTCTTTCTTTAGACTTGACAATCATGTCATCCACGTACACCTCAACCTCTTTGTGGATCATGTCGTGTAATATTGTGGTCGCGGCCCGTTGATAAGTAGCTCTAGCATTCTTCAACCCAAACGGCATTACTCAGAAAGATGTCCCCACGGGTAGTGAATGCGCTTTTCCTCCTTCGTGCCATCACTATCTGATTGTATCCTGAAAAGCCATCCATGAATGAGAGCAAAGCATGCCCTGCTGTGAAGTCCACTAGCTTGTTAATATGCGGCAAGGGAAAGTCGTCTTTCGGACTAGCTCTGTTCAAGTCCCTGAAATCCACGCATACTCGGATTCTGCCATCCTTCTTCGGCACTGGAACGATGTTGACCAACCAAGTCGGGTATTCGGATACTAGCAGGAAGCCTGCATCAATTTGCTTGGTGACCTCTTCCTTAATCTTGAAAGCCCAGTCTGGGCGAATCCTTCTGAGTTTCTGCTTGACGAGTCGGGCCTCGAGGTCAAGAGGGATTCGGTACTGTACAATCTCAGGATCGATCCCAGGCATGTCTTCGTAGGACCACGCGAAAACATCTTTGAAATCTTTTAATAAAGCGACTAAGCGCTCGCGTTCCTCCGAAGACAACGTGGACCCGATCTGGACCAGCCGCAGGTCCTCCTCAGTACCAATATTCGCGGTAGTGATTTCATCCATTAGGGGTTTAACAAATCTCTCCTGCTCTTGCTCAATTAAGTGTTGCAAAACCGGAGGAATTTCTTCCTTGTCGTTTTCATCAAAATTTTGAAAGTCTGAGTTCATGCAATAAATTAAGGGCACAGAAAAGTACTCAGAAACCACAGCTATTTGATTCTCATTAAGCACATCCAAATCGTCCGATTCCTTGGTTACAACAGACTCAAATAAAAAAGAAAAAGACGACCTGGACAAGACTGTGGCACCCGGGTTATCATCCCCAAGATTACCAGATTCAGACTCAGTCGAGCTGGAACCTAATTCCGACTCACAAGATTCAGTGGAATTAGATTCCGGCTCACTACCTGACCCGGTATTGCTGGACAAAAATCCCTCTTCGTATTGCCAAGTGAGAGAGGGTGCGATAGATGCATCCAAAATAGTTGCTGGTAGGCTCGCAGCCATTTCATCCCCAATCATAGAAACCGAGAAGTTATCCCCTAAGCACTTTTGGTCGATCAGAGGATCTGAAAGTAGACATGCCAGTGCTACCCCCATTTCAATTTCAAATCTCGGAATCCATCGCCTTACAAGGCTCAACCTCACCGATGGGTCTGCTCGCTTCTTCAACGTCATCCCCGGATAGTTGCAGGTCAAAGAAGATCTCGAAGCCTGGTACGTGCTTCTTCTCCGCGTTCAACCACGGCTCTGGGAAGCCACAAAAAGGAAAGTCTTCCCCCTCCCGGACAAAGCGTCCGTTTAGGGTATCCTGAATGGGCCTATGCATCAGCTCAAATGGCTTCCCAGCCTTCTTTGCTCTGACTCTTCCAGCCATTTCTTTTCCCTTCCTTAACCAATCCTCTTTGGTGGGCTGATAACCCAATCCAAAGGTATGAGGGTTGTGTGGCACTTCGGCCAATGTTGCGATGCCCTTCCGGCCGCTCCTTCCTAATCCCATCCCGGGGATGTGTTGTAGCTTGTTCATGAGGTACATAGATTGAGCACTAACGTACACTCCCTCATTAATAGCCATGATATTCTGCACAACCCGAGCCTCAGCCAAAGTAAAACCTGACAGAAACACGTCCTCCATGCCGTGCTCAATTTCTAGGACTGGTGTAGATACCTCCGGAGGTGGATGGATTGATGAATTCCCGAAAACAATGGCTACTCCCTTTCCATAGGGGTATTTTACCATCTGATGTAAAGTGGAAGAGACTGCCTTTACCTGGTGCAACCACGGCCGCCCCAAGAGTAAATTAAAGATTGCAGGAACGTCCAAGACATGAAATTTAATGTCGTGTTGTCCTGGGCCAACCTGGGTTTGAATTTTGACAGTCCCCATCACCTCCCTGCTGGTGTTATCATAGGCTCTGATCACTTGAGTAGTCGGCACGAAGTCCGCAGGCTTTAACTCGATTGCGTATGCTGCCCTTGACGGGCACACATTAATGGCGGATCCCGTGTCGACAAGAACTACTGGCACCCACTTGTCTCTACATTCCACAGAGATGTAGAGGGGTTTGTTATGATTTTCGCCCTCAGGCGGCAGTTCATTGTCTGAAAAGGTTATCGTCGGGGAACCTCCTCCCGAAAAGACCAGTCCAACTAGCTGCTCTGGTGTGGTATTAATAGAGAGTTTAGCCTTGTCCATAGCAGATAGGACAGCTTGTCTGTGTACTCGTGACGCCATAAATAGTCCCTAGATGGAGATGTCTGCTTGTATCTTCTTTAACTACCTCAGCACAACTTCCTCTTCGATTTGCTTCTCCTTCTGTTTCTCAGCTTCCTTATCCTTCCCAGATACCTTTGGCTGGTCTAGGTGCGGGGGCTTGAAGTACCGCCCGCTCCTTGTCATGTGATCAACCTCATCGAGGTACCAGGTGTCATCTGGTTGATTGCTTCCCCAATCATCGTCTGTGTGGGCAAGACATAAATCATCGTCTTTCCACCACATCCCGTTGGCGTTCGAAAGGCACCTATCTGGCTCCGGCATTATTGTACTTGTAGCACTTTCAATTTCTATTCTCACAAAGATCTTCGCCTTCGCGTCTGCAAAGACTTTCAATCCCTTCATGGGCTTTGGCTTTCCGGATTCTCTCAGAATCCCAAATCTTCTCTTATTCCACCTGTGTTAGTGCAGTTTGTTTTTCAGCTTTATCTGTATTCTCAATGCCCCTGTTCTGAGTGAAATTCTTCGTACCGGCGCTCTCCGGCAATGTACTCTGACTCTCGGCCCTTCCGGCCACAACTAATACCTTTACCCCTACCGGGCCCTGTTCTGGTTGGAACTCTTCCACCACATCTGGTTGATCATCCAGCCATCCAGTGGCCTCTGCCGATTCCTCACAATCAAACCAGTTGACGGCTACATCCCCTGATTCCTGGTCGTTGAGAAACTGTAGGTTGGCAAAGCCCTCTTCTACGGCCGTCAGATCATCGGTCCCCTACTCAAATCTATCCCCCCGGATCACACACAGTTCTGCTCCCTCTGGCAATTCTACACTTGGCTCAGACTGGCCTGCTGACAGAATGAATTCACTCGGATCGTAAGTTCCCCCGACAAAATTCCCAGATTGCTCAATCCTTGCCTTAACCATTCCATCTTCCTTTGCAACCTCCCTTGCACCGTCTTCAACAGCCACCACCATTGGCTTAGGTCGGGTTGTAGAGATGTCCAACATGTACAAAAAGTCAGTGCAGTCGGGAAGGAGCACCTCCGGCTTAGGTAGATGGGAGGGAGTGATATAGATGCTAGGATCGTAAGACACGACCCCAGTCTGGATAAAGTTAACTCTTTTGGGAGGTGGAGCTGGGTTGTTTGTAAGAAGTGGGTTGGTTGTAACATTGGGTCTTTCTGGTGGCAAAATCACCTGTTTGTCAATGAGATCCTGAATCTCATGACGCAATCTGAAGCATTGGTCTGTGTCATGACCGTGTTGCTGGTGATATTCACAATACTTGGCTGGGTTGTGAGTGAGGGGGAGTGGATTTGGTAACGACCTCGGCTCCAGGGGTTTTAGATGCCCTTTTCTGATTAAGACCCCTAGAGCTTTGGACAGGGGCATGTACAATGGGGTAAAGATTCTTTGGCCTCTGGGTTGGTATTTAGTGGTCTGGGTACTACTTCCGAATGCACTGGAGAAGGGTGTGGCTGCCATGGGCCTTGGAAGGGGAAGGGGAATGGTGGCGACCATACTGACCTCCGAAGTTCTTGCAGTTGCAGCGCCACTCGGGCCTGCGTTGTTGTTGCGATTGAAAGTTCTCCGGGGTTGTTCCTTGTCTTGGTCAATTAGACCCTGTTTCATTGTATCTTCAATTTGTACCCCGATCTCGTGCAGATCCGAAAAGGTGGGGAAAGGGAGTACAATCATCTTTTGCATCAATTTTGGTTGGAGATTGCGCACAATCATCCTGATCTGTGAATAAATCAGTGAATAAAACATATTAAAATATGCCCAAATAACCATGGAAATGCAGCCAACACATGCACAAATAAGGGGCTCCTTTAGAGGGCATACAAATGGATTCTTAAGTACATACAAGATAGACATATGGTAGCCCCAAATCAACTTTGAAAATTAAATATGATAGTCTCAAAACTCACCAAATTGGCCCCAAAATCAGTCCACAAGGTATGCAAGAGAGGGCCTCTTTGGAAGGCCAAAATGGCCACCAAACAAGTCAAGGTGAGAGGGGGTCACCCCCCTCTAATTTGGAGGTTCAAAACAGCATGGTTAGAAGGTCAAATAAGGCATGCAACAAGGGCTGGGGTGTAAGGCTCAAAATGAGAGGGAACCAAGCATATAAGGAGGTATGTGACCTCAAATAAGAAAATGATCTTAATAAAACATGAAAATGATGTCAAAAAAAGCCTTTTCTCAGTTTATAACAAGTCTCAAAAGTGATCACAAATATGGCTTATCTATCATGCAAAAGTGGCCCTAAAAGGGGGAAAAGAGATAAGAGACAGCATCTGGCCCCAAATGGCAAGGAGCCCTTCAACAAAGTTGAAGAGGGGCTCAAAAAAAATCATTTTACAGTTTACATCAAGCCACGAAAATAAACACAAGTGAGGCTAAACTATCATGCAAGAAAAAGGCCAAAAGAGGGACAAAGAGGAAAGTGGTAGCTGCTGGCCTCAAATAGAGGGGGGCCTTTCAACAATGTTGAAGAGGGGCTCAAAACATGATATTTTACAGTTTATGACCAAGTCCAAAATAGCTCACAAATAAACCTAAAATACTATGCAAAAATAGGCCTAAAAGAGAGTTAAAGAGGCAAATGATAGTAGGAGATCTCAAACAGTAAGAGGTCTTTGACCAAACATGAAAAGAGGCTCAAAATATGACTATTTACAGTTTGGGTCGGAGCCCAAAAATGCAAGAAACAAAGGCTAAGAAAGCATGCAAAAATAAGCTTAAAAGAGGGAAAATGGGACTCACCCTTGTAGAACCAAGCTTCAACAACTTTTGGACCAGGTTTGGGAGCTTTTGACCTCTGGAAGACATCCTCAAGTTGCTGGAATGGATGTTGGAGGTGTGGTGCTATGAGTTGTAGTGTAAAATGGTGTAGGACTTGAGGGGTTTTGATGCTTGGAGTAGAGGGAGAGGGAGAGTTAATGCAAGAGGCTTAGAACAAATTTTTGTAACCCCTCAAACACAGCTTGGGGTGCTGGTTATATAGGAAAAGGTGTGGAGAAAATGGGGGGAAAATGAAATTCAATTTTCCCCCCTAAAAGTTCCCCTCGATACGTAATCTAGGGAAAAGGAGGTGCAACAGAAGGAACCAAATTTGGGGAACATAGCCACCAGCCGAGCTCAGGTGGTCGGCCGATACAGATTGTAAACCGACGGATCAAGAAACTGAGAAACAAAGAGATTCCGCTAGTGAAAGTTGGCTGGCAGAACCATGGTGGTGTGTATGCCACTTGGGAAAGGGAAGATGACATGGCTAGGCGATATCCGGATTTGTTCCCGCTGAATCCTGTTTTCTTCCAGACTGAAGGTAACTCGAGTTTAGAGGACTAAACTCCTTATAAGGAGGAGAATAACCTCGTCGACATCGTTAAACCATCAATTACCTCGACCATTGCTAAACCGAATCGCTAATGATCGATAAGTGAATCGACGAACTCTAATAGACCAATGAATCAAACTAAATCGAATGAGTTTGTCTATTGTATTGTATTCCTATCTGCTTAATTGATCGATTATCTGCTTGCATTTGTATGTTTAAATCGCTAATTGAAGGCCTTATCGTGACGATTTAGAAACCGTTTGATGTTTTGTAATCAGCATAATATTTGTGATTTAATGATATTTTTATCTGAAAATTGGTTAGGAACGATTAAATTAGATTGAATTGAGTTAATTACGAAGTTTGACTTAATTACCGAATTGCCACTAAGTGGCCACTACATCACACACACACACACTTAGAGACTTGTTTTCATTGTGATCAAACATTTCATCAGCCTTTCCTTCCCTCTTAGCCGACCAACAAGAGAGCTTAGAGAGAGAGAGAGTTCATCTTGAAGAATTAAGCTCAAATTGTTAGAATTGCTTGGAATT
The DNA here is from genome assembly GCA_025200525.1 of Camellia lanceoleosa. Classification (NCBI taxonomy): domain Eukaryota; kingdom Viridiplantae; phylum Streptophyta; class Magnoliopsida; order Ericales; family Theaceae; genus Camellia; species Camellia lanceoleosa. Next base: position 71,672,501 of record CM045770.1, on the reverse strand, counting down.
GAAGAGTATATTGGCTAATTGAGCTCTCACAAGTCTAAGGTAGGACATTCACCTTCTTAATGTTGTTATTGAGCCTCATCTTGCATGTTCTATGCATCATTGTAGAACCAAGCCATGTTTTTGTTCATATATGTTGGATTGAAGTCAAATTCATGCATGCATGTTTATTTTGGCGAGTTTGAAGTTGAGTTCATGGCAATTTGTCACATGCATGTTCATGGTATTGTCATAGTCCATGTTTTCACCTTGCTTTTCAAAGAATTGAGCTCATTTGAGCATGATTGGAAGCTTAAAATTGGTTTAAAGATCATGCATGTCATGTTTTGAAAGTATTCTTGAAAATGGTTTGAAATTGAGTTTAATTGAAACACCCTTGGGCCTTGATTTCTTAAATTGAGTTTTAGAACTTGTTATTCTATGTGTTTGAAACAGTTTTTCCAGAAATGGGCCCAAGAGGATCGAATTTGGAGCATCAAAACTTGGTTTGAAACTCAAGTCGAATCTGGATTTTCCAGATTTTGACGTCCGCCGAAGCTGGGAATGCATGCTCCCAAGATTTTGCATTGTTTTACATCGCTGAAAGGATTTTAACGCCGAGCGGAAAACCAAGATCCAAAGATTTTTGCACCTTTTCATCACCGCCGAAAGGGGAATGTACGCCGAGCTGGCCTTTAGGGCTTGTCCGCCGAAAGGGGAAACTCAAGGCCGAAGCGGAGGCCCTGCTCAATCAAAAATTTCAAATTGTTTTCTAAGTGCATTTTTGCATCCTCATCACATCCTAGGCATTCTTAGGCCTAGTTTAGAGCATCTTAATGAGGATGTAGACATAAAACCACACCGAGGAATTTAGGGATTTAATTATCATCATTTCTGTACTGTAAACTTAGTGTGTGTTCTATTTGATTGACTGTTTAGGGTTGACTCTCGGGGACGCCATTTAGCTATCGATAGCCCAATCACCGTGAGTAACAGATTGTGTAAAGATATGTTCAAATGGTTATATTTTGAATACTGAACTGAATTGTTTATTGAACTGATATTGTTTATAGAATGAATGTAATCAGACAGGCATCCTTAGCACCATCCATCGATCATTGATGTAGCTCGGCTTTTTCCTTGTGGAACCATACGATTGATGGCCATCATTATTGTTGGGTTCATATGTCCGGTCCTTTTGGACCTATCATTATAGGCTAATGGATATACCACATATGACCGATTGATTGAAATATCAATGATCAAATATCAAAGATTGAAATATCAGATAATGAATTGATTTCATTATCAGAAGGACATCATTCATAACCTCTTTACATCAGTATGCTATTCACGGGCTTTAGCTCATCGCTTATATATATATATATATGTAGGTGCTCACCACCGCATCGAGCTAGAGCGTGGGATTGGTTCCCGCTTTTGTCACCAAATTTGTGCCTCACTGTGAGGTTCCGAGACGCCATGCCATGGCTTGGGGGTGTTTTTGTTCCATAGGTCTCCTTATCGCTTTTGTACTGTTAATGCTATCAGATAGACTGCTTTTATCAGATCATATCGAGGGATCGAGTCCCCGCATCAATGTCTCAGACCGATTGTGTATATCAGACCGTAGTGAACGATAAATGTATGAAAATGTTTTTGGCATACAGATTAACATGCCTCTATGGACACTAGTTATTTATCGCTTTTGGCTTCCGCCAGTTCAACTCAGATTTATCAGATATCGATTGTGCCTTTGGTAATCTCGACATCGCCACATTTGCTAAACCCATAGGGCCGGGTTTGGGTCGTGACAATAGTGTCCCTCAAAAGGGAGTAAATAAGATACATGCCAAAAATCGGAGCAAACGAAGGTGGTTAAGTGGTCCCGAACTGAGGCACACGGCCGACGGCTCCGAAAATCGGGAACCGGGCTCCGAAATGGGAAAAATGGCCTACGACCACGAAACGTAACCTACGGCCACTGAGAGATGATCTACGAGACCTCTCCCTCCCTTCGGGAAGAGAAAACGGAGAAAACGGGGCATGGTTTGCAAATCGAGGCAAAAGATAGAAGAGTCCGGAAGTTCAGAGGCAAGGCTCGCAGCCGAGACTCCGCGACCTCAGAATGAGCACGATATGCAACATCACCGAGCGCTCAGTTAGTGACGTCTGAGTCTTAAGGTCGGTCAAAAATCGGGTGTCTACAATATGCTATTCTTAATTTGCAAGATATACTACCTCTGTTTCAAATTATTTATTTGACATAAAAAGTAAAATTTTAAAAATATATATATATATATATTATATCATGTCAACATCAATTTTTTCCCCACAAATTATATGAATTTTAAGAGATCTTTTAAATGGTGAAAAAAAATTTTAATTTTAGTATGAGAATACATTACTTTTAAATTTTTATTTTTTATATCAGACAAATAATTTGAGACAAAGGAATTGGTAAAGGTTATGAGATTAGTAAAGACTTAAAGATAAAATCCAAAGTCTCCACTTTGAATCACCCTAAAAAGCTATTGGGGGTTTGCATGATCATTAACTTTGGGATTTCGAAAATAGTCAAGGTGCACGCAATTTGATCAGAATATTCGATTATATAAACTAAAAAATAAAAAATTTGATATATTACCTATATTCTACAATAATACTATATACTAAAAATATATACACAACTTAAAATGTAAGGTTTATGTATCATCATAGTCCATATATAATTGCCGCTCATATGAGGCCAAATTTAAATTTACACCATAAATTTAAATTTTGATTATCCTATAATAGCAACCTGCTTTCAAGAAGCATGTGAAGTCCAAGCAGAAGCAGTGAACAAACTAGTATCCTTCCACCCTAGTCTAAGTGCCCCATCTCCTTGGACAAGGCTATACCCTTGAACAGGAGGGAACATATTCAGTATAAGCTGTGCTTGAGCCATTGAATTCCCAGTCATTGGTACTTGCATGAAGCAATTCCTTGCAAGTTCACTCCTCCAATTCCTATACTTGTCCTCCCCACTCCGAGCCGGTCCTCCTATTGCCAATATGTTGTTAATCTCCCTGTAGAGTAGGCAGTGCTCGACGCCATGGCGACTTTGATCATCACTAGGCAAAAAAGCTCCAAGAGAGTCGAAAATGGTGGAGTAATAATGAAGAGACCCAACAAACCGGTCAAGAAAAGAGCCTCCATGAGCTGCCATGTCTTGCTCCACCAATGTGATCACTCTTGGAGCCAACCCTTGGAGGAGTCTCATCGTCTTCCAATCAGGTCCAGTGGCATCGTATAGTGAGTGTTGTAGCCAGTGCACCGCTATGGCCTCTCCACCGCGGATTTGCAACATTGACATGTCAAGATCACCAAATTTCTTGGCTATTGGGTGGAATTCAAATGACATGCCAAGCCTCCTAGCGAAATTCGAAAGTTGCTTTCCTGTTTCGATCAAGAGCTCTATTGAAGCCCCCATACCGGTCATTCTCACATGTGGTGGACCCTCTAAACGCGTGGCAAGGATGTGAAACAGTGCCGGCCATTGAAGGCCTTGCATGATGTCAAGGTCAATGATGTGAACCCTAGACCAGCCATGGAACGCCTCAAGGATGGCTTGGTTGGAGGTGAAGTGTGCAAATTTGATAAAAGGGGAAATATTGTTGAAGACTTGGAAAGAACAGTGAATGCTTTTGTGATTGATCAAGGGGCCACAAATCCCTAGCCATGAATTGATAACCCTACTAGCCATGGCTTTAGAGAAATAAGACACAACCCTTTCAGCACAAGAAGGTCCATAAGGTGAGGCCATTTGGGTTAGCTCAAGCAACATTCTGTGAGCTTCACCAAGATTGTCAACTGATATAGCCACTGCACACTCCAAAAGAAGTGTGAGTAAGCTCAAACCATGCTCATCTAACCTACTCAAACCCTTAGACCCACCTCCATTAATCTCAGTGAAGTTAGTTTGATCTCCAAAATAATTGCACCACTGAAGTTGGTCCCCGGCACCATCGAAGTGGCTTCTTGTCCCTGTAGTTTTCGTTGGCCTCAAGGCAGTGTTGTCCTCATCATACACCATTGTTGTGTCAGTTTGGAAGCTCTCATCAGTGCCGGATTCAGGTAAGTCTTCGATGAGCTGCTTTGTGACATGCTCCACCCACATGGAGAGTTCATTCTTCTCCAAGTTGGTGGTGCAGTTGTTTTGAACAGCTGATCTCAGACCGGGGGTAGAATTAATCCCTGTGTACTCAAGATTAGTGTAGTCCAATTGTTCTTGAGGTTGGATTAAATCAACCCCGTGAACTACTTGAAACTTTCCTTTCATCAAGGTGTCAAAATAGACTTATATTAGATGTGTGTGTTGGTGTATGTGTGTGAGAGAAAAAAGAGAAGGGAGAGGGAGAATGAATAAGTTTGTAGAGGGAGGTTATGAAAGAAGAGTGCTGGCCAGTTTTGGAGGTGAAGTTGGCATGGATGACCAAATTAAAATAGAACTTTTATACAAAGTAACATTTTATTCATGAAGATGAGTTCTATTTATAAAAATGAGACTGCAATATTATTCACCATATTTAGTTTCAATTTTCTAAAAATTGAATTCTTTATTTTCTGTATTTTTTTATTTTTAGTATTTTTAAAATATTTTAAGTAATTTTTTTACTTTAGATGTACCTAAAAAGTAAAATATTTTCTAAAAAAAATTTAAAAATCAATAAATACACAAGAATATGAAAATGTATTGAATTTTCATTTTTTTTTCAATTCTTGGTATTTAGTGAATTTTTTTTAAAAAAAATTCACAAATATTATAATTTTTAATTTTATTTATATTAAATGTATTAAAAATTTTAAAAATTGCTTAAAATATTTTAAAAATTCACTAAATTTTTTTTTAAAAAAACATGAAAAATAAAAAAAATTCAATTTTCAAAAAACTGAAGACAGAAAATTAAAGGTCATTTTTTTTTTTAATTTTATGTATGAATAAATTTTTTATATTAAGGAATGATAGCAAAAGAAATGGTCAATCAGAGTCACACCTGATAATTAAAAAGAAGATTTGTTTAGGTGAACCTGTTTATTCGAAGAGCTTGGCCGGCATAGTGAGACATATAGATGAAGATAAGTTGCTTATTGCCAAAATTACACATCACTCTGGTAGTGATTTCCACATTGTTTAATTACTAGTTTCCTTTTTCACGTAAACAAATCATGCAACCTGATGGACAATGATGGATCTAGGGGCGGCTGTACTCTCAAAAATTTGAAAAATATCATATATTATACTGAAAATTTTAAAATAATTTAAAATTATAAGAATTCACACTCCTAAATTTTTTTTAGATAATTTCAAAATTATATAGAGGAACCTCCCAATTTTTTAAACAATAGAATAGCCCCCAAAGTCGTAATCCTGAATCTGTCCCTTCTAATGGGTTCTTATGAGGTTTTCCAACAAACTCATCAAATAAAATTACAGAGAGATGAAACACCAACTAACCACCCACAGTAAAAGTGAGAGTTGCGCTATATACATTGATTTCAATTTATTTATTTATTTTGTTGTTGTTGTGAATATGCACTTCATCCTTGCAATGAGATCCATCGTAATCAAAAAATAATGACTGAGTTTCATTATTTTATGAATTACAACAATAAATTAAGATTTTAAAAATAACAATTTAGAGACAAAAGCATTATTAGAGACAAAATATTTTATTTATCAAAAGTATCATTGTTGTATTTTTAGTGACAAAATTAGATATTTAGTGATGATTATTACTATTTTTTGGAAGCAAAATTTGTCTCAAAAAATAAACTATTTTGGCACTCCTAAAAGTGTTTTTATTATATTTTAAAAATTTTACCGTTAAAAGTCTAGTTTTTTACCTTTTGAAACGGCTTTCTAGCGACAATTTTTGCAACAACAATATTTGGTTCTCAAATAATTTTTTGCAATAAATTTTTCACTTTTTAAGATAAAAAAATTTAGATTATGGAGTACTTCCAAGGCACGACCACGTGGTACTTCATAGTATTATAATTGGTGGAGAATGTGTGATATTATGATTTTGGGTTGGACAATTGAAAAATATGAAAAGATATGAGGAATGATAATTGGTGAAAGAATGTAGACACGTGATATTTTGAGAGTACTAAATAACTTTTTTATGAAAAATGTATGATGTGCGTAAAATGTGAAAAGAAAAAAAAAAAGGGTTTCAAATTCGTCAATTGACAAATATCTCATATAGACCCAACCCAAAGAAATGTTTAATGCAAAAATAAATTTAGAGACGAAGAATTAACTAATCATAAAAAGTAAAGGTGGAGTAATTGAGTGAAACATTGTCTTATTTTTGAGGAACATTATTATTTAAGATAAAAAATTAGAATTAAATTTTAATGTTAATAATGTGACAATCAATTAGAATATTAAAGATAATATTCACTCTCATATATTCTCTAATTATTAACAAATCATATCACCTACATACCATTAAATTTAGAAAATAAGCCTAAAAAGTGAACTTGGATATTATTTTTCTTTTTTGAGTTATGTATCCCTTACGATATAGGTATGTATTTGCACATAAAATAAGATATAATTCTCTAGTAGGTTTTATTTGTTCGAGGTGCTTAATAAACAAATTAAAGATTGAGGGTTTTTTTTTTTTTTATCAACAAAAGTCGCACTAAGTACTTGTTACCTAATTCAACTCCCCTTTTAGGAAGAATTGAACCCATAATCTTCTCCTTGGGACTAAGTCTTTAGAAGAATCATGGTAGCCAATTAAATTAAACTTATTAGTTAAAATTGAGGAGTTGATGATGTTTATATATACATATAAATAGTCTAATAATCTTCGATTCAATCTATCACTCTAAATTATCATATGCACTAAAATGATGACATAAGTGACATCTCAAACTTAACTCTAATGGTTAGATTAAAGGGTTGATGATATATTTGATGTGTAGGTTAATTTAGGTTTATGGTTTTGACCCAGATGACCATTCTAAAAAATAATTAATTATGCATTAATATTTTTTAATTGTTAATATGTCTTCTTCAAATTGATGTATTTGGGTTGGTTATGGCAGAGGTTAATACACACACGGTGCCACTTTACCGAGCTAAAAGATTGTTTAATTGTAAGTACATATTAAAATAGTGCTAATGGGAATATTTTGACTTTTTTTTACTGAGCTAAAACGACTGATTAATTGGTAAGTAAAGATTAAAATAGTACTAATGGGAATATTTTGACTTTTTTTTTACTGAGTTAAAACGACCGCTTAATTGGTAAGTAAAGATTAAAATAGTACTAACGGGAATATCTTGACCTTTTTTAGGGTGCAATGGCCTCTTTAGCGAGACAAAACGACCACTTAATTGATAAGTAATGATATCGGGGTTTTAATGTCAATTTTAATGATGTGACAATACATTCAAAAAAAATGCACCATCACAAGGTAAAATATCAAATCATAAGGTGAGACCCACTTGTAGAACTTCTCGTTTAGAGGTCTCAAATATTTTTGAAAGATAAAATAGTACTGATGGAAATATTTTGACTTTTTTTAGAGCGCATGGGCCCATTTCATATAAAAAGAAAACTTATTAGAAAGTATTTATATTTCAATTAGTGTATAAAATATTCTTATATTTTAATAAATCTTATTATTTGGGATATTTAATTCATTAAATTTTAATTTTCATATTTAATATATTTTATGGATAATTGTACCCTTATAAATATTTTTGGAACCCATAATAATTTGGTAATGTGAACATTCACATTAAATAAATTTAACAATATGAATGTTCACAGTATGAAACATTCACACTATCAATATGAATATTAATGCATGTTTCAACCTATAATTACTAAGAGTATTTTGGTAATTATGTCACCTATAAGACTTATTAAAACATAACAAAATAATTTAAACTAAATAGAACATAAGTAGGTAAAAAAAGATTAATGAAAAAATGTCTCTTTCATTAAATTAGTATTTGTATTCAATTATATTGATTAATGTAACCAAAAATAGAATTTAAAAGGCAAAACAAAGATCAAATAATCTCTCTTTTGGGTGTGTATCATGCAAGTTATAATATTTATGGTGTTCAAAATATATAATCATAACTAAAATAATAATCACAATAGATTATAGTCAATATCACAAGAAATTATAATTAAGTCATAATTAACACCGTAATAAATCATATCATACCTGTACGGGGGCGAAATATCCTTTGCTCTCCGTACGCCTTGAACGTCAAGCTTCCGCTCTGCCTCGCAACACAAAAAGGGTGAGTCGCCTCGGGTAGTGCCGGAATGCCCCTCCGACGATCAAGTCAGGTCACTTGAAGAAGAAGACAATGAAGAGAGGAGGTTTGTGAAAATGAATTCGCATACCAGTAACGTTCGCCTTCCCTCTCTATATCTAGGTCACACGCAGCCTAAGATCGTCTGCGACTACCTCGCTGTCCTTCCTCGACAGTGGCGGTTTCGCCTCACCACCTTACACGGTAAAGGTTTTGTCCTCCTTCCAAGATATGCAGAATCGCCTAACGATTGAGGCGTTCAGGAGCAGATGTCCTCCTTCACACCATTGGCCCAGTGGCACCCATAACCGGTACCTATGACGCCTAGCCCTTGGGGATCTCGCCATCATTCAACTGCTACGTGATACGCTCAGAAGCCGAGCTCTCGACCGTTCACTATGATCGGCCGATCAGGCATGTCGACCATCTTATCTCCGATCTCGCCACACGTGAATCGCTTTACCTTGGCCGGACGGCCGAGGAAGCGGACGGGTCGCATCCTCCGTGTAACGCGGCCAACCCTTCACTGTTATGATTTCCATTGTGAGCTTAGCCTCAAGACGAAGCGATATGATCGGCTCCGAGAGGCCACCGAACGACTTTTGTCGCCGAAAGCAATACCAACTGTCGCGCTGACCGCCCTTCCGCCGCTGCAGTAGCCCGTAACGCCGACGTTATTTCTGCTCTACCGCATCGCTCGATGGAAATCTTCCCTCACAATTGCCCCTTAAACCCATCCAAGCTATCGTGATTGGGTTTACCGACGTGTCCGAGCTGTGAATGAGCCGCACCCCCGCCAAGCCGAGCTGAAAACGAGGCCAAGTCTGTCGCCGAGCCGTGGTTGAGTTGGTTACAATTCTGCGCCGAGCAACCTCAATTAGGGACACTCCAGTCGCCGAGCTACCCCAATTGGCCGGCAATTATCTCTGCAGTCCCATCGAAGGTCGTAGACACCAGACGATACACAGCTGCGAGCCACGCGTGTCATCGTGCCATTGGTCGCGACAAATTGCCCGTCTGCACGCTACGAATTCAAACGACGCAGCCGTTTGGGTTTCCCCCCACTCTTTAAACCCTATTCGAAGGGTTTTGTCCCTTCACTTTTCCATCTTTTCATCAGAGCTCCAAAAACCCTAGTATTCAAAATTTCCCCACCTCCGTTGCTACTGCTTCGTCTCATTGCAGTCACTGCCCTCGCTCTTGTTCGCCATTTTTGACACTGTGCTCGAGTTCTCGTAGCCCTCCCTCGTTTTTTGGTAAGTTTTTCCTTCTTCCCCTTGCATTTTTAGTTCTGTTTGTGTTCTTCATTTTCGTGCTCCTGTTTTTTGTGTTTCTGCTTGGTATTTTGTTGTTTTTGGGTTGTTCTTAGCATTCCCTTTATGCAACCTAGGCAAAACTGTAACTAAAATACTGGAGGGGGCCTTCGTGCCCCTGGTTTCCCTTTAGTTTCAACGAACGAGGCTTGAAATTAGGATGAACAGAATGAACACGTTGAATACTGGGAAAAATCGAGCAAAGTGCCCAGTTAGATCCTTATTTAGGGCTCTAACCGAACAAAAAGCTGTTTGTGGCTTCTTACTAAGGCCACAACCGAGCTATATGCTCCAATAGACCGGTAACTAGGAATGCACTGAGCCAAAACTTTATGGTCTCCCCTGCAAACCTGAACTGTACTGAAGCCCCGCCTTGAACCTTGACCGAGCTTAAAACCAAATGGGACCTTGAACTGGTCTTGACCGAGCAATAACCGAACTAAAGGATTCAAGCACACACATGCAAACCGAGCAGAAACTCTTAGGTTGAAGCATCAAATCCTTCGCTGAGTTATTTCTATTTGAGAGCCGCGCAATATATGCCGTGCTAACCCTGGCCTTACTTTTTAACATGCAGAAGAAATAGAACCGACCAATCCAGCATTGACTGGTGGAGCTCAAAGTCCGAGCAAACACACAGGCATTTTTGACCGAGATAGAACACTAAGTCAAATAAAACCGAGATAATGGGGAAGTACCGGTTTAAGGTTAGCTCGCCCAGGGCAATGGCAGAGTTCCGCGAGGAGTACTATATTCCTGATGACGTCATCTTAGAGCTTGGCAAGAAGGGAGAAACTCCATGGGGCGATCTAGAACGGTGCCCCTTCACCGTGGTATCAATAATAAAGGGCGGACTTCGCTTCCGTCCAAATTTCGATCTGCGAATTTTGAGGCGACAGGCTTTGCCCAACCCAGGTTTCCAACAACACATATAAAATAATAAATGGCGTCGCCGAGATGAACCGAAGGCTCGGTCTCAATCTCGGCCTCGCAGAGATTTTTCACCAATACAGCCTTAGTTCAAATAAGGGTGGGTTTTGCTATTACCTCAAAGTAAAGAAGGGCCGAGCAAAACTCATTGAAGGCAACCCGGACAAAGAGTCCAATGATGACGACTTCCTCTGGGTGTCCGATCCTTAAGAGGACACCGAGGCGCCAATACCGGACTGGCGAATTAAGAAAAACTTCTAGAGGCCGTAAGGAGCCCTACCGACTGCATCGCTTATCTTTCGCTTCTTTACTATTATTCATTGCACCGGTCTAACACTTCTCTTTTGCAGATAAGAATTTGGTCACATACATTACTCGTATAACCAGAAGCAATCGAGTCTTGTCACTGCCTCGCAAAAAGAGAGGAGTCCTCAACCTTGCTCGGTTTTGAGCAAACGCATAACTACTAAGCACCGCGCAAAGGCAGAGTCACCGACTTTCTGTGCGAGCCAGCCCCCGGACCAGATCCAACTTTGCCACCAGTCAGACTCGTACCAACTACCACCGAGCAAGAAATGGCTAACATCCGTGCCATTAAGTCCATGATCTCCGTGGACGAAGGCGACTCCCAAGCCCTGTATAACCGGGAACATCTTCCACCCCACGGCCGAAAAGATGAGGCGGTTTCGCCTGCCAAATAACACCAGTGGGCCGCCAAAGAAGAAACAAAGAAGGGAGGCGGTCGGGCAAGGCCTTGTGGATGAAGACTCCACTAAAGTCGCCTCCACCGATCTCGGCGACCAGACCGAGCAACATCTTCCTTGCAAATCCAAGGGCAAGGCCCCTGCTGCCCCCCCGGTCTGGGCGCCCGAGTACATCTACAAGGACCGAGCGCTCACGCAGATTCGGCTCCGAGGACAAGGATTGCTCGCTTGGTTTCAACTCGACCAAGGGATTGATCTGCCGCCGACATGCAAAGACGACGAGCTACAGACCTCGTGGTCCTCCGCCTACCGCAGAATCCATTGTCCGTAAGTTCTTCGCTTTTTCTTCAACTTTGTGTTCGGTTTTTGTTTGCTCGGCCAGATACTAATAACTGCTCGCTGGTGCCGCATTAAAAGAACTATCTCGCCCATGAGCGAATGGTTGCTGTTCGACAAAGCCTCCGAGACGCCATCACCGAGAACAAAGTGCTCAAGGCCGAGATAGAAATGCTCAGGGCCGAGCAGGTGGTCGTCAAAGACGAGCGCGACGAACTGCGACAGAAGCTCGACCGGGCTGAGGAAGAGAAGACCAAGGCCGCGAAGAAAGCCAAAGCGCGGTACTTGGCCGAGCTCCGCAAACTGCACGACACTCACAAGGCCGAGAAGGACAAGGCCGTGGACGACGCGGAAGACCGGGGTTACGCTCAGGGGGAGAAGACGTCTAACGCTAAGTCCGCAACTAAGGACATCTTTTTCCAAAGGCGGCCGAAAGCCGCCAGGAGAAAGTTGGACTTGGCCGCGATTCTCGACATGTTCAACAATCTCCCGCCAAGACATCCCGGACTACATGCAGTTTACGCCAACGCCACCTGTAACCGCTCATTGTGGAGGCAAGGAAGAAGGCCGAGGAAGAAGCTGCTGCCCAGAATCAGACCGAGCAGATGGAGAATCCGACCGAGCAAACTCCATCCGACGCATCCCGATGCGTCAAGATGGATCAATTGATCGAGGTTGAGGTTATGATCGATTTGCCGACGCCGGCCGAGGAGAGCTCGCCGAGCAAACGCCTCAAACGCCGAGGTGGTTGTTGGAGAAACCGAACAAGGCCTTGATCTCGATTGAAGACCTTTTCAATTTCTTGCTTTGTTTTCTTTTCTTTCTTTTGCATGTAAATCGCAAGGCCCTCCATATGTATTAAACTCTCTATCAATGAAATATGAACTTTTTGCTCGCATAACCGTTGTCTTTGTTCGTTCAGATTTTTGAATTTCTTGTTCCAAATTTTGTTTTAACTGCTTGGTCACCGAATCAAGACAACCAATAGGTCTGCAAGCAACCTTGCAATCCCCTGCATTGCCAAGAAGATGATGTTTTGTATTTGGCCGAGCAAAATCCACTCGGCCTTGTTTGGTTGGCAATGATCAGTTGGCTGAGCAAAAACTTGCACGCCATTTTGAAGTTTGTTCAATTTGCCAGTATTTCCTTTCGGCCGAGCTAACTCATTTACCACAATTGCCGGACAAAACACCAACATTGCTAATTCCTCCGAGCAAAATCACTGCTTCCCATATTGGGCAACTCACCAATATGTTTGATGGGCCGAGCGAATCACTCCTCTTCATCAAGCAATTCGCCAATGTTGCAAAGTTGGTCATGCCGCCAACATTCCCAATCGGGCGAGCAAAACCAAATCGGTCCTAGTGCGGTCCGCTCCTTTCCGAGGAAAATACCCATTCAGTCGGTTTGCTTCTGGCGTGCCTTGCGGCTCAGCAAAGGCCATTATACAAAGATGTAATACAAAAAACAACAATGTAACACAGCAACAACAATATAGCTAGCTTTCATTACATAAACATTGTAAAGGCATGCTATTCTTTTTACATGTAGTGCATGCTAAAGGTCTAAGAAAGCTAAACAAAAGCAAATTACATCCTAAAAGTAAAACACCTTAAGGTTTGCTGCGTTCCATGGTCTGGGGACGGCCTTGCCATCTAAATCTTCCAGATGGTATGCCCCCTTGCCTGCTAGACCAACCACCTTGTATGGCCCTTCCCAATTTGCACCGAGTTTGCCTTCGCCAGGGATCACTGTGTTGCCAAGCACCTTCCTTAGGACCCAATCCCCAATCTTGAATTGCCTGGGATGCACTGCCTTGTTGTATTTTTTAGAGAGTTCCTGCTGATAGGCCGCTATATGGATCAATGCGCGCTCTCGTCTTTCCTCAACAAGGTCCAACTCTAGTGCCACGGCTTCATTGTTCAGATCTGGCTGGAATTTTTCTGAGCGGATGGTTGGCATGCCAATTTCTAGTGGGATGATGGCCTCCATACCATAGGCCAAAGCGAACGGTGTTTCCCCGGTCGATCGTCTTGGTGTAGTGCGGTATGCCCATAGCACACTAGGAAGCTCTTCAACCCACTTTCCCTTCGCCTTCTCGAGCCGCTTCTTCAACCCATCCAAAATGGTCTTGTTTGAGGCCTCTGGCCATTAGATCGAGGATAAGCTGTTGAATTGTAGAATTCAATTTTCAACTCTTCGCAAAATCCGCGGAAGAGTTTCCCGTCGAATTGAGTGCCATTATCTGAGATGAGCGCTCTAGGTATACCGAAGCGAGTGATCACATTTTGCCAGACAAATTTCTTAACGTCCTTCTCCTTAATGGTGGCCAGTGGCTCAGCCTCCACCCACTTGGTGAAATAATCAGTGGCTGCGATGAAAAACTTGCGATTGCCCGGTGCAACTGGAAGGGGCCCAACAATATCCAATCCCCAGAGTGCGAACGGCCAAGGACTCATGAGCGAGCGTAACTCCCTTGCTGGCTGGTGAATCTGGTGAGCAAATTTTTGACACTTTTCACATCGGCGAACGTATTTTTGCGCGTCCGCTTGCATGCATGGCCACCAATAACCCTGCGAGATTGCCCGGTAGGCTAGAGATCTTCCCCCAGTATGGCTGCCGCAGATGCCTTCATGGATCTCAAAGAGGAAAGCTTCCACCTTAGAGGGGTGGACACACTTCAAATACGGCCCGGTAAAAGATTTTTTGTACAAGGCCCCGGAAGGTGAGAGCCAAAACCGCTCTGACTTTGCCCGGATCTTGTGGGCCGCCTTCTTTTCTTCTGGTAGAATTCGATCTTTCAAAAAGGCGACGATGGGGTCCATCCAAGAAGGTCCCAAGTCGGTGCAGAGTACCTCGGTTGCTTCTACTTCCTCAATGCTTGGCCGTGGTAAAAATTCAATCATCAAGGGATTGGGAAAGGTTGTCTGAGTGGAAGCAAGGCCGGCCAATTCATCGGCCGTCTGCTTCTTCAAGGCTTGATCTGCTCAACTCGATGGCGCTGAACTTCTTGACTTCCGCCGCGACTAGCTACCGACATTTGGCCATTCTTTCATCTTTGGCCTCATACTCCCTTGAGACTTGATTGACCACCAACTTGGAGTCACTGAACACCATAAGGGCTGTCACCTTCATTTTCAGCGCGCTTCTCAGACCAGCCAGGAGGGCTTCATATTCCGCCTCGTTGTTGGATGCTGGGAAGCCGAGCGTAATTGCTTGCTCAATAACTAGCCCATCCGGTGAAGTTAATACGATTCCCAGTCCAGCCCCATGCCTATTGGACGCCCCATCAACGAACAACTTCCATATCTCGCCAAGAAACAGTTTCCAGCAATCAGAAGGATTTTGGGAGCTTCTCAATTCCAAGTCCCTGGTAGGCTCAATCTGGTCTCTTTCCACATCATTGCTAGGTTCTTCTTTCAATGAGGCATCATCCGCTATTTCAGTGCAAGCTCGCTTTTCCCCGCCAGCTGCGGAACCACGAGTGGTGCTAAGTCCGCACCAACCAAATCAACCTGACAGACCGATGTGTACCTAGGCAAATTCCGCCACAAAATCTGCAAGGGCTTGGGCCTTGATTGCATGCGTGGTTGGAACTTAATGTCATATCGACCCACCCTACGCCCATTTCGCATTCTCCCAAAGAAGTCCGCTTTTCTTTAAGAGCACCTTGCGGGAACTCGGTTAACACCACTATTGTGTGGGAGTGAAAGTAGTGTGCCAGCTTTCTTGATGCCATCATGAGAGCCAACGCCAATTTTTCCAAGGGAAGATACCTTGTTTCGGCCAGGAGCAAAGTCTTACTTACGTAGAAAATGGGCAATGTCAACGCCTCAACATGACTGCAATGGCCACCGCATGTTGAGAGACCGCCAAGTAGAGATATAACTCCTCGCCAGTCGAGGTGTAACTAATAGGTGTCAAGAGAGATAAGCTCAAGTCCGCCAAAGCACGGTCGCACTCTCATCCCAAAAGAACTTGGACTTCAAAGTTTTGAAGAAGGGCTCGAACGATCTCAAGACCTACCGATAACTGCTCAACATGTCGCCATCCCGCAAGATGTTGCACGTTCTTCGTGGAGTTAGGGCGTTCAACTCTTGTATCGCTTTTATTTGCGATGGGTCGGCCTCAATTCCCTTGCCAGACCGTAAAACCTAAGAATTTCCTAGTGCCAACTCCAAAGGCACACTTAGAGGCGTTCAGCGGCTTGTGACGCTGAGTATGGCAAACATTTCGCTAGGTCGGCGAGGTGTCGAGACTTCTCCCCTTTTACCACCATATCGCCGATATAGGCTTCCATAGTTCGCCCAAGAGAGGAGCTTAACATTTTCGCCACCATCCGCCGAAAGGTTGCCCCGTTCTTTAATCCGAACGGCATGACCTTGTAGCAATATAAGCCTCTGGGGGTGGTGAAGGACGTGATCTCCCTGTCCGGTTCGTACATGGCTATTTGGTGATAACCGCGATATGCGTCCAGGAAGCTAAACCTCTGATGGCCAGCGGTCAAGTCCACCAGCTAGTCAATTCGAGGGAGGGGAAAGCTATCCTTCGGGCATGCACGGTTGACAGTCTTGTAATCCACGCAGACTCGCCACTTGCCATTTTTCTTAGGTACCACCACCGTTAGATATCCATCGAGGGTACGCACTCTTCTATGGCCCCGCTTCCAACAAAGTTCTTCACTTCTTCCGCCACCACTTCAAAGATGGTGCAGGTCAACGGGCGTCCTTTGTATAATCGGCCGCGATTGGGGAAGACATTCAACTGGTGGCGATAAAACTTGATCGACACCAGCATATCGTAAGGCGCCCATGCGAAGCTTCCAAGTTGTCGACCAAGAAGTTCACATAATCCGACCGCTCAAGCTAGACAAAGACGACCCTGTGAGGAAGAACTTAGTTGATCTTTCGTCAATGCACACTTCCACCAAATCTTCGATCGATTTTTCCTCGCCTTCGCCCACGCCTTCAAGGACTTCCTTTCCTGCCCTCGATCATCTCAGACAAACCATTTGGCCGCCTGCCATTTACCGCAACGGCAATCGCTGGCCATCACCGTCTCCCTGCATTTCTATTTGCCCGCTGGCCGGAAAGCGCATGACTTGATGGAAAATTGAAGCAACTGCCTGCATGGCGTGCAGCCAACCCCTGCCCAGAATCAAATTGTAAGTCGATGGAACTTTGAGCACCCAGAACTCTACTTGCTTCACAACCGACCCCGCTTTGACCGGTAAGATAATCTTTCCAACCGGCCATTCTGGTTGTGAGTTGAAACCGACTAGAGGAGATGTTGCAGGAGCTAAATCCTTGTCCTCCAACTTCATTTGTTTGAACGCGTCATAGTACATTATCTCGACCGAACTCCCCTGGTCGATTAATATTCTCTTGATATCGAAATCCTTGACGCGAAGGGTCACCACCAAAGCGTCATTGTGCGGCATCTGTACCCTTTCCAAGTCTTTAGTAGAGAACGAAAGGACGTCTTTTTCCTCGGTTTTTCCCTTCTTTATCATGGCCGACCGAGAGCACTTCCTCATGTGCTCGGCCTTCTTGATCATCCTCTCACCGCAGACCTTTGCCGGTTCAATGATGCCATAGATGACGTTGATCACACTGTGGGCGCTCTAGGCGGCCATTCCGTTCGGCTCGGTTTGTCCGGCCGGCGCGGCCTTGACTCCCCCATCTATATATTGGTCAAGATGCCCTGCCGCCACCAACTCCTCCAAATGCTGTTTGAGCGGCAAGCAATCTTCTGTCCGATGCCCACGCTCTTCATGGAAGGTGCAACGATATTTTGGGTTGAAGCCCCGCTGCGCGCTCCCCAGCTTGGCCGGCCAACAGACAAAAGGCTCTCCTCGGATCTCGCTCAAAATGCGGTAGATGGGAATTTTGAAGACCGTGGTAATCCCTGTCCGCGCCTTCAGTTTTCTCTTGGCATCTTCCGCTGCGTCGCGAGGTGCATTAGTCGGCCATTTCGACCTTTGTTCCGCTATTTTGGCCGGTTCTCTATGTCGACCTTTTGGTCGGCCACCGTATGTTTTCCTCCGCCCGATCAATGAACTTTCCCCACTACCTTCCACCACGACGGATTGTCCTTCTCACGCAGAGGCAAGATCATCTTCCACACGAATGTGTTCGTTGATCCACGATCAAAGATTCCATGGTGGTGGGCTGATGCATCGTGAGTGAGTCTCGCACTTATGTCCGATCGAGACCCTCTTGTATTGAGGATCGCCAGACAGGACAATGAGGATCTCATTGTAAGTTTCCCAAGATTTCGCATTGTATGCCTTCGAACTCCAGACTCCATCTTGACGCCAGAGATGGTCTACCTCCTTCGCTCGAAAGTGTTCGTCTTGAATCTGGTGACGAAGGCTTCCGCTAGTTGTCGCCACCTCGATACTCTCCCGAGCCTCTCGAACCACTCCAAACCCAGCTCTCCCAAGCTTGCTAGGAAGATGAGGCACATCAAGGCGTCGTTCCGACGATGGCCAGCCATTACTTGCCGGTAATGACTCACATGCATGTACGGAACCATCTTTCCGTCATACAAAGTAAACTTTGGCTGGTGGAATCCGGCAGGGAGGGGGGTGCCCTCAATCTCTGGGGACAACGGCGTGGCAAGAAGCCTCGCCACTTTTGTCCACCGGTCGGGCACCGCTTCGGGTCAGATCATCACTTCTTCATCGCAACGAATCGGGTACTCAATCTCGAGCGCCGCACCCTCGAATCCTCCGGCGCGCTTTCCTCCAAAGACGCCCCTCGAGATCCTCGAACGGAGGTTGAGTATCGCGACGTCGACGATGGGCGAGAGGGGCGATAAGTGCTATCGCGCGTGCAGGACCTCTCCTCTCGTTGGTCTGAGTCCCCCGCCCCATAATTCCTGGTGATGGAGATTGAATGGGTCCTCCTCCGGCGGCGACTGTTGGAACGAGGGGAGGGAGTGCACTCACTGAGGTTGCCCTCTCCAGCAACACCCTTCCCCCTCACTTGGCGCTTCAGAAGCTCCATCTCCGCCGCCATCTTACGAATGAGGGCCTCCTGATCCTTAAGTTTGTGCTCCAGGCGCTCACGGACTTCTGCCACGGGCGGCCCTCAGGACCCTGTGAGCGATCTGAACTCCTCCCACGCTTGTCGCGCATTCCCCGCGAAGACGTTCCTAGGTCCGCCATGGTTGGAACATTAGAGGGGCCTTCTCTCTTTCGCACATACTCTGGAGTGACACCATCGACGATGGACAGCGGAACTTCGTCGTTGTTGGCCATGGAAACGGCCGAAGAAGCTTACAGAACAAGGGATGAGTATCGAAGTTTCCCACAGACGGCGCCAATTGTACGGGGGCGAAATATCCTTTGCTCTCCGTACGCCTTGAACGTCAAGCTTCCGTCAACGGCGTCTGTCTCTGCAACACAAAAAGGGGTGAGCTGCCCGGCGGGGGTAGTGCCGGAATGCCCCTCCGACGATCAAGTCAGGTCACTTGAAGAAGAAGACAATGAAGAGAGGAGGTTTGTGAAAATGAATTCGCATACCAGTAACGTTCGCCTTCCCTCTCTATATCTAGGTCACACGCAGCCTGAGATCGCGGCGCAAGACTACCTATGCCGTTCTTCCTCGACAGTGGCGGTTTCGCCTCTCACCACCTTACACGTGTAAAGGTTTTGTCCTCCTTCCAGTACATGCAGAACTGCCCAACGGTATTGAGGCGTTCGTGGAGCAGATGTCCCCTCCTTCACACCATTGGCCCAGGTGGCACCCATAACCGGGGTACCATGACCGGCCTAGCCCTTGGGGGATCAGCCATCATTCAACCGTGCTACGTATTGCCGGCCTGTAAGCCGAGCTGTCGTTGATCGGCCGATTGCGAGGCATGTCGACCATCTTATCTCCGATCTCGGCCACACGTAACTGCTTCACCTTGGCTGGACGGCCGGAGGGAAGCCGGACGGGTCGCATCCTCCGTGCAACGCGGTCAACCCTTCAGCTCGGTTGCGATTTCCATTGTGAGCTTAGCCCCGCACGAGCGACATACAGCTCGGCCTCCGAGAGGCCACCGGACGACCTTGTCGCCCGAGCAATACCAACTGTTCGGGCGTTTCGACCGTCCTTCCTGCTCGGCGCCGTGTAGTCCGTAACGCTGGACGTTATTTCTTGCTCGGCCGTACTGCCTGATGGAAATCTTCCCTCACAATACCCATCCCATTTTGCAAGTAAATAGTGATGATTACATGTTTTGATGAATAATTTTTACTAAAAGCTTGTTTGAAATTTTCATCTTTTTAATCCATTTTATTGATATATAAATATTCTGTTGGAACAATCTTCTGTGTAAAAAATAAATTGAAACGAAATCAAACAAATAAAATAAATAACTTATTGAATTTATTTTACCGAACCAAATGAATAATAAAAAGATCAAGTCGAGTGTGTGACACTCTGTCCTTAAGACAGATTCATCCCGCTACGATGCTTACGGTTAAGTGGCAACTATATCCCAGGATACAATGATCTTCACAAATTGTAGTAGCACTCTAAACAATTTGTTCGGCGAACAAAACCTGTGTTCTAAACTCTTTGAATTTTTTCTTAAAATAATATGAAGAATAATGCAAACAGATAAAAATCTGGACAACAAGTAAATGTATTTTTCAAACTGTTTTTGGCGGATACCAAACTGCTGAAACAAAGTTGGTATTTATAGGCAAAATAAACCGTCGAACATGAGCGGTTTTTGAACTGAACATGTATAGTTTCAAATGAACAGGTGCAAACACTATTTGAATAGATAACTGCTGGAATAAAAATCTGTCCGAGCTGTATGAATTGTGTAGTTTCAAAACTGTGCAGCAGTTTTGAGCGGTTTCTAGCAGTTAAATTGTTTGGAATTTTCAGACTGAAGGAGGTAAAACATGGACATAAAATTTAAATTCAATTTTGGCACCAAATTTGAATTTAATTTCATAAAGAATTTCTAGAAAAAATTCAAATAAATTTCCTCTAAAAAATTAATGTTAGAACCGATCCAACCCACACCGCATCCAGCCTAGCTCGGCCCGACCGGACGACAGAGGCGGCGCACGCGCATGTGGTACTTTGGGCTAAGATTCACTTTGTTCATAACTCTTCCCTTCTACAAACTTGGGGTGCCCCTTGGGACCCAACCCAAGGCTGTACACCTAGAGCTTATATACTCATAAAAGCTCTCTTCAAGTTTCAATGTGGGACAATCCATTTCAAGAAAACCCACATTTAATTCTTTAAATGTCTAATTTCACGAACCCGAAAATGACGTCAAGTTCTCATTCACTCATAAATGGTTTTGACGAACTGTCTTCATCGTGTGTCTTGCCATGCGATAAGGAACACGTCACCTCTTAGGATCCACCTCAAAAGTCGTGTGAAACCCTCTCTATTTTGGACTCAAAGATAGCCCAAAATAAGCCTATAAAAAACCAATTTTTCAACAATTCCCCACATGAATAGAATTTGACGGAGAGAAAATACAACAACATGATCTAATTACAAAGAGTACAGAAATTGAAAATATTCTGCAAAAGATAGGTAGCTGTTGGCTTTGAACATTCCTCTGTGAGACACTATCGGATTTACTAACTAACTAGTGAACATGATATCTTGAACTGTTCAGCTGTTTGTGTAAATCAAGACAATAGAACTCACACAGTATATCACCAGACATAATTTAGTTCCCACTATTGTGTTCATTTTGGCCCTGAACAACTTGGTCTTTCATGAGTGCTCTAGATAATTGTAACCCTTCACAAATCCCATAGAACCAGCCTAGTTCACACTCACATAGGTGATTCTTATGAAGAGTATACTTCCATACTCCAATAGGTTTACCTAAATATAATAATCATTAAAATTTTACTTAACCTAAAACGCTGCAGACATCACTATTTCATCATAGAGATGGGCAGGAGTTTGATTCTCCAATGATCCTTATGAGTCATACACAACTCGGTTGTCCCTTTGAACCTAGATCATGGGATCTCCAGTCAACTGGGTTAGGTTGCCATTGCAGTAACTCTTATTTAATAGGCTTAAATCCTATTCCCCTCGATGAATTTTTAACTAACTCTCTTGCTAACCCTTTGGTTAGTGGATCCGCTATGTTATCTTTAGAATTCAAATATTCAATGGAAATAATTCCATTAGAAAGTAGTTGTCTCACAATGTTATGTCGACGACGAATGTGTTGTGACTTACCGTTATACATATGACTCTGTGCTCTACCAATTGCTGATTGACTATCACAATGTATACATATAACAGGCACCAGTTTTGGCCATATTGGAATATCTTCAAGGAAGTGGTGAAGCCATTCTGCTTCTTCCCCAACTTTATCTAAAGTTATGAATTCTGATTCCATAGTAGACCTAGCAATGCAAGTCTGTTTGGAAGATTTCCAAGATACAACCACCCCACTAAGAGTAAAGACATATCCACTGGTGGATTTTGAGTCTCTAGTATCCAATATTCAGTTTGCATCACAGTATCCTTCAAGTACTGCTGGATATTCAGTATAATTTAGCCCAATGTTACGAGTAAATCGGAGATATCTTAAAACCCTTATAATTGTTTTCCAGTGTTCTACTCCTAGATTACTCGTATATCTACTTAATTTATTTACTACAGAAGCTATATTTGGGTGAGCGCAGTTCATCAAGTACATTAAGCTTCCAATAATTTGGGCATATTCTAATTGATAAATATTTTCCTGTACATTCTTAGAAAGAAACAAATTAACATTCACAAGTATTCTAGGAAGATGATCATCATCTTTGCTAAATTTGTCAAGTATTTTCTCAATGTAATGAAATTGTGACAAAGCATAACCTTCTGGTGTTTTGGTAATTTTCATACCAAGAATTACATCAGCAATGCCCATGTCTTTCATATCAAAATTGTATTCAACATTTTCTTAGTAGTTTTAATCATTTCATTATTATTATCTATGATGAGCATATCATCTACATAAAGACATATAATAACATAACCTTTGTCTGTGTTTTTAATATAAACACATTTGTCACACTCATTAATTTTAAAACCATTTGACGTCATTGCCTTATTAAATTTCTCATGCCATTGCTTTGGTGCCTGTTTTAAACCATATAATGATTTAACCAATTTACACATTTTCTTTTCTTTTCCTGGAACAGAAAATCCTTCTGGTTGTTCCATGTAAATTTCTTCATCTAACTCACCATTTAAGAAAGCTGTTTTCACATACATTTGATAAATTTTTAGATTGTATAACAATGCAATATCAATTTGCATTCTAATAAATGTTATTCTAATAATCGGTGAATATGTGTCAAAATAATCAAGACCTACTTTTTGTCTAAAACTTTTGACCACAAGTCTTGTTTTGTACTTGTCAATTGATCCATCCGTTTTCATTTTTCTTTTGAAGATTCACTTGTACCCAAGAGATTTACAACCTAGTGGTAAATCCATCAATTCCCAAGTATGATTTTGCAAGATGGATTTAACTTCGCTATTTACAGCTTCTTTCCATAAAGGAGCCTCAAGACTAGATATAACTTCTTTAAAAGTTAAGGGCTCATTTTCTAATAAAAATGTTAGAAAATCTGGATTAAAAGATTTTGAAGTTCTAGTACGTTTACTACGCCTAGGCTTCTCTTCCTCATTTTGATCTATCTCTTGCTCTTGTTCTTGATCATGACTGGTAATAGCATCATAAGATCTTTTATTAGTATTAGTCTCTTGTCCAGTTTTATTTGGAAACACATGTTCAAAGAAAGATGCATTCTGAGATTCAATAATAGTATTTACATGCATTTCGGAATGTTCTAACTTATGAATCAAAAATCGATATGCACTACTATTCATGGCATAACCAATGCAAATGCAATCAATAGTTTTAGGATCTATCTTAGTCTTTTTAGGACTAAAAATAGCCACTTTAACCAAACACCCCTACACTTTTAAGTATTTGTATAATGGTACTCTTCCATGCCACATTTCATAAGGTGTTTGATTCACTTTTTTTTAGGGTACTTTATTAAGTATATAATTAGTAAAAAGTATTACTTCCCCCCACAAGTTCTAAGGTAATCCAGAACTTGTTAACATGGCATTCATCATTTCTTTTAAAGTCTTATTTTTTCTTTCAGCAATTCCATTTTGCTGAAGTGAGTAAGGAGCAATGGTTTGATAAATTATTCTATATTCTTTATAAAATTCACCAAAAAGTGATTTATGTTCACAACCTCTATCACTTCTAAGTTTCTTAATTTTCTTACCAAGTTGATTTTCAACTTCATTCTTATATTGAATGAAAGTTTCTAAAACTTCATCGTTGGTTCGAATTAAATAAACATAATTATATCTAGTATAGTCATCTATGAAAGTAATAAAATATTTTTTCCCACCTCTAGTTTGAATTGATTTGAAATCACAAATGTCACTATGAATTAATTCAAGTGGTTTCGTACTTCTTTTAATTGAATGAAAAGGAATTTTAGATAATTTTGCCTCAACACAAATTTTACATTTATGATTTGAATTAATGTCAAATTTAGGTAAACATTTCATATTAATTAATCTACACAAAGATCCATAATTAACATGTCCAAGTCTACCATGCCATAAATTTGAAGACTCAAGTAAGTAAGAAGAAGATGTATTTTTATTAATAACAGAGAGTACCACAGTCATTACATTCATTTTGAAGAGGCCATCAGGCATGTAACATTTCCCTACATACATCTCGTTTTTGGTAAATACAAACTTGTCATTTTCAAAAACTAACCTAAACTCATTTTTACTCAACAAAGATCTAGAAATAAGGTTCTTGCGAATGTCCGGTACATGCAGCACATTGTTGAAAGTGAGTTCCTTTCCAGATGTCACTTTCAAAATAATATTTCCTTGTCCTTCAACTTTAGAAGTCGAAGAGTTGCCCATAAAAAGTTGTTCATCATTGTCCACCACTGAATAAGATGTGAACATCTTTTTGTCGGCATAGATGTGGCTAGTAGCACTAGTGTCTACCCACTATTCTTTAGGATTTTCGACAAGGTTTGCTTCGGAAACAACTACAAAAAGATTTATGTCATCTACACCATTGGAAATATTATCCACTTCGGTCATATGGGCTTGAGCAGGCTTTTTGCTTATTCTTCTTTTGCCTTTGTACTTGCTACAACAATTTTTGACCTAATGTCTCTCTTTGTAATAGATGTAACATTTGCCATTAAACTTGTACTTCTTATTTTCCCTTCCTTTAGAGCCTTGTGATGAACTTTCTCCAGAAAACTTCCGCTTCTTTGCCTTTTGAGCATGTTCTACCACATTGGTCTTATACTCTATTGGATGCTGACCAGCCCGCTTCTCTAAATTGCGGTTGTTCTCTTCAATCCTCAAACACACAATCAATTCTTCTAAAGACATTTCTTAGCGCTTGTGTTTGAGGTAATTCTTGAATTCCTTTCAATCTTATGGTAATTTCTCAATTAAGGCAGCAACTTGGAAATATTCACTAAGAGACATGTCTTCTACGTGAATGTCATACAGAATGAGTTGGAAGTCTTGAACTTAGCTGATCATAGTCTTAGAATCAACCATCACAAAGTCCAGGAATTTGCCAAATTTATTTGAGCTGGCATATTTTGTTTTGTACTTTTTCTCCAAAGACTCCCAAAGTTCCTTTGCTGCTTTAATAGGACTGTAGACGTTATATAATGTGTTGTCAAGTCCGTTCAAGATGTAGTTCCGGCAAAAGAAATCAGCATGTTTTCAGGTATCGACTGCAGCAACTACTTGCCGATCAGTTTCATCCTCTTTCAAAATAAGTGCATCCTCGCGGAGAAAGTGTGCCAGGTTTATAGTTGTAAGATAGAACAATATTTTTTATTGCCATCCTTTAAAATTAGTTCCTGAGAACTTTTCTAGCTTCTCACTGTGATTGACTGGAACAATCACAACAGGAGGGGTGGAAGCAATTGCAGCCACCACACTAGTATTAGTTTGACCAGTTTTAGTAGCCATGAATTCTAAATTATAAAACAAAATCATAATTAGAATTTTATACTACACAGAAAATTTAAACCAAAACCATAAAATTAAATTCTGTAAAATAAAAAAATAAAAAAAGAATTGTAACTTTTATTTTCAATTAATTTGAAAATAAAATAAAATTTTATTTAACCAAATTAATTTCACACAAAAAATTAAATTTTTGTAACATTTCAATAATTAAAGGGCAAATTACACTAACGGTCCTTATAGTTTGGGGCTTGTGTCACTTCAGTCCCTGACTTTTCAATTATGACACATTTGACCCTAAATTTTGAATCTTGTTCCAAATAAAGACAATTGAATATATTATTACTTAATTTCAAGGGCTAAATCGTCAATTTGATAAAATATAAACTAATTTGATAAAAATAAATGTCAAAAAATATTTTTGAATATTTAAAAATTATTTCTATCCACTAAAGATAAAATTATGCAAAATTGATAAATCTTTTAGACATTTATTTATTTATATCAAATTAATTTTTATTATGTGTTTAGATAATGATCATGTAATGGGTAGTTTTTATTTTCATTAAATTAGTTTCTATTTTTTCAAATGTCAAATATGGTGACAATTTTAATATCATTATTAAACCAATCCATTAAATCAAAAAATTCAAAACTAAAAATATTTCATATCTTAAATATATCGATTACACATTATAATCTTAACAATCATCCATTACATGGTCATCATCCAAGCACATAATAAAAATTAATTTTGTAAAATAAATAAATAAATAAATGTCTAAAAAATTTATCAATTTTACACAATTTTACATAATTTTATCCTTGATAGGTAGAAATAATTTTTAAAAATTTTAAAACATTTTTTTGGTTCTTGACTTTTCAATTGTGATATATTTGACTCTGAATTTTGAATCTTGTTTCAAATAAGGACAATTAAAGATACCATTACTTAATTTTAAGGGCAAAATTTTCAATTTGATAAATATAAACTAACTTAACAAAAATAAATGTCAAAAACATATTTTAAAATTTTAAAAAATTATTTCTAATAAATCTCATGAAAAATTATATAATCATCATCTAATAAATGTCATTTATTTTACATAAAATATAAACTAACTTAACAAAAATAAAATATTTAATAAAATATTGAAGATTTTGCTTAACTTTACATGATCATCATCTAAACAAATAATAAAAATTAATTTGATATAAATAAATAAATGTATGAAAAATTTATCAATTTTACATAATTTTATTTTTAGTAGGTAGAAATAATTTTTAAATATTTAAAAATATTTTTTTGACATTTATTTTTATCAAATTAGTTTATATTTTATCAAATTGACGATTTTGCCCTTGAAATTAAGCAATAATATATTCAATTGTCTTTATTTGGAACAAGATTCAAAATTCAAGGTCAAATGTGTCACAATTGAAAAATCATGGACTAAAGTGACACAAGCCCCAAACTATAGGAACCGTTAGTATAATTTGTCCATAATTAAAATATTGAAACTGAATTTTAATTAATGAATACTCAGAAATAATTTCTAAAAACCAAAATTAATTTCTGACAAAATTTCACAAATAAATATTGTGAATTGTTAATGACACCAGTATATTACTACTAGTTGTCAAAGAAAATAGACAGTATATTACTACTCTCTCTCAAACAGTATATTACTACTATTTGTTTTCCAACCAGAATATTATTTTGTAAAATCACTGAAAATAATTTCTGTAAGAAGAAGAAAGAAGAAAGGAAACAAGCGAAAAATTCTGTATAAATAGAATAATTCGAATCTGTCTTAAGATTGTTGGAACAATCTTCTATGTAAAAAATAAATTGAAATGAAATCAAACAAATAAAATAAATAACTTACTGAATTTATTTTACCGAACCAAATGAATAATAAAAAAATCAAGTCGAGTGTGTGACACTTTGTCCTTAAGACAGATTCGCCCCGCTACAGTGCTTACGGTTAAGTAGCGTCTATCTCCCTGGATGCAATGATTTTCACAAATTATAGTAGCACTCCAAACAATTTGTTCAACAAACAAAACCTATATTCTAAACTCTCTAAATTTTTTCCTAAAATAATATGAAGAATAATGCAAACAGATAAAAATCTGGACAGCAAGTAAATGTATTTTTCAGATTGTTTTTTTGGGATACCAAACTGCTGGAACAAAGCTGGTATTTATAGGCAAAATAAACCGCCAAACAGGTGCAGTTTTCGAACTGAACATGTATGGTTTCAAATGAACAGATGCAAATACTATTTGAACAGATAACTATTGGAATGAAGATCTGTCCGAACTGTATGAACTATGCAATTTCAAAACTGTGCAACAATTTTCAGCGGTTTCCAGTAGTTAAACTGTTTGGAATTTTCGGACTGAAGGAGGTAAAACATGGACAAAAAATTTTAATTCAATTTTGGCACCAAATTTGAATTTAATTTCATGAAGAATTTTTGGAAAAAAATTCAAATAAATTTCCTCCTAAAAATTAATGTTAGAACCGACCCGACCCACACCCGCGCTTGGCCGAATGGCGCGTGTGGTAGTTTGGGCTAAGGTTCACTTTGTCCATAACTCCTCTGTTCTACAAACTTGGGGTGCCCCTTGAGGTCCAACCCAAGGTTGTACACCTAGAGTTTATATACTCACAAAAACTCTCTTAAAGTTTCAATGTGGGACAACCCATTTTAAAGAAACCCACATTTAATTCTTTAAATATTCAATTCCACAAATCCAAAAACGACGTTAAGTTTCCATTTACTCATAAATGGTTTTGACGAACCGTCTTCATCTTGTAACTTGCCATACGGTAAGGAACACATCACATTTTCGAATCTACCTCCAAAAACGTGTGGGACCCTCTCTATTTTAGACTTAAAAATGACCTAAAATAAACCTATAAAAAACTAATTTTCCAACATATTCCACCTCCCCCAAGATCACGTACATATTCCCATTCAAATAACACCAATTGCAACTTGGGTCTTCGTTTGAAATGGAATTCCCAATGAAAATTACTTTGATATATGGGCCTATTTTGAAAAGTGATTTTTTTTTT
Source organism: Camellia lanceoleosa (assembly GCA_025200525.1). Lineage (NCBI taxonomy): Eukaryota > Viridiplantae > Streptophyta > Magnoliopsida > Ericales > Theaceae > Camellia > Camellia lanceoleosa. Next base: position 71,643,789 of record CM045770.1, on the reverse strand, counting down.
GATTTATTGACTTTCTTTGAAAAAACATATCAAAAAAATAAATAGGTGATAATAATCTATATAAGCCAATAAACTGACTTTTTTTACTAATTACCAAAATAAGCCATAGACTCATATCATAGAAAGTTTAACCAACTGCTCTAGCTTGAGTCATTACTTTTACATTTTAATTGAAAGGTTTGCAAGTAAATAGTAATAATTGATTATTTATTACGTATTAGAGTTGTTTTGTTTTTATGAGTTCTTTCTTGTTTGATGTAGTGTCGTTAGTATTGGATATTTTATTTTTTATCTTCTTTTTTTTTTCAATTGGCATGAGTATTTTCTTTACAATATGAAGAATGACAATTGAACAATCATTCTCTAACAAATATATAAACTCAACCATCAGCCCAACAAAAAGAGCCCCATAATTGGGAAGAAATCATCAACCTGACAATTACAATAAGAAAGAAATAATAAAAAACAAAGTAAAATTTCGTAATATTAATATTTTTTGGTGCCCCATAATTAGTCAAGATTTTCTTGGCATCTCTGATAAAAGTATAAGTGGGTGGCCAACTGAGTTAACTTAATTAGAGTTAGACTTGCGAGTATCTGTTGTTAAACATTCTTACATAATTAGTTAGTTAATTTGATGTGATTTTTTAAATATTTACAAATATTCTGTTACCGATTCAACTCAAAAATAAATAAATAAATAAATAAATAACTAACTAACAGGGCGAGAGCTTTGTTTGTAAACTATAGAAAACAATATTTAGGACTTGGTCATTGACAATTATAATAATATATAGAAAAAGAAATTAAATAGACCGAGTTATTTTTAGCTAAGAGATTAAAACTATTTTTGATCCATATATTACTCCATGCTTGCTTGGTGTATCTTACAAAACTATTTAATTAGGCTTGATCTACTCTAGGCTTGTGTGGTGCATCTAATAGATCTATTTTTAGCTTCTTCTCTCATTTTTTTTTATAAAAATATGTGAAAAAAGTGTTCGATTTAATTTATGCTTACAACTTATGAGACATAAATAGTTAAAATAAGTTTTTTTATTGAAAAATAAAAGAAGATGTATTTTTAATTTTTGCTCTCTCATTATTAATTTTCAGCTTACACTGAATAGATCCTATAGATCATAACAAACCTAATCCTACCAATGCCTAGACCTCATTTTAATTGGTGAATTTGGTAGGCATAAGATCTCTTGTATCCAATATTTTCTATTCTTTGGTTTCCAAAATTTTGATTAATCGCATGATTAATGGTAAATGAATTGATTATTTCAAGGTGTTCAGGACAAGAATCAGTCCGTCTAACTTAGGCCAAGTTTGGGTACTCTCAAATAATCTAAAAAGTTAAAAAGTTACTCAAAAAGTTAAAAAGTTAACACTATTCACAAAAAATCAACAATTACAGCTGCACAACTCTCAATTCAAATTTTCCTCTAAAAATCAATTTTCACAATTTTTTATTACACATTTTTTCATAAAAAGTCAAAAAATTAACCCAAACATCCATATTTTTAACCTCAAATTTTTTGTTCAAAAAGATAAAAAGTACACTTATTTATTCTTCCCAAACAAGGCCTTAATTAGTTACTCACTATTCAAGATATAAGGAATACAAGATTGATTATTTTTAACGTCACACTTCCATAAAAAATCATAATATATTTTGTGAGAATTTGTAGGATTATCTATACTCTTGATAAATCAAAATGTTGAAAATTTCAAATTGTCAGCATCAAAACAATTTCTTAATTAATCGAAGCAAATCATCTGTCTTTTGTTTTAACTTTGTATGAGAAAGTCACTCACGACAACAACACAAGTGGCAATTTTATTTTCATTACCAAAGTTTAAGTAGGTGAATTCATTTTTTTTTTTTTTTTACCAAAGAAAATGACGATATTGGTGTTAAATTTAAGGGTGGTTTGTGATGTTTTAAATAAATATATTGTTTGATTTTTTATATAAAAAATGTGTAAAAAAATAAAAAAATTTGATAAAAAAATAAAAGGAAAATATTAATAAATATGACCTAAATAAATATATATCTAAAAAATATTTTTTTTTTTAATACATCTCAAATCCGTACTTGTAATTAATATTATTATATACAGAGCCGAAAGTTAGGAAATTATTTAAAAAGCACTTGATGGTAGATGGTGACACCATGTAAGCGTTACGGCAAGACAAATGGCACTAGCACAGTCACTGTGGACCTACCATAATAATTAATTACTTTTATAGTCGCCCCCCGTCTGAAATGATGTCACAATGGCTTTTCGTTTAGGAAGCGGATTAATTTTTTGGTGTTTTAGTTTTTTTAGGGGTGATTTAGGATGATTTAAATAAATATATTTTTTAATTTTTTGTGAAATATAAGTTGGGTATGGATTGAGTTTGAAGTGATATAGTAGAGATGTGATGTGACTTAAATAGGATAGTGACTTTTTATTTTTTTGACTTTTTTAAAGTGCCCCAAACAAGGCCTACTTATTTTAGTCTGGAGCTAAAAAGTCTAGTTTGAGAAGGGTTTTTATTTTTTTTGATTTTTTTGTAAAAGAAGGAATGTAATGATTATGAGTTGAATGTGATATTTTATCTTATTAAGCTGAAAAACCTATTTTGTTTTTTTGTGATTATTTTAGTCCCAAAAAAAAAAAAAATCTAAACTTCTTTTCCCAAACGGAGCTAACGTTGGAAAAAAGTTAAATAATTTTTATAATGTAAATTACGATTTTTTAGAATTTTTGTGTTGACAGTTATAAATAGGGCTGAGCAAAGAATCCGTGAAATTCGTAATGCGATCCAGTCCAGTTCAATCCGATAGGTTTGGATTGATTTTTTGAATCCGCAATTCGGTTCCGGATTGAAGAATTAAAAATCCGTAGTCCACGGATTGGTTCCGGATTGAACCCCACGGTTCCGGATTGGAACCGATCCAGACCGTATGCAAATAGTCTATATTTTTATTATACATCCTTCCCCATAATATCTTTTCTTATTATATATAAAATCTAAACTCAAACCTAAAATTGTATAATATCTTCTTTTATTACTTTTGTTTGTCAGTTTTTAGTTTTAATTTGTAATGGTCTAAATACTTATGGTGAAATCAGTTTTCTTATAGTTGTTTAAATTCTAGAACAGTATGCTGCTATTTTAGAAAAACATGTTGTTATTGTGGAACTAATGTAACGCTATGTTTATATTTTTATGAAATTAAAGTATTATATATATATATATATATTTTGTTATTTAATTATGTGAATCCGTGATCCTAAACCGATCCAATCCCTATTTAAATGGATTGGTTCAGATTGGTTCCATGATTTAAACGGATTGGATTGGTTCCAATTTTTCAGGAACCATAGATAACGGATTGGTCTTGATTTTACCCTAATCTGATCCAATCCGAACCATACTCATCCCTAGTTATAAATACTGTTGTGCAAATAATTTTTTGGTGGTAAAAGTTTTGTGAAGAGCAGAAAGTTGAATTTTTTTGTGATAAAAAAATTTATATATTTTATAATAAAAATTATACTTTTTATATAAGATACATATCATATATATTTTTCTTTTAAGTACATAGAGTATCCTTTTTTTTTAATTAATATAAGAAAAATAGGTAGTAGCTCGAAATTCGTGGGTCGAATTTGGCTTAAATTCGAAGAGGGAGAAAAGAGAGGGAGAGAAGAGAGGAGAAGGAGAAGAGAGCAGCACCATGAGGCGCTCGTCGCCTCCGCCGCCTCCACCCGCCGTCCTCATCGCAGCTCCGATCGTCGCAGCCCTGCGCGGCCAATCGTCGACCGATCACAGCTCATCGCAGCAGCTCAGCCTCCGCCACGCCTCCGCGCGCTCCTCTGCCCCTAGTTGATGCCCCCTCCTGTCCAGTTCTCCCTTCTCTTCTTCTTCTTTTTCTTCTTCTTCTTCTTCTTCTCCCATCTTCTTCTTCGTTTCTGATTAAACACAGAAAAAAGGAGAAAAAAAAAAAAAAAAAACAGACACCAAAACGATGTCGTTTTGGTGTCGAGCCAAATTCGACCCATGAATTTCGAACTACCAACCGGGATTGTTAATATAATAGAGTGATTTTAGGTCGAGATGCTCATCCCACTGACTAACCTTTTAAAGCCAAACTTAATGGACAAAAAATAATTTTACAATTCTAAATTTCCTATATTATTAGATAATATATACTATATATTAAGCAAAAAGGAGATTTTTAACCTCAAGTCTTGTGGGAGTTCTAATTTCCCAATCTAATTTTTCTGATTTTTTGATTTTAAAAAAAAAAAACTTAGTATTTATTAACTTCTCCAAACTCCCAAATCCTACCCTCATAATAACACTTTAATGTATTAAAAATAAAGATAATTTTTTTTTTTTAAAATCCAACATATATGAATTTCTTAAAAAGTCCCAACACATATGATTATTATCCCTCATAATAACACTTTAATGCATTAACACAAGTATAAAAACAAATTCTTGAAAAAGTTTAAAACAAATGATTATTATTAAAATATTAAACTTTAATATAATATAATAAAAAAAAAAAGACATCTAATTCTTTGAAAAGTATAACACATATGATTATTATCAAAATATTAAACTTTAATATAATATAAAAAAGAAAAAAAAGAAGGCATTTAAAAAAAAATATTTAAAAATCACAATTCACATATATAGATAATTGTAAACACAATCTGTGCATAGCACGGGTGATATGTTAGTACTATATATTAAATAAAAGGAAATTTTTAAACCCCAAGGCCTGTGGCAGCTTCAATATCCCAATTTGAATTTTTTAAATTTTTTATTTAAAAAAAAAAAACTCAGCATTTATTAATTTGGTCAAAATTTCCTGATCAGTATTTATTAATTTTTTTCAATCCACATGTCTTTCCACATGCCTGTATTTATTGATTTGGTCAAAAATCCTTGATCAGCATTTAAAATCCCCTCATACAAATAATTAGAGATACAATCCGTGTATAGTTATTCCAATACCATTTTCAACTTCTCCCATATACTATAGTTAATGATAAAATTGTTAAATTATTTTTATAAAAAATCTTAAAAAACATAATTTATATATTAAAAAAAATCTAAAATAAATATAAATATCTAAAATTATCTTGTGCATAGCAGAGTGATAGGCTAGTTTATACCTTACAACCAACCAAACATTAATCTTCTCCACCTCTCTCTGTTCCTCATCCTCAAGATTTCTACACACTAAAAGTTCTCACTGCATATGATTTGAAAGTGGTGATGGTTAATGGTTTGAAGATTAGGGTTTTGAATTAAGAAAATAAGAGTATTATGATAATTTCATTTTAAGATAAAATTATAATTAAAAAATGATTAAGGGGTTGTTTGGGGTGTTCTAAATAAGTGCAATTTTTGTTTTTTTGGACTAAAAAGTTGAGAGAAAAAATATAGATATTTGGGTTAATTTTTTAACTTTTTATGGAAAAATATGTATTAAAAAATTATATAAATTAGTATGTAAGGGAAAATTAGAATTGAGAATTGTGTAGCCGTATTGTTTGACTTTTGGTGAATAGTAAATAACTTTTTGAGTAACTTTTTAATTTTTTTTCAACTTGTCAAACTTGACCTAAGTATGCAGACTAAGTAAAAATAGTGTGTGGCAAAAGAAACTCCCCTCATAGTCCTTTGCTCAAATTCTCAAACGACGTTTCGCCATCAAATTAGGCTTTAACGTTAACATTACTAATTTGGACAACTGTTTCTAATTAAACCTCTTGAGCTGAAAAAAAAAAAAAAAAAACTAACTCCACTAAATCGATAAAATAGGTAGTTTAGAGATTAAATAAACAAAATTACAATAATTTAGATGATAAAACTGAAATTAACTCAACAAAATAAAAGGCATGCGATCTTTTTGGTAACATTTCAATATTTTGTGTGTTTTTTAAAAACAAAAAATAACAAAAAGTTTAAAAACATGCATCATTTTCATCTTGTTTTTATTTTGTGAATATATATATATAAATATAAAAAAAACAACTTGAATGTGCTTCCTTAAAATAAGGTGTTTTTTTTATTTTTTTAAAAAAAAAAAAATCCAAAAACAGTGTTCAAAAGCAATTTGTCAAACTAAATTTTCATTTCAATTTTTGTTTTTTCAAGAACAAAATGCTGAAAACAAAAACCATACCAAATGCGCAAATTTTCAGTATCTTTTTCTGAAAGAGGAAAAAAAAATAAAAATCAAATAAAAGAACCGAAGACAATCATATGCCTCAGTTCAATATGTGATGTCCACAATCTCATTCATCTGCATTTAAATCTCTCAAAACCTTTGAAAAGCAAAACACTAACAAATTTAGCCCATGAGACTGAAGATCTTTTACAACATTTTACAATCAGAAAATAAAATGGGGGAAGACCTTTTTTCCGTATACAACATTTTATAAACAGGAACTAAAAAGGGTGAAAAAAAAATTAAATTAAATTACATATCAAATAAATTAGTATTTCCACCTCACTTCTCTCCTGGAAAAAATTAACCAAAAAACCAACAACAACTAAGGGCTTTCATCTGCCCAGATTAGTACACCTTCAAAAGCCAGCACCTCTAGGGGCTCTGGGCTTTCTACATCAAACTCTGAATCAGACCTTCCAGCCAAACTAATTATCTAATCCACACGTACAAAATGGTAATCGATGAACCAAAATATTCACTTGAAAGTCGAATAGGTCAAGAAATCCAGCAATTTCAAGCAGATTCTTTCTGATTTACAGATTCAAAACTCCCTCGCGAGGCATTAGAAGCAGCAGCATCTGATGTATCTGACTCAGACTCTTCCTCTGCAAGAGGTAAAACCCCAGAGAAATGAGAGAGACGCAAGCAAGGCTTGCCAGGAGGCATAGGCAATCTAATACTCAATTTGATTAGTGAAGAAAAGCGAGAAAACAAAACAAAACAAAGATATAAGGTAAAAAAGATTCAAGATTACCAAAGAGTGACATGATGGTTGGTCTCTTTGGTTTGGTGTTTTTCTTCTTCAATTCAGCTGCAAAGTGGGATAAACCAGTTAGTTACAGGGAAAGATCAATAACTAAAACATCATAAAAGCACAATCAGCAACACGAAACTAATGAATGGAGGATATGGTTCCTTGCAGATTATTAAGCTCTAAACTACATACAAAAAATCAGAGTTATCATTGAGATTTCAAATAAGAGTCGTACTACTGATGGTCCAGACTGTTCTTACAAACCTTATTTCCAATATCAGAAAAAGAAGATTGTACTGACCAGCCAGGATAATACACAATCTTACAAAATTAATAAGATCACTATTTGATGGATTTAATGAATTTGCACGACTTTCAACATTGATGAAGTAATCTGACATGGTTAAAAGCAAAATCTGTCACATAACTTTAATAACAACATTATATCTCGACATCTGCACTGTAATGCTTTGAATAACAAAAAAAAAAACAATTAGATTGTAGATTCAAATTCTCATTGTTTCCTCCCTTTTCTAAATAACCAAGGTCATCAAACAAGCCCAATAATTCGTAGATGAACCCCCAAACTCCACCTGTACAAGGCTATACAATTTACAAGTATACACAGAGACAGAGAGAGAGAGAGAGAGATACCCATCCCAGGCACTTGATAATCATTGACAATTTCAAAGTTTTTATATGTATACCCCACAAAGTTAATGTCCTTAGATGAGAGCATCTGCAGGAAGAAAGAGAAAAAATGAGAGAGAAAAAAAATGTAGTGATGCTGGACGGCTGATGTGAATGAGAGCAAGCAAAGAGAAGAAATTTAAAAATAAAACAAAATAGAGAGAGCAATAAAATAAAAGAAAAGAACAATTGCCAACACAAGAAAATAAACTCTAGTAAACCAGTCAAATCTTTTTTCTCAATATTAAAGGTCCTATCAATCACAACAAACCAAGTATTCATAGGCTAACCACAAGAATTTTAATATAGAAACAGAAATCAAATCCCAAAATTAACAAATTACAAAATAATCAAACCTAAATCAAAGAAATCCCAATCTTCAAAAATTATTCAACCAATTTCTTTCAGTTCCTCATCATATAGAAGAGAGAAGAAAGAAAAAATTGCAACTAACAATAGAGATATTAATACCTTGACAGTAATAGAATGAAAAATTAATAACATCTTGCACACTGCCCAATTCCCACTTTATTAGGAACCATGTGCATTGGATTGCCCTTTTAAAAAAAAAAATGCATTGAAAGGGAAATTCCTTCATGAATGCAATTTTTTGAGGTTCTAGTCCCATGCCTTAATCTACATTCTACACACAATTAGTTTTTCCCAAACTTTTATTATTAAATGCAATGATAATTAGTGCAATTTTTTTGAGGACAACACATCACCCCCTAATATCTACTAATTCTCAAAACATGTCAATGACAAACATAGGTAACACTTTCTCATCATCCAAACATGTTTAATTGTTACAATTCAACTCTTGCTTGTAAATTGGTAATCATTGGTAGTTGATTTGTGGGTTAATTGGATGATTAGAAGGGGTGACTATTGAATTTTCTTATTAAGCCTTAAGCCCAACTAATTGGGGTCAGTTCATGGATCTTGCTTATCCAGTCAATCCTATACAAAGCTATAAAATCAGTTAAATCCTAAGAAGCACGTATACTTCTAAGAATGTAATGTGTCGTGTCCGACATTGACACAACACAAGACTCGTCGGACGCTTCTTAACACTTACAGACATAAAACACATTACAAGTTTGTATAAAATAACTTGGAATCCAATGATAAAACACAAAAATAATGTAAATTTATACATATTCTCCACCTTTAGACTATCAAAATTATTATATTTGACTTAAATATTTATATATATGACATATAGTAATTATTTATCCTTATATATGACATAATAAATATATGAAATTATATATTTTGCACGTGCCCCTCACGTGTAGTATCTTACATATTTTGAAAATTTTGCATGTCGGAGTGTCCATGTCATGTCCTATGTCCGTGCTTCTTAGGTTAAATCCAATCAATCCTATACAAAGCTATAACATTAGTTAAATCCAGTCAATTGCGTGTATGCTAAGAACCTCAACAAGTCCAACTCAAGTGTAAAACCTTGAATTGACACTTAAATCCAATAGCTGTTCCAATTGCCTAGTAAAAGCTTTTGCTGTTTCAAACAATAAAAGAAGCTCCTCTCTTGCCAATTTCGCACAAGTAAGTAGTCAAACATAAAAAATTACGTTGAAATCATGTATGAATTGAAGTTGAACAGATACACTGACAATGCACAAGAAACTATGACAAAAGGAGCATTTTTTTAGAATTCACAGTGCTCCTTAGTAGAAGCTCCAAACAGTTGGAGCCATCTGGCTTACCTTTCTCCATGGACCTGATTTTGATGATGATTGAGTTTGGTTGTCTGCCTGCACACCAGAAAAAGGCAGAAAATAAGATAAATATGGAGAGTAATAAAGGATATCTTAAACCATGTCACCTCCATAAAACTAACAAAAAATTAGAGATATAAACACCTCCTCAAACTTCTCAAAGTTTTGAGTATCCAACTCATCATTGACCTCGGGAAGGAATGCGGCCTCCATTTGGTATATTCTATCCCAATCAACACCTTTGAACCATGGATGGACCTAAAATAGAAGACAACACCAGGTAATTCCCTTTACTTGCAACTCATTGATGGAACCAATAAAGAAACATAGAACAGGACACGCCATACAACACCTTTATTTCATCTGCGCCTTTTGAACCTAGCCTCTGGTTGACATTACACAGTAATTTACTAATAAGATCTTTTGCTTCCAGGGATAACCTTGCTTCATCAGGAAATTTTAGATTGGTTCTCCAGTTTACTATCTGCATGGGTGAAGGGTACAAAAGCATTATGAAGATAAATATTAGTAAAATGACTCTACTATGGGACGTACTTTATGAGATTGAACATTCAGATTTACAGAAACAGAGAAGAGACTACAATGCATGATGAAATATAAGAACATGTCATCCCAATACAGCATCATAGCATCAGCAGACCTGTTAACACAGATTAAGTACCCGAAAGAAAGAGGGCTTCAGCCCATTTTATCGACCTGCTTTGAATTCTACATCTTCCTCATGAGACTCGTGACAATGGTGAACCATCCCCCAAAAGGATAATCCGATTGTATAGAGCATAATTTTAGGAGACTTGACTCAGGCTTGTTAGTCTTGGAACAAATCAAGACTCACTACATTTCACAGAACAAAGCTCAGATGAATTAATTCACTAGAACTGGGTCATTCAGACCAAAGGCCAAGATGCTACAAATCTTTGTCAAGATCAATAAAACCCAAGCCCAAAAAATTAAAAATGAACAAATAATTAAAATTATAGATTCTATTAAGTATGCAAAAAGTCAATACATAAAAATATGTAGATATGCAGAAAACATAATTCAAGAAATAAATAAGCATATACAACCAATGACCCACAATAATAACTATACTTGTCATCAAATATAAATTATAGGTTGAGACTTCCCTTTGGAACTTCCTTGGGAACTTGGGATCCTGTCCCAACTCTTTATACCAAACGTGTATGCTTCTAAAAGGGAGACGTATCCATATCGTATCCGTATCGGATACCGATACTCCTAGATACGTATCAGATACTTAGTTTTGAAGTACTGATACTCCAATTACTTGTTTTACGAAATTAGAATTGTAGGCTTGTAGCATTTCTTGCATAGTATTATAATATACCTTAATTGTGAGAATAAATATAATAATGCTTTTCCAATACTTTGCTTAATCCTTTGATAAAAAGAACATAGTGAGTGTTTTTGAACATAGTGAGTTAAAAGTAGTAGAATTTGTCAAATTGGCGTAGCCTTATTATATCATGCATGCCCCATATAACTACATAAAAAGTAAGGTAACAAGCTAATATAACAATAGCAAAATTAAATATCAAGAAATAAACAAGCAAGTAAACTTGCATATGTTTGACTAGTGTAAAAGGAAAAAGCACATGGACAAGTTCATGTGGATTGTTGTGCTATTGTAATATAAACATATTGGACTTGACATTGAAATAAAATATTTGTAAAATCTATTGAAATTTAAGAAATAAACTAGCTAATGGCTTAAATTAATACATAATTCTTAAAAATTAGTATTTTGCATTATAAAATTAGTGTGATTTCTCAACAATTTTGAGCTTTTGTGTAAGCTCACTACTAATAATTTAAAAAACAATTTTTTTACAAAAATATCCAAGTTGTACCCATATCCTACTTTTATAAGTTTTGTCGTATCGCCATATACGTATTGTATCATATCCATATCCGTATTTCTGCCATGACGCCACCACTTAAATATCCTCACTCCATCACGTAATGCTTGCAACTCCAGTGGTCTTCTAAACAAGCTGGCTTTTAGTAAATACACCGACAACCTACACTCAAAAAACCTATAAATAAGAGTGAAAAAATGAAATGTTAATTGAACCATGTGCTTAATTGCCAATATATGCTCACTTCAGGATTTCTTTTGTTAAGATACCAGAATATGGTATCCAGGTATCCTTGAATCTCTTAAGGGAAGTTCATCTGTTGAAGCTCATTATCATGAAGAGATGATTAATTTGGCAATTCCATTGTAGGCAAAAGATGCAAAATGCCAGCAATGCATAATCTACTTGAAGGTGAATTTCCCATTTCTTCCATTTATTGTGTAACATGATCACAAGAAATATCATACACAACATATTCTCATCATCAGGAAGTGGTACGTGTCCTCAGGTCATGGCTACGAAGTGGAGCGCCATCTGATGAACTGGTTCTTAGAGTCAATCAGACTCGAACAGCACTTGTTCTTGGAGGGAGTGTTCTTTCTGCTGTCCCTCTAGATCTGTTAATTTCTAAATCAAAGGTTTTGTGCCTTTATAATGGGACACAGTCAAGATTTTGGCCTCCATACTTGCACCATCTCTGTCCATCAGCACTTTCATCAAAATTTAGTGTCGCTGTTCTGTTATGTGGTTTGCCTGGTGTTTGTCTATGTGATTTCAAGTAATGGCTTGTGTTAAAATTTAAGTGGTGGTGTTGTAGTAGCTCAGGAAACATGGTACAAAGAGCCTCCCTTGATCTTCAGGTTCAGAATCACATCAAAACTAGGAGGAAAATGAAAGCCACTAGCCCAGTCAATTAATGGCCTACGGCTATAGAAATAATGCAAAGGATACCCACAGAGAAAAGTTACAAACAAATCACTAAAAAAAACAGGAGATACTTCAAGCAATTGAAACAACTTTTTAATTGTTTGAAAAATGGAAAACAAATTGTGAGTTAATTCAACGATAAGACAAATTGAAACACAAGTACGAAATACAATGAGAAATATGCAAAAGCTTCACCAAAATTTCTTAAACCAGATGAGAACACGCATGTAATGAAATCTCACAACAAAGTGGGGATTACATAGGTTAAAGTGGCAAAATAAAAACCCTCTAAAAAATTTTTTAAAAAAAAAGTGGCAAAATAAAATGAAATAAAAATAATACTGAAACTCACCAAAACTTGGCATTTTAAATAATATTATTTTATGTTAAATGCAAACAAGATATTGATTAGCAGCATTCCTAGGTTACCTTTCTACATGTCGACATAGCGTCATCAGAATAAAAAGGCGGATATCCCACGAGCATTTCATACATAATAGCACCAAGAGACCACCTAAAACAGAATAATCATAAGTCTATTCCATTAAATCTACTTTTGTACAATCTCAACTAATTAACAAATGAAATTACATTGATCATGCTAGAAAAGGTTTAATCCAAAATGCCATGTAGAACTCAATAAAATGATTTTGTTAGCAAAGGACATTCTAAGGTTTCATATTGAATGAACATGCATAAACTACTAACCAATCACATTCCATCGCATAACCTTTCTTCAACAGAACTTCTGGAGCGATGTAATCAGGTGTACCAACAGTAGAATAAGCCTGCCAGGTCCCAATAAGCAAAGTTACAAAAATAAATAAATAATATCCTGGAAGCCACCACCAAATTTTGCCAAAAGCTGATAAATTACAATATACTACTGCAAAGAGTTTGTAAATTTTTCCAAAAGCTTGTAAATTTTTCTGAATTTGTTTATTTGGTGTATGACATGAATGAATCAAAGACAATTTCCCACAAATGATCAAACCAAAAAAATATACCTCAGAAAAAGTGTAAAATTTATCTTCACAAATACAAATTACAATAATACTGAGCAAGAAAGCCAAGGAAAATACATTCACTGACAGAAAACTTACAAGCATCCTCCTGTTTTTCTGCCAATGCTGCAATTTCTCTTGCTGGGTGCGCTTTGGAGCTAAAGAGTGTTCACTATTTTGCAAAGTTCTGCTGTCCCCCGTAGAAAAAGCATTCTCTTGGAGAGTGTTGCAATCTAAAGGTTTACATAGTCCAAAATCTGATAGTCTCAAGTGACCATATTTATCAAGCAGTAAGTTATCAGGCTTGATGTCTCTGTAGCCAGGTAAAATGTAACATAGAAAAAGTCAGAGAATCTGAACATTTGTACAATGAGAATGAACTTTGCAGCATACGATAAAATTATGCATCAAGCACAGTCAGCTACAAACCTATGAATGTAATTATGTTTATGAATTGATTCAATAGCCAAAACTGTTTCTGCAACATAAAATCTGGCCTCATCTTCAGTCAGTGTATCCTTTCTCATAAGTAGAGTCATCATATCTCCACCAGGTAGATATTCCATTATCAGATACAGAAACTCATCATCTTGGAAAGAACAATAGAGTTTGACAATGCAATTGCTATCCACCTCCGCAAGCAGATTTCTTTCAGCTTTCACATGCTCAACCTAAAAGAATTTATAAGCTAATTGCCAGTAAATAGTGAACAAACCACAATCCATCATCTGTGAGGCCAAAAAATTTCATACCTGGCCCCTACGAAGCATCTCTGATTTCTTAAGCTTTTTCATTGCATAAACAGAACCAGTTGTCTTTTCCCTACAAATTCTGACCTGCGCCAGAAATAAGCAAATAAACTAAGCAATTAACTAACACTACCTACATAAAAATAAAAAATAAAAAAATCCTTTTTCTTTTTGCAAGTCCGTAGATATAGAAAAATTTCAGGAACAAAAAATGAAAAAGAAAACAGAAACTGGATGTAATGACTGGGTAACATTTTTAAATTTGAAGTCCTAGTCGTCTAGTCTCTTAAAGCAAAACATTGTTGTATTTGACAAACTTCTCTTGTGCTAAATGATTTAATAGAGAGAAGCTGAAAATTTTATGACATACTAAAAATATATATGAAGCCTACACAATGCATTAGATGTTTAGTATGCTTGATTCTTGTATTACCATGTTTAAAAGAGATGACAAAGTTGAAAATTCTTCAACTTCAAGATATGAGAGCAAGAAGAAATTAAAAGAGAATCTATAACTTGAAGGTGGCTGGAGGAAAAGGTGGAAGAGGCAATGTTACCTAGTCTCTCAGGTTGTGAGAAGACTTCCATATTTTGTTTTACCTAGATTCTTGGGTTGTGAGAGTTCTTGTTTTTCATAGAGATATGGATTTGTTGTTGCTTCTTGAAGCTTAAACGGCTTGTTTCTATTTTTGCTTTTCCCATTTAGTGCTTGTATTGGGCTTTGTTGTATATTCTTTGTTCTTAGTGATGAATCCCTCACTTAGCCAAAAATAAATAAAAAATTAAATGGTGCTGACATTAAGGCATTTGCGGATTCGCCTAACAAATAAAATTATATCTGATTCAAGTATTAAATGTTAGGGAAAAGGTAAAGTTTTAAAACAAGAATAAGAGAGAGTGGTATAAATCGGTCAAAATGTAAAAAAAATCCAATTAACCTATTTATCGAGGGGAAGTTAATTTTGGTTCTTAAAGGACATGAGCAATTAAATCACGCAATTTCTTTAACTTGCTGATAGAAAGTAATAAGAAAGGGAGGGAATTTAGGAACCATAACAGTGAAGTATGGGATTAATAACAAATAAAGTATATCAAAAAAGAAAAAAATTAATCAGTGTGTTTGGTTTGAGTTTTTTGAAAATTGAGTTTTTTGATTTTCGTATTTTTTGTTTTTAGTGAATATTTTTAAAATTTTAAACATTTTTTTTACTTTATTAGATGCACCTTATTTAGATGTATCTAAAAAGTAAAAAAATTGTGAAAAAATATTTTAAAAAATTAATAAATACATAAAAATATAAAAAATGTACTGAATTCTTGTATTTTTTTTGTATTTTTGGTATTTAGTGAATTTTTAAAAGATTTTTTTTTACTTTTTAGGTGTATTTATGTTAAGTGTGTCTAAAAAGTAAAAAAATTACTTAAAATATTAAAAAATTCAGTAAAAACAAAAAAAACAAGGAAAATAAGAAAGTAGAATTTTCTGAAAAGTGTTTTTGGAAAAATAGAACCAAGCAAGCTGAATAATTTTTTACAAACAGAATTTCTGTAAATAAATTTAATAGAAAGTAATGCAGCTCATTGTCTAATCACATTGAATTAAAAGGCCATCATTTTGGTCATATCATGAAAATTGCACGCCACAACATTCTCAACAAAAAATTTTGAATTAAAATTCTGTTTGCATAGCATTTTCCTTCAAGTAAAGATCAATCTTTGTGTGAAAAATAATGCTTTATAGTTGCATCAAATCAGAAAATAGTTTTGGTTGACTATCTGTGAAGGGCAATAAATCATGTCATTTACAAGCACCTAAGAGAGCAAAAACAGTAAAAGAACATGGAATTCATTAACAAACCAACCCCAAGAAATTAATATTTGCGCACTACTTTTTTTTTTCTTTCTATTTATTGACCCAAGAAGCCATGTAATAGGTATACTTCAACACTAAGGCAATTTAAAATACTTGTTAAATAATCTTCCAGTTCGTGTTAGAGCTATTTTAGATCATTCAGTTTCAGTCAATAATTTCAACTTAAGATATCGTACACACCCAATGACTGTGATCTTTGTTTTCTTTAATTTCCTAATTTAATTAGAAAACAAAAGAACTCTCATCATAATCCCCATACATTGACCTGAAATTCTCTAACTATTTACTGAAATTTATTTCCATTTCATTTATACCCATCCAGCCTTATACTTCCTTCTCTTGATCACCTATTTTAAAAGATAAATAGCAACAACTCATGAGATTTGATGATCATATTTCAGGGCATAAACTTCAGATATTGCCAGGTTGTTCATTAAAGAAAAGAGCACTAGTAATTGCTTGCAAAACACAAGATTACAAGACAAAGAAAAACCACAAAAGGTAAGAATAATTTTAAAACTCTGGTCCTAAGTAACCCCAAGAGGTTGGCCTGGGGTCTTGGGGGTGTGCTTCCTCAAAGGTTCAGGAATCGAAACCTCTTAGATGCTAACAATTCCTTGGAACCATCGGACTAGGAGGGAAACCCTTGAATTAACCGTGGTCTAAGAAGCACGGACACGGACATGTGAGACGACACGGATACGTGAACACGTAAATTTTCAAAAAACGCAAGACACGACACATCGGGGACACGTGCAAAAAATATAATTTTATATATTTATTATATGTCATATTTTTAGATAACCAAACCAAACCAAACTAAAACAAGCTAAGCCTTAAGTCCCATCAAATGGGGTCGGCTACATGAATCCTTCTTCTCCACGCGACCCTATCAACGGCTATTTCGTTAGTCAAATTAAGTAAATTCATATCTCTATTTACAATGCTAGCCAACGTTAATCTATGCCTACCACGTCCCCTAACACTCCCATCTACCGTTAAAGTATCGCATCTCTTCACTACTCTCTCTGTTGGTCTCCATTGAATGTGACCAAACCATCTCAATCGATTCTCTCTCAACTTATCTTTTATCGGTGCTACTCCTACTCATTCCCGAATATACTCATTCCTAATTCTATCTTGTCTAGTCTTACTACACATCCACCTTAGTATCCTCATCTCAACCACTCATCTTATCTACATGTTGTTTCTTAGTTACCCAACACTCCGTCCCATACAATATCGTTAGTCTAATAGCCGTTCTATAGAACTTACCTCTTAGTCTAGTGGGTATTCATTTATCGCACAATATCCCCGACGCACTTCTCCACTTACGCCATTCCGCCTTAATCTTATGGGCCACATCCGCATCAATCTCCCCGTTATTATAATAATCGATCCTAAATAACGAAAATGTTCACTCTTAGGCAGTTCTTGATTCTCAATCTTCACTTCTCCTTTGCTTTCATTGTTACTGTTACTAAATTTACACTCTATGTACTCTATCTTAGTTCTACTTATCCAGAATCCTTTTGATTCAAGAGCTTTTCTCCAAATCTCCAACTTTGTATTATCTCCTTCTCTAGTCTCATCCACTAGCACAGTATTGTCTGCAAAAAGTGTACCCCATGTCACGTCATCCTGAATATTTCTCGTCAACTCATCTATAACTAAAGCAAAAAGATAAAGACTTAAGGTAGATTCTTAGTGTAACTCTACAGTGATAAGAAATTTATTTGTCTCTCCAGCAGGCGATCTAATAGTGGTCACCACCCTTTCATACATGTCCCTAATCACATCAATGTAATCTTTTGTCACCCCTTTCTTCTCTAACACCCACTACATTATATCCCGGGACACTCTATCATATGCTTTCTCAAGGTCGATAAACACCATATGAATGTCTCTTTTATTTTCTCTATACTTTTCTATTACTCTCCTCAAAAGATAAATCACTTCCATTGTTGACCTGATAGGCATAAATCCAAATTGATTCTCTAACACCTCTATTATATCTCGCAATCGCCGTTCCGTCACCCTCTTCCACACTTTCATCGTATGACACATTAACTTGATTCCTCTATAATTGTTGCAATTCTGGACATCTCCTCTATTCTACAAATTGGCACTAAAATACTCTTCCTCCACTCATCTGGCATGTTTCCAGTCAACAAAATTTGCTAAACAACCTAGTCAACTAAGCAACCCCATTTTTATCAAAACACTTCCAAGCTTTAATAGGGATATCATCGGGTCCTAAAACCTTATTTGATTTTATCTTCTTAAGTGTAATCTCCACTTTAAATTTTGTAATCCTGTGATGTCATATTTTTAGATGTTTATATATATATTTTATGTCAAATATTTGATTTTATCAACTTTAGGTATGTTATTTTAGGGGGAAAAAAATTAATTTTTTTGAAAAAAATAGTCCTTAACATGTCCCCATTGTATCCTCAGCATGTCCCTACGTGTTTGCAGTGTGTCCCGTGTGTCTCAGTGTGTCCGACTCTGTCCAGCATGTTCAAAGCATGTTTGGCGTGCGTCCGTGTACGACACGTGTCGGACACTCGTACGTGACCTCCGGAGAGGTGTCCGTGCTTCATAGACTGTGGTGCACTTGCGGGAAACTCTTTGCCGAGAGCCTGTGCACCCCTAAGAATTAGTTGGGCTTTGATCCGGACACTCCAGTGCCAATCCAAAAAAAAATCTTGTCCTACGTTACAAATCCATATCAAACAGCTTTTCAGAAATTATAATAGTGAACATCCTTGCAATGTCATAAACATGATCATTATGTTAGGACCATAGAAGATGGTATAAACATAAATCATTATATTGTTAATTATCTATGAATGGATCAAACAAGTTAAAAAACAATGTTTGCTCTCAGGAGTAAATTGCTGCAAAAGTTCACAAAGCAAAAGCAGAAATTCGGGAACAATAAGTCAGCTACTACTATTTTCAGAAACAGTTTCCAATAACCAAACTCAGCAGCTAACAAAACCAAGCATGAAAGAAGGGACCAAAAGCACCCAATTCTACAAAGATGGGCCACATGAAAGCACAGCCCACAACTGAAATATAAATCACTGAAGCTATATACCTCCCCAAATGCACCCTTTCCAATCATGGTCAGTAACTCAAAATCATCAGCACCCATTTTATGCCTCTGAAGACGCATGTATTCAGTTTCCTTCTTCTCCAAGAACTTTAGTAGGTTGTTTTGATCTTCCTCAGAGACATCAGCATCAGCCAACTTCTTCTCCAGTAAATTTCGTCTGCTTAAAGGGAAAAAAAAGGAGGTAAGCACAATAAGCCCAGCACTAAGATGTTACTAATAAAACAACTCTACTATATACGGCTGTAAGTAGCTTTACTTGGAGAAATTATATGAAACTATAAACTTAGGGGATAATATTGATATATAAAAGTCTTGAAAATACAGATAAATGAACAGCAGATTAATGTCAAATGTAGTGGATTTTTATTCCATGTTCTCTACACAAATACACACACATGAATTACAATACCACACGTGGCTCATGCAATGTGCACCACTCTCTAGTCCATATCACACTAAAAAAACAAGTCGTAATTTTGTATCATACACCCCCATTGTGCTCATATACCCTTAATGCATTTACTTCATCCTCTTACCCAAATGTTACCTATCAATGTTTTTAACTAAACTATAGGTTGTTTCATTGAAGGACATGGTCAATGACTCAATAGGTGAACAACATAATTTAGACAGGCCAGTCCATGGTTTTAAAAATGGACCACCACTGTTATGTAACGCTATTACGTTACCATATGGATAGTCACCGCAACCCAATACAGGCTTGTATATTAGTGTGATTGAATTTCACTAGTGTAATGGCCGCCACCGTTAAGTAACACCCTTAATGGGCCGTTACAACACCGTTATGGCCGTTACGTAACAATGGTGACAACATATGCTGCATTTAAAAGCCAATTTTTCTTTCATTTTCTCCTCTCTCAACTTCTGTTTTTTAAATATTCACTTGACATTAAATATTAAACATAATTTTTATATTTAGTTGTATGTTGTGTTACTTGTATAACTTGAAGAAATAAATCATAAAATTTTAGTTTGTTAAATAAAATAATAGCAATTAAATTCAAACTCATTTATTGAACATATGTAACCTACAAATTTAAACAGAACATGACATAACATTATGTCTATAACTATTAATAACAAAATAAATAACAATAAAGTTGTGCATTATGAATTTATGATACATGAAATCATTAAATGTTGAAAGAAAAATATGACAAAGCCCTCTATATAGTGACTCAAAAAGTATAAAATTTAGTACATATATTAGATCGTGTTTAAAATATATATACTAAATACTCCAAAAACCATTTTAAACCTCAACAAATGTGATTCTGAAATAAAAACATGTGTATCGGTAAGCTTTCTTGAAATTACGCGAAAATAAAAAATTCATGGATCTAGTTGACGCAGCGATTATGCTACGCTCGTTACACCCCGCAACTGCATCAACACCACTGTTACCATTACATCAACCGTTATTTGAAACCTCCCAAAGTAAAATTGCACGGTCAAGTGAGAGCAAAAGCAGTTAAATACCTTTTGCTTCATTACATATAGTTGCTTATATTTATTGTGGCTCTCTTTTTTGTTTCTTTTTGGAATTCAATGACTTATGCTTTCCTCAGCTAGTGAGCCTTTGCCTAGTTGGAAGCGAATCAAAGTCACAAGTGTTGGAGAAGTATGGCTAGTGGTGCCTTCATGTTTGTGCTGAAAGACATGAAATAAGAGGAATATAAGCTATGAAAGAAGACGGATATGAGCTCTTTGATGGAATTGAGAGACCTATTACGAAACTAAAACACTCTTATGTTGTAAGCTCCTCATGGGATCTCCTTTTCGTTTCTTCTTAAGATTTCATAGACTTATGCCTTCCTCACTTAGTGAGGCTCCATCTGGTCGAAAGCAAGTCAAAGTCACAAGTGTTGGCAGTGCTGCCTTTATGTTTGTGCTAAAGTGTGTGAAAGAAGAAGAATCTGAGCTCTTTTGACAGAGTTGAGATACCTATTGTGAAACTACAACACTCCATGTTGAACTCTTTGACATGTTTTCTTACCAGAACTCCATTGCATCTCCTTTTTGTTTCTTGTGGGATTCAATGCCTTGTGCTTTCCTCAGCTATTGAGGGTCTAGCTGGGAGCAAGTCAAGGTTACGACTCACATGTGTTGGACAAGTATGCAGTGGTGCCTTTATGTTTGTGCTAAAGTATTTGGAATCTAAGATTTTTTTACAGATTTGAGATACCTATCACGAAACTAAAACAGTCTCTGTTAAACTCTTTCACATTTTTGCTTCCCATAACTCCTCAATTTGATACACACTACCATAGATTTCTTGGGAGATTTCAGAATCTAGTCTTTTGTTTTGGTGTAGTAAGTTTGTCTCGTATAGGTTAGTTAGTTGTATTGGGTGCTTGTCTATTTCAGCATGCTTTGCATGTACATGAGTTGTACAAAAAAAAATCTCTATTTGCTTGCAAACAAATATCAGAATTCAGCTGCATAAATAAGGCAGCCACAATAACACTTCTCTTATTAAAATTTTAATGACTATCATTGAAAATTCCGTCATATCAGCCTATACAAATATACTATGTTAGAACATATGAAACATTAAAACTATTTTCTTGATTATAACAGAGAGCAAAGGTAAACTGTATTTTGCACACAAACCAGTTATTTAGCAACAGAATTACGAAACAAATACAAAATTTAAAGATCCAATAAAACAAGCAAAAGCATATGTCACATACCTATATTCCCAGTTTCAAACACAATAACCAATTTTGCTTGAAATGAAAAATCGGCGATTCAATATAAAAACCCTCAAAAAGAAAAAAGGACAAAGATTCAACCATAAATGCCCCCAACCAATTATTCATTTAATTCGAAAGGTCGTGTGACATACCGCTCCCTCCTCTCCTGCAGGCTCTTCTTCTGCTCTTTGTAATGGTTCTCTATATATTGTTTTGCTGCTGCAGCCTTCTGTTTGGTAATATTCGAGGCTTCTTCGGCCGATAAGGGTGTTGAATCTTCTTTTCTCATGGTAGCTGAATCCTTTTTCCTATTGGAAGGCTGAAACTTCTGTAACCAACTCCTAGCTGAATCCATTACTCAAAACCCACTTTAACAACTATCAATCATTTGTTCAAGTAGTATGCTCTCTATACAATTTCCAAACCAGCACATATATATATATATATATATATCAACAACCTGTATAGTTCAAAAAAAAATTACTAATTAAAATCCATTTTCACAATAATTAATCTTATTATATTTCCTCAAACATTATCAAATAAATAAATAAAGCCAAAATTAAGATCTTTCTCACACATTAAAAATGAAAATAGCTTAATTTAAAGAAAATTATGTGGAAAAAACTGAGTCAACGGATCAAACACCAAAACGCGTAAAACACAAAAATACATGCACAATTCAGAGAAATCAAAAGAAGAAAAAATATATATATATAAAATTGAGACCGAAAGCCTAGAAACAAAGGATCACAAATCGAGAGACAAATAATCAGTTGAATTTAAAAATAAAAAAATTAAAAATTGGATTACCGTGTAGAACTCGATCCGAAAAGGCGATAAAATGAATATATAAATAATAATAATAAGGATTGAATGTATTATTATTATTTCTATTTCTATTTGTCTTTGTCTCTTGGTTGTCGTCCTCCTCGTTGTCTGCCTGGTTCCCTCATTCGTTTTACCAGCTCCACTCACCTTCTCATGATCACGCGTTTTACATCGCTGTCCAAATTCTTTTCATTCAATTATTTTCATAAATTAAGACACCCGGTTTTAAAAAAAGTTACTTGAGTCTGCTAATAAAATAAATTTGTCTGTGTCTCGTGGGTCCGACCTTATTTCCTCATTCGCTAAAAACAAAAAAATCAAAAAACAAAAAAATCTGCTAATAAAATAAAGAGGGGTGTTATTAACGCTCCATCTAATATTTTAGATCTCTTATTTTTTTTAATCTCTACTTATAAATTTTAAAATTTAAAAAAGAAAAATTTCTTAAATAATATCAGAATTATTCTTATAAAAATATTCTACTAATTAAATTGAATGCACACTCCCATACTTCAAAAAAATCTCTCTTCCAAAACCTTTAACAAAACTCATGAAGAAGAAGAAAAAGAAGAACCAAGTGTGATTACTGCTTCTGTTATATCATTCTTTTATTCAGTTTAACCATTGTCATAGTTGGTATGCTCTCTCTCTCTGTCGCCTCATCATTTTCTTCGGTAATTAATGTTCGGTAACTTGTTTCCGAGCAAATAATAAATGTTTGGTTACCGGTTCTCAAATAAATAAACAATGTTCGGCCTTGTATTCCCAAATTTAGGTCATATGTTACGGAGTTTAGTCCCGAAAAAATGACGAACATATTTTATTATTTTTACCTTTTTTTTTTAAGAAATTGACCCTTATAAGGCCAATATCCTCTAAGTTAAAAACACCATCAAAACTATGAATCTCCTCTAAACTTTGATTGTTGTACTCAGGGGCGGAGCCGTGTTGGGCTCAGGGGGGTCACGTGCCCCCCGAGTTTTGGAATTTTTTTTTTTTTAAACATAAAGAATATATATTAAATAAAAAAATTATTTGGAGTGAAATGTCAATAGCATTTTTTAAATTATGAGAACAATAATGGTTATTTTGATTGAAAATAAAGAGGTTATAATAAGTCATATTATTATCCATAAAAATTTAATATAATGGTGATATCTATTATTATTGATATACAAACATAATAAATTTCAATGAAAATATAGAATTCATTAGATTGTTAGTTACATTTGACACGTGGAGTTTATCCTTTATATGTTTCTTTCCATTCATAACTAAAATGACCACTATATAAATTATAATCAAGCAACACATCTTCAATTATAAAAATAAAAAAAAATTACAATAAGTCATAACTAATATCAGAGTGAGTCATAACTAACTATTACTTGATATATAGTCATAACTAAAATAACAACCACAAGAAGTTATAACTAAATTATATCTAACACTATAATGTGCTATAACTAAAGACCACGAAGATCATAATTGCAAGATATGATAGACACTTTTTTTGTGGTATGCTTTATAGAATTTCTCTACTAAAATATATCATTTCTGTCTCAACGCATCTTCTTTTTTTAATTTTTCAATCCACCTATAAAATAGTTACTCCCCAAATTTTGTATAAAATTTAATCTCAAATCTTTTAATTTAAAATTCATATTTATCCAAATAAACTCTTAACATTTAAGTTTAGTAATATCTCATTATTGTTTATTATGGAAAAAAAAAAATTAATCATGTGTTTGGTTTGAGTTTTTTTGATTAAATTTTTTGAAAATTGAGTTTTTTGATTTTCGTGTTTTTTTGTTTTTAGTGAATATTTTTAAAATTTTAAACTTTTTTTTTTACTTTTTTATATGCACTTTACTTAGATGTATCTAAAAAGTAAAAAAATTGTGGAAAAATATTCAAAAAATTAATAAATACAAAAAATATATTGAATTCTCGTATTTTTTTTTATATTTTTGGTATTTAGTGAATTTTTACAAGGTTTTTTTTTACACAATTTTTTTACTTTTTAGACATACCTACAATTTTTTTTTTTAGTGAATTTTTCACTAAACAATTTCAACACAAGAGAATGAGTAGACACAGAAATAATGATTCAGTGAGTAATAGAATACAACATAACTTGGCTCTGATACCAGGAATGAGGAAACAGCACTAAAATAAAACAGTTTAAATAAACATAAATAATAAAACTTACAATTATTTACTAGAATAAAACAAACAGTTCTTCAAAATATATAACTTGAAAACGAACTTGAAAATAAAATTACAGAGATAGCTATTTTTCTTGCGGAATGAGCACTCTCAATTTTTTCTAACTTTGTCTTATTATTGACTGAAAAGGCTCTTTTATAATCAAAAGAGACTACTGTTAATCTTGTTAGTGAATAATCTTGACTTGAAAAGAGCATCAGGAACACATGGGCGTTGTCTGATGCTTTCGGTGAGTGACTAAAGTTGATGGCTGCCTTTTACTGTGCTGAATTTGTCGGTAGGATAAATCATGATGAATGTGGAATAGTAATGTTGACTTTTTGATTAATAGTGAACAGTAAAGTTGACTTTTTCACTATTCATTGCTTGGAGGCATGTGACTGAGGGAATCAATATAGATATATATATCAGCAGCTTTTTTCAAAAAACGAGTATTGATTGAAGCTGATACTTATAGCTATATAGAATCCAATGTTAATAAGTTGAACAAGTGACTAGGCATATGAATCTTGAGCATCTTGAAATTCAGGTCCATATGGATTTTGAATAGTTGAACCTCCAGAAGAGTTTGAACTATCTGAACTTTCTTTTGAATCACTATTATCCGAATCTGACTTGACTTGGGCCATAAGGAGACGAGCCATTTGGAGAAGCTCATCCTTGGATGACTTGGATTTAGGCTTAACCTTGGACTTAGATTTTTCCTTTGATTTGGGCTGATCAATGATGGGCTTTGCTGACTTGGACTTAATCTTTGACTTGGATGACTTGGGCTTGGAAGAACTGGATGTTGGGCTTCCAAGATTGACTGGAGGAAGTTGACTTCCTTGTGTTAATGGAGCAACTGGGATCTACTGAGCTTTAACCATAGCAGGAGTTGGAGTATATATGTTGATTAGGAATTCAGTTTGAACAATTTCGATGATGCGTGGAATTTTGAAATTATCCCACCATTTAACCATGTGTTGACGGTAAATAACATCATCAGAAATACCATATTGCTATTTGAATATCCAAAGAATTTTGTATTTGGATATAAAAATAAGCAATTGAGGGAATTTCCTTTGCTGAAGAGTGAATGAGAAAACAGTGGAGAAGTAATTGACTTGTTCCATAATTATAGATGGGAAGATTTCTGAAATGACACCATACTGTGTCCACCATCGCAGAAACCAGGTAGGTAACTCGGATTTGAACTTTTGATCAAATTGAAGAAACCAAAAGTGACTGTTTGACTCATTTTGATACAAGAGGACTTTGAACAAAGCATCAATGTAATCATAGTAACTGTATTGAATTGAATGACCAAACAGATCTCGTAGTTGATAAGGAGAACCCTAATCATCCAAAGAAACAAAGTTGTGAATATAGAGTGAACGGTACACAATTTTACTTGTGTAAGTGCGATCATAAATGGGTTTAATTACAATTGACTGATGGTTGAACAGGATGTCTTTATAGAAAGTAATTGTTTTTTCTGGATGGAGAGGAATAAAATGCCATCCAAGAGGGAAATAAGATTTAACCAGATCATGAACAGTATGACTCTTTTGGTGACTAGGTTCTTTGAAAAAGAGATTAGTAGTGATAGATTTAACATAATTAGATCGAGCTGATTTAATAGGATTAGGTGAGTATGGAGTGACCGCTTGACTAGAGAAAGCAAAAGGATCAGTAGCCAAAGTAAATGTGTAACTAGGTTTAGGAATGTTACCAAGAATTTGGTAACGATTAACTAATTCAGCTGGATGGTATTTGGTGACTAACTCCAAAGGAGGAGGAACAAAAGGTTGACTAGAAGGAACCAATGTTTTAGAGGGAGACCTTGGACGAGACATCTATGAAATAGATAAATGGGATAAATTAACATCCAATGAGGATATCTAATTGATCAATATGTTCATGCAAGCAGTTAATATAATGAGCAAGTTATTGTTTCTGGGCTTTAATCCGATAGAACTGAATATATTGAGCACGTTTAGTAGGGGGATGAGTTGACTTGATATGAGCAAGGCGACGAGCAGTATGCTTAACAAGGGATTTATAATGTTTAATATGGTGTTTATGGTAAGAAATAAAGGGAATTGGCATTATCCACCCTGTAAAAATTCCCGGGTAAGAAAATCAGGAATAGAATTTTGACAACCAGGGATATATTCAATATCAAAATCAAAAATACTTAATATAGATTGCCAACAGGCAAAAATTTGCTTACTAGCAAGATTTTGAACATCTTTTTCTAAAACATATTTAAAAGATTTATAATCAACACGGAGTAAAAACTTTTGTTTTAAAATATCATCTTGAAATTTACTAATACATAAAATAGTAGATAAAATTTCTTATTTAATAGTACTATAATTCTTTTGTGTTGTATTCCAGACACCAGAATAATAACGAACAATTTGTTCAAATGATTGATGAGTGATTTTCTGGAGAAGGATGCCACCATAACCAATATCAGAGGCATCAGTTTGAATAATTTTAAAGGAATTTTCAGTAGGAATACCAGGACAAGGAAGAGACTTGACATAATGTTTGACTTGTTTAACAATAGCAATATGAGTAGGAGACCAATGAGGAGAATTATCCTTTAACCGCTCAAATAAAGGTTGACAAGTTTTCCTGAAGTCTTTATAAAATTCAGCAATATAATTAAGAGAATCTAAGAACCGTTGTAACTGGGTTTTATCTAGGATCTCATTAGGAAACTTAAAAGCAAACTCAATGGAGCGACTAATAGGAAGAATTGTATTATGATGAATATCATAACCTAAAATCTGACTTTAGTCTACAACAATTTAATCTTAGAAGCAGATATGACTAGACCATGACTTTTAATAATATAAAAGAAAGCGGTAAGATGTTTCCAATGTTCACTAATTGATTTTGAAAAAATAAGAATGTCATCTATACAAACTATGGAAAAATGACTAAATGGATTGAAAATATCATTCATTATATTTTGAAATTCATTAGGTGCATTTTTTAGTCCAAAAGGCATTACATTCCATTCATAGTGACCAAAGGGTATAGTAAAAGTAGTTTTGTATCTATCTTTAGGATGAATTTGGATTTGCCAAAAGTCACTTTTTAAATCAAATTTATTAAAAATAACAGCTTGACTAAGTCTTTTGATTAAGTCTTTTTTATTAGGAATTGGATAGCGAATCCATTCTAAAACTTTATTTAATGGTTTTATAATTAATAACTAAGCGAGGGACTCATCGTTCTAGTTTAGCATTTTTATTTACATAAAAAGCAGGACAAGACCATGGTGATTTACTAGGACTAATAATTCTATTTTTTAATAATTTATTGATTTCTTTTTTGCACATTTCAACTAATTCATGATTCATTTAAATAGGTCGGGATTTTGTAGGGATTTGTCGTTCAGTAAAATTTTTAATATATGGTAATGTAACTACATGTTTTTTTTTCCTATGCCAAAAGGCAGTGGGTAAAGTAGAACAAACAGTTGTTTCTAATTTTAATTTAAATGCTTCAATTTGAGATATAATTGCTGGGTCTGTTAATTGTTGTTCAATTCTTTTATAGTTAACTTCTTTGAGATATCTTAATTGACGAGTTAATCGATTAATAGATTAAGAAATAAAACAATCTTTTAATTGATTTAATTCTAAAACTTCAGGGGGAGATAAGATTTTAAAAGTAACTGTTTGACCCAAAGCGTGAGTAGTTATTCCGTCACTAAATGTGGTGAATGGATATAATAAAAATATAAATGGTGTGCCTAAAATAACTTTATCAGTCATATTTCTAACTAAAACAAATGAGATTTTGAAACAAACATTATGTTGACATATATGGACTTTAGATAATTTATATTTAATACGCATTTTACTACCATTAGCAGAAGTTAATTTTTCACTTGTTTTTTCATAATATTTTGTAGGAAGTAAACCTTCTTGAATACAATCAAGATCAGCACCAGTATCAATGAGAGCAATAATATTTAATTCAAAATCATCAATAACGAGTTTAACTTTTGAATACCATTTTTGAATATGAATTAATCTTTTATCTTTATGATTATGAGATTGATGTGATCGATTATCAAATAAAAGATTATCAGGATTAGTATGTTCAGATTCATGTTCAGATTCATTAGGCGATTCAGCATTATTTTCTTGAAAATCATCTAGACTTTTATTAAGTTTTGATGTAAGAATTTTATCTTCTAAAGCTGTATCTTTATTTTGTAAATCTTTAATAGTCTGTTTAATCTGATTGATTTCATGTTGTAAATCTTGAAGAGTAATTTCCTTTGGTTTATTTTTAAATCTTTCTAAAGTTGTAGATAAACTAATAATGGATTTATCATGCTTTGCTTTATGATCACTGTTAGTAAGTAAAGATTTTAATTTGTTAGTATACTTTTTTTTTAACTGGGGATCATCTAATCGACCAATTAATTCAATAAGGGCAGTTTCTTCTTGATTTTGTTTAGTAATGACAGTGATTTGTTTAATGAGTTTGCAACAAATATCATTACATCCTAATTCAATGTTATTAGCAGAATCATCACTAAGTGAATGGTAATCAGATGAGGTATTAGGATTATCATAAGAAAAATTATTATCAGATTGGTTTAATTGGAAGATTTCAAATAATTGGTGTTTGGATTCATCATTAATTTGAAGTTGATTAACTTTATCTTTTTATTTTTATTTTTCTTTACATTTGTTAGAATAATGACCTTTTTTACCACAGTTATAACAAGTAATATCTTTGTTAGATTTAGATTTTGGATGGGATTTTTTTATAATATTTCTTTTTGGGTTTAGTATATAATTTATCATTTGATTTTGAAGGTGAATAATTGTTTTTATACTTACGAGAATATTTGTAAGATGATTTATGTTTATTGTACTTATTTTTTTACGATGAGAATGTGCTACATGAGGTAAATCGTATTGTTTACAGAAATTACCTAATTCGTATTTAGTCTTATGTTTATCTTTAGCAGCTTTTTGACTAAGTTTAAGATCAATACACATTCTTAATCCTTCTTTTTGAATAATACTAATGATATCACCATAAGTTAAATTATCATATTCAATAACACCAGTGGGTTAACTAAGGACATCTCGAATTTTGTGAGCAAAGAGTCTAGGTAAACCATTAATAAATCTTTCTTTCCAAAAGGACTTAGTACAATCTTCTCTTAACATAACTCTAGAGGTAAATACATATTTATACCATCTAAAATCGGTTAATGTTGGACAAGTAAGGTTACTAAGTTGATTATGTATGCGAGAATATATATTAGTAGGGGTATCTATGAAATGTCTGACTATGGTATAGATTAATGTATTAATACCATCGGGTTTATAATAGCCAATAGTTTCATCAAATGTAGGTAAATCATTTTCATATTTTTGACTAGCATGTAAAATTGATTCGCGTTAATCTTCATTAAGATATTTTTCCCACCAAGATTTAAGCATACCAGTAAAGTCATAAGTAATTAAGGAAACAATTTCAAGTCGAGTATAATCAGGATAGTTACTAAGATAACTATTTGCAACCATAGATAAATAATTTAATTTTTGAAGTATTTGATCTTCGTTGAGACCATCAATATTCCATTCGTATAATTTTTTAGCAGATACAGAAAATTGATTACTAAGATTATTTTCTTCATATTGGAGATCAGGGGGAGTAGGTCATGAATACCAATTTTTTGTGAGCGTTGTAGGATTAGGTTTAGTATAATGAAGTTTATTCAGAGTAGTTGATTGAAATTATTGAGCTAAATTATTAATTTCATTATCAGTTATGTCAGGGTCTGAATGAGTAGAAATAGATTCAAGAGTAGGATGTTGGTTTAATATAGCAGTAGATGGAGAAGCTTGTTCAGAGGTAGTTAATTTAGTAAATAATTGTTCAATGGCTTTGACAGTAGAATTATCTCGGGTGACTAAACTATGACGTTTAGAACGGTTACTAGGTAAATTAAGCAATAGTTGGTCTAAAAATTGTTTAGTAGATGTATTATTAGCCGAATAATCATCTAAATTGGTTTTTATTTTATCTAATTGTTTACCAGTTGTTTTTAGACATTGATTAGTATAATTATTTTGTTCAATAACTTTTTTGATTTCAGGGTCAATGTCAGGTAACTTAAAATGAGAGGCTGGGACTTCGGAGCCGTGATGATCAATAATTATGATAGATAAAGGAGGATGGCTAGAACTAATAGTAGTAGTAGAAGTTTTCCATTTATGTTTGGTAATTGTTTGAACTTCTTTATAATGGTTTTCTTAATATTCAAATAAAGGAATTTCAATTTTATGTTCAATCATAAATTTGTACCATTGACGAGTAATTTTAGATTGTTGAGTCAAATCATATTTGGTACGATATGCATAACATTTAGTCCTATTATCTTTAGATCTAAATTCAATATGTAATTTATCAAGATCAGCAGTAAAGAGTTTACTAATAGTCATTAACTGAGGATTTATTGGAGGTATAACTTCGAAATCAGTTTTGAGTTGGGGAGTCTTGAGACTCAGTATCTTCTTCATGTAGATGTGTGTGAGTAGAATAAACAGATTTACTAATTTGGGAAGTTGTGGAATTATCAATTCCTTTCATTTTACTATGGGAAGGTTGACCTAGATGAATTTGACTATTTTTTCTGAATAAATGAGTATTAAATATTTCATCTTCAGTTTCAACATCAGTAGGTATACTAGAAGCACTATGACGAGAAGATTGAGATCGATTAAATTTAATCCTAACAGATCCATTAATAAATTATTGAATATCTTGACAAGTAGATTGTTATTGATTATGCTTGTAATTTTCATTAACTGTAATCCATTGGTCGGGGAGAGTAATATTTTTCCATTCAATCATTTGAGGAATATTTATATTAGTATCATTATTACTACTTTGGATTAATAAGGTTTTGTCTTTAGGACTTTTATGTAATGCTTAAACATTCAAATTGGTTTTAATACATTTGTAATGAACACGATAAATTAAAGCAATATTATGAACTTTTTCTTTCATATTTGTAAATGAGCCATGTAATTGAATATTTAGAGTTAAAGCATCTAATATATGGGGGTCTCTAAGACTAAGAGCGAAATCAGGAAAATAATTAAAATGGACGGGTCCTTTGTGAAGACCAGTTTCCATCATACCCATTAAGCTATCATTATAATCAAGAAAACAAGCATTTCTTAAGCATAGTAAAATAGAAATATTTTTATCTTGTTGTGTTAATGGTTTGATTCCAACCTGAATTAATCCTAAATGAATAAAATTGTGACCAGTTTTTAAATGTCGCTTAATAGGATTAGCATCAAACAATTGACATGTTTCTCTAGATTTTTCTAAAGCATAGACTTGTTCTAAAGTTTTAACATGAAGATTAACATTAAATGCATTTTGTATAAAAGTAATTTTATAAATTTCTTTGATTGGTAAACGTGGTATATTCCAACTTAAATCAATTTTATCATTTTGTATTTGTACATCTTCTTCATTGATTACTAAACCTTAATTAGGTATAAAATGCAAAGTTGTTGACCTAGAATTAACCGATGAATTACTTCTAAATAATCGACTCATTTTATCTTCAAATAGTTACAGTGAGCTTAATACATTGTCTAATTTTATCATGTTTTCTCATACGATGTTTTCACACATACCCAGTTCGAAGAATCCCTAAAATCCAACACTGCCTAACCAAAGGACTTACCTAGGACTTGGGACGAAGGATGGGTGGCTAATAGCAACGTGGAAAGATACGGATATAAATTGGACAGATTAAGACGGTAAACTGCAAACAATTTCAACACAAGAGAATGAGTAGACATAGAAATAATGATTCAGTGAGTAATAGAATACAACATAACTTGGCTCTGATACCAGGAATGAGGAAACAAATTGTGAAAAAAGTAAAAATTGTAAAAAAAAAAAATTCACTAAATAATTCACTAAATATACCTAAAAAGTTTTTTTAAAAAAAAATTGCTTAAAATATTAAAAAAAATCAATAAAAACAAAAAAATACGGAAAACAAAAAAATAGAATTTTCTGAAAAGTGTTTTTAAAAAAATAGAACCAAATCATCATTAATTCGTGCCCCCTCTACACTGAATTCCTGGCTACGCCACTGGTTGTACTCCTCTCGTTTCATGAAATTGTGGTTACTGAAAAAACTTTCACTCATTGTCATTACCAAAGAAGTGTAGGTAATTAAATTATGCTACCGTTACCACCAGAATATTGTCGCCAAAAGGTTTTAAAGGTTTTGAGAATAGGTAAGTTTTGAAAGTGGGATTTAGGGAAGATAGATAGCTGGTGATGGAGGTGGGTACTCTTATAAACCCTAATTTATGATGTAGTGGGTGTGTGGATTTAATTGTGAAATGGGGTGTCCCGAAATTAATGATGTCATTTTTAGTAATTTTATTTGAAGTTATTATTGTAATAAAAAAAGGGGCTAAAAATTGAGGGGTTCAAAATAATTAATGGGCTGTTAATAGCAATACTCTAAAATAAATTTTAATTTTTTTATTTTAGTAATTTAAATTATAATTTTTTATTTTATTTTTAATATAAATTATTTGTTTGTTTTGTTAAGTAAAATTGATAGAAAAAAAAATTAATTATTAAATTCAATAAAAAAATAATATTTTAAATATTTTATGTATACTTACAATGATTTTAATGATTAAAATATTATTTTTTTCGTTAATTTTACTTAATGAAAATTGATTAATAGTTTGGATTGAAAATAAATTAAAAAATTAGAGTTTAAATTGATAAAATTAAAAATTTATGTTTATTTTGTTACAATTGTCAAATTATGGAGTCCATTATTGTCATTTTTTCAAATAAAAATGATAGAAAATAAAAATAATAAAAATATATATTCTTATGTATTTTATTAAATTTATCTTTTTGTGAATCAATTGTAAGAAAATTGAGAAGTTAGATGATTAATAGGTTAGATAGTTATTGACTATTTTCATGAGAGACAGGGAAAAATGTGAGTATATTTTTGTAATAAATTGAAAAATTAGTTAATCACCAGGGGTAGATGATTAATAGGTTAGATAATTATTGACTATTTTCATGAGAGATAGGGAAAAATGTGAGCATATTTTTGTAATAAATTGAAAAATTAGTTAATCACCAAGGGTGGTCGTTCAATAGTATTTATTTTGGACTCCTTTCCATGAACGGCATATAAGTCTTGAACAATGCATTGTATTGTGAAATGAGTCTCATTTGAAACCCACTATTACCTTGATGGGATCTATTCTTTGAATTGAGTCAAATCTAATTGTCAACCGATTATTCCAAAGTCAGGATCTGCGAAAATTATAATACTATGAGAGCTGCCTTTGTTGTCATTCAAAAAGAAAAACAAAAAAAAAAAAACAAAAATATTGAAAATTTATCACCTTAACCAAATTCACTCAAAAGTAACAATTGCACAAGAAGTCAGAGTTTGGAATTTGCTTTTTAGGTGATTTTTTTTATTGGTTTATTTTTGTCTTTAGCAATTTTTAAAAAAAAATTGTTTGAAAAGTTTTTTTTTTTATCAAAAAAAAATTACACAGCGAATTAGAAAAGTTTAAAAAAAAAAATGAGACAACTTTTTAAAAAAATCACTAAAGATTTAAAATAAATAAATTGGCTTATTTAGGTATTTCCAAACTTCCCTTGAATTTGGAATTTCAATTTTAATAACAAAGTTGAAAATTTTTCAGCAATACTCAATAATAGAAGACCTGAATGATAAAATAAGGAGAAATGACTTATTTTCTAATAAGTAAAATTAATATAACGCAGTTTGAAAAAATAAGGGTTTTTTTTACCAATTGGTCCCAATAATTAAATCTATTACCCATTAAGTCCTAAGTTTCTATCTCATGCATCAAGAAGTCCTGTTATATTTTTTTTATCCTGATTTTGCCTCTGTTATTATACTGCTAGAGCCATTGATGAATTAGTGGTGTTGGTGAACATGAGAACTGCCTTTGTGGTCCTTGGATTCGAGAGAAATGGTGTTAGATCTGAGAGAAATTAAGAAAATCGACATGAATGGAGATGAGATGTGTGGACATTGATGAGTTCTAGAGCCATTGATGAATTCGTTGGTGTTGGTGAACATGAGAATTGTCTTTGTGGCCCTTGGATTTGAGAGAAGTGATGTTAGATCTGAGAGAGATCAAGAAAATCATGTGTGTTGACATTGATAAGTTTGGAACTCTGTATTGTTTAAACTAGTGATAAATTTGTTTAAATCAGTGGTAAATTGTTTAAACCAATGATAGACTTATCACTGATGAATTTGTTAAAAAAAATACAAATAATAGACTTGATTTGAGAGTGAGATGAGGCATCACAACAAATTTATCATTCCTAAATTAAGTAACAAATTTATTAGATCAGTTACACGTCTGTAGAAGATCAACAACGTCTTTCAATGCACTGGTTGGACACTTTGCATTCCAAACCGCTAATGGAAGAAGATGGTGACAACGACAATGTCGAAGATGGTAGATCGATGATGGAGGATTACGGTGTTGAAGCTAGCAGATGAATGATGGGGAAAGAGCAACGGTGATGGCAACGAAGGAGAAGAAGATGATGGTTGGTGATGGAAGATGAGGAGGAAATTGTATGCCAGTAACAGAAATAGAAGAGAGAGAGAGAGAGAGAGAGGAAAAAAAATAGAGATAGGGATGTGTTTGGGTTTAGGACAAAATCACTTAACTGAATGTAGGGGGTAAAAGTGGAAGATGAGCTAAATTATTTTAAATCAAGACTTCCTAGGGATTAAGTCCAGTCCAAAGGACCGGCCCGTAACTCCCCTAAAAAATAACTACTCACTTTTGCCATTAATTTGTTGTTAGGGTTCGTTTGGGATGTGGATTGACTTTTTAACTTTTTAGTTTTTTAGCTATTTTAGCTTGGGGCTAAAAAGTCTCGTTTGTGATAGACTTTTTGATTTTTTTGAGAGAACAAATAAAATGATTATTATTTGGATGTGACATTTTGTCTTATTAAGCTAAAAAGCCTATTTTGTCTTTCTGTGACTATTTTAGCCAAAAAATCTCATTTTAGCTTATGCCAAACGAAAGCTTAATAAAATAATTTCTAATTACGCATAAGTCGTCATTAATTTTTTTTTATCATAAACTTGAAAAAATAACTACATTAAAATTAATATAACATTATTATT
The DNA here is from genome assembly GCA_025200525.1 of Camellia lanceoleosa. Classification (NCBI taxonomy): domain Eukaryota; kingdom Viridiplantae; phylum Streptophyta; class Magnoliopsida; order Ericales; family Theaceae; genus Camellia; species Camellia lanceoleosa. The sequence goes on along the minus strand of CM045770.1, from coordinate 71,607,756 downwards.
ATGAAAATTTTTGTTTAAGGTTCATAATATTAAGATTTTATAAAATAAGAGATATATAATATTTTTATAGTAATTGATATCTCTCAACATTTACGTAAAGAAAATTCGACACAAAAAATTTTGATTGCGACACAGAAAAATTTTTCTGACTTCGCAAAAAAATTTCATCTAGAGATTTTAATTAATAAAAATATATATATATATATATATTAGACATCTCCGACAACATATTATTTATTTTAGGGTTTGGTTATGGTGTGCAACTTACACCTTACACCTTATACCTTACACACTTACATTCATCCTAATAATAAAAATTTTATTTTGAACTTGGACTCTTGCTGGAACATATGCCCAAACGAGGAGACGCTTGTTCTTAAAACTATGGATAATAATAAAAATTTTGTTTTGAACTTGGACTCTTGCCGTCAGAACATATGCCCAAACGAGGGAGACGCTTGTTCGGTTAAAACTACATTATGAATAAATTATTCACTAGCTTATCACCCGTGTTATGCACGGAATAATTATAGATGTTTATATTTATTTTTATTTTTTTTAATATATAAATTAAATACATAGAGTTTGACTGAGGAGTTTGAAAGAATTTAATAAATGTTTATTTATATATTTAAGAGGCATTTACACAATAATTACATGGGTTTCTTGGGGATGCAAAAAATAAGGAAATTAGGATTTCATTTATTGCGTTATTCATTTAATAAGTGTAATTATTATAAAGTAAGTGTTTATTGTAATCAATAGTGTAATTATTACAATTTTTGAACCAATCACTAATCACCAAGTCAATTTTTTTTAAAAAAATATTAAAAAATCAGGAAATTAGGATTTTTTAATATATAAATTAAATACATGGGATTTGACCGAGGAGTTTGAAAGAATTTAATAAGTGTTTATTTATTTATTTAAGAGGCATTTACACAATAATTACATAATATATAAATTAAATACATGAGATTTGACCGAGGAGTTTGAAAGAATTTAATGAGTTTTTATTTATTTATTTAAAAGGTATTTACACAATAATTACATGGGTCTCTTGGGGATGCAAAAAGTAAGGAAATTAAGATTTCATTTATTGCGTTATTCATTTAATAAGTGTAATTATTATAAATTAAGTGTTTATTATAATCAATAGTATAATTATTACAATCTTTGAACCAATCACCCATCACCAAGTCAATTTTTTTTTAAAAAAATATTAAAAAATTAAGAAATTAAGATTGACATGTTGGAGCTTCCACAAGTCTTGGGTTTTAAAAGGCTCATCTAGAGATTTTAATTAATAAAAATATATATATATATATATATGTGATTTAGGCAGACCCCATTACGCGAAATTATCTCTCATATTGTAGGGTTTGTTTACATGCCTACCAAAATATATTAATCGGATATCAATAACTATATGATCGAATTGCATATTTTTATACTATTTTTCAAAAAAAAAAATTTTTATTTTGGTTATCAATCATATAGTTATTGATATCCGATTAATATGATTAGACTTGAAACTCAAATAAATACAATAAATCCTAATAAATATCCATAGAAACACAACCATATATGAATATTTTTTCTTTTTCATCTCTACTCGTCACCATCATTACAATCTCCTAAAGGGGTGAAGGGGGTGCCCCAAAAAGGGGTCTCAAGTATTATCCTATATATATATTAGACATCTCCGACAACATATTATTTATTTTATTACATTCATCCTAATAATAAAAATTTTATTTTGAACTTGGACTCTTGCCGTCGGAACATATGCCCAAACGAGGGAGACGCTTGTTCGGTTAAAACTACATTATGAATAAATTATTAATTTTATATATTTGTCGGAACTTGTCAAATAGATAAGCTCCGCCGGCCGTGAGTAAAGCCAGCATTGCTGACATCATAAATTGGGGCCCTCCCTCTACCAGCATCCTTTCATTTGGACACGTTTAAATTATTTGTTAAAAAATCATAATAAAAATAAGATTTAATATTGTGTATTAAGAGCTTTTTAATTAAATAACTGTATGGGTACTTCAATTAAAATATTAAAGTGTGTAATTAGAATTTAAAAAGAGAAATTACATTTCAGCAGGTTTGATATAAAATAATTACTGATTAATGAAAAAATTTATAATTTTAATTATTAATATACATAAAATTTATTATTTATTTAAAATTATTTTTGAAAGACTAGACTGAATTATAATTTTTCTAAATTAAAAATGCAATCGATCATTTTCCTTTTTCTCTCCTCCCATCTATCTCATTGTCATATATGTTAAGAGTTTTGCTAAAATTACAAATTAAATTACTATTTACTCTACCCGTGTCAAACCTACACACATGCGGATTTCATACACATGCATAGTTAATAAGATAGTTGATATTTTAGTTTGTATTTCTATTTTTTAAAATATAGTAACTCATTCAATATATTTAACAAGTTATTTAACATTTGATCACTTTAACAACTGGGTTACTAGCCCATAAAAATTTTAAAAAACAATTGAGTTAATAGTTCCACTGCAATGTCACCAAGAGCAATTTTAGTTAGCTTCTTACACTAATTTGTTACTAATAGCTCCATTGTAGATTCTTAAATGCACCTTGTTGGGCACCCTATTCTTTTGGATACCTCAACGCCCCTGCCCTCTCCTATTCTCTTCATTTCAAATCCTAATAGAGATTCGCGGCAGCCCCAACGCCTTATCTCTCATCTCCTTCACTTTCTTTCATTCCTAACAGTATAGAAAAAGAGATGAAGTCGCTAGAAGAGAGAGAGAGTTTTTTTTTTTTTGAACCAGGAGAGAGAGAGTTAGGGTGTGACAAGAAGAGTTAGTATGGGATTAAAGTGTGATGGCTAGACGTGGAAAGGGGCTGAAGTAAGGATGACAATGGAGATCCTACCCTATAGATATCCATAGAAATTCAATCCAAATATATGGATTTTTTCCTTTTGTTTTTTTACTCGTCGGGTAAATTAAGTGTTATTTTTTAAATATTCATAGGATATGGATCGGAGATAGGTACCTGCCCATTTCCCCCATATGTTATGTTTAGGGTTCTTCGTTACTTTCCTATCCCTCTTTTAGCAAAATTAACATGATGTTAACATATAAACCATAACAATGTCTTCAAAAATCCATCTGTTCGAGGCACAAATTTTGCAGCATTCAAATAAAATATATCATCATATGCAAAATAAATAACGAATAAAATATTTAAAAAATTATCCTAAAATATATATATATATATATATATTAGTGTATGTCCGTACTTGAAGGCACAACGTAAATAATGTCGAGATTAAAATATAATTGTAATGTATACGTAATATGTTTAAATTTATGGAGTCTGTAGCATTTTTTGATAAAAATATTATTTTTCTTAAAAAATTTGCAACCATTTTACTTGTACCACACGCTCTACAGAACTTAAATAAAATAACAACTTCCCCTAGTGTATGTAAATAATAATGAAATCAAAATGTAATTAAATATAATTTACTTAATTTGTTACTAAAAATAGAACCAATTTTATTTTTTTTCATAACGTTAGGTTTCTCAATAAATATATATTAAGTATCTGAATAACTAAAGCTACTTGATATTTTTTATTTTTTTAATAAAAAAAATAAATTATTAATATAAAAACAATTATTTAAACAATCCTGTGCAATTATTTAACCAAAGCTATTTTTTCATTTCTTCTTCTACTTCTTTGTGCTTTTGTTCTTTTTTGAACAGAGAGCTTCGTCTCTTTTTGTCCTCTACGTCTCTCTTTTCCTATTTGAACTCCGTTGTTGTTCAAGTTTGAGCTTCGAATGGGAGTCATAACCCAGTTAATGAAAATTCATTAAAACACATTAAAAAGCGTTGGTTTGTAAACATCTCAAATAATTTTTTGGAACTATGTTAACTTGGTGAAGCATGATCTAAAATAAAACAAATGCTTAGAAAGCTATTAACCTTAGTAAATAACCGTATAGAAAAATTTAGAAAAGAAGGTGGCTCACATCTGCCATCCAGACATCTATAGCTAGGTCTCCTCCCATGTGCATGAGCTTCCACTTGTCACTTAGCTCCTGTGCTACCTACAAGAAGTACCTCCCATCGGTCCAGAGCAGCGCTTCATTCATTGTAATAAGTGCCAAACCTGAATGGAATTTAGCATCAGTAACCTTACAAAACTAAAACTGATTAATCAAAGGTTTGAATCATTAACATGTCAATACGCTGCATGGAAAATAAGGCTGCCATTTGTACGATGGAAACATATAGGATAACTCCACAGAGAGGCACATAAAACCTACATTGATCACACCTAAAAGATATAGTCCAGTACCAAGGTAATGGAAGATTCCCCTAAAAGCAAGCACATAAAACCTACATTGTTCACACAGCAAAAGATATAGACTACATTCCAATACCAATGTAATGGAAGATTCCCCTAAAATGTGAGATAAGCATAAAAACACCATTTCAATGTACCCATAATGTGGCTAGCTAGCACTCAAAAACAAAAGCATCGCGTCATCATTCATTCATTCAACAAAAGAAGATCCTTTAAAACTTCAAGACCATAACTTCTCAATGAAAACCAATGCCTCATTTTAACAGAGGCAAATTCCTTAAGTATTGCACTATGAACAATAGAGTTCAAGGTATGTTTTCTCATAAAAAAATAAAGTTCGAGGTATGTTTTCTCAACAAAAAAAAAAAAAAGAAAAGAAAAGAAAATTAATAAATTTAAGCTATTGTTTGGTTGGGATTTAAGATGCAGTTATAATCTAATAAACAAATTGAGTAAAAGAGTGTTCGATAACTCAATTCCACACATTAAGTTTGTTTGATAATCACAATTCACATCATTTAAAATTTTAACAACCTATTAAAAAAAAAACTAAAATTTTAAGCCAAAAATTTCTTTCTTAATGTTGAATGCTGAATTTTTAATTGTTTATGCTTATATTATCGTTAAAGTGTATCATCAACACCATTGTCACTTTACACTATTGCCACTATTTATGCCGCCGCTGCCACTACCACCACCATCATCACCCTACCTTACAATTACCATACTACCACACAATAGCCATCACCACCGTCACCACCACCACATCAACATTGTCACCACGCTGTCCCTCAAATACCATGCCAATGCCACTGACATCACCACTGCCGTCATGTCATTACTGCCACCATTTTCGCCACCACAATTGTCACCACTAAGTCTACCCAGCACATTGCCACCGCTGCCATGTTGCTACCAACCCAACACGTAAACAAAAATATATATATAGAAAATAAATTTCAAACTCACCTTCTAATATACATATCAAATAGCTTGATTAAATTCAACACTAAAAACTTTTTGTACACACTTCGAATATTATTTCAAATTAAAAAATTCATTTTCTAGATTTCAATTTGATCAACACCAGCAAATTCTGGTGCCTAAAACTATATAAACAATTAAATAAGCATAATCTATTGACCTCACAGTAATCAGTAAAAAGATATAAGATGGAGCTAACTAACCAGCACTTCTGGTGAAGCCAGATACAAATTCACGCCTTTTTATCCCTATCAGATACATACTCACTCTGCCACAACATTCAACAAATGAAAGAATAATCCTAGGTTTTTAATCAATCAAACATTGATAAAACCATGAAATATCATAGAGAGAAATAGAGAGAGAGGACCTGATGATTATCTCGGAAGGAGGAGCAACATTGTTTGAATTGCAGCAAGGGAAATTCAACCTAAACAAACCCAGCCAAAAACAAAAACAACAGCCAAGGGATGAGTATATAATGTAAAATAGAACACATGAAGCAAAGCCAATTATGATCAAAGAAAACCCCTCTCAGTTGTTTTCTGTGAGATTGCCTCTTCAATCTCTATACTATATTTCTAGATAGAGAAAATGGAAATGGCTTAGTGAACTCATTTGGCAAACACAACATGGTCAAATGAGATCATATACAGATTTATATGGGAATCCAACTACATTAAACAAAATTTGGCTATCTAAATGCTATTCACAATGGAACAAAAACCAAAGCACACAAACACAACAAATAAAGGAATAAATAAACTCAATAACAGAGACTAAAAAAAAATACAACAAAGAGTAATCGAGATAATTCGAAAAAATATGTACTCAATAACAGAGGAGAGGGACTGAAAATTTGAGAAATTCCAAACCAATATCAAGGACTCATAGATGTCAATGAAAGTGAGAATAAGGATTGCTTGATCATAGAAGATAGCTTCTAAGGACTCACAGATGTCAATTAACATGAGTTATTGAAAGCACTATACATATCTATACAATATGTGTTTCCTTTAATATATATACTCACAGATGTCTTGGCTTTTTTGTTCAATCAAGTTTGCAATTTTGGTCTCAGAGAAATGAAAACCAGATAATTCTGAACAAACAATTTATATAACCAAAAATTTGAGAAATTCCAAACCAATATCAGTCCACCACCATCACCGATGAACTTGAACAACTGCTAGTGTACAGATCTCTGTTCGGCAAAAGATTCTCTGAGGCAGCGGTGGTGAAATCGTTAGTTGTCTATATGCTGTAGCACAGGAGGAGTGCGTGAGAGCTATGTATCTCACGACCGACGGTGGTGGTGGATCTAGATCTAGAAGCAACAACACTGAAACAGCGGCACCATCGAGTGGTCAGAGAGAGATGTATCAGTGGGAAGTAAGGCTGTTAATGACAGCATCGAAACAGCGGCACCATTGACTGGTCGGAGAGAGATGTACCGGTAGGAAGTAAGGTAGAGAGAGAGAGAGATAGATAGATGAGCGTGAGTGGGTTTAATTTGAAGTGAGGTGATTGCAAAGTTTTAGGTATTTTTGAAGTGTGACTCTTAGGTGGGAAGTTGAGGTAGAGTGAAAAAGAAGGTTATCATCTCTGCCGTTCATTCTCAAGCATAAATAAATCCTAACCGTTCAAATGTCTTAGTAAGACAAATGTGTGTATGATAAATTCAAAAACCCTAATCCCTTACTATATATATATATATATATTATAAAAAAAGCAATAAGTTCATCTAAGCTACAATAAACAATACTTTTGTTTAGCAGTATTTTGGAACAATATTTGTTATGCTTCATTTTGCTTTCAAATTTTACTTCTTGAAAAACATTAAAAACTAATTGGATGAAAAATAATGAAAAATTTAAAAACAATCATCATCATCATATTATTTTCTTCTTTTTTGTGAAAAAAAAAAGTTTTAAAAAATTAAAAACATATTTGTGTGTAGACCCGACTTTCTTTGTGCGCCCCCATTTCGGAGAAGGCGCGAATTAGTCTTACTACAGTTCGGACTCCTGTCACGGTTTTGAATCTAATCTCACAAAGTGCAATGTGAGACTGATAAATACCAAAGAGTCCAAATCTGGCAATTGGTTTTGAAAAATCAATTTTGAATGAAAAAGCGCCAAACATGGACTGTTTTGCCAGATTATAGAGTCGCCACCTAAATGTTTTATTTTTGAAAAATTTAGGAAACCCTGACTCGTGCCAAGGGCGACATGTCCGTCATCACCAAAGTTGTCTCGGTTTGGGAACTTGGGTATGAGAGGGGAAGGTCCTGAAATGAGCACCCCCGTTCGCCCGATCAAAGGATTGACCTCTACTACCATGATATGTTGTTTTATAAACACATGTGTTCTTATTTTGATTATTAGCTAACTTTACTATGTGATGGGCACAACATACAAGTATAGACTCAATCACGAGAATTGGAACAAAACAACTCATATTTGTTTTTGAAAATGGTTTGAAAGTGCTACTCGCAAGTAGGCTAAAGCGCAAATTTGCCACTCTCAAGTGGGCTTTAGAAAATATGATTTTGCCACTTTGTAAAGTGGGCTTAACACTCACATTCATCGAGTTATTCCAATTCAGGCAATCAAGCCTCCACCCACAAGCATTCAAGCAGTTAAGCACTTAAGCAAATAGCCTCATGGCAACCATGCTATCATGGCAACACTCACACTCATGCAAGTATGCTAAAGCGTAACACTCACAGTGTACTCCGAGCCAAAACAAAAGCTAATTAGAAATCATGCATGATCCTAACTATACAAGATGCCTAATGCAACTAAAATAGGCTTGGCTATCTAAGATGGCATATGAATGCGATGATTGATACACGTATTCAAATAGGTATTGAAATACGATGCAGTTTGAATGATGCGCCGAGCCCAGTGCATGCAAGACAAAATGAATGATACAAACATGCAAAGCATAAGGAATGCTAATCAAAACGTGCCCTAATCTAACCATCGAAAGCGGTTAAGTAAAATGGAGAAAGACGTGGGGTTGGAAGACATGCACACACACACGCACCCTTATTACAACATTACGCCCTCTCGCAGGAGGGTCCGAAAAAATAAGCTAAGCTATACTAAGCTAAGCTAAACAACTAATCTAATTAAACTAATTATTACACAACGAATTGAATAACTAGCAAACTACTTACTAATTATTACAACACTTAATAAAGAAATAACTAATCTAAGATACTTAATTATTACAACAATCAATGCAAATTAACTAAGTAATTAACACTTTAAGCTATGCTGCTATAACTCTGCTCCGGGATTTAGAAGATGCATGCACGCATTCAGTTTCTCGCCCCGAAAAGCCTTCCGATTTGTTCTTGAGAGGCTCTATTTGTAAGGTGTCTCCAAGAACTTCCTACTCTGCCTTACCAACTCACAACTGAGGAATACACCAGTGGCCTGCTAGCGATAGAAGCTTGCTGTCGGCCACCTGCCGGCCAAGGATGAAGCAGTACCAGCCATCAGTGAGGCACTGCCGGCCATTGGTGTGCTGTATCACCATTCTGCAACAGAGCACAAACTAGAGGAAAATGGAGGGTCTCCCAAAGGTATATGTACTGTGCCACTCTTTGTCATCTCAAAACATCAAAGGACCATTGGATCCAAAACCATCAATCAAGCATCTTAAATGCATGATGGCCAAAGATCCAACTTGATACAATTTCAATGAATGCACAAAACAAAAACACAAGTCCATTACCTCATCATGAGAGATCAAAGGCAATGGAGACAAAGGAGATTGGCTCATTTCATCACTTCAAGTATGAAATGGACCAATCTACCTTGTGTTCAATATGACGTCCGATTGAACACAATGCAATGTACACATAACATGCTTATCTTGGCATGTTTTACTTGATTCAATTCTTATTTACATATTTTAAGTTACCAAGCCATTCATTAACCAATTTGTCCAATGTGAAAGTCCTCTAATGAGAAAGAGGTCAATCAAAAAGATGACTTAAGACATGAGAGAAACCATGCCTTTGACTAGGAGGAACCCTCAAAAGAGGGTTAAAGCCATTTAAGCACAAGCTTCAATCCCAAGCTTAAACACAACTTTAAGACTAACCAACCCTCAAAACAAATTAAAAGTGAAGAAATGAGGGAGGTGGCAGAAATTTTAGTACTGATATGGCATGAAAAACAAGACTCTAACATGCAACAACTCATGTACAACATGTTAGGAGACTTGAGCATTAAAGCTAGTGAAGAGCTTTACACTAGAACCATGCAATATCAATCCCAAATGGCCAAACCAACTCTGGATAGACCTCAAACATGCCAAAACAGTGGCTAAAATGTGCTGAGATGGTAGCATGAAAAGCAAGAAAATCATGCACATGTATTGGCTCACAAACAAGGCACAAAGCACACCTCTCAAGAGTGATGAAAGAGTGGAATATGTGAGAGTGTGACAAGGCCACATGCATTGAAATTACATGTAAAATGATGCTATATCATGCAAACATCACAAGCAAAACATGTTAAAGACCTTGAAACTCAAAGCTAGTCAAGGCCATTTGCACTATAGCTATACAAAGAAAATCTCAACGGACCAAGACCACTCAAAACAGAGTTTAAGCATGCTAAAATATGAGTAAAAGCATGCTGAGATAGAGCTAACACAAGCTACAATGATAGGCTAACTCATTAGGCATGCTAGGCTAGTAAGCACAATTACACTACAAGTGCAAGAAGCAAGCAACAAGTGACCCAACCAGCCAAAAACAGAGTTAAATCAGGTCAAAATAGAGCCTAAAACATGCTTGAAATAAGCTACAAAAAAGTAAAAATATATGCTCACATGTTAGGCCATCAACACATGCAAACAAAACACAAGGAGGGGAGGCCACCCCCTCTTATTTTGGATCTCAAAACATGGTTTTCACCATTAAAATTTCCCTGGAATTCAGTGGTTAAAAGGCCAAAAAAGTTGTTTTGAAAGGTGATGAAAGATGGCACAAAAAGCTACACAAGCTTAGGAGCAAAATGGAGAGACAACCTCCTAACACAAAATAGGCTCAAACTACCATTTTTAGGAGTGAAAAACAGAGTTTTTTTCAATTGAAAACCACCCCAAAAACAGCACAAAAGGATGGCAAAAACAAGTATGAAAACAAGCTTAAAGGGTGAGTCTTATACATCTTGAAGGGAAGACAACACTTAAGCAACAAAACCAAGCAAAAACCACCTTAAGGAGCTCCAAGGAGGATTCAAGAGAGATTCAAGCAATCTCAGCCCAAAGATGAATCACTCTTGTTAAGGGTTGATAGGTTGAAGATGGATGTATGCAAGCTTCCAAGCACAAAGCTCTAAATATAGAGGAATCTAGAGAGAGAATTGTAGAGAGAAAGGCTCCCAAACTTCTTCCTAAATTTTTATAACCTTTAAAACCATAGAGAAGCCTCTCTATATATAGAAAAATGCAAGCCTTGGTCGAAAATATCCCAAAAGAGACAGCTGGAGCATAAATATCTGTCAAAAACTGCCTTTCTACATCAATGGCCGGCATTGGATCACTGATGGCCGGCACTTGATCATTGTTGGCCGGCATGGGACATTATTGGACGGCAGGGGGCCGGCATAGGCCATTCATGGCCGGCACATGGCCATAAAATCCCATTTATGGCCAACATTCTCCACCTCTAGTTGGCTAGAAAAATTTGCTTCTTGGGTCTGACTTCAAATAGAAATATCTCCTTCATCTGGACTCCTTTACAGGTCATTCTTGAGCCTAAATTGAATCCCTTGAAGTATTCTTTCCAATGGTGGTAGCCTCACATCAAAATTTCAACTGTGCAAAAAGTTATGCCTATTTGAGTGAAAACTGCTCAATTTCGATCCTACGCGGATTCATGCTAAACTTCTCCGAAACTTGGTTTCTTCTCTCCTCTCCCATTTTCTTCAACTCCAAACCCCTAAATAAGGTATTTTGGAAGATTTTTCTAAGAGTTCACATCTCTTTCATGAATTTTCACTTTGTCCTTGCTCGGTTTATCGAAAAGCGCAACATTTAACAAAATGCGAGTATCAGAACATCATAGGAACTCTTTTCAAAAACTATTTTGAAAGAGAGGGTTTAAAGCTCTAAAAATCATTTTAGTCAAAATGGTTTTGGTCCAAAAAGGGGTGTGAAGTTGGGATTTGAAGCTCCTCTTGCTGAAGAAATCGAACCTTTGCCCTGCACATCTTTCATCACCAAATAAACAATCAGTAGCACTCAAGTCTTAAGGGCAGTCAAAAATGGGGTGTCTACATTGTGGTGTTTATTTTTTTAAAATACAAATGTTGAATGCAAAACCAAACAGAACGACTTTCTTGATTAACTCAGGAGACAACTAACCAAGAGCACCTCCATAGAAAGCCAATTCAGCAAATTAAATGCAATAATTAGAAGCAAAAAAAGAATCAAATTCAAAACTTCAAACTTATCTTACACCTTAGCAAACACAACTTAATTCACAACAAGACAAATATTCGAAACAAACACTTGTACCTCCACATAACTCACTCATGGTTGTGAACCTTTAAAACAAAAAGAAAAAAAAGTTTGGTTGTGAACCATAAAAAGAAAATTAAAATTAAAAAAAAAAAATTTAAAAAGAGGGTGAAGTTGGGCTGGGGAAAATCCAAACCGATTAGGAGATAGGGAGGAGAATGGGAGATGGGGAATGGGGGAAATTTATTATAAGAGAATGGGGATGGGGTATTAATATCCACCCCATTAATCCCCATTGTCATCCCTAAACTGAAGTTGGCAGGAGGAGCTTGGGAGGAGTTGAGGGTTGACAGGGGAGCTAGGAAGGAACTGAGGTGGTTATCACAAGTTGTAATGGTAGTAATCAGAAGTAAAGAAGTAGTTGGTTGCTGAGAATAAATATTAAGAGAAGTGAATTTTAAAATTTTATCTCATTCCTAACAATTTAACTTAGAGGTACAAGATTTCACACAAAAATCTATTTACGGGAAAATAATATTTACAATTTTATTGTAATGTTGGCTTATTGATACAAAAATATTTTCTTAGGATTCCCTTTTGTCAAGAGAAAGTATTCCTAAAAATTTATATTTACTTCATAAACTCATTGTTTCTAATATAGGATAACTTTTAGGATTATAACACAGGTCATTTTTGGTTGAAGATAAAAGATTAATGCAACTATGGGGAGAGAAATAATATTGTCAGTCTTACATTTCTTTTATTCCCTCCGCCTCAAAATATTAATCCTTTATTTCATTTTTCATTGTCTCAAAATATTAGTTCATTTAAAACAAATTAAGCACTAAAATAACATGAATTTCTTTTTTTGCCTTTCTTTAAATTCATTAATATTAATATATAGAAAAAGTATAATTATAACAACTGATGTTTAAAAAAAAAATTGGTCTATTTTAATTTTAAATCAAAAGGCAGTTTTGAAAAGTTAATATTTTTGAAGTGTAATTATATTAAAAAAAGAAGAAGTTAGATTCTCTAAAAAGGACAAATATTTTGAGATGAAGAGAGTATTTTTTATTTTTTATTTTGTATCATAGAGTTGTTGGGTGATATTAGAATGTAATAAAAGATAGTCCTCAAAAAAAAAAAGAAAAATGTAATAAAAGATGAAATAAAATTTGAAGATCTAATTTTAATCATTGAATGATGGAGGAATGATTTATTAAGAGAGTTGATATTTTAATACCATGTGAATGATTAAATAACAACCAAACCAAAACAAATGTAGACTAGGGGGATTAAGAAACAAAATCTGACAACATGAGCCCCATGTCACTTAGTCCATTCCTTCTCCCTCCGGGACATAAATTTTCTTTCTCAAAAACAATGAGTCTCTTATTTCAATTCACTCATAATTATTAAATTATATAAATTTTTTCAGATATACAAATTTTGAAACATAGTCAAGCAGTTATAAATAAATTAATACAAGAAACTAAATAATTTTATGATAGAGGATTCACAATCCTACTTAATTCCATCCAACCAGATGCACCCCAAAAATATCATAATAAACTTGAACCCAATTCTTTTTGTGTAATGAGATGTACAAATTTTTAAAAAAAATTTATTTACATGCATGTGGAATTTATAATCACTATATCTCACATTTATGTGGACAAAAGAAGACCACTATAGTGTATTCTTCATGTATACCACCTCATCAAATCTTTAGATGGGACAAAGTTAAAGTTGAAAGCATATTTCACATAAAGGAGGAAAAGAGAAGGTTGAGGATTCCTTAGGATTAGGGCATTATGGGACCTTCATATGTGTCCATTTGAGCAGACATCAGTGTAAATTGTAATAGGACATCTTCTCTTCCTATTTCAAAACCATACCTTCACCCTCTCTCTAGATGGAACACAACAACTACTAACAATAAACCACCCAAAAATCACTACAAGTGCATATGTTAATTGACATGATAATAACAAGCAACCACGAAATAGCAGGCAGAGGTAGCTCAACTATTAAGTCACTTGACTCGTCACTTAAGTTTTTAATTTGTTTTTAAAAATTCTTATTGTTAAAAGTTTTAATTTTTTAAAAACCTATTAAGATAAGGCCTCTATTTGATATTTGGTCTAAGTTTTAAGGTCTCACAAAATATTAGGCCGCTAGTAGAAGTAGGATGTCTTTCCGTATGCTCATGAAGGAAAATGTCACATAAAATTTAATTTCTTTTTCCTTATTTCTCACTTTTGCATACAAGTGTGCATTTTACGTGCATTTATTAATGTGATGTTGAGTGGTTCAACTTTAAAATGTGTAATAATACCCAATTTATTAATATGATAGATGCTTCATCAATTTGCAATGAAAGTTTTTAAGAACAAATTATTTGTATTGCACTGCTGAACATTATCCTTTTATTTTTCTCTCTTCCCACAAATATCACCCTATTCAAAATCTAAACATAGACTTAACTTAGGTCATCTGGAATTTAGAGAGGAAGATTATGTTTGATAATTCGATATAAGAAGAAATTTGTGGAGACAACAGAAAACAGAAGAAGAAAATAAATGAAACATAAAAACTTTTCTTTTTGTTTTTACAAGTCCCTTTCCTTTTCTTTTTGTTTTGTGCCACTAGATGCTCTTAAGGCCAACAAAATGAAATGAGAGATTTTGTAAACCAATATTCTATTGGATAATGTTCATATAGATGAGTTAGTTGCATTCACAAACTGGAGAGACAGAGCCATCAGACTGCAACAGCTACATCAAAAAAAGAAAAATGGAGGGAAAAGAAAAGAAAAGAAAAGAAGGGGCTGTTTCCATCGATTAATTCTTCCAATATTTAGCAGTTGGCATGTCTGCTATCAATCTTTCAGTATTGGTAGGTGATCACGGTCAAGAATCTTTGTCCACAACGTCTCTCTATGTCAAAATATTCACAACCATTAGATCCAACTGAAATAAATATGATTAACATTTATAAAATTGTTGATCATAAAATTATCAATCCCATTAGATTGACCTGGCAGAGAGTAATTTATCCAATTGATTTGAACCTGCCCTTAGTTCCCATTTTGTATCCCCAACCTTTTACCAACAGGGGATTTACACTTCCGTCCATACAATGCCTCATATGGGTCACCCTCAAGCCCAAATGATAACTGCTATTATGAGCAAAAACCTTTTTCAGATTCAATAATCCCCATATGAGGGATATCATGTTCAGGTAGATCATGAATCAGACCTCAATTTTCTTAGTCATACGTGAGATTATGTATTTGCTGAATTATTAATTCAATCTCAAATCCATGTAAGTTCAAACATAATCTAAGCGATAGGGAGACAAAAATTTAGGGAAAAAATTGTCACGTCTTTGATCACTACCCCTCGTAAACTGGAGGAGGTACAATTGTCAAAGTGGTATGCACACACTTTTCAATCAAATACATTGTCAAAGGAAATCTTTTAGGTTCAATATATTGTCAAAGGTATCATAGATGATCACAGAATGCAAATGGAAGCAATCGTTGATATATTGCAAACACACTATTTCCGTTACAAGTTAACAATAACATATGCCAGAGGCCATTATTCGTATATAGAGTTTCAACATGTAACAAAATAACCCAAAATGCTAGCAGTAATTGCAACCCTAATTTCTTCAGAGAGTTTTAGGAAAGAGACTGAACTATATGATGCCTACTTAAACAAAAAGCTACACTGAAACAGCATTATTACTGACTTCCAGCTGATATCACCTTCTCTTTGTATCTACAATTGTATAGATGACCTTCAATTTGAAATATCAGCTAAAACCACCACTGTATAGATGACTTTCAATTGGAAGTATCAGATAAAATAACCAATTTGGAGAGGTCAACGATAGTAGGCCATGTGTCTGGATGACCTAAAAGGAGAGGAATCGAAGGGAGAAGTTTTCTGGTTTTGAGCTGGAGGATTGATGGGTTTCTTTTTCTCAGTCTTCGTTTCAGAACGAAGCCAAGACTCAACCACTGAAAGCAGATTGGCAGAGTTCTTCAACTCACCAAGCTCGGATAATTTATCGGTCCTCTTTAACTCACCAGCTTGGATATATGCAAGATCTGTCGCCCATGTTTCCAGTCCATCAAAAATATGGGTTGCATACACAATGGTAGCTCCTCTCTGTATAATCAGTTCAAAAAAAAATTTTAAATAAAAAAAAATAAAAAATAAAAACGTTTAGTCACATGACCAAAATGTAGTAGCAACTCTTTTCAGTCAGGACCAATCAGTGATCCATCCGGCATTGCTATGCACATGTAATGTTGGCCCATTTTAGGGACATGAATTCCCATGTTTAGAATCTTGTTTCTTCATGTACATGTGCAACAAACTAATCATGGGTAAAGTAAGTCCGTACCTGCTCACATTCTTCCTTGAAGAAGTCCAGCAAATCCAGCCTTGCGACAACATCTAAATCAACTGTAACCTCATCTAGCAAAAGAACCTGCACAAGAATAGTTTCCAATTGTTAAAACAGCATGCATGCTAAGAGAACAAAGGTCCAAAACAGAAACATACACTTGTTCTATGTATAACGTGCAAGTGCATGCCCACATGCACCTTCATGGACTAACATGCACAATAATCACATATATAAATAAATCCCACAGATTCCAAAAGAGAAAAAAAACCAAAAATTAATATATCCCCAATCTCATGTTATGTTTAGTTCCACAAAGAAATAGCTATTGGATCCATGAGGGAAGCAAATGAAAAAGGTAGACTTGGGTCCATAAATCTTCTAACATGAATTATATATATTTAGGGTTCTGGAATCACATCACTCTCGCTGGATTTGCACCAACTTTGGCCTGCTAATATATATCATAACCTGAAACTGATGGAGCCCAACCTAACATGTAATTAATACATTTTGATTCACATATTATGAGCCATATGGATGAAAAATACCTGAAAAGGATGAAGGAGGCCCATGCAGATTTGGACTCGACGTCGCTGACCATCAGAAACCTTGTGCATTCGCCATTGTAGATCAATGTCTAGCAATTCAATCAGCTTCTCTCGTCTAACAGGATCAATCCCTTCAACTGGACCACAAGAAGGAAAAAACAAAGAGAACCCCAAAAAAAAATTAAGAAGGAAAAGACAAAGAGGTTTACAATGCAGTTTCAAATTATTCAGCAGATTCAACAAGAGAAAGGCAATTTTCTGTAGAGGGAATATGATTCATATTTGTGGATTAAGAATTGTATGTAAATTATAATCTGAGTTTAGTTTCATACAGAAAGATTGCATGCTAACTCCTAATTCAAGAAATGGATGAAAGTACAACATTGCAATGGCATGAATAAATAAAGAAAAAATACATTTTAGTCCCTTCAACTATGGGCTGTTGTCACTTTACACCTCGTAACTAAAAATGCCACATTTCCTCTCCCCCCAAATCTTCTGATTTGTTTCAATTTCAATCTTTTGTTAACATTCTGTCATTGAATAGGACAGAAAAGTGGTATGTAAGTTGCACATGCCAAAATTATGACCAAAATGCAGATTCAAAAGTTAGTTTATATGCATACATTTGAGAGATGAATATATCTTCTTCTTTGGTCATTAAATTAACATGTACATATCTCTCACATATATGTAAATGAATCAGCTCTTGAATGGAGATTTTGGTCATAAAATTGGTATGTGCAATTGACATGCCAATATTTCGTCCTCTTTCATAAAAGAAGGTTGAGATTGAAACAAATCAAAAGATCAAGAAAAATATGAAGCACTTTTTAGTTGGGGGAGGGGGGTGAAGTGTAAGTTGCTCTTATCAATAAGCAATTATCACAATAGAACTTGTATTGAATCTACTAACCTCCGAATATCATATGTTCAGCAGAGAAGTCTCCTTGAAGTGGAATCTCTCCCTGAAAGTTACAAAGACGGTGCAATTTAAAATGTTTTTTACAGAATACATGTGATGCATGCTGTCTAGGAAACCAACATTAAATTTGTAAAATCCCAGAAATCTCTGATTAAAGTATCATAAATATTCCCTTTATAGTGGCCTTATTAAATACAATTTCACAAAACCAAGGGAAAACTTAAAATATGAAAGGCCTAAAATGTTATTGCTCTAGCCTATCTCTCCACCTTGAGAACACAAAAACTAACTGAACACAAATACAGTCTACAGAGACTCATGAACCATACCCACCACACCAAATACAGCATGATCTTAGAGATCTTACATAAACAATGAAAATTGTTACAAAAGCATGGGAATTGGAAAAGATTTATCACCAAATATAGAAGCTTCTTCTCTCCAGACAATCCATAAGGTAGTAGATCAATATCAACACTGTTTTGCACAAGGCCCATGGGTTATGGAGAATCATAAATAGAATAATTAGTTTGATACATGGCTGTGAGGGTTAGGCTTCATATGCACTTCATGGCTCAAGAGAGAATAAAAGCTACAGAAATGTAGATATTAGCCCTTTGGAAACTATGGAATACATTTTACGCCTTTGTGTCAAGGCTTTGGACTTCTAAACAATAGAAATTAGTTAGGGAGTCGATGAGATAGATGAGTTCAACTAAAATTGAACAATAGCCTTGTTCTTTTTTATTTTTTATTAAAAATAAATCTAGAAAATCTATAAGTTCCTAACATTTGACAACATTAAATTGCTAGGGAAGTATTAAAATGTCATGCAAAGGATATCCATGAATTGCTACTTAGAGCCATCCACTAAAAAAAAAACATTTACACTACATAAACAGCCTGGTCAAGTACAAAAGCAAGTCTAGCAACCCAAACAAGTAATAATATATGCTAGATTCTTGCATGGCACTTCACTTTATAAGTTTTCACATTCTATTTATGCGAAGTATATTCTATTATGAACATGGTATAGAACTCACAGCAGACCCAACAGTTTTACTCCAAGATCCTCCCAAATAGGATAAATCACCACTACAGACTAGATGTGTGTCATGAAAAGCTGAACAATTCAGCACCCGCACAACATCTCTTCCACCAACCATATGCTTCCCAGCCAAAATCTTCAGCAAAGTGGTCTTCCCTACAAAATATGAGTAATGGGCCGGAGTCATGGCAAAAGAATACAACATTTCTCACTGACAACAACATAGAAACTCAGTACAGTCAAGAGCATAAAGTAATATTGTGATTCAACAAAAATGAGCATGGCAGCTCCACTGCGCAATTCTATTTTGTGACTTGAAGATCTGAATGGACCTCAGAATTAGAACTTGTAAAGCAACTGATGGAATTGACAAAAAAATGTTCATGTACTGTAGCCACATCCAACCTGAAAACCTACTTCATTTTGAATGAGTTTTTCCTCATAAAGCTTTAGGAGTAACCAACTCATGAACCAGCTAAGTTGTCTTATTGCTGGAGGTGACAACCTACAATAGTTTTTCTTCATCTCATTTTCAATATTAAAATCCATGGTTTTATTGTATTAAATTTCAGGAGGATCTTGGCTAGTTGTTTCCACCATATTTGACCAACATTAGCAAAAGTACATGTTACCTTTCTTTTTCTTTTTTTCTTTTTGGTGCGTGGGTGTGTGTACAATATTTAAATCAACAATGAATTTCAACGGGTTATGTACCTTCAGGACTCGCCAGAATATGCTAGCTAGCTGGAATCGAGTGAAGAGAATACTAGTGTGATGGTATTAGGTTAGAGAAAAAAATAAATGGTATTTATTTGTGCATCAGTATAATAATATTAGTTGGTCGAGACATAAATCTATGAATCTCTTATTGTATGAAAAGGTGACTTTGTTATTTTTTAAAGTGAGCAAAATAGTCTTTTCACCTCAATCCCATAGATGAATAATCCTAGCACCCATGGATATTAATCCCTCAAGGATGGCATTCATAGTTCAAACTCTTAGGCCATGTTTGCAATCTCACCTAAATCTTGTTTGGTTGAAAAAAAGTATGGGACTAACGATCCATGGAAGTATTAATCCTAAGGCTCTGTTTATCGAATTGAGAAGGGATAAACAAACAAACAAGATATACCATTGAAAATATATTAAGCACACAAACAAACAAATAAATAAACAAAATTCATCTTATATCACTTAGGCTCCATTTTGTTTTGACGTAATATTTTACTCATTTTCCATGGTTTGGTAGAATAAAATGTAATTAAAATATATTTTATCAATTTTTACCATTTTATTAAATCAATTTTTACAAAGTTGAGTCTTGCCCACTATATTTTTAAGGATTATTTACCAATAAATCCTACTTTACAAACTATTATACCAAATAGTCCCCTTTTTATTCTATTATACCAAATAGTCCTGTTGGTGGGTTGTTTTGATCCTTTTTGTTTTTTTTTTCATTTTGTTTCAAGAGTGCCATTTCATTGATTTACAAATTTTGTTTCACCAATTTGGTGTGTGTATTAGTGTGTGTGTGTGTGGTGTGTGCACGTGAAGATAGATGAGAGAGATAGAGATAGATGGGGAGGGTTTGTTGTTTGTTTTCTCTCTTCTTCCTCTTTTCGATTTATTAGCTCGTAAAATGGATTTTTAGATAATCAAATCTATGAATTTCAATTTGTTTCTCATGTTTATGTTTTCCTCTCTCTAGTCTCACTCATGGAAATTTGAAATCAATGGGTCTCCATAAGAGAGATGTGTTCATGGAGGATCAAACAATAGAAACCCTAAGTAGATCGGCGAGTTTGGATGATCGACAAAGAGACACAACCACAACAACTACCATCACAATAATGAACCCCAAATACATCAACCCCCTCTCAATGTATCACATGCCACACACCACACATCCATTCACTAATTATGTACGTGAAACACACATGCACCACACCCAATTTTTTCCTAACAGCCTTATTAATAAGGGTTAAATGAGGGTAATTATGTCCCTCACAATTAAATGGGACTAAACGGTTTAGTAGAATAAAAATGGGACCAACTGGTTCATAAGTTCAAATTTTGGGATTTATTGATAAATCTCCCTATTTTTAATATATTTTCAATATATTTTACATTTTCAAATAAGTATCTCAAATGACTAAAAACAATAGTAATAAAATAATTTTGTTACGCGTGCCAACCAAAAATAAAAACAAAAACTCTTTTTTTTTTTTTTTTTTTTTTGTGTGTGTAAAATCAATTTATAAGAAAAATATTTAATGGAACCTCACATCACCGGTAATTCCATCACTCAATTTTACCGTCCTTATAATACAATCCGACCTAATCAAACAATCAACATGGCCTTAGTTCTATCACATTTTCCCACCCAAACATCTTTAACGTGATTTTGTGGGGTTCACAAAATTGCCAAGCCAATCCCAAAGGCTTTTGGAATCAATCAAACATAACAATAGTTGAAATTCCACATCAAATTAAAAAATAAAAAATAAAAAATCAAATGACACCAATTTAAGAAGCACGAAGAATACCAGAACCATTGGCGCCGACGAGAAGGCATCGAGATCCGGGCAAGATCTTGAGGGTGAAGTCGATGAATACCGGTGATTGGCCATCGTAACCGAATTGCATACCACTCACTTCAATACTGCTCCAATTCTTCTCCTCCATTTTCCTCTTCTCTCTCTCTCTCTAGCGTTGTGAGGTGGTTCGGATTCACTCTCCTCCTCCTGGTCCCTTTAATAAGCGTCGCCGAGTTTGCTACTCACCAACTCCCTCAACGACTATTGCCGCGTGTTGGATTCCCAGGCTCAAATCCTCCAAACGTGTCTACATACTGCACCTTATGCAATGTCCAAAACAAAACCAAAAAAAAAATAAAATAGGGCAATCCAGTCATAAGCGTACATTTTTAATTTTTAGGGTTACAATTTTAAATTCTATTTTTTCAAAACTAAAACGGAAATAATTTGAAACATCGTGTTCCTCCTTATTTATTTGTCAACTATTACACACTATTTATGTGTTTAAGGGTTATCTATTTATATATTTATTTGTTCACATGCCATTCGTTTAGTTTTGCACATAATTTATCTTATTTGTTTATATTGTTGATCATTGTCAACCACTTCTTCGGCATCAACAATGATTTAATGACAATGTGGTAAAAAAATATCTTAAAAAATAAAAATAATAAATGGTCTTTGTTATCAAATAATTTCATTAATTGTACGGGAAAGAAATATACCTTCTCGTATAATCCTGTTGATCAAGTCTGCGTTCCTACGTACGACGTCACTTTGTCACCTGAAAACACAAACGTGAGCTAGCCGGCGGGTGGGTGCCGGAAACCTCTCCGATGCCTAAGTCAGTAAGCAATACAAGAAGGCAAAAGCTCCATGTATTCAGGAAGCAAAAGTTGCATTACCTCTCCAAAGGTGATATTAGTGAGCTTATATAGGTTTCGCGTCGCACAATCCTAGTAGGACTCTTATTTCTCCATGTGCAGAGTCCTTCTAGGATTACTCCTCCTTGCGTAGAGTCCTCCTTGGATTCATACTCTTGGAAGACAATGCTTATCCTCCAACACCCCCCTCACTGCTTAAACCAAGTGAGATGGTTCTTCTTATGGCCGGACTACTTCAGACCAAGTAACTATTAATTCTACCTCACTTTACTCTCCCTTACCCTCTTTCCCATACTAAGACCAAGCTATCCATAAGGGAGTTAAAGCCGAGCTATCTTTAGAACCACAACTTACTTTTTTCACATGCTATAACCAAGTAACTATCGAAGACCGAAACCTTCGTTACTCCACTCAACCCGGAGTAGAACTAAGTCCTTCCGAGACAAGACTAACCACCACTACCGTGGACCGGTCTATCTTCAAAGTTACTTCTCCAAACCGGAGTAACCTACATGGCTTTTCTACTCGGCCCTTTTCATTTCGGCCCTAAGGCCTAATACCCAGCTCGGCCCAATTGTATATGAATTACCCTCTCAATTTGAAACATCATGTTCCTCCTTATTTATTTGTCAACTATTACACACTATTTATGTGTTTAAGTGTTATCTATTTATATATTTATTTGTTCACATGCCATTCGTTTAGTTTTGCACATAATTTATCTTATTTGTTTATATTGTTGATCATTGTCAACCACTTTTTCGGCATCAACAATGATTTAATGACAATGTGGTAAAAAAATATCTTAAAAAATAAAAATAATAAATGGTCTTTGTTATCAAATAATTTCATTAATTATATTATTATCTTCATAAAAGATCAATTATTGAACCAAATGTCATATTTCCATAGAATTAGACTTATCACTAATAAATCTACAAATAAATAAATATTGTATGAATTAAATGTTACAAATTTAATATAATTATGTTAAATTTATGAAATTAATTCAATTTTTTTCAAATATTTAAAAGTTAAGGGTAATGCTAGGAATACCAAATTTTTTACCAAATAAATAACCAAATGTATGTGTAGTCCGCAATGTAAAATATTTGATTATTTGTTTGATAGAAAATTTGAACCTTATTACATTTTCCAAAAGTTAAAGTTTAGTAGCGATGAGTTTGAATTAATTGCAAGTATTTTGTAATTAATATGGGATAAGTTGGAATAAAATATGAAAAAACTAGTAAATCATGTTTAGGGAAAAAAAAAAAGGGTCCGGCTTCTGTCCAGTCCGACTGTGCTGTTGGGCCCGTAGGGGCCCATCACGGGTCTCGTTTTGAAAATCTGAACCGTTGAATATATAGAACTCGTCGAGTACTACATGCCTGTAAAAAATCACGTTGATCGGATATCGATAGCTATGTGATCAAATCAGTTTTGTATAAAAAAATGGACGGTGAAAAAATTAACGGTTGATAAAAAATTGTTTTGTTCACATAGCTATCGATATCCGATCAACGTGATTTTTTACAGGCATATAGTACTCGACGAGTTCTACACATTGAACGGTTCAGATTATCAAAACGGGACCCGTGGTGGCCCCAACGATCCCTGACCGATGTGCCATGGCAAAAAAAAAGAGTTAATGTAAACTTTAACAAAATCCTAAGTAAAGATAGGTTTGAATTAAATGCAAGTGTTTTAGCAAGTTGTAATTAATATGGGATAAATTTCAGGGTGGTTTGGGTATTCTTTTATAAAAATATTAGAGATCTCAAAATTTCTATCAAATATCTTACATATGTGTAAGACTTGCATGAGACTGACATTGTGTGGGTCTTACACCCATGTGAGAGCATATTAGAAGATCAATCGACCAAAATAACCATAAGCAACTACGATATTATAAGTTTCTTCCTCTTGACCGAATATGTAACCTTCGTTAGCAAATTCATTTTCTGTGGTTTCCCTAATCAAACTAGAAGTTAGCAAGGAACCATGCATAGCACTGAATAGGGAGCCGTCAAATACACCAGCTACACCTAATATATGAAATGGGTGCATAAGGATGGTGTGCTTAGCCTGGAATACAATCATGAAGTTGAAAGTACTGGATATGCCTAGAGGCATACCATTAGAAAAACTTTCTTGACCAATTGAATAGATCAAGAAAACAGTAGTAGCAACTGCTGTTGGAAAATGGCTTCTGTATAGCCTTATTTTTTGCTAACTTTGAGCATTAATTAAAGTGAGACCAAGCATTATTTTTAACGTTTCTGTGTGTGTCGATTTCTGACCACACTGCCGATCAAGCACTCAGCTGAAGAACACTAGCAGAATAGGTTAAACCCGAACAACCTGTCACAGAAAGAAGAGATTCCAGTGGTGATTCGTCCACCCGGGGGCACTCTGACGATCAAGTTAGTTATCTCTCAAAGACAACAATTAGTGCTTAACTCAATATTCAGAATATATAAAGCGTACCTTAGACCCATGAGGGTGCCTCCTTTTATAGCCAACACTAACCTGATCCCAATAAAAGCCTAGCTTCAATGGATTCTAGATTACTACTAATCTTAGACTCTCAGTAAGATTGGGATAAACTCTCTAAGAGTCTTATCCTTACCCAAACTGAAGTCCTCTCCCAATGTAGGACTCTTGTCCCTTATCCGCTTACTCCGGATTCCAGTATTCTCGCAGATAACCTCAACCTAGCCGAGATTACCTCGGCATCATGTCCAGGACACGTGTCACCTCGGCTGGCACTTCGGTGCCACCTTGGCCACGTGTTGTCATTCAGAAATTACGTCCCCACAACTGCTCCCTAGGTTCTATTACCTTGGTATCCTAAGGTGATGGAACCTATATCGTTTCTTCCATTTAGCACGTCGGTTAAGCTTGCCTTGTCCTTCATTACTGAGGTCACCATTCATCGGTTCAATACGACCAAGACTTAGTCTGTTTTCATCAATGCTTCAAAACCAACACCTCAAGTTTGTTCAAATTTCCCAGCCGAGATCATCCCTCAGGCCAAGGTCTTTGCTTCATTAAATTAAGAACTTCAAGAGTTTCAACACGCGTGTGAGCTGTTATGCACAGTATTTCAACCATTTCGGCCACGCGTCTTTCCCTTACTGAATCGTAATTGACACGCGCCTTTAAATCGCCTTGCGTCTGCATGCACCGTCTGACAAGCACGTCGCCCTAGGCACATTGATTGCAATTTTGCTGCCATTTCGTGGTTTCGATCAAAACCACTTCTCTCTCTCCTTCCTTTCACTTTTGCATCCTCAACTTCGTGCTAACTCTCTCTCTCTCTACTTTCCCGAATCCGCCATTATTTCAAGCTCTCAAGCTCTGCAATCACTCTGTTCACCTCCTCCAGCAGACTTTTGCTGCCCTTCTCCGATCGTTGCCATCATCTGACTCTGGCGTACCTCACACTGACTTCATTCTCTTCGGTGAGTTATTTCTATCCCCTTCGTTTCGATTTCTTGTTGTACTTTAAATTGTTGCGCTCATATACAGCTACTGTGACTTCATTCACGTTCTTGAATCTTTTTATGTTACAAATTTCCCTTTGTTTGCAATTTGTTCATGGAAATACACATGTATACATAATTTGTTTCGTACACTTGGTTTTCTGCCACTGTTCTTGGTCTCGCACCCGTCTACACACTCTGTCATAGTGTTTTTGATAGTTCATCACTATTCTTGATTCTAAATCATTGTTCTTGTTTCTGTTTTCTATGTTTTTTCCAGATTCTTGCCTTCAATCTTTGTTTGCTTAGACTTAGGTTTGAGATTTGTCGTAGAACTTACGAATCTTAGGGAAAACTGAAACGAATTCCCCTTAGATCCTCACAAATTCTTACTCCGACATACATTTAGGTTTTGGCCGAGGCCCTTCAAACCCCTACAAAGCACTTCCTTTTGAATCCCAACACTTTCCCCTTAAGCCGACATCATGGATATGTGGAGGTATAAGGTAAACACCCCAACCAAGTTAAAATATTTCAGACAGGAGTTTTTCATTCTTGTCGACATCTATCTCAGGTTGGCTGGAAAGGATGACTCCATCATGCCCACAGTCGATTCCATGCCTTTCCCAGTTGTAGCTTTCATAGAATGTGGACTTAGGCTCCTTCTCAACATCCTTTTTCGAGAAGTCCTCCATTACTACAAATTGAACCCAATGCAGCTCGCCATTAACTCTTACCGAGTTATCAGTGGCATAATAGCCTTAGCCAAAAAAGAGAACGCTAGGGTTACCTTTGTCGATATCCAATACTGTTATACCATGTGTGGTCTTAAGTTAGAAAAAGGCTACATCTACTACCTCAAACCGAGGTCCACATAATACAAACTTGTTGCCAACCTCCCAGACTCCAACAAGGGAACCGGGGACAATTACTTCATTGTCTCGGGCAACTGGGAGTTCGCTCCAGATGAAGACCTTCACCTCTACCCTCTTAACCGAACAGTATTAGTAAAGGGTAATAGTAAGAACCAAGTGTTACACTCACTTATTTTTCAAGTCTTTAATACTTTATTCTTTCTGTATGTTTTAACGTGTGTTTTTCTTGCAGCTCTTCCACAGCTGCCAAAAGACTTCCGTAAGTCCTTCTTCCCTAGCAAGGACCTCAAGAAGCTGTTAGATCTACCAGTTTAGAGGCGGAGAGCTCCCTTACTGCTTAACTTCATCCTAACCTACAAATCCATTTTGCCCGATGTCCTGAAGAAAAAGAGCAAGTCTCCTCCTTCCGCCACAACTCCACCAGCAACTTCATCACCCCGGCCAGATCAGGGATCAACTTCTGATCTTGCTGAGGGACCATCAACCTCGGCTCCATATCTGATCCCTTCATCTCAATGCAAACGCCGACGCCGAACTGCAATAGCTGCCGAGATGGGTCGCAAGAAAGCAGTTGTAGACGATCTTCTAGCCGACATTCCTGATGCTGTCAACACTCAACCTTTTCCATCTCAGTCTCAACCAAAACCAAAGCCCAAAAGATTGAAGAAGGCCCAGCCTAAGGCAACGGTGACTCAGATTGACACTGAGGACACCTTGCCAATTTCAAAATTGGCCAAGAGCGAGAAGACCTCCTCTGTTGCCGAGAAGAGGCCCGCCAAGGCTGAGCCATCCAATTCAACTCGATCGAACAGGCCGAGGTCCTAGTTCGCTACAGCCTCGAGGTCTATGAAATTCGATACCCCTTGGGCTTCTCCAATCACCATCGAGGACAAGCCGATCAAGGCTGGCGACAGCGCCGATGACATTGAAGTCGGCGTTGCCCTCTCTACCACCTTACTCCTTCCCGAAGATCTCAATCGTAACGCTAAGATGAGCGAATACGAAAACTTTGCTTTGATGTTGCAATGCTCCATACAGGTAAGCCCCCATCACTTGGTACTCTCCACTTCTGTCTTTTCATACTTAGAGAATTTTTACTAACATTTGCTCTTTTGTTTTCTTTTAGGCGATCCAGCATGGCCACTCCTTTGCGATGCAAGCCTTCGCCATTAGGAAGGAGTTGGCCAACAAGACCAGGGAGGCTGCCAATTTGTCCAAGTCCCTTAGCAAGGCTAAGGGCAAGATGAAGACTTTAATAAACCAGGCCGAGGAAGCCAAAAAAGCCCAGGATGTGACCGAGGAAAGGGTTGGGGCTGCTGAGGCCATTGCCAAGGTCTCTAAGGTCGAGAAGAAAGAAGCAGAGGCAAAGATGGCCAAGGCCCAAAAAGAACTCCAGGATGCCTTGGCCACAAAAGAGGCCGTGATTAAGGCCGCCAATGAAAAGGCGTACACCGAGGGGGCAGCCGACGTCAAGGAGGACTACAAAAAACAAGTGAAGCAGGCATGCAACAAGGGTTTCACCCTTGGTTGGATGGCTGCCCTCAAAAAGCTGGATATCCCAGAGGACTCCCCCCTCAAGAATGCTGGCGACCTCCCCCTGCCATTCCCTCCTACTCCAAGCCAATCCGAAGACGATTCTGAGTTCGAGGAGGAAGCTTTGGTCAGGAAGAAGAAGGAAGCTGCTGGGGCCAAGTCCCCCACTCTGAATGAGCAAGTTATGGACTTGTCTCAAGATGAGGAGGGTGAGGTCTCCAAAGATGCCACTCTTGAGAGGACAACATCGAACGCACCTATCGCCAACAAGAGCCTCGACCAAACTTTCAAAGAGATCGACGCCGAGCTCACAGCTGAGAAGGCCGTCGAGAAGAGTTCCCAAATATCCTCTGAGCCCCAAACCCAACCAGCTAATGACATCGAATAGTCTAGTTTCTTTACTTCTTGTACTTTTTCTTACTTTTGAAACAATGTAAGCTTTATTTTGGCCGACGTGCTACTTTTGTAATCTGAACAATTACTCTTTAATGTCAGGCCGACGTGTATTTTTTCCTTATCTGAATGCATTCTCTAATTTCTTCTTTCAATGTGATTTGAATGTTTGTCTTCCTTTTACTGTCTTGTATGTTTCTATACTTAGAATCATTTAAATGTCTTCAACGTACACTTTAACTGTGTAATCTTCTCGGCGTGGAATACTTCGGCTTTGACCTAACACTTGAAAATATTTCTCATAATTTCAACGAGTGGTAAACCAACTCACAAGCATCATTCTCCAGCCCTCTGCCCCCTAATGTGAACTGAAGTTCCACTTAGGTTCTCATTAAATATGTGGCTTTGACCTTGTCACCGAGGTCAGATTCAAACCAAGATTGGCCGAGGTTATCAACTTCGACCTCTTTGTTACTCTGATTGACATACACTTAGCTTCAATCTGTGTCTGATTCTACCGATATGACAAGTTCGGGTTATTTCAACTTAGTTCAACTCTATTATATGCAAGTAAGAACTCTGCCATATAATAAGTCTAAGTTATTCATCATGTTTCAATCAGAAACATCGCCAACTCAGTTCAACTCTATTATATGCAAATAGAAACTCAACCATATAATAAGTCTAAGTTATTCGTCATGTTTCAATTAGAAACATCGCCAACTCAGTTCAACTCTATTATATGCAAGTAGAAACTCTGTCATATAATAAGTCTAAGTTATTCGTCATGTTTCAATCAGAAACATCGCCGACTTAGTTTAACTCTATTATATGCAAGTAGAAACTCTGTCATATAATAAGTCTAAGTTATTCGTCATGTTTCAATAAGAAACATCGCCAACTTAGTTCAACTCTATTATATGCAAGTAGAAACTCTATCATATAATAAGTCTAAGTTATTCGTCATGTTTCGCTTAGAGACATCATCAAGAATCTTATCAGTCATACTGCACAAGTTAAAAAATCAAGCTAAAACTTTATTATTACTTCGGCTAATAACAAAACAAAAGAAAGCTTAAAAACAAGAAAATCTAATGATAGAAAAACTTCAGATTGCAAGTATTCCAAGGTCTTGGCAACGCTTTGCCTTCACTGTCCTCAAGTCGATATGCCCCATTGCCCAAGATCGAGATAATTCTATAGGGTCCCTCCCAATTCGGACCAAGCTTGCCCTCTCTGGGATCCTTCTTGTTGCCGACGACCTTTCTTAGGACGAGGTCACCAACTTGGAACTCTCTTGGGTTGACCTTCTTATTATAAGCCCTGGCAAGCTGCTGTTGGTATGCCTCCAGCTGAATTGCTACTTTATCCCTTATTTCTTCTAGCAAGTCCAAATCTCGGGCCAAGAATGCCTCATTGGTCCCATTTTCTACTTCCTAGGTTCTGATCCCTGGGATGCTGACCTCGAGTGGAATGACTGCTTCTATGCCATAAGCCATGGCAAATAAGGACTCCCTAGTTGATCTTCTCAGCGTAGTCCGATATGCTCAGAGTACACTGGGCAACTCATCCACCCACTTTCCTTTTACTGCCTACAGCCTCTTCTTGATCCCATCCAATATAACCTTATTAGAGGCTTCTGCTTGACCATTACTCTGGGAAAAGCTTGGGGTAGAGTAATAGTTCTTGATTTTGTACTTTGCACAGAAACTCTTGATTAGCTTACTGTCAAACTGTATATCATTGTCAACTATTATTGCTCTTGGGATCCCAAACCTGGCGATGATGTTCTTTCAAATGAAGTTCTTTACATCAATGTCCTAAATCTTTTCAAAGGATTCAGCTTCTACCCACTTGGTGAAGTAATCTGTTGCTACCAGCAGGTACTTCCTTTATCCAGTTGCTTGGGGCAGTTTTCTAACAAGATCCATGCTCCATTGGGCAAATGGCCAAGGATTGGACACTGGGTTCAAGTCTGCTGCTGGTTGATGTATCAAAAGTGCAAACCTCTGACACTTCTCACACTTCTTGACATAGGCTTCAGCATCTTTTTGCATGTAGGGCCACCAGTACCCCTGAGTAATGGCCCTATGAGCAAGTGACCTGCCTCCAGTGTGGCTTTCACGTATCCCTTCATGTATCTCGTACAGAAAATCTTCAACCTGTGCAGGATGCACACACCTCAGAAAGGGTCTAGTAAAAGATCTTTTGTAGAGATGTCCTTCTGCTGTCAAACTGAATCTTGCCAACTTCAGTCTGATCTTGTGTACTTCTTTACGGTCATCTGGTAGCTTCCTATCTCTAAGGAATACTATTATTGCATCCATCCAACTTGGTCCTATCTCCACACACATTACTTCACGCTCTGTGTTCAGTGGTTCTATGTTTGGAACTGACAAGTAGTTAACCATTATTGTTTTTGCCTCTCCAGGCTTCATTGTACTAGCCAGGTTGGCTAGAGCATCAGCATAGCTGTTGTCATCTCGGCTAACCTGCTGTAATTGGCAATTTTGAAATAAGGTTACCATTCTGCCCACTTCTTTTGCATAGGCTAATATCCTTTTATCTCTGGCTGTATATTCGCCTGTTGCCTGGTTGACTATAAGCTGGGAGTCACAGAAGACTATTACCTCGTTAGCTTCCACTGCTACTGCCAGTTTTAATCCTACAATTAGTGTTTCATATTCTGCTTCATTGTTTAAGGCTTTAAACCCCAAACGAATGGATTGTTCTAGTATCTGCCCATCTGGCGATACGAGTACTACTTCTGCCCCCGCTCCTTGTCGATTTGAACTCCCATCAATAAACAACCGGAAGGAGTCGCCGATGTAAATACTGCAGGGCCTGAGTTTCTTTTCCTTCCTTTGTTCTGCTGTCCTCCGCTGGGTTCTTCCTTGCTCATTTGGATGCTGTATACGTCGGCTCAGAACCCGATGTATGGCGGCTTCTAGTGTGAACTCGGCCACAAAGTCAGCCAAGACTTGGCCTTTGATTGCTGTTCTGGTTCTGACTTCCAGGTCATATTAGCTCATGGCCACTGCCCATCTGGCTATTCTGCCTGTCAAATCTCCCTGTTGCAACAGGGACCTCAAATGATGTTCAGTTAATACCACAATTCTGTGGGCTTGGAAATAATGATTCAGCTTTTTGGAAGCCATTACTAAAGCCAGGGTTAACTTCTCCAACGGTAGGTATCTGGTCTCTGCATCTACTAGGGTTTACTCACGTAGTAAACTGCCTTTTGCTCTCTCAATTTTCTTCTCTAACTACTACTGCACTCGCTGCGTGCTCTGAAACTGCCAAGTATAAGAACAACTCCTCTCCAGGTACTGGATTTGAGAGAACTGGAGCTCTGGTCAAATACTTCTTCAAGTCGGTCAGGGCGGCTTCGTACTTTTCTATCCACAAGAAGTCTGTGGCTTTCTTCACTAAGCTGAAGAAAGGTTTGCACTTGTCAGAGCTTCTGCTTATGAATCTATTCAAGGCTGCAGCCCTTCCAGTTAACATCTACACTTGTTTTGCCGATGTTGGGCTCTTTAGTTCTAAGATGGCTTTAATTTGATATGGGCTTGCCTTAATGCCCCTTCTGGTAACCAAATATCCTAAGAACTTACCAGACCCAACTCCAAATGCACACTTTGATGCATTGAGTCGTAGCCGATATGTTTTAAGGATGTCAAAAACTGCCTTTAAGTCTTCCAGATGACCCTCAGGTTCTTTGGTCTTCATGACCCTGTCATCTATGTATACCTCTACAGTTTTGCCAATTAGATGTCTGAACATCTTAGTCACCAATCTCTGGTAAGTTGCTCCTACATTTTTCAATCCAAAAGACATCACTCTGTAACAATATAGCCCTTTTGGGTGATAAATGCAGTATTCTCCTCATCTGGGGGTATATAGCTATCTGATGATACCCCCTGTAGGCATCCTGGGAGCTCATCATTTCATGCCTTGACGTGGCATCCACCAATTGGTCAATCTTGGGTAATGGGAAACTGTCTTTGGGACAAGTCTTGTTTAGGCTGATAAAGTCCACACAGACCCTCCACTTACCATTCTTTTTCTTCACAACCACTATATTTGATAACCATGTTGGGTAATTTACCTCTTGAATGGCTCTGGCCTCCAGAAGTCTATACACTTCCTCTTTTACTGCCTCAACATGCATTAGTGTCAGCCTCTTTGCTCGCTGGATGATAGGTTTGGCCGACCTGTCCACATTTAGTCTATGGCAAGGGACCTCGGGGTTAATGCCAGGCATCTCGTATGGTGTCCATGCAAACACCTCCAGATTTGCTCTCAGGAATGCCTCTAGCTCTTTTTCCTCTTTCTCAACCAAGCCCGAGCCGAGAAGGAAGAAGCGTTCTTCGTCCCCTTGCTGGACAAGGATTTTCTTCAAGACTTCCTCACTCTTCTCAATTGGCTCTTTGTCGACGTCCTCCAGGACTTCTTTGCTGTTTTTGCTTCTCGTATGTTGTAGATAGATTTCATTGCCGCCATGGAGCAATTTTTTGCCTACAACTGATCCTCTCTGACCTCATCTATTCCATGCTCTGTTGGGAACCGCAATAACTGATGCAATGTTGAGGTAACAGCCCTCATTGCATGTAGCCATGGCCTTCCCAGGATAGCATTATAAGGGGAGGGGGTGTCGATTATGGTGAACTCTGTTTTTATCTTCTTGGTGCTAGCCTACACCTCCAAGCTCGCTACTCCTAGGGGTCACGTCGGCGTTCCATTGAACCCAACCATTGGGCTATTGGACTACTCCATATCATCTTGGTGAATGGCAAGCTCCTTGTAACACCTGACATACATGATGTCACAAGAGCTGCCCTGGTTAACTAAGATGCGCTTCACTTGGCACTCTCCAATCTGGAGGGATATTACCAAGGCATTGTTGTGTGGATGTTGTACCATCTCTAGGTCTTTCTCAGTAAAGGACACCACTGGACCCTAGCTCTCGTCTGCCCTAGGTCTCTTCTTCCTAACCTGATGCACATGTTGTAGGTGTTTTACCTTCTGGGTTTTCCCCATTATCTCATTCTCATTCACCTTCGAGTGAATCACATTGATCACTCGAGGTCCGCCGCTACCATGGTTGTGGTGGAGGTGGTGGTGCTTGCGTTCTGGGCGCCTTTTGCTCGCTTCTTCCTTGTCCTGGCCTCGTTTACCAGGTCCCTTAAATGGCCCTGTCTTACTAGGTCTCCTAGATGCGTTTTTAGGGCTCTGCACTCCTGAGTCAGATGTCCAGCTTCATTGTGATAAGCACAGTGTTTGCCAAGGCTTCTTTCCATAAATTCGCGTGGTACCCTTGCTGGTGCTCTGTAATAGGGCTGATTTCGGATTTTCTCCAAGACTTTGTAAACCGGGATTCGGAATACGGTTGTGACTGCTTGTGCAGCCCTTAATCCTGTCTCTAGCTTGTTGTATCTGCCATCACCTCGGCCTTGCTTCGGTGAGCTGTTTTTCTTCTCTAATTTTGGCGCCTTTGTCCCCAGTGTGTCCTCCTCGGCCCTGGCATACTTTTCTATCTTGGCTATAAGTTCCTCCGTACTTTTTGGCAATGTCTTTGCTAGTGATTTTCGGAGCAAGCAATCATCTTTCAGGCTGTTCTTAAATGATACGACCGCCACCTCTTGGTTGCACCCTGGTATTCGGTTGAATACCTCATAATACTTTTTGGCATAGGCCCTAAGGCTTTCGTCCTCGCCAATTCTCAGGGCCATTAGGGCGTCTACCCTTAATGGCTGTAGTTTGTTTGTCACGAACCTGGCCACAAACATCTCGGCCAGGCCTTCTCAGGTTTTCACAATTCCTTTTGGCAACTTGTGAAACCAGTCTGATGCAATTTCCCCGAAGGATGAGGGGAACACTTTGCAAAGCAACGGCTCGTTCCCAGTGTATAATGCCATCGAGTTCAGATACAAACCAACGTGAAAGTTGGGGTCCGACTTATCGTCGTATATCTAGAACCTTGGCATGTTAAACCTCTTCGGGGATTCGAATTTGTCCAATTCTACCGAGAACGGCGTTTTCGGCTTGACAGGGGAAGTTACCTCGGCATCTTGTTGCTTCCTCTGGAGGTAATCCCTCAGGTCCTCCTTGGTTCGTCCAGGGGCTCGGCTATCGACGGATTTCAGCTTTTTTGGTGCGCTACTTCCAGTTTCATTATGAGTCCTCTTGGACCTTTCTCCATTAGTTGTGTCAAAACACAGCTCATGCCCTTGAACATTCCGATATTCTTTGGGGTCAGCTTCCTTGGTGCGATGCGTCCTCCTAGAATCTCCCCTTCTTGACTCTCCTCGCCTGACCTCTCTTGAAGGCCGGTGAGAGTATTTTTCGGTCCTGGTGTTCTGGGGGACTGTAGGGACTGTTTTCTGCCCATCTTTTCAGGCATCTTTCTTGGCCGCTGGAATCGGCGTATCTTGTAACGAGAATGGTGGCTGCATGACATTGTTTTGCATCATGAAGTTGACGACCGTTTGCAGGTCCGTCAATTTGTTCACCATTCCCTTCATCTCGTCGTCCCTCCGCAGGCATCTTTCTTTTCACACTTGGAGGTCGTCCTCGTTATAATACCCGCTTCGGTCTGATTTCTTTGATGTGTCGCCCTTCTGGCCGACATCCTTTTCTCCGTGATTCTTGTCACGAGTCTCTTTGTTGCAGTTGTCTTTTTTGACGTCAAGGTTAATAGGTTTTCCATTCCCAGTAGGAGTGTCGTCCCCAACTTTCTCTTTCTGTCCGTTATTGGCCATCATATCCAGGACACGTGTCATCTCGGCTGGCACTTCGGTGCCACCTCGGCCACGTGTTGTCATTCAGAAATTACGTCCCCACAGTTTTTAATCGGGCTCATATTTAATGCCGCGTAGTGAATAAATTCATATATTTGGTTGCTCAAAACCCTTTCCAGATGAATGAGAATTCAACACGCATTTTTGGGTTTGTGGAAATGTATTTTGGTGGGTTTACTACACATTTGTGAAATATGTTTATCCCACATTGGAAAGGCTTGAGGAATTATTTGAGTTTATAAACATTAGCATTGGATACTTGGGATGGGCCCCAAGGGGTATCCAAGTTTTTGGAAGGGTAATGTTATAGATGAAATGGGCTAGACCCATTAGACCCAAAATTAAAACCACATGTGTGCACCACTGCCTTCCCAGTCGGGCAGGCTGGGTGTGACGCCCCAAACCCGGGTCGTTAAATACACTAAAATAGCCTAAAAAAAATACAAATGCTACTCCAAAAAATAATAACTACAAAATTTTCTCCAAATTGTACCGTATTCTCCAAAATATTCTATAGTACATTTATCTCTAAAATAAACAATATTACAACTATCTCCAAATTTATAATTACAGTAGTGGATCCCAAATCTCTATATTAATAAATATTTCTAATCTCAATTTCGATCTCCACTAAATTCTGCTTCACACCTGAAAAATAAATTAATTCGGGAAGTATACATGTGACAACCCTCACCTCTGATTAGTGTTAAACTGTGATTGAGCATGATAAGTAATTGATTAAGCGGAAATTCTGAACTAATTGTATGAACATGTTGCTTTAATTGCATTTCTATCTGTCTGTCATTAAATGATCTATACATGTTTTAATTTCGAATTGCAAATTGAAGGCCTTATTGGCGACCGAATCAGAAACTGATTAGTGTTATATGCTAATTAGGATTTATGTGATTTTATGGTAGGTTTAATTAAAATTTGTTTTGGAATGATTAAATTAGATTAAATAATGCTAAATCACATTAGTGCAAGTAAATTACACTTTTGCTACTTAGTGGCCTAATTCTAGACCAACACTCCTTACACCTTATATATATTGATGCACCACTTTTATACATCTTCTTGACCCAAAAACCGTGAAAGAGAGGGAGATAGGAGAAGTTTGGTTTCAACAAGAAATTGGCTTGGAAAATTAGAGGAATTGAAGGAGCATTGCAAAATTAGGCTTCTACATTTGGGATTATAGACCTAAGGTAGGGAATTCATCCTCTCAATTATGAATTTAAGTTGTATCTTGCATGGTTGATGGAAATATTGGAGATTAGAGTCAAGTTTTAGCTCAAAGTGTTGAATTATGAGGCATTGTGTACATGCATGTCCATATCATAGTGTTTTGAAGTCATTTTCATGAAATTCCCACATGCATGTTCCTATTTTAGTTTCGGTCCATGAATTCACCATGATTTTAAGCTCAATCTTGCATTTGATCTTGTGTTGGCACACTAGAGTCCATGGGAACTCATGCATGTATAATTTTGCATTGTTCTTCATGTTTACATTTAATTTGGTATTCAATGGGCTTACTTTTGGGCTTGATTTCATAATTGATCTTTGAAACATGTTGTGGTATGAGTTTTCAAGTGTTTTCCAGAAAATTAGCCCAAAAGAATCGAGTTTGAAGCTTTTAAGGTTGAGTTTTTGTGCTTGGGGATCAATTTGGAAATTCCAGATTTTTAATCCACACTCGAGCGGAGCACTTCACGCTCGAGCGTACACTCTGAGTACATGCACTTCCGCTCGAGCGTATAAAGTAACGATCGAGCGTGAAATGCATATGCCTAGAAGTTCATGTGTTTTGCAGTCTGCTCGAGCGAGAGAATTCACGCTCAAGCGAGGTCTGAGTCTCACGCTCAAGCAGAGGTCAAGCGTCCATCGAGCGTGAATATCTTGCAACCAGTACTTTTCTTGAGTTTGCAGCCCGCTTGAGCTAAGGAAGTCATGCTCGAGCGGGGATTCATTGTCTGCATGTCCGCTCGAGCATGGACCCCGGTTTCAGCAAATTTTGAAAAGTGTTTTAAAGTACATCTTTGCATCCTCATTTCATCCTAGGCATTCCTAGGTCAAGTTTAAGGCATCTTAATGAGGATAATGTTATAGAACCACACCAAGTCAAGTTTAGGGGCTAAGCTATTAATCCCAAGTGTATAACTTAGTGTGTGTGTTCATTCTACAACTGTGTAGGGTTGGCATCCGAGGACGCTTATTAGCTCGCCTATAGCCCAGTAATCTGTGAGTAACGTTGTCGTAAAGATATGTTCAATTATGATTATTTTCTGAATGATCAACTGTACTGTTTCCTGAAATGACATTGTTTACTGAATGAATGTTTGTCCTATTTGTAAACTGTACTCGTGGCATCCATAGCAACTTACTCTTATTGTTATCGCCATCAAGCTACAGAGATCTCTGTCGCTTCCAATGTGTGGAACCACTACAAGCATCGCTTGATGGCCATCAAGCGATTGATGCTGTCAAGATCTACTGTACTATGTTGCTATTGGATGTACCACATATGGCTGTTATGGTTTCTAAATAACTGTTATGGCATGAAATATGAGCCACTGATTGAACAACTGATTTACTGATACAATTGATTGTTTTAATTACTGAAAGGACATTCATTCTTAATCCCTTTACGCATATGTTATTCACTGGGCATTAGCTCACTGTTTATATTTATATGTAGGTGTCCAAGCACCGGACCGAAGCTAGGAGTGTCAAGTTAAGCTCCCATTTTGTCAAGCCAACCTTCGTGCCTCACTTCGAGGTCCCAAGTTCGTTCAAGCTAAGGCTATTTTTGGGGTGTCTCAGTCTCACCCTTCTGTCTCTATTTTGTAATAAGTGTGTTAGGACTTGACTGTACATGACCTAGATGATGTATATGATGTTTGTATATATGTTTTGGTTATAAATGTGACTTGTTTATATAAAGTCTTTTCGCATTCAGATTGTCACAGCTCATTGGACATCTTTCATTTACTGTTTGGCTTCCGCCAGCCCCCTTACTCTGTATTACTGTCTTTACTATTAAGCAGGCATTTGGTAATTACGGATTACTAGCCGATTGTGATGCTAAACCCATAGCGGTGGGTTTGGGTTATGACAATACAATACGACAGGAATACAAGGCTCGGATACAGAATAAATTAACAGGAATCCAACAATTTATAACATTAAATTAACGATACGATAATCACGCAATTTATCAAATTACACAACAAATCAACCATAATTTATCTAAGACCAAATACCCGGTCCTACTCAGTACATGACCAGTGAATAAATTCATTTATTCACCCACCTCACCCAAGCTCCATGCTTATCCGGGTATATTGGTGTAAACAATTAATAAGATTCACTCGATCCATGTACGGAGTATTTCCATGTCATTCAGTCAGACAAAACACCATTTTAACACTGAAATATTTGTAGAGAATTTTACCAAATGATTAGAATATCAACAATTCGACAACAAATGATTTTACCACAATAATCAAGTGGATTACAAATGGAGGATAATTTAAAATAGAAAACTCTTTGCAAAGAGATTTAAATAGAGTATATTATATACAGCCCGAATTTACCTCAAAATAATTAATTACATCACCATAAATCTGAAATTGCTCCATGGACCTCCAAAAATAGCTTTGATCAAACTTCTAAGACATAAAGTATATATAATTTAATAAAATCTACAACTCTCAATTTATTTATTTATTTTATAAAATACTCATTTTCACTTTAAACACTCCCATATCTAAACTTAAAATTTCTACTCTACACAATTTATGAGAAGAGGAGAGCAAATGCGGAGAATGAATGAAGAAGAAAAGAATGTGAGGAACTCCCTCACTTTACTTGTTTATATAGGAAATGAACAAGAGAAAGAAGATTAAAAAAATTTAAAATAAATGAAAGGATGAAATGATGGGTTTGGTAGGTAAGGAAACCTGTGGCTTGTTGCCCACGGTTTTCTTGTTTTGTTGTTGTTGTTGTCGTTGTTTTTTTTTTTTTCATCATCCACGTGATGGGGTGGGAAATGGTAGGAAAATAGTTTATTATTAAATGAGAATAAATAACAATATGATTGATATAAAAGAGATGAGATAAACACAAATAAATAATTTAAAATTAGATTCTTATCTAAAAATCTCATCACTAAATTAAAATAATAAACCACGAATACCACTCACTAAATATTAATACCTCAAAATACAGGGTGTTACACTGGGTACGTGATGTGAGGTTGGGTTGGGCTTATTCGGCTCAATACTTATCTTTTTTGACCAAAAACTTTTGTATCTTATTTATTTATTTATTTTTTAATTTTGATTTCAAAATTCAAAAGGAAGTTGGTCCAGATTTTTTCCTAACCCGAACAGGTTCATACTTGTTCATTTCAAAACTGAATAGATCTGTATATGTTCAAATAGTTCGAACAGATCTATCCAAACAGTCCAAACAAGTCAAGTTTTTGGTTATTGAATCTATCTGAACAGGTTCATATCTGTTAGCACCTGTTCGGAAAAGTCATTTCCACTTTTATAAATAGTTGGCCATCCAGCAATTCTTTTAATCAAGTTTTTTGAGAACATTTCTTCATTTCTCCTTCAAGTCGTCCTCTTGTCTTTCTGCATTTTTCTGCATTTAATTTTAGAAAGAAGAAAGAAAGAGTTACAACATAATTTTGGTTCGCAAGGCTTGGTTTTGTAGTGCTGCAAAATTCAAGTGTTAGTCGTTGTTTCTTGGGAAGTAGACGCCGATAAAACTCGAAACACCAAAGCGAGGGAGAAATTTACTTTAAGGAGATTGTGTCCAACACAAGTCTCGACATTTTTTTCTTGTAAGCTTTTAATTCGAAAAATAATTTATATATTTATTTTTCTGAATTATTTTATTTTATTGTTTATTTAATTTATACATTTAATTTACACACATACACCTTTGTGGATATAACAATCTTAAAGTAAATTTTTTGTTTTTATTTATTTCTGTGATAGACAGACAAATATTTTGTTTCGGGAAATTAAATTGTAGTAATATATTGTTTAATTTCTTAAATAGCAGTAATATACTGTTTAATGATTTCTTTGATAACATAGTAGTAATATACTGTTTATCCTTGGAATTTTGTTACAGAATATTATTCTATTTATTTTGTGTGTAAATTCTTTTGTATATAAATTTGTGATTGATGTATTATTTTTATTTCGTCAGAATTATGACAACAGAGATTAATAGTACTGAGACTGTTATTACTCAAACCCCCACACCTGTTATGCTAGTGATGACTCCGGCAGTACTCGTAAATCATGGGAGAAGCCAGAAAAATTCAATGGCAATGATTTTAAAAGATGGCAACAAAAAATGATATTTTATCTTACTACGTTGAATTTGGCTCGCTTCACTCATGAAAAAGCCCCGGCACTGAACAAGAAAGAGACTGACCGGCAAGTGGTTGCCGCAATCAATGCATAGAAACATGATGATTTTCTATGTTGGAATTATATCCTTTATGGGTTGGATAATACACTGTATAATGTGTATAGTGTTAAAAACATTGCTAAAGAACTATGGGAATCTCTAGATCATAAGTATAAGACAGATGACGCCGGTACAAAGAAATTTGTTGTCGGCCGTTTTTTAGATTTTAAAATGATGGATTCCAAGACTGTTATTAGCCAGGTTGAAGATCTCCAATTAATTCTCTATGACATACATACGGAAGGGATGGTTCTCAGTGAATCTTTTCAGGTTGCGGCAATCATTGAAAAATTGTCACTATTCAGGAAAGAATTCAAGAATTATCTAAAGCATAAGCGTAAGGAGATGAAATTAAAGGAACTGATAGTGCGGTTTCGAATTGAGGAGGACAACTGTGGTTCCGACAAGAAGTCCGGAAACCATGTCATGTAGGCTAAATCAAATGTTGTAGAACATGGATAAGGGTCAAAGTTCAACAACAAGAAACGGAAGCATAATGGCAATGGTCCCAAACAAGGATCCACTAGTAAGATCAACAAAAGGGATCAACAACGGGTTCAACAAGAGGTTCAAAAGCAAGTGTTTTGTGTGCAGCAAAGATGGATATCGTGTTAAGAATTGTCACGTTCGCAAGGACGGAGGAAGTTCGAGCAAAAACCCAGCACAAGCCAACATAGCCGAGGATTTTTATCTTTCCGATGGCGTGGCAGACATTAATCTTGCTGCAGTAGTCTCTGAAACAAATTTGGTAGGCAATCCCAAGAAATGGTGAGTGGATACTGGAGCAACCCGCCATATCTGTGCAAATAAGAAGATGTCCACAACCTACAAAGTGGTGGAAAGTGGGGGACAACTTTTTATGGAAAACTCCTCTACATCAACTGTAGAAGGACAATGAAAGATTGTGCTAAAAATGACCTTGGGGAAAGAACTCACCCTTAAAAATGTACTCAATGTGCTAGAGATTCGCAAGAATTTGATTTCTAGGTCGTTGTTGATCAAGAATGGGTTTAAATTAGTCTTTGAATCTGATAAAGTTGTACTCTCCAAAAGTGGAATGTATGTGGGGTGAGGTTACATGAGTGATGGGCTTTTTAAGCTCAATGTAATAACTGTTGTACCTAATTTGGCTTTTAATAATAAGAACACATCTTTTGTTTATATTACCGAGTCTTCTTTTTTATAGCATGGTAGATTAGGACATGTTAATTTTAATTCTTTGCGTAGACTTGTTACTTTAGAATGTTTACCAAACTTAGAATTTGATTCTAATCATAAATGTGAGATTTGTGTTGAGGCAAAACTCACTAATACATCATTTAATAAAGTTGAAAGAAGTACTCAACCTCTAAGTTTAATTCACACAGATATCTGTGATTTAAAGTTTGTTCAAACTAGAGGAGGTAAGAAGTACTTTATTACTTTTATTGATAATTGCACTTGATATTGCTATGTTTACTTATTGAGAAGTAAAGATCAAGCTGTAGAAGCTTTTAGGCAATATAAACTTGAGGTTGAAAATCAACTTGGCCAAACTATTAAGATAGTAAGGAGTGACAGAGTGGTGAGTATGATGCACCATTTGAAGAATTTTGTTCTGAACATGGTATCATTCACCGAACCACTGCAGCCTATTCTCCTTAGTCAAATGGAGTTGCTGAGAGAAAGAATCGAACTTTTAAAAAGATGATGAATGCCATGTTGATTAGTTCAGGGTTATCTCAGAACTTATGGGGGGAAACGATTTTGTCTGCTAACTTTATCCTGAACAGGGTACCCCACAAGAAACTCAATCAAACACCTTATGAATTATGGAAAGGTCGACGACCTACTTATAATTACCTCAAAGTGTGAGGGTGTTTGGCTAAGGTTGCAGTCCCTAGTCCCAAAACGACTAAAATAGGACCCAAAACTGTTGATTGTGTGTTCATTGGTTATGCAAATAATAGTACTGCATATAAATTTTTAGTTCATAGATATGAAAATCCTAATATGCATGTAAACACTATTATTGAGTCAATGAATGCATCGTTTTTTGAACATATTTTTCCTTGCAAGGAAACTGAAGAGATAAGTTCAAATAAACGAACTTTAAATACTACTATAGGTAGCAGTGAAGACCACAATGATAATGAATCAAATGAACCTAGACGTAGCAAGAAAGCTAGGATCTTTAAATCATTTGGTCCAGATTTTTTGACATATCTGTTAGAAAATGAGCCTCAAAACTTTAAGGAAGCAATGTCAAGTCCTGAAGCTCCATTGTGGAGAGAGGTTGTGAATAGTAAAATTGAATCAATACTGCAAAATCATACTTGGGAACTGGTGGATCTTCCACCAAGATGTAAACGTCTTGGATATAAGTAGATATTCAAGAGAAAAATGAAAACAGATGATTCAATAGATAAATACAAGGCTAGGCTTGTTGTTAAGGGATAATGGCAGAAGGAAGGTGTAGACGTCCCCGAATGCCTCGGGAGGATGAGTCCCGTTCTATTCATTTTGGGGTCACTACAGTTCGAACCCAATTTGTCATGGTTCTTAATCTGAACCAAAGAGTGCAATGCAAGATCGATGAATCATCAAAGAGTCCAAATCCGGCAAATCGTTTTTGAAAACAAATTTTTTTGAAAGAAGTGCCAAACATGGACTGCTTTGCCAGATACAAAGTCGCCACCTAAATATTTGATTTTGGAAAATTTAGGAAACCCTAACTCATTGCCTAAGGCCATGTGTCCATCATCACCAAAGTTGCCTCGGCTCGGGAACTTAGGTACGATTGGGGAAGGTCACTTCGTGAGCACCCCTGCTTCCCCGATCAAAGATCGGC
Source organism: Camellia lanceoleosa (assembly GCA_025200525.1). Lineage (NCBI taxonomy): Eukaryota > Viridiplantae > Streptophyta > Magnoliopsida > Ericales > Theaceae > Camellia > Camellia lanceoleosa. Next base: position 71,564,118 of record CM045770.1, on the reverse strand, counting down.
CTCTACTAACCATGATATCCAGTTTTGAAAACATTATGCGTTTTTATTCCGGTTATTAGCCTAGATTTACTATGTGATGCGCATAGCATACAAGTATAGACTAGATCGTTTGAATTGGAACAAAACATTTCATGCTTATTTTTTTTAAAAGATGGTTTGCTACTCGCAAGTAGGCTTAAAATGCAGATTTTGCCACTCTCAGGTGGGCTTAGAAAAGATGGTTTTGCCACTATCTAGTGGGCTTAAAACTCACAGTCAATGCATTGTTCCAATCCAAATAACCCAACCTTCACCCACAGGCATTCAGGCAGTTATATCACATAAGCAAATAGCCTCATGGTAAGCATGCTATCATGGCAGTCACTCACACACATGCAAGGATGCTAAAGCATAAAAACTTACCGAGTATTCCAAGCCAAAACAGAAGCTAATTAGAAATCATGCATGATCCTAACTATACAGAAATGCCTAATGCAACACATGCAATAATGCAACTAAGATAGGCTCGGCTATTCTAAACAGGGCATATGGAATGCTACAGCTAACAGGTATTCAACTTGGAATTGAAATACAATGCAGTGAATTATGATGCGCCGAGCCCCGTGCATGCAAAACAGATAAATGAATGCAAACATGCTATCATACTGTATGCTAATTGAAACATGCCCTAATCTAACCATCATAAGCTGGTAAATAAAAAGGAGTGAAAGACGTGGGGTTGGAAGACATACATCACACGCACGCATACTTATTACAATTGTGCCCTCACTCGGAGGGTCCAAATAAATAATATACAGTCCCAATAAATAATTACAGTTCGAATAAGTACAAAATCCTAATTAATTAACAAATTAATCTAGAAAAGCAATAAATGGCCCGCAAATCCATGGACCGCCTCGGCTCTGTTCCAAATGATGAATGATGCATGCTCGGGTTGCTTGGCGCAGAAATCCATTGCAATGTCCCAATTAGCCTCTGTTTACAATTAAGCCCAGAATATTGCGTGAAGCCCCAAAAGATTGCCGGTTTCTGATTTGCTGCAACAGAGAGCAGGGAAGGGGCATGACAATGTATTTTCACATATGTATGCTTGACTACTCTTCAGGGAGTGTAGTCCTCGATCCTCGTGCCACCAATCACGCATCTCGATGCATGATGGCCGAGGAGTCGGTTTGCACGACTTAATATGAAATAAATGCACACATAAACATAACAAGACCGAAACCCCATCATGGATAATCCGGAGTGTCGGTGATTGGGAATTGAGATACGTTCCGTCACTCGAAGTACGAAACGTCCCTCGTTTCCCGTGCTTAGGCTAACTCCTATCCCAAACACAATGCAATATGCATGACATGCATGAATGCAACTAATATACAACCTAGCATGCACAATGCTATGAAATGGCATACACAATGCACGATGTAACATGGCATACACAATGCTCTAACATGCAACCTGGCATACGCAATGCTATGAAATGAAATGACATACGCAATGCATGATGGACTTACACCAACATGAGTGGATCTCAGCCACACTCACATCAGCAGCCATAAGATGAAAATGAGACACTCGAGATGTGTGCACACATGCACGCAAACCGAGGACCGATCCTAAGGCACAAATGTCACTCTAACAAGGCATGGCAAGGCATGAAATATGGCATTCAAACATGCAAGTTCCAGCACTAAAATATGATGCAAAACGACCCCGAAACATGGAAACATGGCACCCGATGCAAGGAATGGTCCTGAAACACAAAACTAGGCACATGCATTGGCCTATAACTATACAAAGCATGCATTATTTGATCATGAATCATAATGATAGAACCAAGGCAGTCCCAAAACATGAACAATTCTAGTTCAAAGCATGGCCAAAAGATGCTAGCAAGATGGACTAAAATAGTATGTGATTTTGACTAGCAACCATAATTTACATGGCATGTATATGAAGCAAGTGAGAACTCATCAAACCAGCAAAAATCAGTGAATAAAACATGCCAAAAAATGCCCAAATAACCTCTGAAATGCAACCAACAAATGCACAAATGATGGGTTTTTTTAGAGGGCATACAAAGGGGTTACTAAGCACATACATCAAGGACACTTAGCATAGCACAAAAAACTCTGAAAATCAAATATGATAGCCCTAAAACTCACCAAATTGGCCCTAAAATCAGTCAACAAAGCATGCAAGATAGGGCCTATTTGGAAAGCCAAAATGACCATCAAACAAAACAAGGTGAGAGAGGGTCACCCCCCTCTAATTTTGAGGCTCAAAAATGCATCAAAACCACTGAAAATCCACTAGATTTTAGTGGCTAAGAGGCCAAACCATGGCCAATGCAAGTACTCTAATGCATAGCCCTAATCATGGAAGAATGAAGCATGCATAGGGGAATATGACTCCAAACAGGGAATAGACCTTAATCAAACATGAAGATGATGTCAAAACAAGGCTTTTTTTCAGTTTAGGTCGAGGTCCAAAAAGGCTCACAAATAAGGCTAATGTATCATGCAAAAATAGCCCTAAAAGAGATATTAGAGACAAGGGACAGTAGAAGACCTCAAACAGCAAAGAGCCTTTCAACAAAGTTGAAGAGGGGCTCAAAAAAAGATACTTTACAGTTTATAGAAAATCCCAAATATGCTCACAAATAAGGCTACAATATGATGCAAAAATGGCCCTAAAAGAGAGATAAAGAGTAAGGGGCAGTATGTGGCCTCAAACAGTGAAGAGCCCTTCAACAAAGTTGAAGAGAGACTCAAAATAAGGCATTTTAAAGTTTGGCTCGAAGCCCAAAAATGCTTATAAACAGGACTAATATATCATGCAAGAAATAGGCCTAAAAGAGAGATAAAGGGAAAAGGGTAACAAATGGCCTCAAACGGAGAAAGTTCCTGGATCAAACATGAAAATGAGCTCAAAATAAGACTATTTCCAGTTCGGGTTGGAGCCCAAAAATGTAAGCAAATATGGCTTATAGATGAAGCAAGAAAAGACTAGAAAAGGGGAAAAAGGGGAAAAGAGGACTCATCCTTGAGGAGCAGTAAACCAGCAGCTTTTGGACCAAATTTCTGAGCTCTCAACCTTTGGAAATCAGCTTCAAGGGGCTGGAATGGATGTTGGAGGTAGTGGGCTATGAGTTGTAGTGTAATGGCCAAGAACCAAGTGGTATTTGAGCTTGGATAGGGGAGATATATGGAGGATGGCGTGTAAAGGCTCTCAACCAATTTTTGTAACCCTTAGAAATGGAGGGGAGAGGCTGGTTATATAGAGAGAGGGGTGGAGAAATGGGGGGAAAACAAATTCAAATTTCCAAAAGCAAGAGCAGATCTCCTGTAGGGGTCTCAAAACACTGTAAGGAACCAGAGAGAAATTTGGCCCGGAGTTCAGAGGTTTAGGTGGCTTCACGGCCAGGGTCAAAAGGGTCAACAAGGATTAGTGGCCGGCCACCCTAAAAAGGTGGCCTCCTATGTGTGTACAACACAGTTATGTGGAGAAAAACCAGGAAATGTAGCCCAGGAGAGAGAAAAACTAACTTTTTAGAGGGGTTCAAAAGGGTCAGGAAGAGTTGATGGCCGGCCTATCCATATTGGTGGCCTCCCAGGGGTGTACAACACAATGGTGTGGAGGAAAGTCAGAAAAAGTGGCTTGGGAATGGGAAAAGTCAGCTTTCTAGTGAGAAAAACGGGCGATGAAGAGCGATGAAGGAATAAAGCTGGTCTTCAGAACAATTGCTGGCCTTTCACCCTTCTACAACCTTCCTAACAATGAAAATAAGGTCTCCACCAAAACTGAGCCCAAACCGATGTAAAACGAAGGTTCGGGGGCCAAAACACGCGGCCCGGGGCCCCGAAAACAAGCTGTTAAGCACCGGAGGTGGCGTTCGACCACGAAGTTGGTCTCTCGGGCCACAGTGTCCCTCAAAAGAGAGGAAACAAGGTGTATGCCAAAAACCGGAGCAAACGGAGGTAGTTAAGCGGTCCCGAACCGAGGCACACGACCGATGGCTCCGAAAGCCGAGAACGGGGCTCCAAACGGGAAAAATGGGCTACGACCACGAAATGTAGCCTATGGCCACTGAGAGATGATCTACGAGACCTCTCCCTCCCTTTGGGAAGAGAAAACGGAGAAAACGGGACCCGATTCGCAAACCGAGGCAAAGCACAAACGAGTCCGGAAGTCTGGAGGCAAGGCTCGCAGCCGAGACTCCGCAACCTCAGAACGAGCACAATATGCAACATCACCAAGCGCTCAATCGGCGACGTCTGAGTCTTAAGGTCGGTCAAAAATGGGATGTCTACAGTTGCCCCTCTTTGACAAAACTCGAAAATCATAAGTGACGGGAGTGAATGTCAAAGCCCAGAGACGACCCATTTTTGACAAGGTCGAAGACTCAGACAAACAAACAAAATATAGACAAATAAACGGTTGCGCCCGCAGGCTGCCTACGTATCCCTTTACAAGGAATCAAACCAGCGTAGTTCAGGGGTAGGATACAAAATGATATGTAGAAAGATTTTGATAATTGGACTTATACGCTATGCGAAGCCGATTTGAAGATTGGACTTATATGCTAAGCGAAGCCGGTTTGAAGATTAGACTTATACGTTACGCGAAGCTGGTTTAAAAATTGAGAATTTATGCAATGCACTGTAATGTAATGGCTAAAATGCAATGTAATAGCTAAGAGGTAAAGGTACTATATAGGGGCAATTGGCAATGACTTACCTCATGCCGCTGGGGATCTTTCGCTTCTCTTTGGTTGAACTGCGGGTACTACTTTTCTCCCTGACTGTGGTTGCAGCTTTCCCTATTCTCCAACAGGGTGACAGACTAGGTTGGTACAATATCCAGAATTGAGGCGCATACACATGCTATCTCAATCTATGGGGTTGCCATACAGATTTCAAGCTGAGGATATACCTCTGGGTATTTAAACCAGACTTTAGTCTTGGAAATCTCGAACCTTTGCGTTCTAGGCATGAGCCGTTCGAACTCTAGTTTCCACGGTCTCAGTTGGTCTCCTAGGAACTCACTAAAAACACAGGCAGGTGGCTATACCAGACCGCCGGAAGTCGTTCGGGCACGACAAACACCAAAGGAATTGCACCTTTAGAGGATTTAAGGTCTCTTAGACCAGAAAGTGCACGAGACGGTGCGAATAAATGCAAGTGCAATACGCAAAATAGCGCGAATGATGATGCAGGATTTAAGGTCTCCTTAGACCGGAGGATTTAAGGTCTCTTGGACTAGGTGAGTGCACAAGACAGTGCGAGCTAAAGGTGCACAAAACAGTGCGAGTAGGGTGAATGCACAAAACAGTGCGATACTAAAGGTGAGGTGCGCAAGATAGCGCGATAAAATGCATGCACAATGCAAATAATGGTCACGGCGCAAGATAGCGCGATGCAATACACTAACAAGTGCAGGTGAGGTGCGCAGGATAGCGCGAATGATACAATGCACAAAATAGTGCGATACGCTAAATAGCGCGATTGATTTGAAATGCACAAGATAGTGCGATGTGATATGCAAAGCACAAAATAGCGCGAGTGATAAACTGCACAGAACAGCGCGATGCGCAAAATAGCACGACTGTAAAGTGCACAAAACAGTGCGATGGAGGTGCACAAAATAGCGCGAATGATAAATTGCACAAAACGGTGCAATTGAGGTGCGCAAAATAGCGCGAATGATTAGAAATGCACAAAATAAAGGCGACACGCTAAACAAATGAAAGTGATTAGAAATGCACAAAAATAAAGGTGATACGCTAAACAAGAAAGTGATTTGAAATGCATAAAGGCGATACACGCTAAACAAATATGAGTGATTTGAAATGCACAAGATAGTGCGATACGCTAAACAGCGCGAGTGATTTGAAATACACAAGATAGTGCGAGTGAGATACAACCACAAGATGCACAAGACAGTGCTAGTGAGATACAAAGTGTAAGTGCACAAGACAGTGCGAGCAAGATAAAATGCACAAGAAAGTGCGATAAAATGCATCTTCTATCCAAGTATGGGGGCATTTTCCATGCAAAAGATACGAGCATTTTCTATGCAAGTATGGAAGCACATTCTATGCAATATTGAAAGCAAGCATATTCTATGCATGAAACAAGCAAAGCATATTCTATGCGGAATCGAAAGCAAGCATATTCTATGCATGAATCATAACGATGCACGGCACGCATGCAACAACAGTGTATATGAAAGTTCACATTCTATGCAATAAATGAGCATCAAATATGTACTATGGTGCCTCTGATTTGCCTCTTAGAGGACTTCGCAACTCACTCAGCTCAAAAAGGGCACACCATGTTCATATTGGCGAGAGATAACATCTGCATGCGAAACCCTCGGGTGCTGCTTGGACTGCCATTCTGACTTGAAGCAGGCTTACACTTGGGGTCGAGATACACTCATACTCCAAAGAAACGGCGAGACCTGAGAAGGTGCACCTAAAATGCAGTCTCAGATTTTGCTAAAGTTGAAACATGCTAAGATGCTCCAAATTTTTCCTCTTTTCTTTTGCTTTGCAATCTGGAACCTAAATGGCTTCAGATAGGTCCTTGTTTTACTATTCTGACATGACCTGGGTTGAACCCTGCGGCTTTATGAAAGAACTGATCCTTTTTTGCACAAATGTGGAGAACGACATGGCACTCTGAGTACAAAACGATTTTTGAAATTGAAATGAGAAAAGGGTTCTCAACCGGGTATTGAGCCTACAACTGACCACAGCCAAAACAACTCAACAATGGAAAACAAAGGTAAAACGACCTAAACACAACTCAACAAAGGAAAAACACAGTAAAATGACCTAAACACATTTGTTGACACTCAAACGACTTAAAACAAGAAACGAGACAAACAAAACGCACAAACACAACACTCAGCTGTGTTACAAAGGCGAGAGACCTCTCGGTGCACGAGGAGCCAGTTTCTCCGAGTATTGTTTCCCATCCTTTCTCAATTGTGATTCTCACATCACTCGGCCCTCAAGCAAAGTTTTTCTGAAAAAGCCATTTCCTTTCTTTTTCTCTCAGCGCACACCTCTCTATTATTCAATCTCTCATTTTAAATCCCTCCCCTGGGTAGTTGATGGATAAACAGAAAGTTGTGGGCTCTTGCCCCTAGCATTCCGCTAGATTCTTCTTCTTCTGCACGCAGCTAGTGAGTTTCTCTCACAGAGGGGCTATGCTACAACTAGATGTGTAGCAAATCTGCAGCTGACATCGGTTGACGATGCTCTGCTGGGGAGTTTGGACGTGATCAGATCTGTCCAGATGAGCGAGTGGAATATCTTGATCCATTCCAGTTCGTGCTTCGCACTTGGCTTGATACCTCGTTGCTCAGAGGGTGAGAGAGCTTTCAGCCCTTTTGCTGTTAACTTCAGTTGTGCCCTTTTCTGGCAGGTGGAGTGCCCTTCTTGGCAAGTATTGTGGCAATAGGGAAAAGATAGAACACCTGACTCAACTGTGCCCCTAGTTCATTATTTCGACCATTTTTTTGTTTTTGGCTTTCTACTAAGACAATTTTGACCAAAATGAGAGTTAGATTAACATACTTGTTCAATTTTCTGATTTAAAATTATGTAAGTTAGGCTGTGAGCACTGAAAATTTTCCCTTTTTGGGGTCCAAGAAATGGTCCAGTTTTGGAAAAATGGAATAATTTTTGAGAGAAAATTAGTCAACCTCATTAAAAATTCTCAAAAACTATTTTTGCAAACAGCTACTGCTCAACGAGCACGGAACCCACTCTTGAGATGCACAACTTCAGATCCGAAGGAAAATTGCCCCCTGCTTGAAGAGAGCCTCCTGGCAACGGAAAATTTCCCCTTGTTTGAACGGCACTGCAGCGTATTGAATGGCAACGGAAAGTTGCCCCTTGTTTGGATAGCACCGCGGTTTATTGTAGGTAGTCCTCAGAGCGACGAACACAACCAGACTCTCAGATACATGGAAGGCAAAGATGATCAAAACCATTACATGGACACAATTGATTTGGAAGTGTTTATAGCTGGACTTCATAATGAAGTTGCCTACGTATCCCAAAGATGGAAATCAAGCCTTACGTAGTTCGGGGTTAAGGTACACTCGGGTATTTAACCTCTCCTTTTTATGCTCTAACTTTTGCCAAGGCGCCTGTTGCGGGTTTTCAACCTTGCGAGCTTTGTTTTTCTTCTTTTCGATTCTTTTTTTTCTTTTTCTTTTCTTTTCTTTTTCTTCATTTTTTTTTTCATTCTTTGCATTTTTCTTTTTTTTTTTGTTCTTTTTCTTCTTTTTCTTGCTCTAACTTTTGCCTAGGTCGCCCTTCCGGGTTTTCGACCCAGCGAGCCTCTCAAGGGTAAAAGTGTAGCTTTGTCCATGTCGAATGGTTTTGAGATCCTGAAGTCATCTAAATCCAGGAGAATGGTTACTATTTGCTGACGATGCAAGAGTCCATCCAATGGGGGGCTGGATCTGCCCCTAGTGTTGTGGATAGGAACTTGGTTATCCTTCAGTAATTCTTTCTTCTTTCCTCCCTTCTGGGATTTGGCATTCTTGCCGATCTTTGTTAGTGTAACAAGCCCGCGGGGGAGCCTCGCTACAGCTCGGACTCAATTTGTGTTATGGTTCTTAATCTGAACCAAAGAGTCAAAATCCGGCAAATCGTTTTGAGAAAACAGATTTTTAGAAAAGAAGTGTCAAACATAGACTGCTTTGCCAGATACAGAGTCGCCACCTAAATATTTTATTTTTGGGAAATTTAGGAAACCCTGACTCGTTTGCCTAAGGCCACGTGTCCATCATCACCAAAGTTGCCTCGGCTCGGGAACTTGGGTACGATTGGGGAAGGTCACCGTGAGCATTCTCGCCGCCGATCAAAGATCGGCCTCTACTAACCATGATATTTAGTTTTGAAAACATTGTGTGCTCTTATTCCGGTTATTAGCCTAGATTTACTACGTGATACGCACAGTATACAAGTATAGGCCGGGTCGCCTGAATTGGAACAAAACATTTCATATTTGTTTTTTGAAAGATGGTTTGCTACCCACAGGTAGGCTTAAAATGCAAATTTTGCCACCTTCAGGTGGGTTTAGAAAAGATGGTTTTGCCACTATCTAGTAGGCTTTAAAAGTCGCAGTCAATGATTTGTTCCAATCTAAGCAACCTAACCTTAACCCACAGGCATTTAGGCAGTTATATCACATAAGCAAATAGCCTCATGGTAAGCATGCTATTCATGGCAGTCACTCACACGCATGCAAGGATGCTAAAGCATAAAACTCACCGAGTACTCCAAGCCAAAACAGAAACCGATTAGAAATCCATGCATGATCCTAAATATACAGAAATGCCTAATGCAACACATGCAAAAATGCAACTATAGCAGGCTCGGCTACTCTAAACATGGCGTATGGAATGCTACAACTAACATGTATTCAACTTAGAATTGAAATACAAATGCAGTTAGTATGATACGCCGAGCCCGGTGCATGCAAGATAGATGAATGAATGCAAACATGCTATCATACTGTATGCTAATTGAAACATGCCCTAATCTAACCATCATAAGCTGGTAAATAAAAGGGAAGAAAGACGTGGGGTTGGAAGACATACATCACACTCACGCACACTTATTACAATTATGCCCTCGCGCAGAGGGTCCAAATAAATAGTACAGTCCCAAATAAATAATACAGTCCCAATAAATAATACAATCCAAATATGTACAAAATCCTAATTAATTAACAAATTAATCTAGGAAAGCGGTAAACTAGCATGCAAGCTAGGTACTGCCTCGACTCTGATCCGAATGATGACTGATGCATGCTCGGGTTGCCTTGCGCGGAAATCCACCGCAATGCCCCAATTAGCCTCTGTTTGCAATTGTTTCTTGGAAAGCACGCTAAGCTTTGGAAGACTGCTGATTCTTGATTTGCTGCAATAGAGAGCAGGAAAGGGGCATGGCAATGTATTTTCACATATGTATGTATACCTCGATTCTCGTGCCACCAATCACGCATCTCGATGCATGATGGCCGAGGAGTCGAATTGCACAACTCAATATGGAATGAATGCACATGAAAATACAACTAAGACCTAACTCCATCATGGATGATCCGGAGTGTCGGTGATTGGGGAATTGAGACACGTTCCGTCAGTCGGAGTACGAAACATACCTCGTTTCCCGTGCTCGGGCTAACTCCTATCCCGAACACAATGCAATATGCATGACATGTATGAAATGCAACTAAGATACTGTAACGACCCAAAACCATATGATGTCATTTTCAGTAATTAATTATGTGTTTATGTGATTTAATTGAGAAAAATCTGTTCGAATTAGATAAATACCTGTTGAAATGACGACTTCGGGACTGAAATCGATGACCGTAATGAATTCAGAAAATGGAATTGAGCGTACCTATATGATACTGGGAATAATTAGAACCATTCGAAACGATAAATTGAAGACTGAAATCTGTCTGATTCGTAAGGCTTGTTTGGCAAGTGTTTTGGTTTAATTGTTGATAGTTGATATATATATATGGCTTATAAGGATAAGGCTTGACTATTTTGACTCAACCAAAAGAAAGAAAAATCTAGAAGAGAGAGAGAGGAAGAGAGAAATCGGGAAAGAGGAAAGAAAGGGAAAGGAGAGAAGAAGAAAAAAAAGGGGATTCAAACTCAAGTTCTCTAATCAAGTGTTTAAGGTAAGGATCTTCTTCTACTATTGTGAAATAAGGTTGATTCCTACATGTTCTCATGGTAAACAAGAGTTTTGAAGAGGAATTATGTGTAATTTGGGCATCTATGACCTTAGATGTGTTGATTTATGTCTTAATTGGCAAATTGAGGTAAAACCTCCATGGATGTGATCATGTGAAGCTTCTATGTTTAAAATTATGGTTCTTCATTTCAATTTATGGGTTGATTGTATATATGATGCAAATGGGTTTTTGAATTGAAGTTGTAATAGTTGAAAGATGGAGGATGAGATGAAGAAGAAGAACCAGAATTTCTGGTTTCGCAGGGTCCGCTCGAGCGTAGGGAATCCCGCTCGAGCGGGAAAATCAGCCTCCCAGAAGTTTCGAAAAAATGTCTTGTCGGCGGACATGTGGCCTTCGGCCGGGAAGGCTATTTCAGGAAAAGTTTGGGCAGTTGAATCAAATGATTTCTAGCATGTAAATGACACCATTGAGCATCTTATGAGCTTGAATTAGAGCAAAGAAGATTAGAATGAGCATGGAATGAAATAAAGGAAATGATGAAATGTATGAATTGCATGAGTTAATGAGTTACGTATATGATGATGATATGATAAGAAATGTGTTATGTTGTTGATGTTTACAGGACAACGTGAAGACCGTGTACTCGGTATCAAGAATCACTGTAAGTAACATTTTCGTAAAGATATGTTATTATGAATTATGTTCAATGAACACATGTTATGATATGTTTAAATGATAATGTTTTACGTGAATGAATGTCTTGATTGCGAATCTAGTATGGCGTCCATAGATAGTTTTAGTTGTGGGGGACGACATAGACGTGTAGGCCCATGCGCTTGAGTCATGGGGGACGGCACGGATATGTAGGCCCATGACCGATTCTGAGATCTCGGTATGTGTTTAATCGGTGTCCGGGACCGGTTACTCTAGTCGTTTGTCGACACATGTTATGATACGTTATGTTATGATCTATGGAGTACGCCATTACGTATGTTCAATATGATGACTGATGACTGACTATGTTTATGAATGTTTTATTACGGTTTTATATGAAATGTTGGACTTCATTCACTAACCCCCTTTACGTTACTGTTACTTGCTGGGCTTTAGCTCACCCCCGTATATATATATGTATTTATAGGTGAGCAGCCGGGGAGTCAAGCCTAGGCGGAGTTCAAGCTGAGCCGCCGTTTTAAAAGCCTAACCAGAGTTTTGGATGCCTCAGAGCCGGGGCTAGGCCTGGAAGGCCGTTTTGAGCTTTTGAGTTTTTGCTTTTGTTTTGTTGTACTTTGTGACTGAGCTGTACATATTGTAGGTGATCATGTTATGTACTGTGGTGGGTAATTAACATTTTGTTGGCATGTATATAAATGTTCATATTATGCACAGCTCTTGGACTATTAGTTATTTATTTCGCTTCCGCGAGCCCCTTTCATTCATGTTTAGTACAGTAAGGCCGGAGGTAATCCACGAATTACTGGCCGGTCACGTTGCCGGACTTCTAGGGGCGGGTTCGGGGCGTGACAGATACAACCTAACATGCGGAATGCTATGAAATGGCATACACGACGCACGAGGTAACATGGCATACACAATGTGCTGACATACAACCTAGCATACACAATGCTATGGAATGAAATGGCATACACAATGCATAATGGACTTACACCAACATGAGTGGACCTCAGCCACACTCACATAAGAGGCCATTAGATGAAAATGAGACACTCGAGATACGTGCACACGTGCACGCGAACCGAGGACCGAACTTAGGGCACGAATGCCACTCTACCAAAGCATGGCAAGGCATGGAATATGACATACAAGCATGCAAATTTCAGTACCAAAATATGATGCAAAACAGCCCCGAAACATGGAAACATGGCACCCGATGCATGAAATGAGACCCGAAACATGAAATTAGGTACATGGAATGACCTATGGCTATGCAAAGCATGAATTTTTTGAACATGAAGTGTGAAGATAGAATCAAGACAGTCCCAAAACAAGCATATTTCCAGTTTTAAGAAAGGCCAAACAGTGAACAAAAATAGGGCTAAATCAACATGCAAAAATGGCCCCGAAAGAGAGATAATGAAGCAAGTAGCATCTTCTGGCCCTAAATGGCCAAGATACCTTCAACAAAGTTGAAGAGGGGCTCAAAATGAAGCACTTTACAGTTTACAACAAGCAACTAAAACAAACACAAGTATGGCTAAACTATTATGCAAGAAATGGGCCAAAAGGGAGATAAAGAAGAAAGTGATGGTTTCTGGCCTCAAACAGAGGAGGGCCCTTCAAAAAAGTTTAAGAGGGGGCCAAAATATGATATTTTACAGTTAGTGACCAAATTCAAAACAGTGCACATGCAAGCTTAAAATACTATGCAAAATAAGGCCTAAAAAGAGGTTTAAACACAAAGAGTAAAAAGGGAGCTTCAAACAGAAAAAGTCTCTTAATCAAACATGAATAGGGGGTCAAAATAAGGCTATTTACAATTTGGACCAGAGCCCAAAAATACAAACACAAGCGGCTGAAAAAGCATGCAAAAATAAGGCCAAAAGAGGGGTAAAGAGGCAAGTGATAGATGGAAGCCTCAAACAGTGAAGAGCCCTTCAACAATGTTGAATAAGGGCTCAAAACAAGCCACTTTACAGTTTATGATAGAGCTCAAAACAGTTTATAAATAGGCCTAAAATACTATGCAAGAAAGAGGCATACAAGAGAGCTAAAGAGGCAAGTGGTAGATAGGGACCTTAAACATGGAAGGACCCTTAAACAAACATGAAAAGGAGCTTAAAATATGATGTTTTACAGTTAGGGTCGGAGCCCAAAAATGCAAGAAAGTATGGCTTAAATAGCATGCAAAATAAGCTTAAAAAGAGGGAAAATGTAGCTCACCCTTGTAGACCAAACTTTAGCAGCCTCTTGGCTTGAGAAAAGGTGCTCCTTGCCTCTGTAAAACCAGCTCCAAGTGTTGGAAAGGATGGTGGGGAGGTGGTGCTATGTGGTGGTGTAGAAAGGGGTGTAGGACTTGAGGGTTTGAAGGTTGGAAGAGAGGGAGAGGAAAGTGTATGTATGCAAAGCTCTTAGGCAATTTTTCCAACCCCTAAACATAGTTGGGAGTGCTGGTTATATAGGCAAAAGAGGGGGGAGAAAAGGGGGGGAAATGGAATTCAAATTTTCCCCCAAAAAGTTGGCCCCCCCGAATACAAAATCTGGGGGGAAACAGAGGGCATTTTTGTAAAGTACCTGGAGAGAGGATCATGGTCGGCTGGTTTTCTAGGGTTTAGGTGGCCGGCCGGCCTTCCCCATGGCCGGCCGGCCAAGGGTCAAAAGGGTCAATGAAGATTAATGGCCAGCTATACCAAAAAGAGGGCCTCCCATGTGTGCACAACACAACCATGTGGTCAAAAACTGGAGAAAGTGAACCAGGAGAGAGAAAAGGCCACTTTTATGAGGGATTCAAAAGGGTCACACACAATTACTAGCCGGCCATGTGATATTGGTGGCCTCCCAGGTGTCTACAACACAAATATGTGGTTTAGGGCTAGAAAAAGTGGCCCAAGGGTGGTCAACATTGGCTTTCAAGTGAGAAAAACGGGCGACAGAGGGCGATGGAGGAATAAAATTGGTTGTTAGAACAATTACTGGCCTCCCACCCTTCTACGACCTTCCTAACAATGAAACAGAGGTCCCTGCCAAAAATGAACTCAAACCGATGCAAAAAGAAGGTTTGAGGTAAAAGGGTCAAACTACAGCCTGGTCCCATGTCACATAGGCACGGAAGTGGTGTTCGACCACGAAGTCGGTCTCTCGGACCACAGTGTCCCTCAAAAGGGAGGAAATAAAATGCATGCCAAAAACTGGAGCAAACGGAGGTGGTTAAGCGGTCCCGAACTGAGGCACACGGCTAATGGCTCCGAAAAATCGAAAATCGGACTCCAAACGGGTAAAATGGCCTACGACCACGAAACGTAGCCTATGGCCACTGAGAGATGATCTACGAGACCTCTCCCTCCCTTCTGGAAGAGAAACTGAGAAAATCGAGCCTGGTTCGCAAACCGAGGCAAAGCATGAAAGAGTCCGAAAGTCCGGAGGCAAGGCTCGCAGCCGAGACTCTGAAACTTCCGCACGAGCACAATATGCAATATCACCGAGCGCTCAATCGGTGATGTCTGAGTCTTAAGGTCGGTCAAAAAATGGGGTGTCTACAGTTAGCTTGAGAAACATCCCAATTTTTTGAATCTTCGAACACCTTTGACATTTTTGCCCCTAGTTAGGTGCTTGATCTAACCATAGCTTCTTTTGATGACATCTGATCTTCTTGATCTGACTTCCCTGCCCTAGTTCGAGGGCTGCGTCAAATCTGGCCACACAGGCCTCACATTGTGATTGACCGTTGAACATTCTGAATCTGAGTTCAAGGTTTTGAAAGCAGAGGGGTCGAGTCTCGAGGCTGAGAGCGATCCTAAGCTGCACAATCTCAAGAACGATTCTACACAGGTCTTCGTAGGATCGCGCAAAACATTTTTTGAAATCTTTTAAGGAAGCGACCAATTGCTTGCGCTGAAGACAGTGTAGAACCAATCTGGATCAAGCCAAGATCCTTCCCAGTACTCACACTAACAAGCATGATTTCATTCATTAAGGACGTAGCATGCCTCTCTTTCTCTCAATTGATCAAATTTTTACAAATCCCGAGGAATTCCTTCCTCTTCATTTTCACTGTAGTGTTCAAAAAGTTTTGAAAAACTTAGGTCAATGCAATAATTTCGAGGCACAGAAGAGCAGATGAAATGCACCGCCGTTTCATTCAAACTTCTAACACAGCTGGCACAAGGCAGAAGTAAACACAAGGATATGAAAATCAGTGTTGTTTCATTTCAGATCTATTGGCACAACTGGCTCCGTGGCAGAAACAGACTTAAGACAAAACGAAAAGACAAACGCAAAACAAGATAGTGATGTTCGAGGTAACACCCCTGAAATCACCTGACTCCAACAAAATAGGACTGACTCGGTACAACAAGACAGACCCAACTGACTCAGTAAGAAAAGACTGACTCTGTACAAATAACAAGACTAACCCAATACCCAAGTCAAAAAGTACAAATTAACAACATTCGCAAATGTGCTTAAAACAGTGCATGCCATCCACCATATCTGGAGTAAACTGAGCGCCATCTGCAGGCGGTTCATCCCCCGATCACATGGTCACATTATCCTCCAAGTTCACCGATCCAGTGCCGATAGACTTTGCAGGACCTGACGCGAAGATGACCTTTTTATCAATCAGATCTTGTATTTCATGGTGAAGACGAAGACACATGTCAGTGTCATGGCCAACTTGTTGATGAAAGACATAGTACTTCGCCGAGTTGTGGGAGAGAGGAAGTTTATTCAGTAATGGCCGCAGCTCCAGGGGCTTCAGATGCCTCTTTTCGATTAGGACCCTCAGGGCCGTTGACAGAGACATGTCCAGTGGGGTGAACACCCTCTGGCCCCGAGGTGGGTATTTGGCAAGTTGTGAGCTGGTTGTGTTGGATGTACCGATGAAAGGGTCGGTAGGTGCTGACTTTTGATGATCTCTTCTGAGTGTAGGATTGGAGCTGAAAGGGGTGTTTCTGGTACAACATCTCTTATCTCGGCTTGCCCCTTGATTCAGACTACCCCCAACTTGAGTGGCAAAAGTATCATCCACAGTTTTTGCAACCACTGCAAGCACTTGCTCTTTGTTCAGTCCCTCGGCTTTCAAAGCCTCAACAGCCAACAGAAGATGTTCATGGGGATCCATGTCCGCCCCTATCTTGTTCTTTCCACTCGCCTCCACTTTTCCAAGGGATTGACATTCCTCAAATGCAGCCCGTTCCAAGATTGTGGAGCCTTTTGACATGAACTCCCTGGTATGTGATGTGGTTGATGACGGAGCCAATGTCTCGGAGGCCAAATCTGTCACAGTTCTCTGAAGATCTTCAATCATTCTCTTCAGCTCAGAAGTAGTGGGCTCACGGGTTTGAGATGATTGGGGTCCAGATGCATCCATCATGCATAAGTCCATGCTTTCTGGGATAAACACCTCAGGCTTGGGTAGATGGGCTGGGGTGATGTATATGCTGGGGTCATAGGTGGATGGTAGTATATGGATAAGATTGAGGTAGGCAAGAGATGTTTGGTCATTGGGGTCTAAAGGTGGAGCTATCGTCCGATTGTCGATGAGATTTTGGACCTCATGACGAAGGTGGTAGCAACGGTCAGTGCCATGACCGCGCTGTTGATGGTACACACAGTACTTTGAGGGGTTATGTCTGGCTGGGAGAGGGTCAGGCAGAGGTTGAGGATCGAGGGGTTTGAGATACCCTCTTTCCATCAAGACTTTTAGTGTGCTAGTTAGGCTCATATAGAGAGGGGTGAAAGTTCTGCCCTGAGCTCGGCCTGGGTCGATGGTTTGTAGGCTTGGTTTGGTACAAGGGTTGGTTGTGGCAACTGTATTGATTTCTGCGGGTTTGGGAATAGCGCTATTACCAGCATTGGCACTCCCTGAAATCACCCTCCTTGTCGCTTTACTTGTTCTGGGAATGATCCCACTGTTGAATGCATTCTCGATCTGAACCCCTAGTTCATGTAAACTTTTGAAAGTGAATAGTGGAGCGACTATCAGCTTTTGCAACATATCATGCTCGAGGTTTCGCACCATCATCTGCACTTGATCCCTCTCAGAAGGGCGACGATCTGTCATTTGTGCTGTCTTTGCTCTCCACCTCGCAACGAATTCCACAAAAGGCTCTGTTGGGTTCTGGCGAGTTGCTTCAAGCTCTTGGATGGTCATTTCAACTTAGGTATTGTAGGAATACTGATCGACAAAGGCCTCAGCCAGTTCTTTCCAGTTTTGCTTCACTGTATCCTTCAACTTGGCATACCAAGTGACTGCTACACCTGACAGGGTTCTTCCATACAGAGAGAGTTTCTATGGCTTAGTCAGACCCATCGGCTTCAGGATATCCAAGAAAAGCCGGATATGTACCATAGGATCTCCAGACCCGTCGAAACAATCAATATGTGGCATTTTGAATCTGTCTGGGAGCCATACAACAGCCTCGGTGTACCCATCCTCAATGTCGGGAATGGAATTAAGGCCATGTGCCTTTTTGAATTGCTTCTCAAGGTTTGCAATTTTCACTGCGGTTAGATCGAGCTCATTAACATCAAGGGGATAAAGCCTCTCATTAGGCTACACCAAGGGTCTGAAAACTCGGGCTTGAGCCAACCCTTCTCGAGGATCTGGACCCTGCAAATCTTCAGCTGGTGGAAGTGGGTCAAAGTTCGGCTGGGGTCCCAAAGCTGGATGTGAGGCAGATGTCCCAAGTGGGCGCTGCATTTTAATATCGTCTCACCGCATGGCGCTTCCTCGATGAAGGCCGCTATCGCGCGAAATTCTTCCGAACCTTGTGCCATCACGGTCTGCTGAGTCTGAACAAAGGTGATGTGACTAGTGACTGACGGATCAGATGAACCGGTGAGTCCTGATTGGCCTTTCTTTGCCTTGCTTCAGCAAAAGAACACTGGTTGCCCTTGAATTGAATCTCTGACCTAACAAAGTCTATTTGCACTAGTCCAATGTACCCGGGGGATATCGGAGCCTTCTGAAGCTATGGTTCTAGGACTACCTAGCAAAAGGGAAAACAGAGAGCATCTCAGCCTGATTTCACGATAACCCATATGAGTAGAGCTAAATGATTGTGCCCTCTGCATTCTGCCAGAACCGATACCCTCAAGTAAATGTAATCCGAAAATCTCAATCGGGTACCCTTGCAGTTCGATGCCCAAAGTTGTAAACTGATACATACATTCTTGTAGAGACGCACTCTAAAAGCACATAACAAGCAAGTGAGAGCCAAAACACCCCTATGGAGGGGTAGGGTTTCCCTGTCCTATTTTGTCAGGAGCTAGGGTTTCACTACGTACGCAGCGGTTTCAAACAACATATATCGGGTAAGCAACCTGTCCTAGTTTGAAATGGTCACTATGGATTCCGAATATGCACTAGGTCGAATGGTCAAAAGGGTGCCCCGGTAAAACTAGGGTTTGTATTCCCATACTGGCAGAGCTCGTAACCGGTAAGCCTTATGGCACGCAGCCTCTGGCAAACCGCTCAGGAATAGCAAATAGCAAACACGGTGTCCTAGGCGCACCAATGCACATGCAATGTAAAGAAACACATAAGTGTAATCAAAACAAGATATCATGAGTTCAAGTCAAGCTCTCTAAATCCCCAGTGGAGTCGCCAGAAACTATAGACGTCCCCGAACGCCCTGGGAGGATGAGTCCCGTTCTGTTCATTTTGGGGTCACTATAGTTTGGACTCAATTTGTCATGGTTCTTAATCTAAACCAAAGAGTGCAATGCAAGACCGATGAATCATCAAAGAGTCCAAATCCGGCAAATCGTTTTTGAAAACAGATTTTTTTGAAAGAAGTGCCAAACATGGACTACTTTGCCAGATACAGAGTCGCCACCTAAATATTTTATTTTGGGAAATTTAGGAAACCCTAACTCGTTGCCTAAGGCCACGTGTCCGTTATCACCAAAGTTGCCTCAGCTCGGGAACTTAGGTACGATTGAGGAAGGTCACTTCGTGAGCACCCCCGCTCGCCCGATCAAAGATCAGCCTCTACTAACCATGATATCCAGTTTTGAAAACATTATGCATTCTTATTCCGGTTATTAGCCTAGATTTACCATGTGATGCGCACAACATACAAGTATAGACTAGATCGCCTGAATTAGAACAAAACATTTCATGTTTGTTTTTTTTGAAAGATGGTTTGCTACTTGCAAGTAGGCTTAAAATGCAGATTTTGCCACCCTCAGGTGGGCTTAGAAAAGATGGTTTTGCCACTATCTAGTGGGCTTAAAACTCACAGTGAATGCATTGTTCCAATCCAAATAACCCAACCTTTACCCACAGACATTCAGGAAGTTATATCACATAAGCAAATAGCCTCATGGTAAGCATGCTATCATGGCAGTCACTCACACACATGCAAGGATGCTAAAGCATAAAAACTTACCGAGTATTCCAAGCCAAAACAGAAGCTAATTAAAAATCATGCATGATCCTAACTATACAGAAATACCTAATGCAACACATGCAATAATGCAACTAAGATAGGCTCGGCTATTCTAAACAGGGCATATGGAATGCTACAGCTAACAGGTACTCAACTTGGAATTGAAATACAATGCAGTGAATTATGATGCGCTGAGCCCGGTGCATGCAAAATAGATGAATGAATGCAAACATGCTATCATACTGTATGCTAATTGAAACATGCCCTAATCTTACCATCATAAGCTGGTAAATAAAAGGGAGTGAAAGACGTGGGATTGGAAGACATACATCACATGCACGCACATTTATTACAATTGTGCCCTCACTCGGAGGGTCCAAATAAATAATATACAGTCCCAATAAATAATTACAGTCCGAATAAGTACAAAATCCCAATTAATTAACAAATTAATCTAGGAAAGCAATAAATGGCCCGCAAATCCATGGACCGCCTCGGCTCTGTTCCAAATGATGAATGATGCATGCTCGGGTTGCTTGGCACAGAAATCCATTGCGATGCCCCAATTAACCTCTGTTTACAATTAAGCCCGGAATATTGCGTGAAGCCCCAAAAGATTGCCGGTTTCTGATTTGCTGCAACAGAGAGCAAGAAAGGGGCATGGCAATATATTTTCACATATGTATGCTTGACTACTCTTCAGGGAGTGTAGTCCTCGATCCTCGTGCCACCAATCACGCATCTCGATGCATGATGGCCAGGAGTCGGTTTGCACGATTTAATATGAAATGAATGCACACATAAACACAACAAGACCGAAACTCCATTATGGATAATCCGGAGTGTCGGTGACCGGGAATTGAGATACGTTCCGTCCCTCGTTTCCCGTGCTTAGGCTAACTTCTATCCCAAACACAATGCAATATGTATGACATGCGTGAATGCAACTAATATACAACCTAGCATGCACAATGCTATGAAATGACATACACAATGCACGATGTAACATGGCATACACAATGCTCTAACATGCAACCTGGCAAATGCAATGCTATGAAATAAAATGGCATACGCAATGCATGATGGACTTACACCAACATGAGTGGACCTCAGCCACACTCACATCAGCGGCCATAAGATGAAAATGAGAAACTCAAGATACGTGCACACATGCACGCAAACCGAGGACTGATCCTAAGGCACAAATGCCACTCTAACAAGGCATGGCAAGGCATGAAATATGGCATTCAAACATGCAAGTTCCAGCACTGAAATGTGATGCAAAACGACCCCGAAACATGGAAACATGGCACCCGATGCATGGAATGGTCCCGAAACACAAAACTAGGCACATGCATTGGCCTATAGCTATACAAAGCATGCATTATTTGATTATGAAGCATAAAGACAGAACCAAGGAAGTCCCAAAAAATGAACAATTCTAGTTCAAAGAATGGCGAAAAGATACTAGCAAGATGGACTAAAATAGCATGCGATTTCGACTAGCAAACATGACTTACATGGCATGTATATGAAGCAAGTGAGAACTCATCAAACCAGCAAAAATCAGTGAATAAAACATGCCAAAACATGCCCAAATAACCTCTAAAATGCAACCAACACATGCACAAATGATGGGTTCTTTTAGAGGGCATACAAAGGGGTTACTAAGCACATACATCAAGGACACTTAGCATAGCACAAAAAACTCTGAAAATCAAATATGATAGCCCTAAAACTCACCAAATTGGCCCTGAAATCAGTCAACAAGGCATGCAAGATAGGGCCTCTTTGGAAAGCCAAAATGACCATCAAACAAAACAAGGTGAGAGGGGGTCACCCCTCTCTGATTTTGAGGCTCAAAAATGAATCAAAGCCACTAAAAATCCACTGGATTTTAGTAGCTAAGAGGCCAAACTATGGCCAATGCAAGTACTCTAATGCATAGCTCTAATCATGGAAGAATGAAGCATGCATAGGGGAAGATGACCCCAAATAAGAAATAGACCTTAATTAAACATGAAGATGATGTCAAAAACAAGGCTTTTTTTTAATTTAGGTCGAGGTCCAAAAAGGCTCACAAATAAGGCTAATGTATCATGCAAAAATAGCCCTAAAAGAGAGATTAGAGACAAGGGACAGTAGAAGACCTCAAACAACAAAGAGCCTTTTAAAAAGTTGAAGAGGGGCTCAAAACAAGATACTTTACAGTTTTTAGAAAATCCCAAATATGCTCACAAATAAGGCTACAATATGATGCAAAAATGACCCTAAAAGAGAGATAAAGAATAAGGGGTAGTAGATGGCCTCAAACAGTGAAGAGCCCTTCAACAAAGTTGAAGAGGGGCTCAAAATAAGTCATTTTACAGTTTGGCTCGAAGCCCAGAAATGCTTATAAATAGGGCTAATATATCATGCAAGAAATAGGCCTAAAAGAGAGATAAAGGGAAAGGGGTAACAAATGGCCTCAAACAGAGAAAGTTCCTTGATCAAACATGAAAATTAGCTCAAAATAAGACTATTTACAGTTTGGGTCGGAGCCTAAAAATGTAAACAAATATGGCTTATAGATGAAGCAAGAAAAGACTAGAAAAGGGGAAAAGAGGACTCACCCTTGAAGAGCAGCAAACCAGCAGCTTTTGGACCAAATTTCTGAGCTCTCAACCTTTAGAAATCAGCTTCAAGGGGCTGGAATGGATGTTGGAGGTAGTGGGCTATGAGTTATAGTGTAATGGCCAAGAACCAAGGGGTATTTGAGCTTGGATAGGGGAGATATATGGAGGATGGAGTGTAAAGGCTCTCAACCAATTTTTGTAACCCTTAGCAATGGAGGGGAGAGACTGGTTATATAGAGGGAGAGGGGTGGAGAAATTGGGGGAAAACAAATTCAAATTTCCCCCCCAAAAGGGCAGATTTCCGGGCAGGGGTCTGGGTCAAAACAGCTGGCATAGCTGTAAGGAACTAGGAGAGAGAAATTTGGCCGGCCAGGTTCAGAAGGATCAGGTGGCTGGCCGGCCACCTCCCCTGTCCGGATGGCCAGGGTCAAAAGGGTTAACAAGGATTAGTGGCCGGCCACCCCAAAAAGGTGGCCTCCCATGTGTGTACAACACAGCTATGTGGAGAAAAACCAGGAAATGTAGCCTAAGAGAGAGAAAAACCAACTTTTTAGAGGGGTTAAAAAGGGTTAGGAAGAGTTGATGGCCGGCCTATCCATATTGGTGGCCTCCTAGGGGTGTACAACACAATGGTGTGGAGGAAAGTCAGAAAAAGTGGCTCGGGAATGGGAAAAGTCAGCTTTCTAGTGAGAAAAACGGGCGATGAAGAGCGATGAAGGAATAAAGCTGGTCTTCAGAACAATTTCTGGCCTCCCACCCTTCTATAACCTTCCTAACAATGAAAATAAGGTCTCCATAAAAAATGAGCCCAAACCGATGTAAAACGAAGGTTCGGGGGCCAAAACGCGCGGCCTGGGGCCTCGAAAACAAGTTGTTAAGCACCAGAGGTGGCGTTCGACCACGAAGTTGGTCTCTCGGGCCACAGTGTCCCTCAAAAGGGAGGAAACAAGGTGTATGCCAAAAACTGGAGCAAACGGAGATGGTTAAGCAGTCCCGAACCGAGGCACACGGCCGACGGCTTCGAAAATCGAGAACCGGGCTCTAAACGGGAAAAATGGCCTACGATCACGAAATGTAGCCTACGGCCATTGAGAGATGATCTACGAGACCTCTCCCTCCCTTTAGAAAGAGAAAACGGAGAAAACGGGACTCGATTCGCAAACTGAGACAAAGCACAAACGAGTCCGGAAGTCCAGAGGCAAGGCTCGCAGCCGAGACTCTGCAACCTCAGAACGAGCACAATATGCAACATCACTAAGCGCTCAATCGGTGACGTCTGAGTCTTAAGGTCGGTCAAAAATGGGGTGTCTACAGAAGGCCTTGATTATTTTGACACCTATTCACCAGTGACAAGAATAACATCGATTCACATGTTGATTGCGATTGCAGCTTTGTATAATCTGGAAATACATCAAATGGATGTTAAAACAGCTTTTTTGAATGACAAGTTAGATGAGAAAATCTATATGGAACAACCAGAAGGGTTTCAAGTTCCCGGCCAGGAGAAAAAGGTTTGTAAACTTGTCAAATCCCTTTATAGATTAAAACAAGCTCCGAAACAATGGCATGAAAAATTTGATCACGCTATGCTTTCAGATGGTTTTAAGATAAACGAATGTGACAAATGCGTCTATGTTAAAAGTACAGACAAAGGCTATGTCATAATTTGTCTTTATGTAGATAACATGTTCATTATTGGAAGTAATAATGACATGATTAAATCCACAAAGAAAATGTTGAACAAAAAGTTTGACATGAAAGATCTAGGAGTAGCAGATGTAATTTTAGGAATAAAAATTATTAGAACATCTGGAGGATATGCTTTATCTCAGTCTCACTATATTGAGAAAATTCTAGAGAAATTTGGAAAGCATGACGACTGTCCTGCTAAAACACCTATTGACATTAGTCTTTATTTGTCAGAAAATACAGGTGCAAGCATATCACAATTAAAGTACTCTCGAATAATCGGAAACTTGATGTACTTAATGAATTGCACTAGGCCAAATTTAGCCTATGTTGTAAGCAAATTGAGTAGGTACACAAGTAATCTAGGGTCCGTTCATTGGAAAGCTATAATTAGGGTACTTAGGTATCTAAGACATACCTAGAATTATGGCTTACATTATACCAAATATCCAGTAGTACTCGAGGGGTACAGCGATGCAAATTGGATATCGGATATTAAAGACTCAAAATCCACTAGCGGATATATCTTTACCCTGGGAGGTGCTGCAGTCTCTTGGAAATGCTCCAAGCAAACATGCATAGCAAGGTCGACAATGGAATATGAGTTTATCGCATTAGATAAAACAGGAGAAGAAGCAGAATGGCTTCGTTATTTCTTAGAAGACATTCCAATGTAGCCTAAAACCTGTGCCAGCTATATACATTCATTGTGATAGTAAAGCAGCAATAGGATGGGCACAGAATAATATATATAACGATAAGTCTCGACACATTTGTCGAAGACATAATATCGTTAAGCATTAGCTCTCACATGGAATAATTTCCATATAATATGTAAAGTCAAAGGAGAATATTGCGGATCAATTAACTAAAGGGCTAGCTAGAGAGCAAATGTACCATTTATCAAGGGAAATATGATTAAAGCCTATTACTTAAAAGTCGCTGTAATGGCAACCCAACCTAGTTGACTGGAGATCCCAAGATCTAGGTTAAAAGGGACAACCGAATTATGGATGACTTCATGTATCACTAAGGAAGTTTACTCCTACTCATTTCTATGATAAGAAGAGTGATACCTGCAGCGTTAGTAGGATAAGTTTTGCTTTTAATGATTTTTATAGCTTGGGCATCCAAGTGGGGTATAGTAGGATACTTTTAATAAGAAGTCACCTATATGAGTGTGAACTAGGCCAGTTCTGTGAGAATTGAGAAAGCTAAATTCTCTAGAGCACTCATGAATTACCAGGCGTTGTTCAAGGCCAAAATGAACACAACCGTAAGAACCAAACTGTGTCTACAGATACATTATGTGTAGTCTATTGTCTTAATTTACACAAACAACTGAATAGTTCAAGGCGTCACATCCACTGGTTAGACAATAAGTCTGATAGGCTTTCACTAGAGGAGGTTTAAAGCCAAAAGCTATCTATTTCGATGTGGTGTATCTTCTTAATGTACTATTTCTTTGTCTACATCTTGTTTCATGTTCGTTATCATGAATTTCATTCATGTGGGAGATTGTTGGAAAATGGCTTTTGTATAGCCTTATTTTTTGCTAACTTTGAGCATTAATTAAAGTGGGACCAAGCGTTATTTTTAATGTTTCTAATTGGGTTCATGTTAAATGCTGCGTAGTGAATAAATTCATGTATTTGGTTGCTCAAAACCATTTCCGGATGAATAAGAATTCAACGCGTATTTTTGGGTTCGTGAAAATATATTTTGGTAGGTTTACTATATATTTGTGAAATATGCTTGTCCCATATTGGAAAGGCTTGAAGAATTGTTTGGGTTTATAAACCTTAGCGTTGGATACTTAGGATGGGCCCCAAGGGATACCCAAGTTTGTGGAAAGGTAATGTTATGGGTGAAGTGGGTTAGACCCATTGGATCCAAAATTAAAACCACACGAGCGCGCCGCCGCCGCCACCCTTCCGGTCGATCGGGCGGGTTGGGCTGGCGTGGGTGCGTGGTGTGAGGTTGGGTTGGGCTTGTCCAACCCAATACTTATCTTTTTGGACAAAATTTTTTTGTATTTTATTTATTTATTTATTTTTAATTTTGATTTCAAAATTCAAAAGAAAGTTAGTCTAGATTTTTTCCACCCAAACAGTTCCTAACCCGAACAGGTTCAAACGTGTTCATTCCAAAATCAAACAAATCTGTATCTGTTCAAACAGTTCAAACAAGTCAGGTTTTTGGTTATTGAATCTGTCCAAACAGGTTCATATTTGTTGGCACTTGTTCGGAAAAGTCACTTCCATTTCTATAAATTGTTGGCCATCTAGCAATTCTTTTAATCAAGTTTTTTGAGAGCATTTCTTCATTTCTTCTTCAATTCGTCCTCTTGTCTTTTTGCATTTTTCTGAATTTAATTTTAGAAAGAAGAAAAAAAAGAGTTACAACATAATTTTGGTTCGTAAGGCTTGGTTTTGTAGTGCTGCAAAATTCAAGTGTTAGTCGTTGCATCCTGAGAAGTAGACGCCGGTAAAACTCGAAACACCAGAGCGAGGGCGAAATCTACTTTAAGGAAATTGTGTCCAACACAAGTCTCAACATTATTTTCTGTAAGCTTTTAATTCAGAAAATAATTTCTATAATTATTTTTCTGAATTATTTTATTTTATTATTTATTTAATTTATACATTTAATTTACACACATTTTAAATTAAATAAACAATAAAATAAACAATAATCGTTCTAACTGGTTATATTTAATTTGGTTCATATTTGATTTCGTAATCCATCTCCTTCATTGTTTGTTGCTGCTTCCGCGTTCATGGTATCAGAGCCCGGTGATGTTGTATCCTGTTTCTAACTGTTTAGTTTCTTCCAATTAATCGTTCCTATTGTTTATTTGGTTAATCTAGTTTTCAATTCCATCTTAATCACCCACGAGATCAGTCTGTTATCCACCTGGTTTACATCACCCACTTCCATTTCCTGTCCAGAGTAAGTCCTTAGAGCTAGGCAGTGTGGACATTTAGGATAGGGTCTGTATTAAACCAATTTGGTCTGTGATAACTTGACAAGAATAGGGTATGTATTAAGATAATTGTAAAACTGATTAATTAAAAAGAACAATGAGTCGATTATTTAGAAGTAACTCATCAGTCAGTTCTAGGTCAACTACCTTGCCTTCCATACCTAATCACGGTTTAGTAATTAATGAAGAAGATGTTGAAATACAAAATGATCCAATTAATGTAGACTGGAATATCCCAAAATTACCAATCAAAGAAATTTATAAAACTTCTTTTGTACAGAATACTTTTAAATTTACTTTGCATGTTAAAACTATGGAACAAGTTTATGCTTTGGAAAAACCGGAAACTCACAATTATTTGATGCTCAACTTATTAAGAGATATTTAAAAATGATTACAATTTTATTCATATAGGATTAATTCAAGTTGGTATTAAACCATTAACTCCACAAGGTAAAAATACTTACTTTTGTTATGTTTACGTGATGCTCGTTTTCTTAATTACAATGATAGTTTAATGGGTATGATGGAAACCGTCTTCATAAAGGTCCAAAGACATTTTAATTGTTTTCTGATTTTACACTTAGTTTAAAAGATCCAAATATTTTACATGCTTTAACATTAAATATTCAATTACATGGTTCATTTACTAACATGATGACTAAAACTCATAATATTGCTTTAATTTATCGTGTTCACTATAAATGTATGAAAACTAATTTAAATGTTCATGCTTTACATAAATCACCTAAAGATAAAACTTTATTAATACAAAGTAGTAATCTTGATTCACATATTAATGTTCCACAAATGATTGAATGGAAAAATGTTGAGTTACCTGATGAATGGATTACTGTTAATGAACATTACAAACATAATCAACAACAATCATCCATAACTGATATCCAAGATATCCGTCAATTTAATGATGGTTCTGTTCATATTAAATTTAATCGTAGCCAATCTTCTCGACATAGTACATCTAGTGTCTCTAGTGAAATTGAAACTGAAGATGAAATATTTACTACCCCATTATTCCGAAAAAATAGTCAAATGCATTTCGGTCCACATATTGGTCCTTCAACTCAAAATAAATTAAAAGGAATTGATAATTCCACAACTTCCCAAATCGATAGCTTTGTTTATTCAACACATACTCACTTCCCTGAAGAAGAAGTTAATTCAACAAATTCTCCAACTCAAACTGATATGGAAGAATTCACACCACCTATTAATCCTCAATTATTAACAATTCGCAAACATTTTACTCGCAATCTTGAACAATTACTTATCGATTTCAAATCAAACGCTAATCGCACTCAGCGTCATGCTTATTATGCTAAATATAATTCTACTCAAATGTCTCAAATTTCCCAGGAATGGTATGATTTTATGGTTCAATATGGTTTTGAATTACCTTTGCTTAAATATGTTGATAAATATTACAAAAAATTAAATACCATTACAAAACATAAATGGAAAACTTCTGCTACCACTACAGTTAGCTCTAGTCATCATCCATTAGAAAACATTATCTTAAATCAACAAGGTACTGAACTTCCTGCTTCACCTTTTAAATTACCTGGAAATGATAATGAAATTAAAAAAGTCATTGAACAAAATAATTATACAAATCAATGTTTAAATACAATTGGTAAACAATTAGATAAAATTGAAACTAATTTAGAATTTATTCCCACTTCATCTAATAAACAACCTTTAGATGCACCTTTGTTAAAGCGCCGTACTAATCGTTCAAAGCGAACTAGTTTAGTTACAAATGATCAATCCTCTACTGTCCAAGCTATTGAAAAATTATTTAACAAATTATCTACCACTGATACTCCTTCACCTTCTAAGGATAAAGGAATTACTGTTCTAAATCAACAATTTGATATTGATCCTAATTCTACTCCATCTGACACCGATCATGAGATAAATCAATTAGCTCAACAATTCCAAGTTACAAAAATCCATTATCCAAAAGTTAATCCCCAAACTACTAAGAATTGGTATAATAAACCTAGTCCTGTCGACTTACAATTTGAAGAAAATAATATTAATAATCAATTTTCTGTTTCTGCTAAAAGATTATACGAATGGAATATTGATGCTCTAAGTGAAGATCAAATCCTTCAAAAATTAAATCATTTATCTATGGTCTCCAACAGTTATCTCTCCAACTATCCCCAATATACTCAACCTGAAATTGTTACTTTAATCACTATTGGCTTTACTGGTATGCTCAAATCCTGGTGGGAAAAATACTTAACTGAAGAACAACGAGAATCCATAATTTATGCTAATCAAACTGATGATCAAGGATTACCTATTTTTGATGAAACTTTAGGCTGCTGTCATCCTGATGGTATTAATCAATTAATTTATACGATTGTTCGCCATTTCATTGGTACCCCAACTAATATTTATTCTCGCATACATGATCAACTTAGTAATCTTACATGTCCAACATTAAGTGACTTTAGATGGTATAAAGATGTCTTTACCTCTAGAGTTATGTTAAGAGAAGATTGTACTAAATCATTTTGGAAAGAAAAATTCATTAATGGGTTACCTAGTTTATTTGCTCACAAAATCCGTGATGTTCTTAGTCAACCTACTGGCGTTATTGAATATGATAATTTAACATATGGTGATATAATAAGCACTATTCAAAAAGAAGGTTTAAAAATGTGTATTGATTTAAAGCTTAGTCAAAAAGCTTCTAAAGATAAACATAAAGCTAAGTATGAATTAGGCAATTTACGTGAACAATATGGATTACCTCGATTGCACCTCTCGTAGGAAATCACATAAATATTCAAAACATAGAAATTATAAATCCAAGTATTATAATAAATATAAGAAGCCTTATTCACCTTCTAAATCTAATGACAAATATTATACTAAACCTAAAAAGAAATATCATAAATCTAACTCATCTCCAAAATCTAATATGGATATTACCTGTTATAATTGTGGTCAAAAAGGTCATTATGCTAATAAATGCAAAGAGAAACAAAAACTCAAAGAAAGAGTTAACCAACTCCAAATTAATGAAGAATCCAAAATTCAATTATTTGAAATCTTACAATTAAATCAATCGATAATGATTCCTCTTCGTCCTCCATCTACATCCAATTCTTCGATAATGATCAACTGATTCTGATAACCAACATAATCAAATTACTTTAGGATGTACTGATGTTTGTTGTAAACCTGTTAAACAAATTTCTGTTCTTACCAAACATACTCAAGAAGAATCTGCTCTAATCGATTTAATTAGTAAATTAGATGATCCTCAATTAAAACAACAATACATTGATAAATTAAGAAATTTATTACTACAAAAAGATACTAAACCTCAGTTTAATAAACCTATTATTAGTTTATCTAAAACTTTAGAAAAATTTAAAAATAAAACTAAAAAAGTAACGCTTCAAGATTTACAATCTGAAATTAATCACATTAAACAAACTATCCGAGATCTCCAAAGTAAAGATAACAAATTAGAAAATGAAATCATTAATATTAAACTTAAACAAAATTTAAATGATTTCCAACCTAATCCAAAATCACCACAGGAATCTGAACACCATTCTGATCCTGATACTGATCACACTAATCCCGATAAACTCATTTTTGACAATCGATCCCAAGCTACTAACCTTGAAGATAAAAGATTAAATTTACTTAATAAAATTTTTATGCAAAAATGGTATTCGCGAATTAAAATCATAGTTGAAGATTTTGAATTAGACTTAGTTGCCCTAATTGATACTGGTGCCGATTTAAAGCGTATTCAAGAAGCATTACTTCTTACTAAATATTATCACAAATGTCAAGAGAAATTAACCTCTGCTAATGGTAGTAAAATGCATATTAAATATAAATTACCTAAAGTACATGTTTGCCAAAATAATGTTTGTTTCAAAACTACATTTGTTTTAGTTAAAAATATGACTGATTGAATTATTTTAGGTACACCCTTCATTTCATTACTATATCCATTTACTACTTCCACTGAAGGAATTACTACTCATGTTTTAGGACATCCTGTCACATTTAAATTCTTGTTTCCACCTGAACCATTAGAATTAAATCAATTACAAGATTGTTCTATTACTCATACTATTCGAAGATTAACTCGACATATTAATTTTCTTAAAGAAGAAATTAATTACAAGAGAATTGATCAACAATTAACTGATCCAGTTCTCATTTCTCAAATTAATGATTTTAAATTAAAACTTGAATCAACTGTTTGTTCATCTTTACCTACTGCATTTTGGCATAGGAAAAAGCATGTAGTTACATTACCGTATATTAAAGGTTTTAATGAAAAACAAATTCCTACTAAATCCCGACCCATCCAGATGAATTTTGACTTATTAGAAATGTGTAAAAAAGAAATTAATGAATTATTAAAAAATAGAATAATTAGTCCCAGTAAATCACCATGGTCTTGTCCTGCTTTTTATGTTAATAAAAATGCTGAATTAGAACGAGGTGTTCCTCGCCTAGTTATTAATTACAAACCATTAAATGTTGTTCTTGAATGGATTCGATATCCTATTCCTAATAAAAAAGATTTAATTAAAAGACTTAATCAAGCTGTTATTTTCAGTAAATTTGATTTAAAAAGTGGTTTTTGGCAAATTCAAATTCACCCTAAAGATCGATATAAAACTGCTTTTAATATACCCTTTGGTCAATATGAATGGAATGTCATGCCATTTGGATTAAAAAATGCTCCTAGCGAATTCCAACACATCATGAATGATATATTCAACCCATTTAGTCATTTTTCAATTGTTTACATTGATGACATATTAATTTTTTCCAAATCAATTAGTGAACATTGGAAACATTTAACTGCATTCTTTTATACAATTAAAAGTCATGGTCTAGTCATTTCTGCTCCTAAGATTAAATTGTTTCAAACGAAAGTTAGGTTCTTAGGCTATGATATTCATCATAATACTATTCTTCCTATTAGTCGCTCTATTGAATTTGCGTCTAAGTTTCCTGATGACATTCTTCATAAAACTCAACTACAACGATTCTTAGGTTCCCTCAATTACATTGCTGACTTCTATCAAGACCTTAGGAAAATCTGTCAACCTCTGTTTGATAGGTTAAAAGATAATCCTCCTCCTTGGTCTCCTACTCATACTGCTGTTGTTCAACAAGTTAAAAAATATGTTAAATCTCTTCCTTGTCTTGGTATTCCTACTGAGAATTCATTCAAAATCATTCAAACCGATGCTTCTGACATTGGTTATGGTGGTATTCTGCTCCAACAAGTTACTCCCCAGTCACCTGAACAAATTGTCCGTTTTCATTCTGGTGTCTGGAATACTGCACAATT
Organism: Camellia lanceoleosa; assembly: GCA_025200525.1. Classification (NCBI taxonomy): domain Eukaryota; kingdom Viridiplantae; phylum Streptophyta; class Magnoliopsida; order Ericales; family Theaceae; genus Camellia; species Camellia lanceoleosa. The sequence continues at coordinate 71,531,644 of CM045770.1, read as the reverse complement.
AAATTATAGTACTATTAAAAAAGAAATTTTATCTACTGTTTTATGTATTCAAAAATTTCAAGATGATATTTTAAATCAAAAATTTTTACTTCGTGTTGATTGCAAATCTGCTAAATATGTTTTGGAAAATGATGTTCAAAATCTTGCTAGTAAACAAAATTTTGCCCGTTGGCAATCTATTTTAAGTATTTTTGATTTTGACATCATTTACATTCCTGGTTGTCAAAATTCCCTTCCTGATTTTCTTACCCGGGAATTTTTACAGGGGGGTAAGGGATGAGTGCTACTCCACATATTTCTTATGTTAAAACCCAAATTACCCATTACCAAACCCTGATCAGACAAGTTAACCGCCGTATTACCCGTCTTAAATCAACCAGACTTACTACTAAACGAGCCCAATACATCAATCATCAACAGTTACAAGCTCGACGTGTTTTACGTCATAATTACTACAATGATTTGTTTTATTACCAGAATTATTTAGATCTTCTTTCTGGTTGCTAATCTTTGTTCCCTATTTCACAGATGTCTCGCCCAAGGCCTCCTTCAAAGGCTTTGGTTCCTCTTCAGTTCCATAAACCTAATCAACTCATAGTTCCTCCTCCTTGGAGTCAATTCACCTATCCAAATCTATTGACCTAATTAACCGTACCATACTCTTGGTACTATCCACCGTCTGATTATTCATCTGCATTGGCTAATGATCCTTTGCCTCTAGCCAATCCATTTCGATTCCACTTCCACTCAACCAAGTTCGCCTTTTTGAACCGAGTACACCAAATCACATGTTATAAACCTCTTCTACAAAGAACCTAGTCACCCTAGAAGTCAAACCATTAATGAAATTGCTCAATTCCATTTTGGCTCGATGTCATTTCATTTCTTCACCTCCAGAGAAAAATCTCCTATTACAAAGATATCCCGCTCAACCATCATTCCATCTTGATTAAACCCATTCAGATCGAACTTATACTTACAAGATACTATACCATTCACTCTACATACATAATATTGTCTCCTTGCGAATGGAAATCCTAATCTGCCGAGATTTACCCGTCATTCTATTCAATATAATTATCATGATTATGTTGATGCTTGGTTCAAATTGTTCCTATACCAAAATGAGTCATTCACCACTCTTGGTTCATTTCCTTTGATCAAAATTCAAATCTGAGTTACCAACTTTGGTTTGTGAGATGGTGGTCCCATTATGGCGCCATTTTAAATTCTCCCGTTCCTCAATGAAACAATTGCTTATTTTGTCATTGCTACCCATTCACTGCTCATCAGAAACAATTTCCTATATTGCTCAATTTTATGTCCAAATACAAAATTCCATGGATATTCAAATGGCATTATGGGATTGATGATAACATAATTATCCGCCAACACTCAGTCAAATGGTGGGCCAAGTTTAATGTGCCCAGAATTATTGAAATTGTTCATGAAGAATTTCCTCCTGATCAATGTGCTCCAACTCCTGCAATAATCAAAGCCCAGCAGAACCTAACTGCTGTAATCAGCCAAGGAAGTCAGCCCAGCCTTCCTCCAGTCAACCTTGGAAGCCCCTCATCCAGTGGTTCCAAGCCCAAATCAGTTCAACTGGCCCAATCTAAATCCAAGGGAAAGTCCAAAGTTCCCATAATTCCGGACCAACCCAAGGATCATTCAAGGCCCACGTCAAAATCCAAATCAACGGCAAAGCCCATTTCACCTCCTTCTCGGCCCAAAGCTAAATCCAAAGCCAAGTCCAAGCCCTCCAAGGATGAAATGTTCTAGATGGCTCGGCAATTTGTAGATCGAGCTCAAGCCCAATCAACCAGTTCAGATGATTCAGAAGAAGGATCGAGCGATTTCAATCTTCAAGGATCAACTACTCAATCCATTCCATATGGACGCCCGAGTTTCAAGATGCTCAGATCCATATGCCTAGTCAACATAGGATTCTTTATAAATACAAAATGGCTTCAATCAATACTCTTTTGAGAAAAGCCGCCAATTTGTATTTATTCTCGATTCCTTTATTCACATGCTCCACGAAAGTGATGAATAGTAAAAGCTCGCTCACTTTACTTGTTCACATCACTATTTGGTCAATCAACTTTGTTAAAGCCGCTATTCGTCAATCAATCAATCGAAAGCAACCGATGCATTTCGCTTTCTTCCAATGCCGCCTTTCATCATTCACCAATTCACATGCCGATAGTTACTTTTGCCGTACCGCTTCATCATTCAAACCAATTCACATGTCGCATAGTTACTTTTATTTTCTATATATTTGTAATCAAATGTAATCACTCGACACCTTCTTCTTCTTTTAACCCTTCTGATTGAAGAAAAAACCCAGAGTGCTCTGAGTGAGGTTTACTTTTCCCCGTTCTGTCTTCCTAGTTAACAATCAAGATCCTTGCAGATTACAACCATTGTAAGTGCAAGTTATTAATTTAATTAAATGTTTTAATTAAATGTTTTTTTGGTTTTGTGCATTCCAATACTGTCTTTGTTTAATTTGGTTCATATTTGATTTCGTAATCCATCTCCTTCATTGTTTGTTGCTGCTTCCGCTGTTTATTTGGTTAATCTAGTTTTCAATTCCATCTTAATCACCCACGAGATCAGTCTGTTATCCACCTGGTTTACATCACCCACTTCCATTTCCTGTCCAGAGTAAGTCCTTAGAGCTAGGCAGTGTGGACATTTAGGATAGGGTCTGTATTAAACCAATTTGGTCTGTGATAACTTGACAAGAATAGGGTATGTATTAAGATAATTGTAAAACTGATTAATTAAAAAGAATAATGAGTCGATTATTATTTATTTAATTTATACATTTAATTTACACACATTTTAAATTAAATAAACAATAAAATAAAATTGTCAATTTATTGTTTATTAATGATTTATTTTATTAAATTGACAATTTTATCTCTAAAATTAAGTAATAATATTTTTAATTATCTTTATTTAAAATAAGATTAAAAATTAAAAATTAAATATGTTACAATTAAAAAGGACGAAAATAATAGAGTGTTTTGAGAAGATGGTAAAAAGTGACTCTTTGACTTTTAACTAAACTTTTAGCTTTTTTAGACAAGTGATTTGGGAAGTTAATAAAAAAGTTACTTTTGACTTTTTTGATTAATATTTGTTTATGATGTCAAATTATAATAAAATAACCAAATTATCCTTATTCAATTTAAAATATTTATATCTTCACCTATATAACACATCTTAACCCATAAGAGATAGAATTGTAATTGCACCATTAACTAAAAATCAACTTCCTAAATGCTTTTAAACTCAAAAAAAAAAGAAAAAAAAAGAAGCTAACTTCTAACTTTCCTACAAATTTAAAAAAGTGGCTAAAAATCAACGACCAAAAGAGGCCGATGTAACTTTAACCGTTAGTCCTAAAAATAAAAAATAAAAATAGGGGAATGGAAAGAATTTTCTTACAGCCCAGTTCATCGTACCAAAACCTGTTCTGAGAGAGTCTTCCACTTTTCATAGTTGGGCGTGTCTGATCAAGAACCAGAGAGGTTGTAGCTACGAGCCCCAGACCGAGAAACGAAGAAACTAGGGTTTGTCGAACAATTTGGAATCCATCGATCGAACAAAGATACAAAAGAAATGGAAAATACTTTATCAGGTTCATTATCATCATTAACAGGCAAAAAACGTCAAAGAGTGGAAGAGACTGTATCAGGAGGCAGCGAAGAACAAGATCACTCTGATCAATCCGTTTCACTCGGTCTATGCTCTCTCTCTCTCTCTTAATTGCTGTACAATGCTTTTTTTTCAATTTGAATTGTTGATTAACAAAGAGAGTTTTATCTATACGCAGAAGATAATTTGACTTTTAGCGATACTTTGGTCGCTCTTCGCATAATGCGTGCTCAATTTCCTCATCTCGATAAGGTTTGGCTTTCAAGTATTTTTTAATTTTCATTTTATTGTTTCTTGCCCATGATTGCACACACGAATGCACTACATATGTAACATACATTTATTTTATGTTTTCATATATGCAATGATGCAATTTGCAAAAAACTCATGTCTTGTAATAAGAATATGAATTTGCTTCTGTCCATCTAGGAAGTTGTTTTTGAAATTGGTGTTTTCTGCTCTGAGTGCGTGTGCGTGTGCGTGTAAGTTTATGAAACTGAATCTGTTATTTGTGGGCCAAAATTGGTAACGAAAATAGCGTGACGGAGTTCACACCAACTTGGGTGCTCACATTTTATATAAAAGAATAGATTTTTAGAAAGAAAAGTTGAATAAGTTTATGTATATATGTATATTACATTGTACCTTACTAGTTACCTTTGGAATTTTTTTTTATATGCTGAAAATATGGACCAACTTTCTATTAGTTTTACTTCTTGCTAAAATGCTGGTGGCCACATTGGCATAATCAAGAAATTGTTGTAATTGTTGGCTGTCAAAAATGTTTAGCCAATGGCATGCTGGTTGAGAAGTATAATGATTTGACCCTAAGAGACTTTGCTGACAAGGGGTTATCGTCCAAATTTGAGGATTTTATTTTTATTGGTTTGGAAATAAATTAGAAAAATACTTGAAATTCTTTACGTTTTCCCCGTCTCTGTGTTTGTTTATCTCTAAGGATTCATTTGGGAAGTGGATTGGCTTTTTGGTTATTTTAGCTTGGGGCTAAAAAGCTTGGTTTGGGAAGGGCTTTTGGCTTTTTTGTGAGAGAAAGAATGTAATGGTTATGGGTTGGATGTGATGTTTTGTCTCATTGGGTTAAAAAGCCTATTTTGTTTTTTGTGACTAAAATAGCCAAAAAAGCCCCAAGTTGGGTTTCTCAAACGAAGCCTAAATGTGTATGGAGATTTTCATGCTTTTCATTGTTTCTCATATTCATTGTGTCAGATTAACATATTTTAGGGATTCAAGTTGTTCAGATTTGTGTCAGTTGCGAGAATCTTCTGATGTCATTTTGTTTGTATGAGATCATATGTATTCTTATTATTTTAATTCATATTCATATACTTCTTGGCTTTCCCGTTGGCCTGTTGGCATCATTACTTTGCTGCATAATACTTCTTTTTCATTGTTACGATTCACATTTATTTGTAATCACTGGATTTGTACAGAAACCATTGATGATGTTTACTACTTTTAATCTTTGTACTTGTGATTATTTAAACTCGATTATTATCCTTTATTTGGAAATATGTAAAAAGGCGTGGAAAATCAGATAGAGCTTTGTGGTAGACTAGTACATCTTTTTGGCTAGTGCCAGAACCCCCCGCTTTTTTTTTTTCATTGTTTAGTGGCATTGTATCTGAAGTCTCAACTTATTCTCAAACGACTAAATTCTTGCATGTTCTCAAATTCACAATTATCCAATTTTTCATGAAATTGAAGAAACCTATTCTGTTTAATATATTTCAGTATTTCTGACTGAAATTCATATACAGTAATACTCATGGTATGATGGCTCATTCTCCATCCTTTTTTATTTGTATCATGCACCACTGGTCTTAATTTAACCCTGAATGTGAATGTGATTGAAATTATTGTTGATTGATTCTTTGTTCTCTGAGGCTGGCTCATGCACTCCTAAGACATTTTGTGGCTGATGCAACACAAGTGAGAGAATCCTTTTTTCTCTACAAATGTTGATTATTACTTAAGCTAATTTAGTGCTTGCTTTTTTGGTTTAGCTTGTTTGACCTTGGAAAATTCCTCAATCCTTGCCATGATGTTAAATTAACATGTGGAGTCCTTGTTTCTATGTTATTTTTCTAAACTGATGTTAATTTATCCTCAATGCAGATCTTTCATTTTTTTAATATGTTATGTTTTCAGGTCTCAATTCAGCCTTTTATTTTGCGGTCACAATTATATAGCAGCGTAAAGGATAGAACACAAGTGGATAGGGAGCTAGAGGTATGTGATGATGTGACCATGACACTGAGGAATTTTTACTAATGACAAGCTAACTCTTATATGCTATGTTTTTTCCTCGTAAGTTTCAATAAGATGTACAAATACAATACCTAAAGAATGCAAAGTTGTCATAATCAGGTTAAAACACATTTTCTGCAAGATATCTTATCTTATAGTCATCAGATTTATGCTTGATGAAACTTTTTTGAGGTTTTTATGACTTATTTGCTCAGAAAAAATCACATGTTTACAAAGTCTCAAGTCAGATTCACTTCAAATCTCGTTTTATGATTTTAATAACTTGGGATTAGAAATGCCCATGAATGGAGAAGTGAAGAACAATGGGGTAGGATTTATGTAGGTGATCTAAATATTAGGATGAAGCTTCATTGAATTGTATATGTGCAGATGCCTTCTCTATACTTCTTTGTTGGAAATTTACTTGAGACTGATAATTTTTGCAAATTCCCCCCTACATTGATGGTAGTGTTTTGAAAGGCGAGCTTGGGCGCTCGTCTGAGTATGATTCGAGGCCAGGCAAGGTGAGGCGCCATTGTAACGCCTTGACTGTTCAAGGCATGGTGTTTTGGATGAGAGACGAGGCTTAGTCGACAACCACTTTGATTGTATTTTTGTAATTTTTCATTTGGGCCGTTGAAAGAGATGTATCAAACATCTATCTATGTGTCTCTCGCAGCCCTAATAACCCTAAATTTCTTCGATATATATTGGTGAAAGAAACGAAGCGAAAGCTTCGACTCTTCTGTTCTTCAACAAAGCAAAGGAAAGCTTTGTATTGCAGGCTCGCATTGTTGCAGCAAGTCAGCATTCGATTCTTCTTCTTTTTCTTCTCTCTACTTCTTCAACTCCTTCTCCTTTTCTTTTTCTTTTTCTTTTTCTTTTTCTTTTCTATTCTGTTTGCTTGATGTTGAAGATGATTTTTAGAGCCAAAAAATTGTATTTGTCTTTTATTAGATGACTTGTGTTTTTCTTGGATTTTTGATATTTGGGATGTTGGATTGGTTAGACGTTTTATGTTTTTGATGAATATTTTAGTATTTATGATGTTTGATTTGTTGGATGTTTTGTGCCGTTTATGAATATTTAGGGTTGGTTTGGGATGTTCTAAAAAAGTGTACTTTTTGACTTATTGGCTTATATGGGTTGGGTTTGATGTGATTTGTTAGAGAGGTGATGTGATTTAAATAAGATGATGTGATTTAAATAGGATAGTGACTTTTTGACTTTTTGTATTATTTAAGTTATGCCAAACTTAGCCTTAGTATTTGGAATGTTAGATGCATGATGGTTCTTAGAAATATTAAAATGTGTCTATACTATTTATTTTTTTAAAAAAATGTCCTTTATGTTCACCTCGATTCGATGAAGCCCTCGCCTCGTTGCCTCATTTTTAGTCGTTTGGAGGCCTTGTCGCCTCGGTTCGCTTTTCGCCTTAAAAAACATTGGTTGATGGTATAAATGGTTTTTATGTTTTCAACTCCTCTGCTGGATCATCATTTTGGTTTCATGGAGTTTTTATGATTGGCAGAAGCCATCTCATGATTTATTTTCTAATCCATTTTTGGGGCAGTCATTGAGGAGGGAGAGAGTTCTGCGCGTTTTCAAATTAAACTCTGGACAAGATGATCATGCTATAATGTTTGTGGATGACTATTTGAATCAGGTTGGTTTGCTTTTGTTTTCCTTTGATGTCAACTGGGTTCAAATGGTCAATTGTATCTAAAATTGAGGTCACCGTTTGTTGACAAAGTGTATCTAGAGTACAATTTCAATTTTAACATCATGAAGTTTGATCAATAAATATGCACTTGTGTAGGTTATTGTGGTTGTTTATGCAGATATTTTAGGTATTTAGGCTATCTGGTTTTTTATGATTGTGGTTTGCATAGTTTATGTAGGGTAAATTGCATGGACCTCCCCTGAGATTTGCAATACAAGCAAGGATACTCTCCCATGTTTTAAAAGTGAGCAAAATATTGTCTGTTATAGTAAATAAAGGGCAATTTGGTCTTTTTATAATAATGAAAAAAAATAATTAAAGAGGCAAAGAATCATTGTGATGTAGGACAAGTAGGAATTACTTTCCCACAAGTAGTGAGCCCGGGTTAAGTATATTGGCAGCAACAACAATAGGCTTATAGGGCTGAATTTAGTGGGTTTTTGTGGCTGCAAAAGTATTTAGAAAATAGAAACTTAAGGGGTTTGAATAAGGGTAGGGTTTTGGGAATGGAAACACAAGTGTTTAGGGGCTGTTGGGTGGCTATTCTAAGCACTGTGAACAGTGACGTGAATTGTTGGATAGAAGAAGAGAGACAGACAGAGAGAGAAAATGATGTGCTTCTCCCTCACAATGGATAGGCCAATCACACAAACACAATCGCAAATTTACATAATATTAACTCTTTTCTTGAATCATTGAGATTACACATATATTTATAGGATAAAGACTCTTCTAGTTCTATAAGGACTATAGCTCAAATTTAGAAACTAAAAATATTTAGCAACTACTAATATAACTTCCAATTCTACTTCAATTATAATAGGAAACTTTAATGACTTCTAATTTTATTTCAATATCAAAACAAGAAATTTGGAATTTTGACCACTAAGATTACATAATAAAACCCATATATAATGACCCATTTAATAACTTGACCCAATATAAAACCCATGGGTGACCCTACAACCCATGTCCAACAAAACTGAAGTTACCATAATACCCTTAATTACTAAAAACACTACCACGGACACTTTTCTTTGAACCAAAAAGGCTTTTTGACGATCATAGAACCCTTAGACTTTGTGTTGGGCTTTCACAACCTATCGTACTTGTTTAACCATGCAATAGATGTTGCATCACATTGTCTGAGAATCATGCTCCTCTCTCTCTCTCTCTCTGCCACTTTTACTTTTTGGATCTCTTATTTTTTTTCTATATTCAACTCTTTACTGGTAGTTGGTTTTGTCTCCCCATTAGCTTTGCTCCCTCTTTTACACTTTCTCGCTCTACACCCACCAACAAAATTGCTGCCCTCTCCTTTTTTTTATCCTAAATTGACACCGGCATTCCCTATATCCTTTGCCACTGTCGCCGCTGCAGGTGCATGTTTCCTTGGGGGCACAAAACCCATTACTCCAACAGTTTTGTTAGCGCCCTCTCTTTCTGACTAAGCACTTATTTCAGTATATGCTGAAGCTATTTTGTTGTTAGAAAATGTGGATGTTAAATAAGCTATGGAAAGTTGGAAACAGTTTAGGCTTAATAAACTTAAAATGATGATGACGTGTGTTGTAGAGCAATTGGTAGTCCTAAACGATGTGATCTATGTAGCGAGAATAAATTTCAGTTTGACTTCACTCAAGGTCATTTTGGTCTTTTACTGTGTTTTAGGGTAAAAATGACAAAACATCAATTAATTATTCCAATTAAGGGTAAAGAGGTCATTTAATTCTGTCAGTGCAGTCAACAAGTATCATTCACAAACTGCAGGGGAGGTCCTTGTTGCCTATTTTTGAAACAAGGGGAGTCTTTCTTCTTTTTTTTTTTTTTTTTTTTTTTGGATAAATACAAGGGTTTCTGTATCACAAAATCTCAAGGCAGGTCAGCACAATTTACCTTTATTATGTATTATATTTGTTCATATGCAGATGTGTTTTCTTTTCAAGGTAATGAAAGTTTATTAACAATATTTCTTGCATTTTAGGTTGAACGTGTTGTGAAGAGAATGGAAGCAAAGAAGCATGACGATTTTGCAGTTTTTGAGTGGTTCAAAATGCATGTTATCCATTCCAAGCTAGAACCAAGTATTGGACACGAGGAGCTCGTGAGTAATTGAGATTTAAACTAACTTCATTTCATATATGCAAACTTTTTAAATCCACTTTTAGTTCATGCAGTAAATACTAAGATAGAATAAACTCCTATGTATATACATTTTTGTATACACATTTGTATGTTTTTGTCACATTATCGATTGTGTTTTTTTTTAACACCGCTAACATGGTCTGCTTTTTTTTTTCTTCTGATGGGGCAATGTTTTTGTGAGCTGATATAAGGGACCAAGGTTATCATAATCAATATTTATTCATTCAACAAATGTTAAACAATATGTTATCTGAGTATGCCCCTTTCTGATATGGGCCTCATCATTATTTCCTTTAGTGCTGATAGTTTATAGCATTCCTATTGCTTATGTGGCTTATGTGCTGTGTCATTTGTCTTAATGATGTATAAGTTTTCTGGAAAGTGGAAATAGTTACATATCATGTGCATTAACACCATTCGTCATTTTAAATTTACTTATCCTTCTTTTTAGGTTCAATTTAGCAACTTTAAGTTACGATAGCTTTATATACTGTCAAGTAATAGAATGTAATTCTGCAGTGTGGTTAATCCTGGGTAACTGAAATTGAATGTAATCTGACAACAATGCATAGTAGTTCTTGGAGGTGGGTAACTTGACTGATTATTGGCACAATGTAACAGGTATGGTTAATTCTAGGTAAATGAAAATGCACCTTGGGTTATCTACCATGAACCATCCTAAAAGAATCGTTTTCTGCATACATTAAGAATGATGCTTTTTTGCGTAATCTATGCTTTTAATACACAGAAGTGTGGAGCATTTGATAACCTTCAAAAGTGGGTCAATTAGGAGTCAAATAGATTACTTTCTAGTAAGAAAAGGGGACCGTCTACAATGCAGCAACTGTAAGGTGATTCTTGGAGAGAGTTTGACGTCTCAATATGGGGTTTTGGTACTAAATTTATGCTTTAAAGGGCAATACCAAGCTTGGAAAGATAGTGTGCGTCACATGACTAGATGGTGGGACCTAAAAGGGGATAAACTAGACACATTTAAGAATAGAATGGATAAAGAAGGTACTTGGGACTTGAAAGATGATGTTAACACTATGTGGAACTCGATGGCCAATTGTATGAAGAGAATCTCAAGGGAAGTTTTTGGAGAGCCGAAAGGAAAAGGACCCAACTTTAGGGAAACTTGGTGGTAGAGGGAGGAGGTCCAAGCGGTAATAAAAACAAAAAAAAAGAGAGATTTAAAAAGTGGCAGAATGATAAAACTGAGAAAAACCTTAAGCACTACAAATTGGCCAATAAGGAGGTCAAAAAAATAGTGAGGGAGACTAAGTTAAAAGCCTATGATGACTTATATACTAGACTAGATACAAACTTACTAAGATAAGAGAGAGGAAAACATGAGATTTTAATTGGGTTAAGTGTATCAAGAGTGAGGACTCTAAGGTGTTGGTAAAGAATGAAGAGATTAAGGAGAGGTGGAAGAACTATTTTGAGAAGTTGTTAAATGAGGAACAATGATGTAGGTCAAAAGGGAAGGAAGTAGGCAATAATAAGGAAAACCAAGACTATAGGCTCTATCTTAAGATTAGGGATTTTGAAGTAGAGTTTGCACTTAAGAAGATGAAATTGAATAAGGCTTTAGGACCTGATAATATACCTATTGAAGCGTGCAAATGTTTGGGTAAGAAGGGGGTTATTTGGTTGGCTAGGTTATTTAGCAAGATTTTGTTAACTAGGAAAATGCCAGAAGAGTGGAGAAAGAGTATTTTGGTGTCAATATATAAGAATAAAGGAGATGTCTAGAATTGCAATAATTATAGAGGAATCAAGTTAATATGTCACGTAATGAAAGTGTGGGAGAGAGTGATGGAATGTTGATTACGAGATATAATAGAGGCGTTAGAGAATTAATTTGGGTTTATGCCTGGTAGGTCAACAATAGAAGTGATCTATCTTTTGAGGAGAGTAATAAAAAAGTATAGAGAAAAGAAAGAGACATTCATATGGTTTTTATCGATCTTGAGAAAACATATAATAGAGTGTTTCATGATATAATCTGGTGGGTGTTTGAGAAGAAAGGGGTGACAAAAAATTACATTGATGTGATTAGGGATATGTATAAAGCTGTGGTGACCACTTTTAGATTGCCTGTAGGAGAGAGGAGTGTATTTTCAATTATTGTAGGGTTACACTAAGGATCAATTTTAAGTCCTTACCTTGTCGCTTTAGTTATGGATGAGTTGACGCACAATACTCAAGATAATATGCCATGGTGTATACTTTTTGTAGATGATACCGTGTTAGTAGATGAGACTAGAGAATAAGTTAATACTAAGTTGGAGATTTGGAGAAAAGTACTTGAATCTAAAAGATTTAGGATAAGCAAAACTAAGACAGAGTATATGGAGTGTAATTTTAATAACAGTCACAATGGAAGCAGAGGAGAAGTGAAGATTAAGAATCAAAAACTATCTAAGAGTGACCATTTTCGTTATTTAGGATCGATTATCACAATGACTGGGGAGATTGGAGTGAATGTGGTCCACAAAATTAAGGCAGGGTGGCTTAAGTGGAGAAGTACGTCTGGAGTACTGTGCAATAAACGAGTACCCATTAGACTAAAAAGAAAGTTCTATAGAACGGCTATTAGACTAGCGATGTTGTATGAGACGGAATGTTGGGCAATTAAGAAACGATATGTAGATAAGATGAGCGTTGCTGAGATAGACATGTTAAGGTGAATGTGTGGCGAGACTAGAAAAGACACAGTTAGGAATAATTATATTTGAGAATGGGTAAGATATTACTGATAGAAGATAAGTTGAGAGAGAATAGATTGAGATGGTTTGGTCATATACAACAGAGACCAACAAAGGCAGTAGTGAAGAGAGAGGATACAATAACAGTAGTGTTAGGGGAAGGGATAGACCTAGATTGACGTGGACTAGTATAGTAAATAGGGATATGAATCTCCTTAATTTGAGTAATGAAATGGCCTTGGATAGAGTTTAGTGGAGAAGAAGGATTCATGTAGCTGATCCGATTTGATGGGACGTAAGGCTTGGTTTGGTTTGATCCTTAAAAGAATTTTCTTTTTAGCAAGTGCCTTCTTGATTGTTGCCATCCTATCCTGCAACTGTCCAAGCATTGCCATGCAAGTTTGTTTGGACCTTTGTCACCTAAATTGTGCGCACTGTGCAGAGACTTGGAGCTTGAAAGATTTTGCACTCTGCACTGCACTTACATATGCAGAATTTTTATTGGGCTGTTGAATCTGTTGATCTGGTTTATCAAGTTTATTGTTGGTAAGTTTTAATGTAATGCTTTGTGTTCTCTCTGCGTGGTAGTGTGCAAGTGGATGTATCTTGTTTATTGAAAGGTAGTTGTACTTTGCTTTAATCGCTGAATTTACATAATTACGGTTGCTGAACAGAAAGCTACTTTTAATTCTTTATGTGGTGTTGAAATTATATCGAGCATCCTTTTCATGTGCTTCATAGTCTGCAGCTTTGATTTATTATTTTACTAATAATAGTTTGGCTACTCTTTGCTTCATTTTAGTGTTCACTTCTATCATCAGGGGGAAAGGTGAAAGATCAACACATCTCTCTCTTAATCAATGCTGGCCTCCTTGTAAGTGTGCTTGCAAAGTTGCAATTCTTATTTGTGAATTGAATAAGTGCAGTTGTTTGAATCGTGTACGTAGTGCTGATGTGTATCTTGGCTGTTAATGTGTTGGAATCTAGTACTGTTATCAAGTGTTGGCATACGCCATTCCTAGTCGCAGCAATGTGGCAATACAAGTGCCTACAACATGGCTGTCCAAACTCCCCATAGGTTTTTTTTCAAGTGCTAGATTGGAACACCTGAGAGCAGCCGCATTTAACATGTATGTAGGTAGGCTAGGCTCACTCCAAGCCAGTAGCAAGGTGTATGAATGCCTGCATGAGGTCAGGATGTAGGGAGATTTAAGAGCTGTTGGCCCTGCCCTGAAAAGGGGCTTGATGGAAGAGATCTTGTCTTGGATGGCCTGGAGAGAGGAGAAACATTTTATTTTGGGAACATTTGTTTCAATCAATAAATACTAGAAATTGATTCGATGTTCGACACACTGGCATAGCTGTACCAGCTGGACCTGCAGGTTTGCAGCTTTGGGTGTTTATTGGCAGGCCTTGGGGCCAGACCTAACTGGCTGCTGTATCTTTTTGACCCTTATATGAGTATGATATTGTTAAGATTCGTTCACTCGAGTACTTTGAGCCGGTGAGCATGCCCCCTAGGTCTTGCCATACCTGCAGGCTGCACCTCTTTTCAGGCTCTCTCTTTACCACCCAAGTCTGAGCTTCTTGGATGTCACTCCATCTTATATATATTGCATTCTTCAACCCTTTACAAGTATATTGATTAAACTACGGGCAAATTTCACTTTACCCCTTTTTTGATTTGACCCATGTGCATGTAACCCCTGTTCATTTGGAAATAAACACATTCTTTAATGGTTGGTGGACTAAAGTGCATCGTCAGGCCCATTAACGGCTTGAGCAAAAAGACTAAAATACCCTTGTATACAAGTAACCTCATTGTGCAAACCACAGATGTTTTGTCATTTTTTTGGGTGGCAAAATTCATTTGAACCCCCTGTGATTTCTTTACTTCATGTGCGATTTATCCCCTGACATTTGGAATGATTATAACCCTCTTATGTCTTGATCTTGTTTCACACTTGCTGTTAACTTGGAAAGAATGCCTGACATTGCACTTCAATCCACAAACCACAAGGAGGTTACTTGATTATTTCTAAATGATTGGGGGTAATCCACACGTGGGCCAAACCACGAGGGGGTAAAGTGAAATTTGCTCTAAAAATATATCATGACACTTGGTTTGAGCTCTTGTTCATTGTAGTGCCAACATGTAGATGTGATTAAAAATGTTCTCTCTCATGATTGTGTTGGTAATGTATGGAAACCTGAAACTACTTATATTCAGTATTCATATATTAACTTTGGGCCAACCTTCTTGTGGACCACTAAATTTTTGGGTTATCTGGTAAATCTTTTGCAAGCAAGATACAATATTACAGAATCTTGCCTATACACCTGCTACAGATTGTGATTTGATGTTGTGGAAGGCCTTGTTATGAGATCTGAAAATGCCAACCCCATGTGATGAAATGTTTTTATTGTTATAGGGTTAATAATGACCCATAAATCTCTTCCTTTGGGCACGTGCATGCATATTACTCATCTTGCATGATTATATTCTACTATATGTGACCAAGAATAATTGGTTGAATTGCGTTGCGTGTCCAACATGGAAAAACACTATTAAACTTGATCGTCCTTTTGAAAATTTGCACCAATAATATTGCTTTTATAAATTATCCACTTCAGTGCTCTTCAGCACTGTCAATGTTTTGTGCCAGTGTGATATTTTCTGTTTACATGTCATATTTTTGATGGTCCACTGTTGCTACCATTCTTTCTAATGCTTCTGTTTGCTTTTTAGACTCGACAACTTATTGATCCAAACATCTACTGGTTTGCAATTCCAAACATCGGTTCGGTACTCAAGGGCCTCTCTCAGGTAAATACTTGCTTGTGGATTTTTTATGCCTTACAAGGACCTATACACAGATGCCTCTGTCCTGTACAGATAGAAAGACATTAATATGATTACCTTGTGCAAAGCAAATTGGCAGGAAACTCTTGCTACTAAATATTTTGATGTAAATGGTGAACGTTATTTTATTGGATCTCATACATAGTTCAAAGTAAATTGCGCTCAAATAGTCATACATCATCAGGTTGAGAAATGGCCAGTTATCTTCTTCTCACAAGAAATGGCCAGTTATTTTTCTTTAACCGAAGTTTATGCCTTTTTTGAGTGGTAATGGTCATTTTATTTGGGGACTGTGTTCTTTTTTTCTGTAAGTTGGGGGCTGGATTTCTGTTTCAACTGCTTAATCTTTGTGGTGTTGTCAAATATTGGATTTAAACAATAAGCCAAGATGCTTCGACTTGAATGTAACCCAGTTTCAATAGCTTAAATACTATTTGTTGAAGGTCAATTTTACCATTGTTTGGGCATTTCAACGTGTCAAGGAGAAAAGCTTTTTAAAAGCATGGCAATGGGCATTGCTTTCTTGGGAATTTTGAAATGTCATGGGAATAATATTGCCCCATGTAATGATAGACTGTTTTTGTTGAAAATTAAAGAAAAAAATTATTAGGAAAGGAAAATGAAAAATAGAACAGTTTTCCTAAGTAGTTCATGCTGGTCTGTCTGAATCTAGAATATGTTCTGTTTGATTTATTTTAATAAAAAAAGTAACAAGAAAAAATGGAAAATAAAAGGAGTTTCCGAAGCTCACTAGTTGCTGCCCCCTACTTGCTCATTCGTAAAATTACTATCTAAAACTAGAATTAAGAAATGTTTTTGAGAGTTATGGAACATTTTCAAATTTGAATCTTGTTTCCCAAAAACATTTGTGAAACATTTACATTTAACTTATTGTTTTAGGGACGAAAGGAACTCTTGTCTTTTCTCAAGCGTAGGAAATACAAAGAGATGATGTTGGCTCTTTTGGAGAAGAAACGCCTCCGACTGTCTCCACTGGATATGAGATTCCATCTTCGTGATCTGATTGGTTCAGGTCACCTCAAAACTCTCCAGACACCAAGTGGCTTAGTTGTTCGGGTTGTAAAGGATTAAACCCAGATTGGACGCTATCACCAGTTGATCTCACCAAGTACATTACTATTCTTTATTACTTGTCAAATGGACAAAGATGTTTAGGTCTGTTGCTTTGGAATGTAATTTTTAGCATATACATAATATAATTCCTTTTTCAGGTCACAAGACTGAAGTTGACATTGTGACATTGTATGCATTGGAATGAATCAGTGCAAGATGATGTGAGTTCTCTACCACAAAATTTTGATTTATTTATTCATTTGTTAACTTGTTAGATGATTTATGTTATGATCTTTCCTTGATCAATTGAAATTCTGTCATCAGAATTTATAAATTTATCTGTAGATTAATGAACCTGTATATTTTTCATCCGTTCTGGTTGATCACTCTTCTACTTCAGTAGCTGTATGTGAACTTCAAACTTCAGGTTGAAGTTGGTATACTAAATCCTAGAGCAGTCTGGTCTGGACTAATAAAAGCTGGAAGGGTTTTAATCTATGTCAAATTTTTTTTTAGGTCAGCCGAAATTGAAAGACAAATTTAAAAGAAAAAGAAAAAAGTATAAGTGGAAAAATTATGTTGCAAAAATTATAGAGGAAATAGTTTAACTATTTTTGAGTCTGTTGATTCTATAATGACTGTTGGAAACAAGATCCTTCTCTAGATTCCTTGATTAACGAAGAATATTGGAATAAAAGCTTAGCACTAGTTGATTTGAAACGAATGCCCAAGATTGGAAGAAGAGTATAAACTTGAAATTTTATTAATTCTAAAAAACTAATCAACCCTAAGACTTACAATAAGTAGTTATAATGAAAAGCAGACCTAACGATAATGTGAAACAACCGAAATTTGTAGTCTTAACTAGCTACACAGAAATAAAGATATCCACCGAAAATTACAAAAAATGTGAATATTGAATCAGAATTAAGAAACTACTAATTTACGCTACCACAATGAAGAAGGTTTGACAGAATCGAATTCTAACTTCTATACTAAGAGTAATTGAAGTTACAAAACTTTTCAAAAAAGGCAAAATCTCGAAGTTGACTATTTGAAACGATGCACGCCTGAAATCTGGCAGAATGGCATTTCCCATCCCATCAACTCACCAAATTTTACGCGATTCTGAGCGTGTGCCATTGATTGTTACTAGTGCCTTTTGCCTTGTGTTTGTTCATTTGGTCAAAAAATTGTATGGCAAAGCACACTGCATCAAAAAAGCACCTCTGCTTGCTTGGACTTAATTCCTTCTATATCCTCGACAACTGGCTTCATCACAAGTCTAAAGTACTGACCAAAACTGGGAACTGCTATGGGAGCAAAATGGAGACAACACACAATTGTGAGAAGTTAGCAAAATGAAATATACTTTTTATTCAAAGGAGAAGGTAGCCTGAATCTAGAAATGAGAATTGGTACATTGGGAGATGTTACATAGACAGTACGAAGGGATGGTGACAATTAGACTTACTAGGTGTCTATATATACCTGAAATTATATTGGGCTCACACCCCCACCTTAACACGCAATAACACCCAGGGGGGTAGGTGACAGCTTGTGAAAATCAGTAGTAATTTTGTGTAATAACATTGCATTCCCTTCTCTCTCTGTGTCTCAAACTATTGTGGCACATTAATTATTTTAATGCAAATGATCATCGTCCTTGAGCTTGATCATAGGCAATACTGAAATCTCATATCAGAAAAGTCAAATTTCTCAGTTGAAGTACTGACATTTTCCATTCAGAATTTAGAAAGCCTCTCCATACTTGATGGCACTACTCACATGACTCCTCTCTTCCACGCCTACTGCCCCTCTCTTTAAGGCTTCAATTTCCCATTTGGGCTTCTCTTTCTTTGCTGGATGATACTGTGTTGCATGACAAACAGTTTGGGTATTTTTCTGGTCTCACAAACTTGCTACTTCCTAGTCATATGTATTAGTGATTCAAATTCTTCTCAGGATTTTATATGCATCTCACACAATGAAGCATTGATACTTTAAAAAGGGTGACATATCCGCATCGGATACTGATACTCCTTGGATACTCGTGAATACGTATTGGATACTTATTAATTAATTTTTTATTAATTTTGGAGTATCAGATATTTAATTTTGAAGTATCGGATACTCCATGTCACGTATTTTTTTACGAAATTAGAATTGTAGCATTTCGTGCATAACATTGTAATATAATATAATTATAAGGATAAATACGAGAATATTTTTTCTAGTACTTTTTTTAGTTCTTTGATAAGAAGAACATATTGAGCTAAAGTAATAGAATTCATCAAATTGATGTATCTTTATTGTTCATGCACGTCCCTTATAATTACATTGAAATTAAGGATTAACAAGAGAATATAACAATTGTACAATTAAATATCAATAAATAAATAAGTAAACTTGAATACAATATTTTTATTAGTGTCAAAGGAAGTACACAAGGACAAGATATGGATGGTTCTATTAATAAAATATAAACATTATTAGATTTGATATTGAAATGAAATATGTATATGACCTATTGAAAATTTTAAAAGTAAATAATTAATATTTAATTCTTAAAGGTTATTATTTTGCATTATAAAATTATATTGTGGTTTCTCAACATTTATCTTATGTGTAACTCACTATTAATAATTTAAAAAAAAAATGTATTTTTTTACAAATGTATCCTAACCATACTTGTATTTTATTTTTTAGATTTTGTCGCATCGTCGTATCTGTATCCACATCTCATATTTGTAGTCATGCTTCCTAGATCTTGCATGTGGATTTTTGTGAAGTATCTGCTGAAACTCGATTGTTACTAACCATCCAAAGTAATGTATCTGTACAATTCATAATGTGACGTTTCTAAAAATGTAAAAGTTGCCTTAGGTGGTGATAGTGGTAACTGAATCGAACCTCAGTTTCTCACTGTATAGGAGCTGATGTGGTGTAGTCTTTTTCATCTGCTTCATGTTGCATCTGTATTTTAACAATCCGGGCTGGTTTACAAAGCTAGCAATTGGAATCTGGACCCATCAATAAACTGATTTTTCTGCCACCCTTCCCCGCCTACACCCCCACAAACTTTTTCCACATTGAATTCTCTCATTCTTATCCCCATTGTCTCCACCATTTGCTATCGTGGTATCACTTGTATCTCTCTCATCACTACCATCATCCTAGATCTTCCATTGATAACAACTACCTTCACTGTATGCTTCCATCATCTCATATTTGAGATTGGCAACCTTAGATCTGTGCTTTCTTTTAGATTCAAGTGCTCTCTCTCACTTTTTGGTATGATGTTCATTTCAACATTGACTTAAAAGACAATTTTTACATAGTTTAATGGACGAAGTTTTTGTTGTTTCGAACATTGAAATTTTACTTTGTAAAGTGAGTTTTTCAAAATGGATAGGTAAAAGTGCAAAATTGTGAAAGTGATTAATTTTGGGTCAGGGGATGAGGCTTGCCAGAGGATGAGGACCGAGTGGAGGAGGAAGAGAGCTCAGGGAGGTGTGCCAGAGGGGGGAGGAGGGCTGGGGTGGTCACTAGAGGTGGAAGTGGGGTCCAAAAGGTTAGAATTAAGATTATGATATGTGCTCAAGGGAAAGGAAAGAGAATAATTTGTGTGTACTGGTTCAAAGAAATGGGGGTTTAAAGAAATAATGTTGGGGCAGTCAAAATTTTTGACTAGTATTTTTACCCAACAAAAAAAAAACTTGAGATTGAAGGGCAACTTAACAAAAGCCCTTTATAATATTATCCACCAGGAAGGATGGAGGCAGGAAATCCTTTGATGGAATATTCAATAAAGTTATGTGGGAATATGCTTGTGACACCTTTGCAAGGATGAGCAGTAGTAGTAGTAGTAGTAGGATTAAGAAGGAGATCTTTGTGATCATCAATGGTAGTCATATCTTGTCCTTTTATATTTAAACATACTAAACTCACTCTAAACTCTTATGATATTTTATTATTATAGGAATAGTAGATTTTGAGGTTCCTTCTTCATGGTGGAAACAAATTTGAGATGTGTCACTCTCAATGAGGACGAATCCAAAGCTAGTGTTGTTGTCTGCCTCGTCATCTCACGTGTAATTCTATTAATCTCAAATCTTCCCATTGATTTGTTAATGAAAAATAAAAAAAGTCAAAAAAATTATCATACAAGGAATTATAATGCTATTTTTATCACTGTTGCTATTATTGTAGAACTTTATACTTTATTCCATAATTAGATTTGCCAAATCAGTGATGTATACTTGTTGCATCCTATTATTTATTTATTTATTTATCTTTTGGTTGTGCATGACATGACAATGATTGTACAAGTGCTATACCCACATATTTAATTGAAGAGGAAATTCTATTTGTTCAACATGATCTCTTTGGTTGTGTTGTTGATTTATTCATTTTTTATTATGGTTTTTTAAAAAATAATAATGGAAGTTTGAAAACACTTAGTATTCTATCATTATTTTTAAAAAAATTTGAAAATAGATTTTTATTGTTTTTTGAAATTGGATTCAGTGTGTTTGGTTTGAGTTTTTTAAATTAACGCCTGACTTAGATATATCTAAAAAGTAAAAAATTTGTGAAAAAATGTTTTAACAAATTAAAAAATACATAAAAATATAAAAAAAATGTACTGAATTCTCATATTTTTTTTATTTATATTTTTAGTATTTAGTGAATTTTTAAAAAAAATTTTTCACAAATTTTTTACTTTTTAGGTATATGTATGTTAGCTATGTCTAAAAAGTAAAAAAAATTGTTTAAAATATTTTAAAAAATCAATAAAAACAAAAAAATACGAAAAACAAGGAAGTAGAATTTTTTGAAAAGTGTTTTTTGAAAAACCTAACCAAGCAAATTGATTGTTTTTGGAGAAATTACAGGTAAATGGAAGGATAGAGAATTAATTTCACTTTTAATGGAATGGAAAGTCCCAAATTGCAAGAGTTATGGAAATATTTAAAATAAATAGTAATGAGATGAAAAGTAGAAAAATAATTGTAATGGGATGAATTTATACCTTTTTTACCCTTTTTGCTCCTCTCTCCGTTTCCTTTCTCTTCCTTCCCTTTGGCACCATTGTTCACGGCCACTTCAGTTGTACACAACCACTTTGGTTCATCATCGGCCAAACAACAAAAAAGATATAGTTCAATCCTCTCTCTCTCTCTAAATTTCCTTCTACAACCACCATTTATGTGAATTGCCATCATTGACCATTGCCGGCCACCTCCTCTTTTTAGGGTTTTGATTTTTGGGTAGGGCGACGGAGCATAAGTGAGCGATCACGAGCAGTTGGCTAGGGTGGAGGAGGGGTGAGGGTGGGTAGTATCGTGGAAGGGAGATAGAAAGGTGAGGAAGTGCGGCTGCGGTAGCGGGGGAGTGGTGGATGAGAGGCTGGGGTGGTCGAGGGGTTAAGGTGGCAAGGAATGGATGGGGGAGGGGCTGTGATGGCAGAGGGGAGGAAAGGGCGCGCTGGTGATAGTGAGGTGAGGTGCAAAGGAAGGGAAAGAAAAAAAGGAGGAAGGTTATTTTGGTCTTTGTAACTCTTTGATACCATGTGTTTTCAATTTCTGTTTTTTTCCTCCCAGCTATTTTGGGCAACATCCCACTGATTTGCAAAATATTCTTATTCTTACCATTTTAAAATTTCCCCAAAAACAATATTTAAAAACAATTTATCAAATGAGTTTATTAAAATATTTTCTGAAATATGAAAGCAAGTATGAGAAAACAAAAATGATGGGTTTTTTTTTTTTTTCAAAGGAAAGATGAGATGCATTTATATACAAGGAATGGTCATAAACTAGATACAAAAAGCAACTATAAGGTAGTGTTTGTGGATGCTGCCTTATGTGTCACATTTACTACTTGTCTAGATATTTTAGTGATACAAACATAATCTAAAGACATACATAATTCATAGAATAATATAGCCAACACCAAAAATGATTGTGTTTGTGGATATGGATGTAACTATCTCCTCTCCCTTGAAGGTACAATTATGTTAGGACTACTAATCCAATTTGATCTGACCCAACTCTAGCTAGGACTTCTTTTTCTTTTCTTGCAACATATGAACATACACTGGAATGACTGCATCAGTAATTGCGGATATAACTAGATAGCTATAGGTAGTAGGTAGCTTTGCGCCCACCAATACAAACTTGAATTTTATTGGCCAAAAAAAGACAGCAAAGCAAGAAGAATGAGTCAAATAATGCATTTCTCTGTCTATTGTTACTGTAGTTTCTTTTCTGACATATGAGCTATTCTAAAAATAAAAAATAGAAAAGAAAAAAGAGTGAGTAGAATATAGAGAACCAAGTGACTATTACCAGTTTGATTCCGTCTCATGCAAACTCGTGGCCAACATAGAGGAGATTCATCTTTAGACTCACTGGCTATTATCAGGATTGTAAACGAGTGAAGTCAAAGTCAAATTTCATAATAATCTATTTGAACTTGATGTAAAAACTTAACAAATTAACAAGATCAGTAATTGAAGCATTAAGATTAACTTGAATGATAGTTTCTTCAATATCTTTTGGAATTATCTTAAATTATTGAACATTAGAGTATGACATGATCACTGAAATCGTATCAAATTGACAACCCGAAAAGAACAATAAACCCCAAATTACTATGTAAAGAAATAGCTTAATAACATGACAAATTATTTTTTGGTAATGACATGGCGGGTTTTTGTTCCAAACTTGTCCTTGGGTACACAGTTTCTCCGCCCCACACATACCAGATATTTACTGAACATAGGCCTTGTGATGGTGCTTAGAGGGTCAAACATTTTATGCTATTCAAACCCATAACTTACGTTTTTGAGACACTTACAATTCGATTAGCTCATTTAAATCAACAAGACAAGTTTATTGCCCATGTATAGTTGTAGGTGTTTATTAGGTGAGAGACAGACAATGACTTGATTAAAGTATTGAACTGTCTTAGTTTCCTGTGAAATTATTTTTATTTTGTTTTTCTAGTTTTTAGTTTTGGACAAAAGACAGTAGAATCACAATAGTTACTATTATTTTGATTTTGTTTTGTTGTTTTTAGTTTTGGACAAAAAAAGACAGCAGAATCACACAAACAATTATAATTATTAATTTTTATTAGTTTGTTATTTTTTGTTGTGTAGTTTTTAGTTTTGGGCAAAAGACTAGAGAATTACACATCAGGAAACAGAGAGAGAAATGGAAAGTATGATTGATGAAATATTTGTCTAAGGAAAAGTTTAGGGACCTAGATTTTATTAGAATTAGTATGTGCGGTGAAGATTAAATTGATAAACTGTGAATGATTGTTGTTTCTGGATGAATTCTGAGTAGATAATTCTAAATTTATAATATTACTGTTTGTCTAATAATACTCACGACAAACATTATTATAAAGAAAATACATTTTGTTCGTACGTGCAATTATTTTAATGTGGTGACGTGCATATAAGTTCAAATATTTGTCTTTCCAGAACGTCACCTCGTTTTTGCGTAGCTCAAGTTTCATTTTCTAGAAATAATTGATGCATCACCTATCGCAAATTGCGGCTGCTCTTTTTTATTTTATTTTTTAACCTTGAAGGATGATCAACTTATTTGTTTTTGTTTTTATCGCTCTGTATTATGGATTTGTTAGCGGGGTTAAAAGCTCATGCACTATACGATTTGAACACGAATACATTGGTGCATCTTATTATAAGTGAAAATTTAATAATCAAAAAAAAAAAAAGAAAAAAAAAGAAGAAGATAAAAGCATTCCTTTCATAATTTCTAGATACTCAATTTTTTTCCCCCAACTATTTAAGCCTAAAAAATTGTAAATAGAAATTGTTTCAAACGGTTTGACATAAAATTTCAAAATAAAAGAAGTTATAAGTAATTTAGATGAGTTATATAAAATTGGCCATTGTATATGGTGTGTGTTTATGGAGAGCTAGAAATTGGGAAATAGAGAGGAATTTGTGAAAGAGGGAGGATTGGGTTTTGGTGAAGTGGAGCTTTCGTTGCAAGTACTTCATCATCTCCTTCGCAAAAGTTAGGAATTAGAAAGCAATAATGTAATAGATGGACTCAATACTCCATGGGCGTGTTTGTTTAGAGAGATTGAATAAAGAAATTATAATTCAATGAACAGTTAGTCCTGAGATAAATAGTCTCTGATGTATTTAATTAAAAATAACATTTATTTTACTATTAGTCTAATCTTTATTTTTCTTATCAAATGATGGACTAATAAATCTATCAGATATAGAGTCTAATTCCATGTCTCAATCGTAATAGATGCATAGATATGGACTATAAATGGGACTATGGAAGCCAATCTAATCCACGCAAGATCCAAGTTGTATGGTATGGTTTTAATGTCACGACTCATCACTCCATGTCGGTCATTCAGAAAATATATATGCTTGTTTGTTTGGCCATCATGTTCTGTCACTCTCTATGCATGCAAAGTTGCCATTTATACTATTTGTGTATATAAAAGAGTTGATAAAAAATCAATTGTCATTTGTACCATGAGTTTCCATACATATACCTCTAATTAATTTGCCATTTGTACAAGGCTTGTATACAGTTCTATATATCTTTTGTTTGGATATTTTCTGTCCTCTATTTCAAAGCCTTATGATTGAAAATTTATTATAATAGAAAAAATAAAAAATTTAATGATAAAGAGGATCTTTAATGTAATTTATCTATGGTGTTATAACTATTTTTATTCTGAGAATTTATATTAAATTATTTGATAGAACTTTTGTCAATAATTTATTAAGCAGAAATAATTTAATTAACTTAAAAAAACTGATTACCTATAATTTAAGAGACATGTACTTTTGATTTTTATTTTTTTATTATAAACTTTTAGTTTACAATAAATAAATTATACCAAACATGTCTAAAATCTTTGATATATTGAAAATAACAGGGAAGTACAGTTCAGATTGATGATAAGAAGGGAGACTTATTTATAAGTCTTTTTTTAGATACTTATGGTAGGATAAGTCCTGTGTAATTTCTTATAGATTCTCAAGTCCTATTTAGATAGGAATGTATTCCATAAGATCCTACATAAACGTAATGTGACGTGACACTTATATAAACGTAACGTAACGTGACACCTACATGAACATAACGTAACGTGTCACGCTACGTTTCGCAAACTTAATGAGTTTTTATTTTTTTAAATTGAATGTGAAAATGTTGCTGGTTTATATTGGTGTCACGTTACGTTTCATATAAATATGATCTATGGTAACATTCAATTCCCTATAAATGTTGCCATAGATTTTAGGTGTCACGTTACGTTTATGTAGGTGTCACGTTACGTTACGTTTATGTAGATATGATCTATGGTAATATGCAATTTCCTATGTAGGAAATTGCATGTTACCATAGATCATAGATGTCACGTTACGTTTATGTAGGTGTCACGTTACGTTACGTTTATATAGATATGATCTATGGTAACATTCAATTTCCTATATATGGTTTTACTATTATTTATGATATTAACAATTAATATTGAAGGTAAATGTGTCAACAAACTTTTCATAGGACTTATGGGAACATAAATTTTTTAGTAGGAGTATATGTAGCATAAGTTTCCCTAATAGGACTCATAAATAATTTTTCTTAAATTTTATAAATATTAATAATTAGGCCAAGTTTGGCATTCTCAAAAAAATTCAAAAAGTCAAAAAGTCACTATTCTATTTAAGTCACATCATCTTATTTAAGTCACATCATCTCTCTAACACATCACTTCAAACTCAACCCAAATCCAACTCATATTTCATAAAAAGTCAAAAAGTACACTTATTTAGTCTTTGGCCTAGACTTCTTATGAATGTGAAATTTTTTTGAAAAATGTCTCGTAGCTTAAATTTTGTGGCTCAAAAGTGGCTCAAATGGCCAAAACGACGTCGTTTTGGCCATTTTTATGTTATTCTGTACTCAAAACGACGTCGTTTTGGCAATTTAAGTCACTTTTAAGCCACAAAATTTGAGTCACGTAGTATTGTCGAATTTTTTTTTTTATAAAAAAATTCACTGAACTGCAAAATTTCCAAAATAATAAGCCCTAAAACTTGAAGGATACGCATTGTGAAGGACCAAGATTGCAGCAAACAATCCAAAATTTCATCCAGCTGTCATCACGAGAGGAGCCACATGGCTTTCGAATTCAAATGTGGACCTCATCCGCCTCACTTTACATCATCCCAACAATTATACTTTTTTTTTTATTATTATAAAAATGTAATTCTGTATCATTTTTATTATAAATTTTCTACACAAATTTTTTGAGTATATCATTTTTATTGTAAAATCACTTTATATTTGTTAGATTTGTTTCACATAGTCTTTTTAATCCTCGCATGTTTGGTTAAAATAATAACAGAAGTTTCTCTATTTATTATTAATTAATTTTGAGTTAGATGTTTTAACAATTCTTAAACTAATGATGACCAATTTTGAAAAATAAGTTTAAAAGTGATAACTTAAAAAAACTAAAAAGTTAAAAAACTGACTTTTAACTTGCATGCCAAAAGAGGCCGGTTTTTTCTATTATGTTATCTTGGGTTTGTTCTGTATAGGTGGAATTTGGATGCCAATCTAGTTAAGCTGTGTTTGTTTCCTCTAAACGAACTTTCTATGGTATTCTTATAAACTTCAATATATTTTTATTTTGCCGATAAAAAAAAATGTAAAATACAAAATATAACAGTTTGAATTTAAATTTAGGATAAATTACATTAACACTCCTTAAGGTTTGATCCAATTATATCTTACCTCCTGACGTTTTAGAAATTACATTCCTACCCTTGTAGTTAATAGTCTCATTTTATAAAATTCTTACTTATATAAAATGCATCAACTCAAAGTAAAAAAACAAAGAAAATTATATTGGAAAAAAAAAAAGTAAAGCAAAGGAAAGGGAAAAAAAATAGAGGTAGTAAAGTAAAGTAAGAAAAGAGAAAGTATATGAGTGTAATGTATTCATTCTATCTAAATAATTACAGGGATGTTAGTGTAATTTTCCAAACATTAAGGAATTATATGTATTAAATCCAAACTTCAAGAATAAGAGTGTAATTTATCCTTAAATTTAAAATAAAATAATATTAAAATCACACATCTTGAACTGACATAATTTAATTTTAGTTTTAATTTTAAACATAAAACATTAAATTATCACAACATATAATCATTGGAAGACTAATGATAGACTAATGATGCATTTTGATGGTGGCCACTCACACAACTGTAAGTTTTCTTCCTTTTGGGAAAACTGGTTTAGTACAACGGCCACAGGCTTATCCAACACTGAACAACCTAAGAGCCACAAATCAGAGATGTTCAATTGCAATTGCTATAATATTTGTTATACTTTAAGATATAATAATTTGGGTAAAAGAAAGAATTTTAATACAATTATTGGAAAATTCTATGATACACATCTTTTTTCTTTTGTGTTATTTAATTATAACTCATTATGATGTTGATTATAACTTAATTGTAATCTACTATAATTGTTATTTTAGTTATGAACGAAGAACTCTTTAGTTATATTTAAAGTGGTATTTGATTATAACCATTGATTATGATACATTGTGATATTAGTTATGACTCAATTATAATTTATTGTGATTGTAAGTTTGATTATGATCAAATATGTTTTTTTGTTGTGCATCAAATATGTTTGGTTATTATTCATTAAGTTAGGACAAAAAGTTATTGAATTATGATACTTTGAATATGAACATCAAAATAACTTGCATCTGATACACCTTTCTTGATGGGTGTGTTTTGTAACATTACTCTTAATTAAGTTTTTATTGGAATTCTTAAAATTTGACATTACCAAACAGGTTTGACATATTATTGTTAAATTTTAGCTAGAGTTTTATTTCTATTTTTTAGTGGAGGTCACAAATGCTATTCAGTGTGTTTGGTTTGAGTTTTTTGGATTAAATTTTTTAAAAATTATTTTTTTTAATTTTCGTGTTTTTTTGTTTTTAGTGAATATTTTTTAAATTTTAAATTTTTTTTACTTTTTTAGATGCACCTTACTTAAATGTATCTAAAAAATAAAAAATTTGTAAAAAAATATTTTAAAAAATTAATAAATACATAAAAATATAAAAAATGTACTGAATTCTTGTATTTTTGGTATTTAGTAAATTTTTAAAAGATTTTTTTTACAATTTTTTTACTTTTTAGGTATATTTATGTTAGGTGTGTCTAAAAAGTAAAAAATTGCTTAAAATATTAAAAAAATTCGGTAAAAATAAAAAAATACGAAAAATAAGAAAGTAAAATTTTTTGAAAAGTATTTTTTGAAAAGTGGAAACAAGCAAGGTGATTTGTATTTAATTTTCTTGAGAAGGAAACAAAAGAAATATCATTTAGAGCATGCTATTTAATGACAACTTATTAAAACTATATTTGAATCATAAATTTAGATAAAGATTTGAAAAGAGAAATGAAAAAAAGTAGGTGAAATATTTTATTTACATTTCATCCACTTTTTTTTTTTTTCCTTTTCAAAATTTTTATCAAAATAATGTCCAACAAATTAAAATTTCAATACAAATTCTCATACTCTTTTTTGCATATTTCTATACCAACATTACCACCCAAATAACCTGTTGGTAATTTTCTTTAAACAATTCAAACACTCTTATTGACCCTTTTTGTAAAAAAATGAAGAAATCAAGATGTACATAAATGAAACAAATCACCCGATTAATATGTGGTGAGTGTGTTTTGTGCACCTTTGAATGATTGGTTTTTTGAGTATGTGGACCAAACAAAAAAAACAAACTTTAGAGATTCATATCTCTCATTATTCTTTTTTGTCAATAATTCTGTTGTATTTGCATATATATATATATACATACATATATATATTCAATGGGGTTACGTGATCTACGATGCTTGTACTTGTAGATAACAGTCACCCACATTTTCAAGCCATTACCACAATCTCTCTATTTTTTTTTTTTTTTAAACTCTTGCTTCCTCATTTGAAAATGACATTTTTCAACTTAGACTTTATTTGGTATGCGTTAAAATAAACATATGTTATTTTAACCTATTATTTTATTTGCGTGACAATCATTTTATTTGGATCATATTACATTTTTATCATATCATTTCAAATTCAATCCATATTTTACATTTTTTTTTGTAAAAAGTCAAAAAGTACGTTAATTTAACATTTTCAAAACATGCTTTTTATCCAACAAAATTCTTTCTGATTTAGCTTCAAATAATTTATGCCCGGGAATGCTATGCTTAAGGCCGTGTTTGGCTAAAATATCCGTGCAAATATTATTGTACTCCAAATTTTAAATTCAAATCTCATCATTATGCTATAGAGTTTTTAAATCCTCCTATTCCGGACAATAAGTAAAAAAAAATTTGTCTAGGTTTGCCGTGACAAAGATATTCTTGTCCTAAGTGAAATGTTAGCTTCTACTTTTTTTTTTTATTTTTATTATTTTTATTAACAAAAAAGGAGGACAGCACCCAACAACAGACCACACAGAGGCTTGAGGACAAGCAGCCACAACCAACCCCTGTTAGCTTCAATTTGCACCACAAAAATAGAAGCTACCTTAGAGTTCCTTCTGTCAAGATATTACTTCTAATATTCATGTGTATGAATCATACTAAGAACTAGAGCACAATAATTGTAATATTTAAGAGATGTTTTAAGTATATCCGTACAAGTCATAGCACTACAAAACAGTCTCACCATTTGTTGTAATATTTAGAAAAGTTTAAGTATACCCGATTTTCTTCTTGTTGCTCTCCTGTTGTATAGATTATACTTTTTATGTAACTAACATGAGAATAGGGGGACCTAACCATTTATAGAGAAAATTCTTATAAAATCCTCTTTCTTTTCTTTTTTTTATCAGTTAAAAAAAGAAATTATTGATGAAAATTAAAATAAAAAGTAGACAGAGATAAACATCAATAAAGAAAGACAAGGGTATTAAGTATCAAAGTAAACTAAACGATCTCAACTAGATTGGCAGCAAAAAATAAGTCCAATCATCCGCTAAGTATCACACCACAGTTGGTGAGAGACCAACCACAGACAAAACAAAGAAAAGAAAAGAAAAACACAAACCAGATCAAATAGGCCCCAACAAAAATTCCACCCTGCCATATACTTGGTCTCTTCTAGATAAGAAAAATAGGCACCAACTAGGTTCCTTATAAGCATATGAAGCCATCCCAGAAAAACAGTGGTACAAAAATTGAAACTGCAAAGCATTCTGCATGCATCATAACAATCCCAACCTGACTTCAAGGTACTAGATTCGAAATCTCTTAGGTATAAATAATTTCTTAGGGTCAATTCATTTGAGATCTCTGCAAGTAAACGGTGAGATTAGTCCCTTGATAAGCCTGTCCAATGGGCCAAATATTGAGTTATTAAAAAAAAAATGATACCGATCCCAAGATATCCAAACCATTATCATTTCTTCTCCCCTCTTGGCATGCATGGAGCATCTATCATTGGCAGGGACAGACCCAAAATTCAAACACAAGGGGCGAACATATATACTAACGAATATTTTAAAAAGAAAGTATAAATTACAATATTGATTTTTACTGATATAAAATGTAAAAAATATCATAAAAACATATATAAATATAAATTTTTTTTTATTCATGTTGAGTTACAAAAAATAGGAATCGTAAGACAATTTATGATCCCAAATTGTGAGAAATCAAATTTTTTTTGGTCCAAATTGTTAAATTTATAGTTCAAACCTCTCGTTTTCATAGATATTGATGTGTAGACTATGTAACCACTTAATCATTTTTATAACTTAAGGGGGGGCAAATGACCCCCAAGGGTTGGTCTAGTGATGTAGACTTGAGACTTAAGAGTTTGTTCCTTTCTAAATTTCAAGTTCAAAACTTCTTAGGTGTTATCAACTCTTGTGTTGGGCCAGTTCATACGGAACTTTGCTCTGGTTTTAAATGGGCCCTCCCAGGGATTAGTCGAGGTGCGTGAAAGCTAGCCTGGACACCCTGAGTTATCAAAAAAATGAGTTATCAAAAAAAAAAAAAAAAAAACTTAAGGAGGGGCAAATATGTATCATTTAAAAATAATCAATAGCTAGCTAATATTGGTATATGAAGGAAATTCTTAAAATCAGCGATGACCCCCTCTTGGCCTCTCTGAATCCATCCTTAATCATTGTCTAACAACAACCCATCCATCAACAGCAGCCATAAGATTCCGAAGCATAAAGAACTGACCTACTACAGTCAACACCAGCTCAAAAACCCCTGTTCCACACCAGCCAGACTCAGCAACTCCTTCATGTGTATAGCCTTCTGAGATTTCAAATTTATTAAAATCTGTCTTAAAAGAAAATGTACATAACAGAGAATTTAGTGTGTGGATAGAAAAACTCTGCCTTTGGATCTACTTCAAAATTTTTATTTTAATTTTTGTCGAACTTGTTTGAGGAAAATCGTTTAGGCTCAGAGTTCCGCTCAATTCTAGTCCTCTTCAGTTTGCATTCAATCTTTAACATCACACGTGATGTGAGCACAAAATAAGGTTATATAAATCGGTGATTTATAATCATCTTATTGATACATATTTTATGCATACTTGCAGTTGTAAGATAATGAATTAAATATCATACGAGTATCCAACAGTTTTTTTTATTTTTATTTTATATTTTAATTTTAGATTTGGATGATCCAACAGTTAGAATTTTATAATAAGATTATATGAAGTATATTAACAACACATCCACTCTTTTAATCAGCTTCACTTCAGCTGCTCTATCTGATTCTCATATCTTCGCTGCTACGGATGTTAATTAATTATTTCAATATATAAGCCGTGTAATGCACATGCTATTTTTTTCAAAAAATATTGGGACATTTACATACAAGTCTTATTTTGTGAATTTATAATCCATTAGGTCCTACATAAAATTATTTGCTCATTTAAGTCCTATTAATTTTTAATAGACCAATTTACTCATCTAAATCCCCTTCGTCTCCACCAAATTCATCGGCGATTTCTCCAAAGAAAGCTCAATTTAGAGGCAACACATCCAAACCTCACTTCAATCAATCTTCTCTCTCTCTCTCTCTCTCACTCACTCTCTCACTAGTTTTTTTTCTCTCTCTAAAGCATTCAACAATGGTGCAAGTGATGGCTACTTGAGCTATTCACAGTTCCTTAGCGTGCCCTAGCTCTGGATCTCTCCAAAACCAGGTCGATAAGATCAAGCCCTTTGGATTTGCTTCCAAAGTACTTGCTCGCAAGTCGCGAAACGGCCACAGAGGGTTTCGTATTAGCTCACCGATCACTGCCAAGATATCTACTATAGAGGTTGTTCCAGTCTCCCCCGAAGATGTGAAACTAGAGTCACTGTGTAGCTGAGTCTCTTTTTTGAAATTGAGAATATTCTCAGTTTATAATATTCTTAATTTTAATCATGAAAAAAAACTCAATTCAGCAATCTAATGTGTTAGGTTCGCAGAATTATCTTTCTTTTCAATCCCATATTTTTCTCAGAAGCCAAACAGAAATTTCTTAGTTTTGATAATTATATACTGAAATCATTCTCTGTTTTGAAAATTGAGAACATTCTCAGTTTTGAAATTGAGAACATTATCAGTTTTGGAATTAAAGGGCAAAACGTCTTTTTACCTTTAAATGGGACTTATTAGTTCAAAATTTTTTTGACAGGACCTAAGCTATCACCAAATATGTAGACATGACTTTTTGGTAATTAACTCAAAAATATATAATGGCACGATATGTGTTATAAAAGAATAATTTTTTATTGTAATTTAAAATTAAAATTAAAATACAATTTAAATTATTTATTTTGATAATATTAGAATTATCGTTCTATAAAAGTGTTACTTGAATACTTATAAATATTAATTTTAATTAAATTATTTGTATATTTTGATAATTTCCATTCTATCGTATTATAAAAGTGTAATTATCATATAATAATTTTGTATGATATATATTAAATTATATGATAGTAAAATAAATTATTTTGATATTAAAAATAATTATTAAATTAGAAGAATAATTAGTAACATAAAATCAAAAGTAATTCTAACTATTTAATTTTCTTTTATATTCATTTAGAAAATAGAAATGTTCAGAAATAGAAACTATATAAAATTTATTGAAAAATTAAATATAAATGCGTTATAGTTAGATTATTTTATAATAATTTTATATGATATATATATATATATATATATTAAATTATACGATAATAAACTAAATACTTTTAATTAAATTAAAATATCGATTATATAAAATAAATTCAACAACGACTAACTAATAAAAAATCCCATAACAACATCTAAATCCAAAAAGAAAAATAAATGAAAACATCTAAACGATGATACGTCTCAGTATGTGTAATGATTAATCATCTATAATATGATATCAAAATATAAAATAATTTACTGTTTAGTAATTGAAAAAGCAAGTAAGCAGTAAATCCAAACTTTAAATGTTTTTTGAGCGCATCATTGTTGTGCAAGTTTTTCCTCTTGTGAGTTGTGATTGAATAAAATAATATAAGAAAGATTTTGTACAATCAAAGTATGATCCATACAGAATTTGTAGATAAATTTCATGTAAAATTCAAATTGGGTTTGTAAAATAAGTATTTCTCAAATAGACTCCATATAATAAAATTAGTATTGGGTTTGTAGATTATTTGAATTTACGATAAAAAATATATGAAAAAGAAGTCTTTCTTAACTAGAGTCTATATAAAATAAGTAAAGTTAGTATAATTTAAATTGTGTTTGAGTTTGTGTAGAACTTGAAAATTCTAAAATCTCCAAAATATTAATTTGTGATTATGTTTCAATTTTAAACTATGAATAACAACCCCAATCAAACAATTAAAGACAAATCAACACAATAATTTAACGTGAAAAAATCATAATTGGAGCGTTTCCAATTGTGATAAAAAATTACGGGCTAAAATCATAAAACAATTCACTAAAAAGATAAAAAAGGAATTACACAAGTGTACCCTCAATTACTTAACAAATCTATGTCCGCATTGAACCGACCCCAATGCGCTTTTTTCACCACTGTTGTGATGCCCCTGTTCCGTAATATGCTAATTGGTTCTTAATTTGAGTATGATTATGTGTTTAACATGATTTGGTGTGCCATTATGTGAATATATGCGATTTTGAGCTTTTATCTGTTCACCGTAGGAATATCTGTTTGAATTATCTGCTTTGGAAATTAAAAATTTAAGGTCTTATCGGTCACGGAACCCGAAATTGATTACGCCAGGATCGGCATAATTTTTAGAGCCTACGGTGAAATTTAATTGAAAATTGATTCGGGTCAGTTTAAATCGATTAAATTGGTGAATTAGTGCCCAACTATTTAATATTATTAAATAAGCAATAGTGGGACCTTTTTATTTATGGCCATATACACTCTCTTTACTCCTTTTTGAACTCAAAAACCAGAGGTAGGCATTGAGAGGAAGAGAGAGTCGGCTGTAGAGAGAGGGAGATGAGAGAATTGAGCAAACGTAGCTCAAAGCTTGGGAACCTTGAAGATTATTCAAGATTTGACCATAGATTGGGAGAATTGAGTCTCTAGGTAAGTGAATTCATGAATATTAAGTTGTAATGTTGTGAGTTCAAGTTGGAATAATGGTCAAGAACATGGTTTAGTTTGATTATGAGGGAATTTAATTTGGTTTTGTTAAATCGAAGGCCATTGTGTGCATGCATGTAAGAAAATACCTTGAATTGACATGTTTGAGTATGAAAATGTATAATCCATGTGCAATTTTAATTGAAGCTCATGTTATAGTCATCATTTGTGCCATCTAAGCTGAGGAGAATGAGCATCTTCCACATGCATGTACAAATCTTGGAAGTATGGGTCTTGAATGTTTGAATTGGAGCATGTTGGTGTTGAGTTTGAGATATTTTGGGACATGCATGTAGATAAATCATGAAATTGAGTCTCATTGTGATGTAATCTAGTGCTTGTACCACGCTGGTACATGAATACATGAAGTTTGAGCAAAAAATTATGAGTTTAGACCCTTGAACATCGAATTTGGACTCAAGAACTAAATCTGGAAAACCTAGAAATTTGAAGTCCGCTCGAGCGGGGAAAACCACCGCTCGAGCGTGAATTTCATGCTCCCAACATCTCTTGCAGACATGGTATCCGCTCGAGCGGGGAGCCATGTAGACAGGAAATCTGCTCGAGCGACAGAGTTCACGCTCGAGCGGGATTTTGATGCAACCAGTACTTTTGCAGACCTGAAGGGTCCGCTCGAGCGGGGAATCCCACGCTCGAGCGAGAACCCTATTTTCTGAAATTTTGAAAATGCATCCTGTGTTTCGTTTTTCGTTCCCTTTCACTTGCAAGCACTCTTAGGCATATGTTAGACACAGTAAATGAGTTAAAGGGATAAGAATGAAACCTAAAGAGGAAAATGTGAATTTTGAACGGATTGAATTATTAGTGACCCTTTTGTGTTCATGGCATGTGTAGGGTCGAGTTCTAGGGCGAACCAGTCAACCGATCACTGTGAGTAATATCCTAACAAGATATTTGTAGTATGTTATTGTCCAATTGTTACTTTTGCGTAAGTTTTGTAAGTTCATCAAATTAGATGACGGACAACGATTGATACAAATGATTGGGCCAAAGGCCGATTGATATAAATGATTGGACCAAAGGCCGATTGAAAGGAATGATTGGGCCAAAGGCCGATTGATACAAATGATTGGGCCAAAGGCCGATTAATATAAATGATTGGGCCAAAGGCCGATTGAAATGAATGATTGGGCCAAAGGCCGATTGATACAAATGATTAGGCCAAAGGCCGGTTGATAGAAATGATTAGGCCAAAGGCTGATTGATATAAATGATTGGGCTAAAGGCCGATTGACATGAATGATTGGGCCAAAGGCCGATTGACATAAATGATTGGGCCGAAGGCCGATTGATATAAATGATTGGGCCGAAGGCCGTTTGTTGTACTGTTCCAATAATTGCTTATGTAACTTGTTTATTTGATATTATTCACTGGGTATTCGCTCACGCTCATTCATGTATTTGTAGGTGAGCCAAGTGAGGTCCAACCCTAGCCCCAGTGAAGTCAGCTAGGAACAGCAGGAGTTTTGGGAGAGTCAGCCTTGTGTCTCACGCATGAGACCCACCCTTGCCATTTTGTTGCGCATTTATATTCTGTCTTGTTGGTAAGGATCTTGTGTATATTTGTATATAGTTTGCTATGGGTCGACTCAGCCTAGATGATCCTATCTGTAAAGAAGTTTATGCTACTGTACTTTTGATGTGGGTTATTAACGCATATGAGTATGGTTTGTTTTGGTGTGCATATAAGCACAGCTCTATGGACAAAGTTTTAAATTTTTGCTTTCATTTAGCCCCCTTTACTCTGATGAGTTATGTCTAATTTGTATTGAGGTTGTAGGTAATCTCAGGATTACTGGCCGGTTATATCCTTAACCGTTGGGGGCGGGTTTGGGTCATGACAACTGTCTTTATCTTGGAATTGTCTTGCCCAACGTTGAATCCACAACGCCGATATCGAATCTACGACAATAAGTCATTCTTGAATCCACCAAAGTTTCAGGCCCAAGTTTCCCGAAATCCACCAAAAAATAACTCTCTCTTTTATAAATAATAGAAAACAAACAAATCTCTTGATGATATTAATATAAAATTCATGGATCCATTAACCACTCTTAAATCATCAAGGAAATACTCATAAAACACTATTCAATACAAAACACTTTATTTTTTTTCCTCTCTGAAAATTTGGACGGTTCAAATCATAAAATGAGCAAACAGTGCACTTTATAGTAAATTGGGTTGCGAAAACTGCTCAAGCGCACACTTCACCGCTCGAGCAGTGTAAATGACGGCAGTGCAAAACATATAGTCTGACTGCTCAAAAGCAACATTTACTGCTCAAGCGGTAAAACTTGCTTCCCAGAAGTTTAGACGCTTTGCAAAAATATAGATGATCATTTTCTCCACTTGAGCCTCAAACAACTTTGACTGCATATTTACTTTTTGCTTTGAGGGCGCTGCCCCATGGATCCCCGCAAGTTGACCTAGCAACTTGATCCTTGTACATAGTTAGTGAAGTGGTAAATATAAAATGATCAAGATCACAAACACTGTCTACATAGGCACAATCCGGGCTGAATTCGCACCTAAACACTCAATAGTCTCACTGAAATAAAAGAGCGAAAAAAATTACAACTAAAATGAGTTTTGTCAAATGAGATCATCAATTACAAATACCTAATAGAACTCTATATTTAAATAGAAAATGCATGTTGATGTGTCTTTTTCTTCTCAAATAGAGTCTATATAAAATAGATAAAAATTAATAGAATTTAAATTGTGTTTGAATTTGTCTAAAACTCTACATGTGAATGAAAAATACATGATGTAATTTTTTTAGAAAAAATATGCCCTTGGAATTGTCTTAAGGTGGACAATATTAAAAAAAGGCTCATTGGTTAAATTAAGATAAATTAATTAGGAGAGTTTGTGTCAAGAAGTAGAACTGTGAGAAGGCAATGGCTTGTTTGTTGTAGTTTATAAGGTTACTTTTAATTTTAATTTAATTTAATTTTATTTTAAAATTTTTGTGTTAGAGTATTTAGTATAATTTCTGCTTATAATTAATTATGAGACAAAAATAACTTAAATAAATTAATTGTTAATAGACATGGGACTAGATGCTTTAGTTTTTGTTTTGATTACCATTTTTCAACTTTTAAGAAACTGCAACAGGCATGTGTAATATTAAGGCTAAGTTTGGCATCTTTTAAAAAAGTTAAAAAATCAAAAAGTCACTATTCTATTTAAGTCACATCATCTTATTTAAGTCACATCACCTCTCTACCACATCACTTCAAATCCAACTCATATTTTATAAAAAATAAAAAAATACACTTATTTAGAACCTCTCAAACAATCCCAAATTTAATTATTTACTCATTATGATAAGTCACATAACATGAAATTATAGATTTAACAAGACTATGGTCAATATAAGAAGTAATCTTTAAGTCTTCTACTTCGATAGATAAATGTACTTGTAATTGTAAAAATAAATTAGTTGTCTCTCTACCTCTAAAAGTATGTGCAGATCAATTAATCTGAGTTTTACGTGTCTAAGAAATGGTTAAAGAGACAAAAAAAAAAAATCTTTTCCGCCAATATTAAGTTTGTACTAATTACCCAAAAAAAAGTTTGTGCTCAATTATTATTTGGATCTCACTAAAGTTTGCATAATAGATTTAGGTACGACTGTTTAACATTTATAAAAATTATGATAATTCAAGATTTTAAATTATAAAAGTTGTTATCTTTATGGCGACCGTAAAATTATTTACAAAGGTAATATTGTCCGTACATACATATGCCATGAATGCATTTTTCGGCGTGTTTTGGCATTTACTCGTTGCTCTTTTAATTTTTTATTTGTCAACCAATTTAAAATGGATTATACCTTTTTAAATAAATGTTCTTATGGTAAAAAATATATAGGGGCAGTTTGTCTCCAGTTTTTAATCAGATTAGACGGTATTGTTTGGTCTATAGAGGTCCATCACGAGTCTTATTTTGATAATCTGAACCGTTCAATGTGTAGAGCTCGTTGAGTACTATATGTCTATTAAAAATCACGTTAATCGGATATCAATTACTATGTGATCAAATCAGTTTTGTATAAAAAAAAAAGACAGTGAACAAATTAACGGTTGATAAAAAACTGATAAGATAGCTATCGATATCCGACCTACGTGATTTTTTATAAACATATATTACTTAACGAGTTCTACATATTGGACAGTTCGGATTATCAAAACGGGACTTGTGGTGGCCCCATGGGCCGAACAGCACTGTCTAGTCCGATTAAGGACTGGAGGCTAGCTGCTCCCAAAATGTATATAATCATTTTGAATTTTGTTAATTCATATTCTGTAGACACTTGTTAATATTTTTTTCTAAGTAAATTATACATATAATTTTTATAATTTGTCTCTTGTATTGATTTGGTCTCTATAATTTTAATTGTATCAATTTTTCTTTTTAACTTTTCACACTGTGTCTATTTAGTTCAATTGATAATATTAGTTAAGAAATTAAGTTGAACTCAAGGGTAAATTGTTTATTCAAAAGGTAAGGGATTGTTTCAAATTAGATGCTAACTTTTTAATTACTTTAAGTAGAGATAGAGAGTATTTTGTAGGAATGCAATTTGGACGGTGCCTAACCTGACATTTTTCAGTGGCCAACATAGTTTTAGGACTTGGTAGAATTCAAAAATTCAAATTAAATTTGAATTAGGCTTCGGTAGATCCGAAACTCAAATTTTATGTATAAATATAAAATATAAAATATAATACATACATATATATATATAAATTATTAGCCGTTAAATGATACTAAAATTATCTTAACTGATATATCATATACATAAACAATACAAAACAAAATCTTAACAATTTTTATTTTTTTCCACTTAGAAATGACAAAAATCAACCGTGGCAGCACATTTTCGATTTTCATCACTCTTTTATGTCTCTTAAATCATATAAATTATTTATTTTAATATTGTTAATAATTTTACCAAAAATGTTAATAGGGTTTAATTTTAACAAATTAATCTGTGCCTAGATAAAAGAGAAAAAAAATATATTTGTGAACAATTCGCGCCTAGTGGAGTTCAATATTATGCTTAGGATAGACTTTGGCAAAAGTTTGCATTAATAGTCCAATTGATAAAATTTATAAATTATGAATTGGATTAAATTGTCACAATGCACAAAATTCAGAGGTAAAAATAATACAATTAAAACTGTAAAAACTATTAACACAAAAAATAAACTATGAAGGCTACAAATGTATTTTTTAAATTTTCTTTTAGCAAAAGAAAAAATATTCTTATTCACACAATAAAGATTTTGTAAGAATTAACACATTTTTTGGGTGTGTTTTGTCAATTTTTTTTTTTTTTTTTGGATCGGCATTTACTCAATTCCTAATAGCAATACATTTTCATATTTTTGTGCAAATAGGAGACCCCAGCTGCAAACACCAAAAGAAAGTAAAAACCACGAAAAATTAAGGCCCATTTGTGAATAAAATCTGATAGCTACAGGTAAGTCATTCATAAGTAATGTTAGGGTTACTATATTTGAGTATCAAATATAGGTATAAATTAATGTCTTGTTTTATATGCATTCATTACATGTGCCGTATGAGATTTATTAGTCGATGTGGTTAATGTCATCCAAAAAAAAAAAAAAAATCTTATCAAATTAATAAGTAAATGAATCAGGATATATATGCATGTGGGGATTTTGATCCTCTTTATTATGATTTAGTTCGGTTAGATAGATGGTAGAAAGAAAAAAAAATAAAAAATTATGCGTTTATTTAGATAGAGAGTTTT
The DNA here is from genome assembly GCA_025200525.1 of Camellia lanceoleosa. Classification (NCBI taxonomy): domain Eukaryota; kingdom Viridiplantae; phylum Streptophyta; class Magnoliopsida; order Ericales; family Theaceae; genus Camellia; species Camellia lanceoleosa. Next base: position 71,490,638 of record CM045770.1, on the reverse strand, counting down.
AAAAAATAATGAAAACTAAAATTTTATATACAAGTCAAATAAGCTTATTAGTTAGGTTAATAATTTCTTACATAATATACAGGAAAATTTATTTTTTCTCACAAATCTCAACAAGATTTTTTTTTCCTTCTTTTTTACTCATATTTCTCTTCACAACTCCCTATTATACAGTGATTATATTTTTTCCCCATCATTTTCTTACAAAATTTTTCATCTATTCAAATACATGTAAGAAAATAAATTTTCATCTCTTTTTCTTTTCTTCACTTCACTTTTTACAATTTTTATTTTTTATCTTCCATTTATTTCTAAACAAACGGAATTCATTACACTTATTATTGAATAGTTTAATGAAACCTTACCACTATAAATATGAAATGGAAATGATTACAATAAAACTTCACATGTGTGCAGACTCCACCCTATGTTTTCTTGCTGGTAATCGGTTTAGTAAATTGATTAGCGTCAGTAGCAAAATTATAGTGTCATATAAAATAGAAGGCTCGGCCATAAGTCCAATTTTAAAATTTTTAAAGCAATAGTTCCAAACTTTTTTTAGGACTAAAAAAACAAAATAATTTGAAAGACTATATTACCTTTACCACTCTATCCATTTGTTTACATGTCATCTATCTGTTCACGTGTTATCTTTTATTTGTCTATATGTCATTTATCTGTTCACATAATTTATCTATTTATACATATCATCACCACAACCAGTTGGTGTTGTCAACCACCATGAGCCACTTATAGTGACTTTTTCGGCGGTGGAGTAAAAATGAAAATATTATTTCAAAATAATAATTTGTCTTTTTTACCAAATAAATTCATTAGTCGTGCCTTCGTCTTAAAAAAATTAATCCTTAAACCTAACGTTATATCCCCATAGAATTGGACTTATCATTAATAAACATTATTATAAAATAATGTGATAACGAAACGGAATCATCTAACATTAATGACCATGCTAATAATTACACGTAATTCTCAATTTCAGTAAAAACTTGGAACACTCTATTCATCTTCTACAAATGTCAAATACTAATAATAACAATTTTTTTCTTACAAATAATAGTTATAAAAAAGGTTCATTTATTGACGCCAAAGTGACATTACAGTAGTAGAAAAACATGAAACGACTACTATATAGACAGATTAGGAAAAGTTAGCCACATAGATAGATAGGCCCTTCTCACATAATTTCTCATAAATGAATTATGATGTGAACGGATTCATGAAATTAAGCAGTGTGTTGGTGAAGATGGAGATAAAGTCCTTTTACCTTGTGGCTCAAGCTTCTTCTCTTTAATCCCATCCCATCCCATCCCATCCCATCCATTTCTTGAGAGAAAAAGGTTAGTTATTCCTGTTGTCAACAAAGGTGTAAAAAAAGTACCCAGAAAAAATTAAAAATAAAAAGTGATGTTGAATAAAACATGCAAATCAACCACCATGCGAATCTTTTAAGATAATGAATAAAATGTTAAAGTATTGCCATTGAGATGATTTTTGATTTAAACCCATTTCAAAAACAAAAATTTGACAGACAAAGAAACATCAGAGAATGTTAACTGGGTCCCATCCAATTCACCCTTTGTGGCTGATTTGGCAAGATTTGTGACGGTAAGACGCATTGCTGCCAGAGGTGCAGGCATCATTCTACACGCCCAGTGGAACCCATATAGATTAACATAATCATATAGATTTAACATAATGTTTATTTATATCGGTGAATGTTTTTTTTTTTTTTTCAAATATTTTTAATTTTTTTAATTTGAAATTAATATCAATAATATTATAAACTTGGACTTGTGAACTTAAAATTATCTAAAAAAGAAATTAATATTTGAAATTTATTTTATTTATGGATCTCACACACATTCTGAGTAAACTATAAGTTGATAAGAGTAGGTTCATATCATTTTTGAATTAACATACCTGATCAGAATCGGTGAAACACGAAATACAAAAAAAAGAAAAAGAAAAAGATTGTAGTAATTAATTATATTTATATTTCACAAACTCTCAATCATTTAAGTTCAACTTTCTTATCATGTTATTCAAAATAAATTGCAAGTGTATGCTATTCCTCTTATTAGAATTGCATTAGAGACATTATGAAAAATCTCATGCTTAACTTTCTTTTTTAATATCCTATAAAACATACAAGAAAGTGAATGGTGAGATATGGTTATGTGGCAAGGGGGCCCAGCGTCCCCATGAAGAGGCCATAACTTATGGAAGTGAAATAAACAAATGGACACTCGAAAGGGGGAAGAAATTATTGGTACCAAAAAGAGGAAGATCAAGCCGTTACTCTTTCTCCAACATAAACTCACACCTAACCCAATATGGCCTCCTAGGAAATACTACCCCCAACCCTAGAATTCAACAATCATTGTATTTTTCTTCCTTGGTTAGCGTACATAATTAATTTGCAGAATAATCCCTATGTCACGCGCTAATGACGTGTACCCCCAAATGGTGTGACACGTCACATCAACTACATTCCCATGGGAACGTTGATAGAGAAATGTTTAAGCATTATTATAATGTAATTTAGTTAATTAATGATTTCAAAAATAGGATATGTGTTTAAATTAGAGATTCAATACTTTATAAGATAGTAGTACTATGTGGTTGGGTTAATGCATCAACCAAGCCAAGGAAACTATTATTGGGAGACACTGGGTTTTTTTTGGTGGTGGACTTGGTTAGTGAGTCTAAGTTTTCAAATCAAAATCTCAGACTTAAAAGTATTGATTTTTTATTTATTTATTTATTTTTATCTTTCAATTGGTTATCACAATTCATACATGATCATAGCAAAGCCAGTTAACCCAAATGGTTTGACTTAGTGGGAGGAAAGGATAATTAAAGGGCTTACCACTAAAGAAGTCGCTGGTTTGAATTTCACAAAGACTAGACATTCCAAACCTTAGAATTACTAGAGGTTTATCTAATTGTTAATTTTAAGAATTAGTCGAGATACGCGTAAATTGGTTTGAACACTCGGTTATCAAAAAAATAATAATAATAATAAAGCCAGTTAATTAAATTGGTTAAATTATATTAGTCTCCAAAAACTGATCAAGAAATCGCAATTCAAACCCCTTCAAGTGTGTATTGTGGACATTTACACAAGTTTATAGATCCATTGTTCTCAAAGATCCCAACAGTGGGTTGTTGGGTTTCTTTTTCTTTTCTTCTTCTCCAAGCAATAGATGAAAGTGACTTTTAAGATGCTCCCCCATAATAATCTCCCCATTTAACCCTAGCTTTCATTCACACACACACTACAACAAAAACACATTTTAGTGATACCATATTAGTGGCATGTTCTTAAAAAATGTCACAAAAAGAATATTTGGTGACATTTTTTAAAAAAATGTCATAGAGCTACAAACATACAAGGCTCTAGTGGTATTTCAATTAAAAAAAGTGTCACTTCCCTACAACAAAAATGTCACTATAACAAATTTATACTTTAGTGACACTACACTAGTGGCATGTTTTTAGAAAATGCCACAAAAATAAAAATTGGCATTAAATGTTTTAGAAAAATGTCACAGAACCACAAACATATAAGGCTCTAGTGGCATTTCAATAAAGAAATGTCACATCAATTTTATGGCATTTTATAAAATAATGACACAAAATTATATTCGTGACATTTACCAACAGATGTCACTAAACTTTAGTAGCAATGGCATTTTTAAAAAAATGTCAGGACACTAGGTAGGTGCAAATCAAGGTTCTAAATCGCAGTATCGGGTAACGTAACGGTATCGATCGCGGAGTATCGGTATCGGTAGTATCGATCGGTACGTATCGGGAATCAGGTGTCGCGGCGGTGAAATTTTAAAAATCATTTCAAAGGTTTTTCAACTTTTTCTTTCCCGTACCGGTCCGAACCGGTGAGTATCGGCTCGTCGCGGCTTGTGTAACGCTTACAGGCCGATACGTATCGGGACTCGGCCGATACTCCTGCGATTTTTAATCTCAGTAATATATCGGCCTGTATCCGTCGCGGTACCCCATTTTTTCGATACGTATCGACCGATATTTAGAACTATGGTGCAAATTACTTTTTATGTCACTTAGGTGAAAAGTGTCATAAACAAATATTTTATAGCATTTTGAGAAATATTACTAAGTCAAAAACTTTCCAAGCTTATAATGACATTTTTGAAAAAACAAAAAATGTCAATATATTATCTAAATTTTTAAAATGCAGTAAATGATTAAAAATAAATAAATTAAACTCAATATACACTATAAGAAAAAGCATATTCGGCGACTAAATTTCCTGACTAAAAAAAATTTGGTCGCTGAAAGTATAGTTTTCAGTGACCAAAACAGCATTAGTAGTCAAAAGTAAAGTTTTTTGGCGACTAAACAATTTTAGTAGCCAAAAGTCTACAATTGGCGACTAAAACTAAGTTTGGTCGCTGATTATATGGCTTTTAGTGACTAAAAAAATTTTAGTAGCCCAAAGTAAAGCTTTTTGGCGACTAAAAAAATTTAGTAGCCAAAAGTCTACAATTGGCGACTAAACATAAGTTTGGTCGCTGATTATATGGGTTTTACCGACTAAAAAATTTTTAGTAGCCAAAAGTAAAACTTTTTGGTGACTAAAAAAATTTTAGTAGTCAAAAGTCTACAATTGGTGACTAAAAAATAAGTTTAGTCGCCAAAAGTTGCCATTTTTAGCGCGGGAGAACTAAAATCCTAAGGTGGGAATTAAATTTTTTGGCAACCAAAATTTTGATAGCTGAAAGTGCATCTTCAGCAACCAAATCCAATTTTGGTCGGCAAAAGTTAAGTTTTTTAACAACTAAAAAACAATTAGTAGCCAAAAGTATAGAATTGGCGACTAAAAATATTTTTAGTCGCCAAAAGTAATCTTTTTTTATTTTGCTAGTAAATAGTTTATTTTACATAAATTATGTTCAATAAAATAATTATGTTTATACATATACTTTTATATTAATATGGATGTATGTACTATATAAATAATATATGTTACATATATAATCATGTGGTGCTATAGAGGTGTAGTGGGAAGAGTGTGGTGTATAAGGTTTGGTGCGGAAGGTTGGCGGTTCGAGTCTCCGTAATAGCGGATCAAATTGGTCTACAACGAATTATCGTCACGAATGACACTTGATAGCGTCACGAATAGTGCCTATAATGACATTAAAGTGTCACTAAAAGGTTTTAGTCTTGATAGTGTAATGACACTCATAAGTGTCACTAATTCTTTTTTTAATGGCGCTTGAGAGTGCCACAAATAATATCTACCATGACATCAAAATGTCATTAAAAGTTTTTAGTTATGATGGTGTAGTGGCACTTGCAAGTATCTACCGTGACACGGATACAAATAACACTTGTTCAAAATGTCACAAGATTAAAAAATATCATTAAATTAATAATTTTGTGACACTTTCAAATATTACTAAAGTAAGAAAATGTTGTAGTGACAATATAATTGAAACCATCTAGTTCATAGCTGTGGCTTTGGTTTGTGAATCATTGATAACAGATAAGGCAGAGAATTTCTTAAGTGATGCCACATCACATACCAAACAAAAAGATGACATGTTGCACTTGGTCGAGGATTGAAGAGTTAATCTTGACATCTTAGAAGTATGTGAGATCTAATTGTTCTTCTGTCTCCCTCAAAAACAAATGAGGATTGGAGAGCTCTATTATTTCCATAGCTTGTGCTAACTCTTCTGAACCCATTCGGGTCATGAAACCCTAATTATTACCATTAGATAATTCATGTTGTGACAAAAAGGCTTTTGTCCACATTTTCGTTATTATTGAATTGCCAACAATTCTAAACAAAATTCACAAAATTCATGTGGCTATTTTCACAATTAATAATGGCTAGGATGTGGTTCATCATTAGTAGGCCCCAGATAAAGGCTAATCCGTGCCCCTCCACCATTGCGTCTACAAAATTATTCGTCTATGATCAAGGTCGGACAGATACGACTTTTCTAACTGAATGATTAACATTCTGTATCAAGCTGTTTCACTTCATTTCTTTTCGTCCTAGTCTTGAGATTAGATCTCGATGGATGTGCATTTTGTCAAAAAGAATAGCCTACTGAAAGATTGGACCTACAATAAACTTTTGTTTGGGCACATGATTGGACCTACCATTAATCAACTAGCATATGGAGATGCAATATATGGCTAGGTTTGAATTACAGATAGCAAGCTAATCTATGTTACCACATAGGTTGCTTGTTTAATCAGCACTAGAAAGCTTCTTTCTTGTTTACCACGAAAAAAAAAAAAGAAGAAGAAGAAAGCTTCTTGCGTACTATTTCTCCCGTTATATCTTCTTTCTGATTTATCAAATTTACTAGAAAACTATTGCATGTTCATTATAATTATTTGACTCTTTGGATGTATAGTGGGCTAATCTATTTTAAGCAATTGTGTATTTTTTACTTCTTTAGTGGGCCGCAACCCAATAATCACGTTAACCGCATAACCCCAACCATCTGATCAAGATAATGAATTTTTATCCCCTAATCAAAAATTAAATGAATGGTTAATTGGTAAAAGACTACATACATTGGATGAACAAAAAGTGTGCAATAAAAGTTTTCTATTTGTCTATTTATGCTTGTTTCTATATCACCCACAAAAGGATATGATAGTGTATAAATAATTAGTGTTTTTAAATGATAAAGTAAAAAAGGAGTATTTTGGAGGTTTTCTCAAAAATATAATTTGGATTTTCTCACTAAATGCATTATGCATTCTCCCCTAATAACACCTACCCCTATTTCCCTAAAAAGATTTCTTGTGACTTTGGTTTTTCTTGAAAGTTCCCACTATAACAATAACTAACTACACAAGCATAAACTTCTAAAATATTGTAAGAAATTCTAACTGGCAAAGGTACTTATCAACCCATCTCTCTCTCTCTCTCTCTCTCTCTCTCTCTATATATATATATACATGACTTTCTTCTCCCATATTATATTTTAACTACCAAACATAGAATCAAAAGCTTCTTTGTAGACCATCTTTGTTCCATTTCCAATCAATCCACAGCTAAAATTTGCTTTGCAGTCTCAAACTTGCAAAGTTTATTTATCATTGCTAAGCCAACCCCTTTTCCCTCCAAAAATAAGAAAAAGAATGGGTCTAAGAGACATTGGATCCTCACTGCCACCAGGGTTTAGATTCTATCCTAGTGATGAGGAGTTGGTCTGCCATTATCTCTACAAAAAGATTACTAACGAAGAAGTTCTAAAGGGTACCTTGGTGGAAATTGATTTGCATACATGTGAACCGTGGCAACTTCCTGGTATATGTCTCTTTTCTTTTTTGCTTTAATTGCTATGTTTGCTTCTCTTTTTTCTTTTGTGAAATCTCCCTCTTATCCTCTACAATGACTTCCAAATGTTTTCACATGACTTTCTTTCTTTCTTTAATTTTTGGGTTAACGAGGTTGATTAGATGTTCTTTTTTTGTTGTTTTTTTCCCAGTACATGAATGAATTAAATGCAGACAGTTGGGGTAGTCTGTGCTTGTTTTTTTATTAGTGTTTTAGCAGGGTTGAAGACAAAGAGACACAGACAAATGTCTGGGTTCCTTCTTGTACAACTAGACAGACATGTAATCACATGTATAAAGTCTGTAGCAGACAAACATGTTGCAATAATGGATTTCAAGAATTGTGAGAGAGAAAGGGAAGGGGGTTGGAGGGAGGGAAGGAGACGGTGGTGTGTGGTGGTGTGAGGTGGTCTATCACGCAATAGATAAGACTCGAACTAGTAGGCCAACTCCCCCATTTTAAATAATGACTTGACTTGGTTGATAATATATATTTTTTAATTCTATTTTGTATGTGGTATGCTAATTTATACAGTGGTAACACAAACAATATCTTCTACTGTTTCAAAAGTGATCTCTTTCTTCTTTTTTTTCCCTTCCTGCTTAAAGCAGGGAAGGGAGTCAAAAAGGATCTTTTTTTAAAGTTGGAAGTGACACCAAAAACAAAAAAGGAAGAAAAAGACCGTAAAAAAGATGTTCTTACATCTTACGCTTTTGGGGTGATGCATGCATGAAATGAGGGTATTCACTTGGCAATTTCCATGAGAAATAGTTGTACTTTAGGAATTCATAAGCTAGATTAGAAATTCAAAAAATAATTTAATAACTTTCCTTCCCTTCAAATTAATGACTTAATGGATGTAGTGTGGGAAGGTAACGTTTTGTTTTGTTTTTTTTTTTTGAAACAGCCAAGAAAAGCCTTTATTGATAATAAGATCATAACGTATAAAAGCCTTTATTGTGGGAAGGTAACATTTTGCATGTGGCAAATTTGGAACACTTCATCGCTTAATAACGTATAAAATACCTGATCATGTGACAAATTTCAAACACTTCATCTGTTAATAACGTATAAAATACTTGACCTTTTAATGAGATATATTAATTCTGATCAACTGAAGTAACCTCAATTGATTTGAGGTTATAACATTTACTTTTTATTTTTATTTTCAACATCTGTAAGAATATATTAGGATATGGAGGTGGAGAATGTGCCTCTTCTACCACTTCTTCCTGTTTTTATTGTTTTGGACGCGGGAGATGCAGCTAGAGATGAAACTACATTTTTACTTTTATTTTTTTGGCATTTCGAGGAATATTTCAGAACCTTTCCATAGGCTATGATGTGTGTTTTTAGGTAGCTAGCTTCAGTAAAACAAACTTTAGTATGATTGTTTGGGATAATTTAAACAAGTTTATTTTTTGATTTTTTATGAAAAGATGTGGAGAAAATAAAAAGATAATGTGATCCCAAAAAATAAAAAGATAAAAAATACACCTATATAGCACATCCCAAATAAGGCCGGAGAGATATTGGGTGTGTTTATTTTGGTTTTGGGAAATAAATTTTCAAAAAAAAAAATTGAAAAAAAAGTGTAAAATTTTTTTTAATTTGTTTGGTTGTATATTTTGGAAATAGTTTTGGAATATAAGAGTTTAGGATGATTTAATATTTTGTTACAGTTGAGTAGATGTGTATGAGAAAAAAAGTGATTTGAGAATGAAAGAAGAGAAAAAAAAAATGATTGATTGATGTGTAGAAGAGAGAATAATTTAAAATTTTTTTTTTCCAAAATCACTAAACCAAACAAAATTTCAAAAAAAAATTTCTAAAATTTATTTCTCAAAAACAAGTCAAATAAAGCCATTATTTTTTAAAATTTTATTGTACTCGGCATTTTGATAAGAGCCATGCCAATTAGGCTGACAAAAACTTCCCTAATAATCTCTGTGCTTGTACATCATTTTATTTTTCAAAATTATATAAAAAAAAACAGACTGCTTTTCAAATTTCATATAGAAAAATTTTACTTTTCAAATTTAACTAATAGTGTAAAAAAAACCTTTAAAGTAAAAAAACCTAGTCACAACCCCTAGAAATATTAAAAATTAACTTGACAATAAAATCCAAAAATTAAAAAAAAAATTAAAAACAGAATTTACTAACAACGAAAATAATAAAGCCAACAAAATAATAATAATGACAAGCTGGTTGAGTAGAGAAGTCATAGTTATCACTGTCCTACCAAGTTCAAATATGACAAACCCTGGTTGGGGTAGGGTGAGGGACACATACTGAGGAGTTTTTATAGCAAAACAGACTTCACGTGCTGATTTTGGTTTTACGATGTGGGATAGCAAGCTTTTTCGCTTAACATGGACGCACAAAACAAGGCTGTTCCTTGTATAAAGATCTGAGAAGGTGCATTTCGCTCTTTAAGTAGCCGATGTGGGATATAATTTAGAACAAAAACTAACCCCTGTTTTTAATAATGTCATATTATATAATTTTATTTTTTATGTTCTTTTGTCGTTTGAAAATAGATTATTTAGTAACTTTTAATTTTTTATTAAAAGATATTCAAAAAAATAGAGAGAGTGATTTGATAACTTATAGTAACTTTTTAATTTCTTAGTTAAAACTAAATGTCACCAAACGAGGTAGACACAGAGTATTGTATTGAGATCATAAATTCGTGTAGGATCTACTCACTTGTTTTTGGGAATAAGAAAATGAAGAAATAAATAAGATTTTATGTAGCATTTTCCTACTTTTAAATATAATAATTTGTTACAATTCATAAACTATTCATTTAAGATTAAAATCATTCAAACGCACATTTTTTTGAACCACAAATGATTGGACATTTCTCGCAATGTCAACCTAGTTAGGATTGTGTTGTTTTGTTTTGATACTTTTTGCACTTCCTCCATCTTTATTAATGTAATGCCATATGTATATATGCTATACTTCATCAATAAAATATATTTTTTGTTAAAAAAAACAAAAAATTGAGTTTTGAATGGTTGCTAATGATGTAAAAAAGTTCACGGTTGTATCACCCAATTTTCAATGTGTACCATTTGATACTTCCAATATCGTTACATTGCAACCATTACCATTACATGCCTCAATACAACGATTTAAAACTATGACTGGTGGTAGTGGCAGCCAAATGTGGTTTATGGCGAGAGATGAGGGTCGAAAGTGTTTTTTTTAGTGGGAGGTACTGGTTAGAGGTTGGCGATTATTTTGAAAACTCAACCAAATTTGATGATTATTGTTATTATTAGAAGGTCAATACATCTTTTTAATATATTATTTAATATTTTTACTTATTTTAATGCATATTTCACACGAAATTTATAGACCTTTTACACAGATATCAAGGTTAATAACAACTCTTAAGATGGTCTTTAGCATTTTTTCTTGAAAAAACCTAGTTAGGCAAATATAGTTTCCCAAGTTTTAAGGGCCTCTTTAGTGTGCTTAGCTGAAAATGCCAAACACTTTTGAAATTATTAGTAGTTTTATAGATTTGGCACCAAGAAAATATGTGATTTTTATCGGGAAAAAACTAAAAATGATGCTAGAGTATATTTTAATTCAAAATTAGTACTACCTTCTTTCTTGTGCATGAGTAAAATGATTTGAAATCCATCTTCAACATTTTTAGAGGAAAAGAAAAATATGGGTCGGGTTTAAACGTAAATACCATTAAATTCAAAATTGTCACTCTCTCTTTTTAAAAGACTAAATAAAAGATTTATTTTGGTATGCCAAACTTGGCCTGAAAAATATATTGAGGCATAAATAGTATAAGCAGGCAGTTACTTAGGCCTTGTTTGGGAAGACTAAATAAGTGTACTTTTTGTCTTTTTTGACTAAAAAAGTGAGGTTGAAAATATGGATGTTTGGGTTAACTTTTTGACTTTTTATGAAAAAATGTGTAATAAAAAATTGTAAAAATTAGTTTTAGAAAAATTTGAATTAATTATTTGGGATATCCCAAACTTAGCCTTAATATTGATGAAGTCCTAGGAGAGAGAGCTACAAAATTGTGATGTGCGTCTTCCTATAAGATATTCTCTAACAACTTACTATCGTCGATAAAAAAACAAATAAATAAAGTAGTTCAATTTGCTTTATTGCACTCAATTCAAATTATTATTTCATCACTTAATCAAACTTACAGAGTATTTTAAGTTGTTAAAAAAGAAATTTCAGTACTACTCTAACCTAAAAGTTAAACTCACTTTAAAAAAAAAAAAAAATCCTTAAATCACTAAACTTTATTAACCCAAAATAAAGAGATAGATACATAGAAAATAAACTTTAAAAATAAAAAACAAAAAAACTTAAACCAGAAAACTTTATATGTGAACTGACACGCCAAAAATAAATCCCAACTTCTACCTAACTTTTTAATTATTCGTGTTTTTATTTGATGTCATGTAGGCAAATATTGATCATTTGAGTGAATGAAAATTGATCAATATAATCAAAATACTTCAACCATGTTTGTAAATGCTATGTTTGTGTTGAAAACCCTAAGTTTTTTTAAATGATAGCATTGTTTTACCTAACTGAAAAACCTACCAACATGTACATGTGTTTTTATGGCTTTGAAAGAGGTGGCAAAGCTCAACTCCAACGAATGGTACTTCTTCAGCTTTCGGGACCGCAAGTATGCGACAGGGTATCGAGCCAACCGAGCCACAATCTCTGGATACTGGAAAGCCACAGGGAAGGATCGCACGGTGCGTGATCCAAGGACTCGTGCGGTGACTGGGATGAGAAAGACGCTGGTTTTCTATCGAAACAGAGCTCCAAATGGGATTAAAACTGGTTGGATCATGCACGAGTTTCGCCTTGAGAATCCACACATGCCTCCCAAGGTTTGTTTGTTCCCTCCCTTCTTAATTACAATTTACAGCTCTTTCTCATTTTGCATATTGAGGAACAAAAACAATCAATTGACAGCCTTGTAATTGGTGAGAGAGGAGTCTTGAAAAGCCAATCTATATAATAGATATATCAAATGAATATTGGCAAGAAGCTTGCATGCCTTCTGAATGTTTTCATCATTGTTATGTCGCCTCGCCAACCCATAGCCACCTCAATATTTGTCATTATTCTCTCTCTCTCTCTCTATGTAAGGGTTAATTACATTAGGGTGGGGACATAAAATTTTTTTTTTTACACAAATATAAATGGGTACAGCTTTTCATTTGCACCTTATTACATAATCACTTACACTTCATATATTTTTGTAAATTTTTTTGTCTGCCTCATTGTGCTGTAATTCTCATATATAATCCTTGTGCCAACTTTCGTATTTCTGGATATTTGTTTTATGAGTGTTGCTAACACGTCAGTAAAAGACAAAATATTTATAAAACACAAGACACATTTCACTAATTTTAATGTATTTTTATTAAAATCAATACATCTTTTAATATTTTTATATATTTTCAAGATAATTTTTATACATTTTCTAACATTAAATAATGCCTAAGACACTTGTTAGTATTTATCATTTTTTATTTATTTGATTTTAGTAATACTTTGGTATTCCAAAATTTGACAACCATATTCGGCAAGTTACATGCTAAATGCGATGAAAACTAGATAAGCTTTAATAAATTTCTCTTTGCCGACAAATTTATTAAATAAAAAAAAAAAAAAATGTATCATCTTCATGGAGAACATAAGAAACTTTTGATTATGGAAAATTTTCCTCTCATCCAATGAATTAGTTTCTCTGGGGCTAGCTTTCCTTTAGTCAGTGAATGGATTGGAGGGTAATGTTGGGCTTGTGGAGGCTCATCACGAGTCTCGTTTCGATAATTTGAACCGTTGAATGTGTAGAACTCGTCGAGTACTATATATTTACAAAAAATTACATTGATCAGATATTGATAGTTAGGTGATCAAATCAATTTTGTATAAATAAAAAAAAATAGACAGTGAAAAAATAAACAGTTGACAGAAATTTGATCCCTGAGATAGCTATCGATATCCGATCAACGTGATTTTTTATAAACATATAGTATTCGACGAATTCTACACATTGAAAGATTCGAATTATTGAAACGGGACCCGTAGTGGCCCTCCACAGACCAAACAGTACTCTCCAATCCGATCACGGACTGAAAGGAAACCTAGCCCAGTTTTTCTTTCCCCTTTCTTGTTTTTATTTGAGCAATACTATGTACTAAATATTTATACATAGAAATTTATTTAAAAAATTAATTTGTGATTCATATTCGTTCTAATTGTAAATGTCACCATATAAAAACTTAATTGGGACCACAAATAATTATTATTTGGATAAATTTTACACAACATCCATTTTTTTATTTTATTTTTTATGGGAAGTAGGTAGAAGCCAAGTTGCAAATCACTCGAATTCCTTTGGTTTTTTTGGGTAGGAACATGATATTTTGTCCCCAAAAATTCTCTCCCTTGTGTACTTTCAACAATCTAAAGGTTGGGAATGCATTGAGGACAAACTTTTGAGGACAGAGGATTCCTAATCTATCGGGTATATGTATTTTTAATATGTGTATGACATATTTTCTAACAGTTTCATATTCATACCCATTGACAGGAGGACTGGGTTTTATGTAGAGTATTTCACAAAGGCAAGGGAGAGAACAGCAGCATACCTAGCCCACAAAATGTGTTTGAAAGTAGCACAGCTGGTGCCACTTCTCCATACTTGGATGCATCTCCTCCTAATACAGACCAAACCTTGCCTTGTGGGCATCATCTTCAAACTATCACCTCTTTCTCCCAAAGCCCATCACATCATCAAAACCACAACTCTAGCACTCTACAAAACCAATTGACATTAAACCCTAATTTTCTTCAGTTATCTGAGGAGATAAACAATAATCCCACCATGAATGAAATTAACCCCAAGTGCGATGATGGGTTCGGGTTCTTGTTGGATATGAGTTTTGAAGAAAGCAGCTTGGGAGATGGAGTGCCCCCAAATTATTTGGGGGATATGAGATTTGATAACGATAATAGTTCAGTTTTCCTCTGAATCAAATTTGATCGGAAATCAGAAGCCCAGTTGTTGATTTGTGATAAATGTTTGGTGTGTGGTTTTGAGGTACAAGTCATGTTTGAGTGGATCTTAGAAGATTTATTTGATAAAGATAGGTATTGATTAGTGTTGTAACTTTGTATACTACAATTGCCTTTTGTTAATGTTGTAAACATCAATTTTTTTTTTTCTTTTTTAAATCAATCATCTTCAAATATAAATTATTAGTCTGATATTTTGCTTCAAGTTGTAGTAGAAAACATTTCTGATCTCCTCCGTGATGGGGGCGATACATTACCATAGGAAACTTCCTGGACAACTGCAATTTTGGATTTTTCTGGGTTTCTAATTTGGATTTTACTCACACTACATCATGGCACCATGTGTAAATATTATACATACAAATCTGTCTACATGCATAATTTTCAGATTAGAATGCTGAACAATAAAATTTATTCATAATAATGGTACATACACGAAAAGTTTAAAAAAAATAAATGCACAAAAATAAAAGGGTAAATTACATTGGTAGGCTCTTTATTTTCGTCACTATGTTATTTTGGTCCCTCTAATTTGAATTAGCTAGATTTGACCATGAATTTATGATTGTCTCAATTTGGGACATTTGATTACAATTATTAATATTTTTTGATGAAAAATGTGCACATAAGAGGCATGTGTTATGAACCAATTAGGCCTAATCTATTTGATCACCATGGCTATTCTAAGGACTTACTCTCAAGAGGAAGGTCATGGATTCAATTCTCCTTAAAAGGGAAGAGTTGAATTAAGAAGCAAATACTTTGTGCTTTGTAAGGGTGAGAAGGCTAACTCTCATAAATGTTAATCTATCAACTAACTTTGGCCGATCAAAGAAAAACAAAAAAGAAAAAAAAAAGAGAAATGTTTTTTGTTTTTATAGACAAAATTGTAACCTTGTTCACTCGGTAAGTTAATCTCAACCAACTCAATAATTATTTTCTTTAAAAAATCCTAATTGTTGTTAAATTGACACAAAATTTAAAATAAAAGTTTTCAATGATCAAAATGACACAAAAGAATAAAATACAAAAATTATCAATATAATTTACCCAAAATAAAATGTATTATCCAAACGCATTCCGATTGTATGGGCTTTGATTTTTCTATCTATATTTATGTGCTTATTATTATTATTATTACTAAATTTATAGAAAATGATGTGGATAGTTTGTGTGCTTTTCTTTTCTTATGGGTATTCTTAATTGTTTTGGGTTTGTTTATGTTTTGATCAGTATATGTGAGAGTTCAAGAATTCTGTCGGAAATTTGAAAATCTTCGAAATATTTGAAGAAAATTCGAATTCTCTAAAAATGATGAGAAACTTAAATTCTTTAACAGTCACAACTATGAACACAATAGCAAAGAGATGATGGAGATAAAAGATTGGATGAAAAAGAAGGCAAAATAGTTAGAGAGAGAATAATGATAAGACTCTCCTATAGATCTCCCACTTTCACTCTTAAGGTAGATAATGGTAGAGAGAAATTACTTCGCTCCAAAGAATTGTTTCTCCAAAATCCATCCCTTGTAAAGTTATGGGTGGGTGCTATTTATAGGCACCTCGTGATGTAGGATGAAGCCTATGTGCAAGGTATTATCCAAATTGTGTAAATCAAACAAGATAAATAAATTAATGATTAATCAATTACTTTACAAAATGAGAAAACATGCCGAATATTACAACCCTATTGCACAAAAATACATAATACGATAAATGGTAAAAAAAAGCAAACCGAAACCTGTGTGATACCATAGTATCCTTAAAACAGATTAGCCGCCTCACCATAGGTGTTGGAGGTACGTTGACTTCTGTCTCCCAGGATAGGACGGTTTAGACCAGCTAACGCAGAAGCACCTTCTGTTAGCTTTGGCGAACTGACAATGGTTGCACTCTCTCTAGCAAGAACCAAAGAAGAGGCTAGCAAAAGAAGATAAGAAAAATTTCTTTGGTATAAAAAAAATCTCTAACTTTTTTATCTCAAAACACCATCTCTATTTTCCATAAAAAATCTCTACAAAATTATATTCCCAAGTTAGAGGGGAAACGTCTCTATTTATACAAGTAGGAGAATCCCTAGCCATGTAGACTATACATCAATAGGGCCATCACATGCCATTAACCAAGGCCATCAACTCTAGCCATTAGGGCTAGAGTTATAGAGGTTGAAAACCTATGGCCACTAATATGGTCATCAACTCCATCATCAAAAGATGAGAGTTACAAAGGTCTAAATCTTCTATGTGCTTAATATATACAAATAAATATGTATATAATGATGGTTTGAATAAAACTAACTAGACAGGTCACAAAATGGATACTAATATTGGGTCACAACCCGATCCAAGCCTAATTCTTAAACGCATGCACAAACTAAGCCCAACACAACATAGCTTAGCCTAAGCTCAAGATTAAGTCCAAGTCCAAGTCTAAGACCAAACACAACATATGCACAAGTACAAACTTAGGCCCAGTCCAAACTAAGACAAATAAATATGTATATAATGATGGTTTGAATAAAACCAACTAGATGGGTCACAAAATGGATATTAATGTTGGGTCACAACCCGATCCAAGCCTAATTCTCAAACACATGCACAAACTAAGCCCAACACAACATAGCTTAGCCCAAGCTCAAGATTAAGTCCAAGTCCAAGTCCAAGACCAAGACCAAGACCAAACACAACAAATGCACAAGTACAAGCTTAGACCCAGTCCAAACTAAGACTAAGTCCAAATCTAAGCCCAACTTTATTGATGCCTACTTTATGAGACAATTCTCATTCACAATTCAATGGTTTTGGCTCATTATTTTTGTATAGCAATCTTCTCACTTAAGAGAATACAAAACCACTCAGACCCATCTCAACTGGCGGTTGGGTCCCACTTTAATTTCGAATTAAAGTTGCCGAAAAACCATTATTTTCTAACAATCTCCCACATGAATAAAATAGGCCGAATAAAGAAAAACGGACAATGCTTTACAACAAAAACTCAGAGGGAGAGAGTACACAGAATAACCCTGCACCAGAAAATGTAGTTGTTGGCTTTGAACCTTTCGTAGTAAAAGCCTATCGGATTTACTGGCTGACTAGTGAACGTGATGTCTTGAACTGTATTTCCTTGTCATTTCCAAAAAGGGGTTCTGAGTTCCATGAAAAAGGTTGAAGGTGACAATGATCACATAGATGATCAAGTAGATGGTCACGTCGATGATCAAGCTGAGGATGTAGATGAGCCAAGAAGGGGTAAAAGGGTTAAGACTGCAAAATTCTTTGGTCTGGACTTCTTAACTTATATGTTAGAGGGAGAACCTCAAACTTTCCATGAAGTTGTGGCTTCACCTGAAAATCCTTTGTGGAAGAAACAATTAACAGTGAGATTAACTCCGTCTTACAAAACCATACTTAGGAGTTGGTTGATCTAACCTCAGGCAGTAAGGCCTTGGGGAGCAAGTGGATCTTTAGAAGAAAGATGAAAACAGATGGATCAATTGATAAGTATAAAGTTAGGCTAGTTATCAAATGATACAGGCAGCGAGAAAGCCTAGATTACTTTGATACGTATTCACCTGTGACAAGGATTACATCCATTTGCATAGTGATTGCGATAGCAGCTTTACGTGGTCTAGAGATACATCAGACGAATATAAAGACTGCTTTCTTAAATGGAGATTTGAATGAAGAAATCTACATGGAGCA
The DNA here is from genome assembly GCA_025200525.1 of Camellia lanceoleosa. Classification (NCBI taxonomy): domain Eukaryota; kingdom Viridiplantae; phylum Streptophyta; class Magnoliopsida; order Ericales; family Theaceae; genus Camellia; species Camellia lanceoleosa. Next base: position 71,472,471 of record CM045770.1, on the reverse strand, counting down.
ACCTAGGGGGTTTTCTGCTCCAGGACAAAATATGAAAGTCTGTAAACTTGTCAAATCATTGTGTGGTTTGAAGCAATCTCCTAAGCAATGGCATGAGAAGTTTGACAACGCTATGTTTTCAAATGGACTTAGAATCAATGAGTGTGACAAATGTGTATATGTTAAAGATACTGACAAAGGTTATGTCATTTTGTGTCTATACGTTGATGACATACTCATTATTGGTAGTAATGATGAAATGATTAGAACTACCAAGAGATTGTTAAATTCTAAGTTTGACATGAAAGATATGGTTCTTGCAGATGTCATTCTGGGTACTCCTTCCGTCCCAAAATATTAGTCTCTTATTCCATTTTTTATTGTCCCAAAATATTAGTCCCTCTTCAAAAATCAAGTACAAAAATAATATAAATTTCCTATTTTCCCCTTCTTTTAAATTAATAAACAATATAAAAAGTATAATCATGACATTTCCAAAAAATGTACTATCAAAAGGGTAATTTTGAAAAATCAACTTTTTTAAAGTGTAATAATTATATTATCAAAAAAAGTTGGATTCCCCAAAAGGGACCATTATTTTGGGACAGAGGGATTTTTAAGATTACTAGAACATTTAGTGGTATTGTACTTTCTCAATCTCACAATGTTGAGAAAATACTTGAAAATTTTGATAAATCAGATACAAGTGTGTCTAGGACACTGATCGACGTAAGTCTACATTTGACCAAGAATAATGGTGAGAGGATCTTTTAGCTAAAATATTCTCGGGGCTATTGAAAGTTTGATGGTATCTGATGAGTTGTATAAGGCCGGATATAGCATACTTTGTTACTAGGCTTAGTAAATACATGAGTAATCCGAATGCCACTCATTGAAGAGGCATTACACGAGTGTTAGGTTATCTACGCTGCACCCAGGATTATAGGCTGCATTATACCAGATACATAGCGGTACTAGAAGGGTATAGTGACACTAATTGGATATCTGATATAAAGGGCTCCAAATACACTAGTGGTTATGTGTTTACCCTCGAATGGGTAGCCGAGTCTTGAAAGTCTTCCAAGCAAACATGTATATCGAGATCAACAATGGAATCTAAGTTTATTGCTTTGGATAAAGCAACTGAAGAAGTTGAATGGCTTCGCCAGTTTGTTAAGGATATTCCACATTGACCGAAACCTACGCTTGCTATCTGTATTCATTGTGATTAGCGATTGTAGACGTCCCCGAACGCATCCCGGGGCAAAGGGAGTGCGAGTCCCCCCCCCCGTTCTGGTTCGATATTGGGTCACTACAGTTCGAAGGACTCAAATGTCACGGTTCTCAATCTTGAACCAAAGAGTCCAAATCCGGCAAATCGTTTTGAAAACAGATTTTTTGAAATAAGTGCCAAACATGGATTGCTTCACCAGATACAGAGTCGCCACCTAAATGTTTTTTAAATGAAAAATTTAGGAAACCCTGACTCGGTGCCAAAGGCCACGTGTCCGTCATCACCAAAGTTGCCTCGGCTCGGGAACTTGGGTACGATTAGCGAAGGTCACTTCGTGAGCACCCCCGCCCGCCCGGTTAAAGACCGGCCTCTACTAACCATGATATCTTATTTTGAAAACATTGTGAGTTCTTATTCTGGTTATTAGCCTAAGTTACTATGTGATGCGCACAGCATACAAGTATAGACTGAATCGCCTGAATTGGAACAAAACACTTCATGTTTGTTTGTTTGAAAATGGTTTGATGGTGCTACCCGCAGGTAGGCTAAGACGTGGATTTGCCACCCTCGAGTGGGCTTAGAAAAACGTGATTTTGCCACTATCTAGTGGGCTTAAAACAAACATTTGATGAATTGTCCAATCCGAGTAACCCAACCTCCACCCACAGGCATTCAAGGCAGTTATATCACATAAGCACATAGCCTCATGGTAAGCATGCTATTCATGGCAGACACTCACATGCATGCGAGGGTGCTAAAGCATAAAACTTACCGAGTACTCCAAGCCAAAACAGAAAACTGATTAGAAATCATGCATGATCCTAAGTATACAGAAATGTCTAATGCAACACATGCAAAGATGCAAGTGAGATGCCTCGAAATGCGTGCACACGGGCACGCAAACCGAGACAATGGCATACGGAATGCAATGATGCTAAAATGACATACACAATTCACTATGGACTTATACTAACATGAGTGAGCCTCAGCCACACTCACATAAGAGGCCGTCAGATAAAATTGAAGTGCCTCGAAATGCGTGCACACGGGCACGCAAATCGAGGCGATGTATTAAAACATGAAATGATATAGAGAATGATATGCAAACATGCCAATGGATTTTCAGCACTCACAAATGATGCAAAAACAGTCCCGAAAGGTAGGAAAATGACACCAAATGCACGAAACGGTCCCGAAATGCGATATTAAGCGCCCGAAATGGCCTATAGCCATACTAAACATGCATAATTGGTACATGACGTGCAAAACAGTAGCAAGGAAGCCCCAAAATAGCATTTTTTACAATACAAGACATGGCGAAATATTGAGCATAGATAGGACAACAATGGCATGCAAAAATGGGAGCCAAGAGAGGGGTATTGAAGCAAGTGATGTATGCGATGCTCAAACTGAAAAATTCCCTTCTACAACACTGATGAGGGACCAAAAATATGAACATTTAAAGTAGATGACAACCCTCGAATCAGTATGAAAACTTGCTAAAAATGTCATGCAAGAATGAAGCCAACAAGGGCTAGAACATGAGGTATGCCTTACATTCATCAAATAGTCTTGGACCCTTAACAAAACATGGCAAGAAGGATAAAATATGGATATTTTCAGTACTGATGATGGCCGAAAAAAGAAGCTAGATAGGCCTAACAAAGCATGCAAAAATGGGGGCCAAAGAGGGATATAAAGACAAGCACAACATGGAGACCCCCAACAAGGTTGATCCCTTCTATAATGTTGTAGAGGGACACAAAATAAGCTTACTCACAGTTCATGAAATGCTCCAAAACAGACTACATGTAGGTCAAACAAATCATGCAGATTTACGGTAAATATGAGAGATTATGAAGCAAGTGCATGATAGAGAGGCCAAACAGGGTTGAACCCTTCTTAAATGTTGAATAGGGGCTCAAAATAGGCCCAATCACAGTTTACATTATGCTCGAAAACAGATCATACATAGGCCAAATATTCAATGCAAAATAATGGCATATAAGAGGATATTGAAACAAGTGCAAGATGGAGGGCTCAAACAGGGTTGAGCCCTTGAACAAACATGAAGAATAGCTCAAAATAGACCTAGTTTAAGTTAAGGTCGGAGCTCAAAACAATAAGCAAATAGGCTTAAGAAATGAGGCAAGGAAGTGCTACAAAAGAGGGAAATGGACACTTACCCTTGTAGACAAGTCTTGGTTCCCTTTTGCTTGAAGAATGGGAGCCTCTTAGCTGCTGGGAAGCTCTCCTAGCTTCTGGAATGGAGTTGTGATGGTAGAGCTTGAAGATGATGAAGAAATGGCACCAAAACTTGAGAATTTGAGAGAGATGAAGAGAGATATGCTTGAACCAATTTTTCTAACCCTAGGGACAGAGCTGGGAGGCTCCTTATATGGACAAAAGAAGGGGTGTAAAGGTGGAGGAAAATGCACCCAAGCTTTCCCTCTCAAAATATCCCCCGGATACAGATAATTTTTGGGAGAAACAACTATACAAATTGTGAAGTATGCCGAGTGAGCATGGCCTGGCTAGCTACTTTTGTCGGAGGTGGCCGGGCCAAGGGCAAAATGGAAAGTGGGAATTCGCCACCACCAAAGGTTGGTGTCCTCCCAAGTGTGTACAACAAGGCCCTGTGGTTGGAATCGCAACTCAAACAGAGAGACAACAAGCCACCTTTAGGAGAGGTTCAAAATGAAAAGTTGAATTCTTGGCCGAGCTCTATTTTTTAGGGTCCTCCCATGTGTGTACAACACAAATATGTGGTTTTGGCTCGAAGAAAATGGCCCTAGGGTGTTCAACATTAGCTTGGAAGTGAGAAAAACGGGCGCCGCAGGAGCATAACTGGTTGCTGGGACAATTGCTGGCCTCCCACCCTCCAGTGACCTTTCTTATGATAAAACAGAGGTACCTGCCAAAAATGAACAAAAACCGACGCAAAACGAATGCTCGGGGGTCAAAACACGCAGTTCGGGGTTCCGAAAATCGGCCGTTAAGCACCGAAAGTGGTGTTTGGCTGCGAAGTGGGTATCTAAGACCCCAGTGTCCCTCGAAAAGGAGTAAATGAGATGCATGCCAGAAACTGCAGGAATCAGAGATGGTTGGGTGGTCCCGAACCGAGGCACCCGACGGCTTTCAAAATCGTGAACCGACCCGAAATGGGCAAAATGGCCTGCGGGCACGAAATGTAGCCCACGGCCACTGAGAGATGGTCTATGGGACCTCTCCCTCCCCTCAGGAAAGAAAATAGAGAAAACCGAGTCCGATTCGCAAACCGAGGCAAGGCACAGAAGAGAGTTCGGGAGTCCGGAGGCAGGGCGCACGGCCGCGACTCTGAGACTTCTGAACGAGCACAGTATGTAACATCACCGAGCGCTCAATCGGTGATGTTTGAGTCTTAAGGTCGGTCAAAAATGGGGTGTCTACAGTTGCCCCTCTTTGACAGAACTCGAAAGTCAAGAAGTGACGGGAGTGAATGTCAAAGCCTATAGACGACCCATTTTTGACAAGGCCGAAGACTTAGACAATCATACAAGATGAACAGATATGTGCTTGAGGCGTGCCCATGAGGGGGCAAAATGCAAAGCGACATGCACAGAGCCAAATGATCATGCAAATGCAAAGAAGTCAGAATGAGGCAAGTATTCGCAAATAGATGCAACAGTTTTAAGCAAGAATGCAAAGCAACAACTCATTTCATGCAGTTAGGAATGCGGAGAATCATTCAATCCTCATCGCGTCTCACACGGAGAAGATACGATACCTGCGCGATTCGTCTGGTCGCACCAGCCTCAAATGAACCGTACATACAATATCGTGCCTGCAAAAGAGAGAAATTCAACAAGAACAATATGCTAATAACATATATTCAATGTGATTCCTGTGGTTCCGAAAGTTTGACACACGCAGTGCCGGCGAGTGAATGCATCGCAATGCGAGAAAGGAACACGCGTGACAACGCATGCTCGAGCATAGAGGTATGGTAGACCAAGAAATTATGCATGACAATGCAAAATGCTCATGAGAATACAAGTTATATGCACAAAAATGCAAAACGAGCATAAATCAGGGCGCCCGTTTGTTGCGAAACAACGAGCTAGGAAATGCGCATTTCGGCGAAGGCAACTTAATCGCGGCCTCTGATTCACCTCCCGGAGAGGTTACAACATGTTTGAAAAGGATACACCTTGATTTTGATGAGTGATGATGAGACACATGTCAGAAATTGCAGCTGAAGTTTCGGCGGAGCAGTTTCGCGCCAGAAAGTGCACTTTTCTCAAACTTTTTCAGGTCCCGGGAACTCCGATCTTCCTCAAAATTTGCAGAGAGCTAGAGGGGGGTGTGGGGAACACCACCGGCTAGGTGATTGCCCTAGGAGAGGCCACCGTCTAGGGACAAAAAAGCAGATGGCTGGCCAGCTAGAAAAGGTGGCCGGCCGGCCACCTATCCAAAAGTAGGGGCAATTTTGTCATTTTGCTCATTTCTATATATTCCCTTGCCCATTCAATCCGAAATCACTCCCAAAGCTGTGAAAACTCCTTCCCTTGCTCCCCAAACCATTTTTCTCTTCAGATCTGTACTTTATACGCACTTTTCGGCCTTCCACGCAAGTTGTTTTCGCGAAATCTTTCAGTTTTAAGCACTTTGAACCGATTAAATTTTGATTTCGGGGCTTCTTTTCTTATTTTCACCACTTGAGGTAAGTTTCTCTCAATATTTGGAAGATTTTCTCGGGAGTTGACTTTTGTTGACTTTTCCATTTCCCGGGAGTTGACTTTTGTTGACTTTTTCCAATTTTGGCTCCTTTTTGCAGATTTCTTGAAATGGCGGGCGATTACCCTCATGGCGGAGGTCCTCCAGGCGCCGGGGATGATTTTGATGTCATGACATTGCCCCCGAGAGTCCGCCCTTTTATTCCGGAGAGATACCATGCATACATATGCTTCATGCCGTTTTTCGTCGTTTCACTGGTTCAATGACCGCACCATGATTTACTTCATGCGAGTCGAGCACCTCTCCCACGATGCACGAGAGGTATTTTACTTTATTTTCTGCATTTTCGTGCATTTTGTAGCTTTGCCATGCTTGCACACATAGTTTTAGCTTATGACATAGTACTTTGCCTGCATCCTGAACGTGTTAGTTAAACACTTGAATTGCTGAACACACGGCTCATGGTGATTGATTGTGAACGATGGTACACATTAGTTAAGAATTGAACATACGGCTCAAACACTAATTAAATCGAACACACAAAATCAATTTTGAAAGTGAACACACAGCACACACTGACTAAGAGTAGAACACGCAGCCCAAACTCTGATTTTCTAAACACACAATTCAAGTTGATGGTGAACACACAGCCCACACTGATTGAGAGTAGAGAGTAGAACGCACAGTCCCAAACTCTGATTTTCTGAACACGCAGTCCAAGTTGATGGTGAACACACAGCCCACACTGATTGAGAGTAGAACACACAGTCCCAAACTCTGATTTTCTGAACACGCAGTCCAAGTTGATGGTGAACACACAGCCCACACTGATTGAGAGTAGAACACACAGCCCTAAACTCTGATTTTCTGAACACGCAGTCCAAGTTGATGGCGGACACACAGCTCAAAACAGATTTCTTGAACACATGACCCCAGATTTGAAGTGAACACACGTACTCGATTAAGATTTGAACACGCACCCAAACAGTTCTTGAACCACGCAGATTTGAAGTGAACACCACATTGATTAAGGATTTGAACACACGCCCAAAACAGTTCTTGAACCAGACCCAGATTTGAAGTGAACACGCACCATTGATTAAGATTTGAACACGCAGACCCAAAACCAGTTCTTGAACACGCAGCCCCAGTTTGAAGTGAACACACGTTATCGATGAAGATTTGAACACGCAGACCCAAAACAGTTCTTGAACACGACCCAGTTGAAGTGAACACACAGCCTTGATTAAGATTTGAACCACGCACCCAAAACAGTTCTTGAACCATGACCCAGTTTGAAGTGAACACACACAGCTGATTAAGATTTGAACACGCACCCAAAACAGTTCTTGAATCTGTGACCCGGGTTTGAAGTGAACACACGACACAGATTCGATTGAACACACGGCCCAAAACACAGAGTTCTTGAACACGCAACCCAGTTGAAGTGAACACACGGCCAGATTCGAGATTGAACACACGGCCCAAAACACGAGTTCTTGAACACTTGCCAGTTTGAAGTGAACACCTGACCAGATTCATTTCATTTGCACACAGCTATTTCACTTCATTTGTACACAGCTATTTCACTTCATTTGCACACAGCTATTTCACTTCATTTGCACATAACTTGCATTTCATTGTGTACTGAACACATGTATTCATTCTGAATGCAGGGTGGCTCTCACCGTCGAGGATCTGACTCCATCTGGCCATGGTAGTTGAGCTTCAGAGGTCAGGGATCTGGCCGATCTAGCAGGTTCGAGCATTCTCGTGGGATTATCACGTTGTCTGCCAGCCGGGACTTTGTTAGTCGCTTTGGTGGAGATGGTGGGACACCACCAATTCCTTCCACTTTTACGCCACAAGGATATGGCCATGACTCATTGGACTTTCTTGGTACTCACCGGCCTAGACATAGGCGGTTGGCCCATACCTTATGACGAGGATATGGGAGAGTGGGAGGCCGCTTGGACACATCTATTGGGGGCTCGCCCACTGTAGACAGAGCTTCCGGGAAAGTCCGGTACACCTGGTTCTCTTCTCATTTTCGGAGGCCGGAGATGGAGCCTGAGTCTCCCGAGGAGGTTGAGCAGTACGCCCGTGGCTTCCTTATGTTTCTCTTTGGCACCACTCTGTTTGCCGATAGGGGGAACACTGTCGGGTTGTATCTTCTGAGTGCCCTAGTGGACCTATCACAGGTAAATCGATATGACTGGGGTGGCGCTGGCCTGGCTACCCTCTATTGTTACATGAGTGTAGCCTCTCGCGGGCGGGGAGACTTACTTGGCGGCTATTGGATAGCACAGGAGAATGCTCATCCTCTTGATTTACATTTCTGCTCCTTATTACTTGTTCATTGCACACACGGCGCACTTTGCACTCTGTATTCTGCCTTTAGCACTTTGTATTCATATTCTGCGCTGCTTTTCTCAGCTATGGGTGTACGTATACTTTCCCACATTAGCCCCGGAGATGGAGGTGGCAGGACTCCTTACGACTCCGTTTTCATTAGTATTCGAGGGCGAGCACCGAGCGAGACCTCGAGAGACTCTCTTCTACCTGCGACAGTATTTTGATACTGTGCGGACGACAGAGGTATTTCAGAACTCTCAGTTCCTTTCATTTTCATCTTTGATCTGCCCTGTATATTCCTGATTTCTGATTGATTTATGCACTGGTTATCCGCAGATTACTTGGCAGCCCTGGGCGGTCTTTGGTGATGGTCTCCGACATCAGTATCCCGGAGGATCGAGCAATTCCCAGTATAGGTTCCTGCTCGAAGGACTAGTTGGTAGGGCATGGTTCTTGAGGGAACGCTTCTTGCGTCAGGTGTGGGGGTACGATTCTCAGGACCCTCCTGTTGTACCTCCAGCCACTATGCGGGCTGCCGATAGATTCTTTGCCCAGGAGGTCATTAGTGCTATGCAGGGCACCGATGCTTTGTTACATCTCATGGAGGGGGACTACGCCACCTATCGTCGTATATATCTGATGCCTCCCTTGACGGGAGTGCGTGCTCCGTCACGGAGGCCTACTGATGTACCATCTTCGAGTCGTGCTGGTGCTACGGATATCCCCTCCTCTAGCAGGGCTGGTGCATCTAGGGGTAGAGGTAGTTCGATTCCTCCGATCCCTCCGTCTCTTCATCATCCTGGGTGGCCAGACATGCCGACCGAGTTGACGAGTTTGCGGTTCGGGACTCCTTACCAGGTCTCGCTAGAGCCTCCTCTTCCTGACCACAGATATGTCAGAGACCCTGATTCGCCCCCGGTATGTTTTACAGCTTTGATTTATCAGTCAGATTACTTGGACATTCATTCCCTCACTGATAGTTTTGCATTTGTATTTGCAGCCTCCAGTTGAGTACACGGATGAGATACTTGGGATGCTAGCCACATTCGAGGGCATGATCCTACGGAGGGAGGCACAGCTGGCCATTATGGGCGTGCAGGTACTGTTCACCTTTCCTGTATTTAGCATACTCCTGATGACATGCTGGTTTTGAGCATTCTCACAGTATTGATAGGGCCGTAGAGCACATCTGACACACACCCCACTCGCATATTGTACTGGCATCTGCTTTTCATATTTGAACTGATGTATTTGAACTTTTTACTTTCAGATGCCTCCCGTGTATGCTCCATCGCAGGCCAGGCCATCCGGGCCTTCTCAGGGAGGTCGAGGTACTGGACCTGTTCGAGGTACTGGGCCATTCGGGCCTTTTCGAGGAGCTGGGCCATCCAGGCCTTCTCAGGGAGCTGGGCCATCTAGGCCTTTTTGAGGAGCTCGAGGAGCAGGGTCGTCTCGCAGACGCAGGGCACCCATTATTGAGGAGGAGGAGGAGGTCGCAGACCGTGAGTCAGAGACATCTGCTGGGGAGGGAGGCTCCGGTCTTGGTTCCGGGAGCGGAGACGAGGCTGAGGGGGATCCGGAGGATGATAGCTCTGATCCGGATGGTGATGATGGTGCAGAGGTTGTCCCGCAGAAGAGGATGAGAGGGCTTCCTCATTCCCGTTCCCGAGGATATTGATGCTATTTCCTGCTTTATTTTACTTTTTGCTAGTAGTTTGTAACACTTTGCATATTGTTAGGCAGTTTTATTTCCTGTAAAACTTGTACCTTTCTTTGTTGTAAAACATGATGGAATGAAACAGCCTTTGAAAAAAATGTTTGTATTTGAAATTTTTAGCATCGCAACGCATCATTTTGCACAAAATGGAATTGAATGAAGATGTGCCTTGTGTATTTACCAGGTCAGGTAATGAACCGACGCAACAAATCAAAAACTCGACTTACTAAGAAATAACAGAATCTTAGCAAGTTTACAACTCGATAAGAAAAGTACAATAATGTTAACGACTCAATAAACAAGACTCAACAAAATCGCGTAAACAAAAGGTAATAACTCAAAACACAAAATGCAACTGCTCGACAAAACTTACAACTCGATAAACAAAACAACAACTTGATAAGCAAAAATACAACAAAGCGTACTTCGGACGGACGATCTGGATGATGGAACGTATCCGAAACTGAGAGAAATGGAGGCCTTCAACGTTCCCGATGTGTAAAAGTGCCTCAAACTTCCTTCTGGAGGGCAAAACAAGACCACTGAGCATGGTGGGCCACACTTGCTTTTGGGGATTGGAGGGTGGCCGACCTGCTAGGTTTTTGAATCAAGGGTGGCCGGCCTGCTAGAATAGGTGGCCAGCCGGCCACCTCTCCCTGCAGCTTCCAGAATTGTGACACGTGTCCTTTGAATAGTGTTTTACCCCCTTATAAAGCTCCAACTTTGGAACTTATTCATTTCATCACTGCTTTGCACAAAAATGGAGGCATTTCTCGCAGAAAATCTCACATCTTGGATCTCCTCTTTAGATGGCTCTGAAAAGTTGAATTTCCGGGGTTTCGGCTTGAATGCACTATTCACGCTGGGCCGGACTTCACTGCACCTTCCTTTCCTCCATGCCGCGATGAGATTTTGGAACCCAGTGACGCACGTCTTCAGCTTCGGAGGGCAAGAGGTATGTCCCACTTTTAAAGATTTTAAAGTTTTGATAGAATCCGAGCGAGGTGAGGAGATCTTGCCCTAACTCAATTTTGGCTATGCCCAAACCTTAGGGCGGATGTGCGGACTCAACGCGCATGATGCTCGATCCCTGATCTGTGACGGAATGTTGGATATCCCGAGCCTGATTTACCGATTCTCCGGTGCTAGTGACCGCAGCGACCATCATTGGCAAGGCTTCCGACAACATGCTCTCTGTTTGTGCCTGTTATCTCATTTTCTATTTGCCTCAAGCTTCGGAGGGTCCGGCGCCCGTCTGATTGAAGTTGCTCAAGGCTTAAAAGAGGGAAAGAGTTGCATTGCCATGACTCTGGCCGAGACACTGATGGGCTTGGATGCTTTCCACTGCCGGGAGACAACCAGGTTTGCAGGGAGTCCACTACTGCTGCAGGTAATGTTTCCCATCCAAGCTCACATATGTATTCGCTCACATCACTCGGCCCTCGGGCTCGGTTTTTCTCACAAAACCCTTATCTTACTTTTCTCTCATCGCACATCTCTCTATTCTTTATTCTCTCATTTTTCATCCCTCCCCAGATATGGTTGATGGATAAATTACAAGTTGTGGACTCTTGCCCTGCTTACTCAGCCCGCGGCTACTTCTTTCGACAACGCCTGGTTGATGCCCTTGATGAGGGATGGTGGTTTGAATAGATGTGCAATTTGTCGGCAGATCGCATTGAATGGCGTTGTCCTTGGCTCAATCTCCCGGCAATGAGCTACAGCATGTCCCGACAGGTCGGGATTCGACTGATCGGCTTGACTCACTGTTTATTCTATTTCCCATTCCGTATTCTATGCCAGTTCGGCCATGATCAGACTTGCCCACCAGAGGGGATAGAGTATCCGGCTACATTCCCAGTTCGAGGCGCGCAGTTGGCTCGGCAAGCCACGTCGTGGAGAGTTAGAGAGCTTCTGGCCCCCGCCATTACTTTTAGTTGCACTTTGTCTGATGAATGCTGGGATTGGCTCAATGAAGAAGCACAGGTTGGGCCTAGGTTGGCATCAAAGGCTTCAACCAACTTTGGAAGGGGGCGCAGGGACACCTGACTTGACTATGCCCCAGATTTATTGCTTTATTAGTACTTTCAAGTTTTCGTTATGAGTGTAATAAAAAGCAACTTCAATTGTATGTAAGAGCAAGAGAACTCTGTCTTGAAATCAATGAAATTGAAGGTTGTGGTACTGAAAATTCTCCGTTTTTGGTCCAAAAATGGTCTTAGTTGTGAAAAGATTAATTTGAACAAAGTTAACTTTTATTAAAACTTTTCAAAACTATTTTCGATATGGATCGAATCGACACGCTGAGATCTATCAACGAGATGCACAACCTCGATCCTAGCAACTGGAAAGTTGCCCCTAGTTTGAAAAGTGCCTTGGCGATTCATAGTAACGGAAAGTTGCCCCTAGTCTGGATGGTGCCGCAACACTTCATTGCAACGGAAAGTTGCCCCTAGTCTGAATGACACTGTACCGGAGATCATGATAAATGCTGATGAATAGAGATGACTGAGATGATCAAATGGACAAAGTTGATCGGGGAAAAGATTGGGGCTGAACTTCAGGATAAAGTCGCCACGATCCCATAATGGGAATCAAGCCTTACGTAGTTCAAAGCTTGGGTTCGCCGAGTATTTTTACTCTCCTTTTGCGCCTAACTTTTGCCAAGGCCGCCTTTTATGGTTTTCAACCTTGCGAGCTCAGTTTTTATAATTTCAAATTTTCTATGCTCTGGATTTTGCCTAGGTCGCCCTTTCGGGTTTTCGGCCTAGCGAGCCTCTCAAGGGTAATATTTCTTCAACTTGTCCATGTTGATCGGTTGGGAAAACTCTAAGCCATCTAAGTCTATCAGAACCCCAGCTCCACCTGACCAGATTGACTTGATAATATAGGGACCAGTCCAATTGGGTCTGAACTTGCCCCTTGGGTCGTGGATGGGAGCTCGGTTGTCTTTGAGTACCAAATCTCCTTCTTTCAAATTCCTGGACTTAATCTTCTTGTTAAAAGCCCGAGCAATTCTGCGTTGATAACCTTGGATGTGGTACGTTGCTTCAAATTTCTTTCATCGAAAAGCATGAGTTCTCAACTGCTTTTGTCGCTAACTGCTTCGGCTATCTGGCACTCGGCCAATACTCGTAATGACGGGACCTCAATCTCAATAGGCAAAACGGCTTCCATCCCATAAACCAATGAGTACGAAGTCACCCCAGTAGAAGTTCTGATCGAAGTCCTGTAGCTCCACAGAGCGAACGGCAGCTTATCTGGCCAGTCCCGATAGGTTTCCACCATCTTCTGTAATATGCGCTTGATGTTCTTGTTGGCGGCCTCAACTGCTCCGTTGGTTTGCGGTCGGTAAGTAGATGACTTATGAAAAGCCACATTGTATTGCTCCAACAAATCGATCACCTCCTTTTTGAAGTGGGAACCATTGTCTGACATGATTTCATTTGGGACTCCGTAGCGACAGATAATGTTGTTTCTGATAAATTTTGCTACGTGCGAAGCCTTCAACACCGCATAAGATTGGGCCTCAACCCACTTTGTGAAATAATCTATTGCTACTAAGATGAACTCATGCCCATTCGACCCCTTTGGCGTAACAGCTCCGATTACATTGATTCCCCAGACAGAAAACGGCCATGGCGAAGTCATGTTGTACAGCTTTGACGGTGGGATGTTCATGCGATTTGCATGAATTTGACACTTGTGACATCGCCGGACGAAACCAATACAATCCTCCTCTATGGTGGACTAGTAATAACCTTGTCTAAGGATCTTCCGTGCTAACATTACCCCATTCATGTGTGCACCACATTCACCCCCGTGGATGGCTTCCATCAGACGCTTTGACTCTTCGGCATTAACGCACAGTTTATGCATTCCCAGATGACCTTGTTTATACAGTTTACCCCTGCAGATGATGAACTGAACTGCCATTCTTCTGATTGCCCTCTTGTCTTTGGCATTTACCCCTGGCGGGTATGCTTCTTTCTCCAAGAAGTTCCAGATGTCGTAATACCAGGGGTGTTCGTCCTGAACTTCATCTATGGCTGCAATCGACTCATAGGCAGGTGCAAATTTCTAGACAATGATGATCGGACGATTCGACTCCACACGGATGTCTATCATAGAAGATAGAGTTGCTAAAGAATTTGCGAACTGTTGTTCTCTCTTAGTAGATGAGTAAAACTTAGCTTCTCAAACCGAGGAATCAAGAATCCAAGGTTTGGTGATACATCATCATCTTTTCCTCTTTACTTTCCATTTCCCTTTAGCTTGAGACACAACAAGGTTCGAATCCCCAATGACGCCCAAATGTTTTGCCCCTAGTTCCGTGGTCGCTTTAGACCAAATGATACACGCCTCATATTCTGCTTCATTATTTGAGACTTTGAACTGGAGCTTTAAGGCTAGATGGATATGAGAATTATCGGGTGCTATCAGCAACACTCCTATCCCATACCCATGTTGATTTGACGCTCCGTCAAAGTACATCGTCCAAGTTTCATCGTCGATATGCAAAATTGATTCATCCGGGAACAAATATTCAATCGCTTCATCCTCAACCGTGGTCGGCAAGGAACTCGCCATCGCTTCTTCCTCATATCGACTTGGCGATCACGACGTGAGATCAAATTCGAGAGCAACAAAGAACTAACGAGCTAGCCTACCCGAAGGCCGGTTTCTCAAGAGATATTTGATGGGATCAAGTCGCGAAACCAACATTACAGAGTGAGCTAACAAGTAGTACCGCAGCCTCCTGGTAGCCCATACCAGAGCCAAGCAAGCCTTTTTCCAAAAGGTATATCGGGTCTCGTGACTCCAAAGATCTTTTGCTCAAATAATAGATGGCTTTTTTCCACCTTATCTTCTCGATTCTTGCAAGCATGCAGCCCATTGTAGTTTCAAGCATCGACAGATACAAAATCAACGGCTTCCGGTTCTCGTGGCGATAAAACGGTGGGTTCTCAGATATTCTTTGATCTGCTCAATGCAATTTGACATCGGCCGTCCCATTGGAACTTCTTTCCTTTCTTGAGGAGGCCAAAAAGTGGTTCACAAGTCAAGGTTAGTTTTGAAATAAACCGTCTTATGAATTGCACTTTACCCAGAAAGCTTCGCACCTCCTTTTCAGTCCTTGGTGTTGGCATTTCTAAGATGGCCTTGATTTTGGAAGGGTCGACTCGATGCCTCTTTGTGTAATCGAACCCTAGCATTTTCCCTCAGAACACCAAACGACATTTCGAGGGTTTAGCCGCAACCTAATTCCGGATCCTTTGAAAAACTTGTGCAAGGCGTGTAGTGGCCCTCTCTTTCCTTGGACTTGACAATCATGTCGCCCACATACACCTCAACCTCTTTGTGGATCATATCGTAGTATTGTGGTCGCGCGTCTGCTGATAAGTAGCTCCAGTTTCTTCAACCCAAAGATTACCCGGTAGTGATGTTTCACCGGTGGTGAATACGCCTTTTCTCTATCTTCCGCGCCATCACTATATGGTTGTATCCCGAGAAGCCATCCATGAATGAGAGCAATACATGCCCCGTGAAATCTACCAACTCATCGACGATGTGCGCAGATCAAGTCGCCCTTCTGACTAGCTCGCTCAAATCCTCAAGTCTACACACACCGATCCCGCCATCTTTCTTGGCACCGAACAATGTTGGCCAACCAAGTCGGATATTCAGATACCCAGAAGCTCGCGTCGATTTGCTTGGTGACCTCTTCCTTAATCTTAAGAGCCCAATCCGGCGATCCTTGAGTTTTTGCTGATGTCGGGCCTCGGGGTAAAGGATCCGATGTCGCATAATCAGATCGATTCTGCATGTCTTCGTGGGACCACGCGAAAACATCTTTGAAATCTTTTAATAAAGCGACTAAGCGCTCGCTCCTCCGAAGACAACGTGGACCCGATCCGACCACCAAGGGTCCTTCTCAAGACTAATGTTCACTGTAATGATTTCATCCATTAATGGTTTGACAAATCTCTTTGCTCTTGCTCAATTAAACGTTGTAAAACCGAGAAACTTCGCCTCGCTGCTTTTGATCAAAATTTTGAAAGTATGAATTAATGCAATAAATCAGGCGTAAAAGTACTTAAAACCACAGATAGTTCATTCTCATTAGGTACATCCAAATCGTCCGATTCATTAGTTACAACAGACTCAAATGAAAAGGAAAAAGATGACCGACAGATCAGCATCCGGGTTAACATCCTCGAGTACCAGACTTAGTCGACTGAACTCGATTCCGACCACAGACTCGTGGAATCAGATTCCGGCTCACTACCTGACCCGGTACTGCTGGATAAGAATCCCTCCTCGTACCGCCAAGTGAGAGAGGGTGCGATTGATGCGTCCAAGATAGCTGCTGGTCGGCTCGCAGCCGTTTCATCCCCAATCATGGAAACCACGAAGTTATCCCCCAAGCACTGTTGGTCAATTGGAGGATCAAAGAGGAGACATGCCAATGCTACCCCCATTTCCAACTCTGTGCCCTCAGGATCCGCTGCCTTATTCTGCTCAACCTCAATTGTTGGGTCTGCTCGCCTGCGGGCAACGCTATTCCGGGTAGTTGCAGGTCGAAGAAGATTTCAAACCCTGCACGCGCTTTCTTCTCCACGCTAACCATGGCTCGGGAAGCCGCAAATGGAAAGTCCTCCTCCCGACAAAGCGTCTGCTCAGGTACCCCGGATGGGCCTGCATTAAGTCAAAAGGCTTCCCACTGCTTCGCCTCGCTCACGGCCATTTCTTTCCTTTCTCACCCTTCTTGGTGGGCGATAACCCACCAAAGGTATGCGGGTTGTGTGGCACTTCGCCAACGCATGACTTTCCTACCGCCCTTCCTAATCCCATCCCGGAATATGTTGTAGCTTGTTCATGAGGTAAACGGATTAATCGACGATACACCTTTATTCACCCACAATATTCTCGCAGACTACCCGCCTCCGCCAAAGTGAACCTCGATAAGAACACATCCTCCGTGCCGCGCTCGATCTCCAAACCGGCGTAGACACTTCGGGCGGCGGATGGATGGATGAATTTCAAAATAATTGCAACCCCTTCCCGTGAGGGTATTTCAACATCCGTGCGAGTGGAAGAGATCGCTTACTTGGTGCAACCACGCCGCCAAAGAGCAAGTTGAAGGTCATGAACGCCCAAGACATGAAATTCAATATTGTGTTGTCCTCGACCAACCCGGGTCTCGAACCTTGACATTCCCATCACTTCTACCGTATTATCATAAGCTCTGATCACCTGAGTGTTTGGTATGAAGTCCGCGGGTTTCAACCCGACTGCATATGACGCTCATCAAGCGTACATTGATAGCAGATCTAGATCAACAAGTACCATCAGGTATCCACTTATCTCTACACTCCACGGAGATGTAGAGGGGTTTGTTATGATTCACGCCTCAGCGGCAATTCCTTGTCCGAAAAGGTTAATGCCGGAACCTCCTCCTGAAAAACCAAATTTCAACCAACAAGCTTCCCATGAGTTTCGATGGAGAGTTTGGCTTTGTCCATAGCAGATAGGACACTGCCTCAGGCACCCTTGAAGCCATAAGCAATCCCCCGATGGAGATGTTCATCAGATTTTCTTTTAACTGCCTCAAGATTTTTTTCTTCAATTTGCTTCTCTCTCTATTTCTCTGCCTCTTTATCTTTCCCAGATGCTTCAAGTTGGTCAAGGTGTGGGGGCTTGAAATACCGCCCACTCCTGGTCATATGGTTTACCTCATCGAGGTACCAAGTATCATCCGTTGAACACCGCCCAATCTTCGCCTCAGGTGGGCAAGACATAAGTCATCGCCTTCCCATCACATCCCAATCGACATTCAACAAACACCTATCTCGTTCTCGCAAGTTCGCACTCTCAGACTTTCATCTTATATGCTCACAAAGATGTCCTCGCTCTTGTGCTCGCAAAGACTTCCATCCTCTTCATGGTTCTTGGCTTTCCGGATTCTCTCAGAATCCCACCTCTTCTCTTGCTCCTCCTGTGTCAGTAGGGTTTGTTGTTCGGTTTTCACAATATCTTGATCCCGAGCGAAATTCTTTGCACCGGCGCTCTCCGGTTCATTCTCGACTCTCGCCCTTCCGCCATCATTGATACCCCGCACGCCTTGCTCGTCAATTTCCCCAACATCTGGCTGATCATCTAACCATCCGGCAATCTCTGCCGACTCCCCATATTCAAACCAATTGATTGTTGTATCCCTTGCTTCTTGGTCGTTGAAGAACTAGAGGTTGGAAAAATCTTCTTCCATCGTTGTCAGATCATCTGCCTCTTGTTCAAGTCCGTCCCCCCGAATCATGCACAATTCAGCTTTTTCGCAAATTTCACATTCAAATTTCAGACCGCTCACCGATAAGATATATCCGCTGATCATAAGCTCTTCCAAAGATAATTTCTAGGTCGTCCCATCCTGCACTCACCACCGCTTCTCTTCAAACCCGCCTGCTCCATCTTCGGAGGTCACCACCTCCGCTCAGATTGTTGTGAAGGTGTCCAACATGCACAAGTCAAGGTAATCAGAAGGATCACCTCCCATTGGGTAGGTGAGAGGGGGTAATATAGATACTAGGATCGTAGGACACGACCCCAGTTTGGATGAAGTTGACTCTTTTGGGTGGTGGATCTTGGTTATGTGTGGGGAGTGGGTTAGTTGCGACGTTGGGTCTTTCGAGAGGTAGAATGATATTTTTGTCAATGAGGTCTTGAATCTCGTGACGCAATGCAGAACATTGATTCAGACGTGGCCATGTCAGCGTGGACGACACAAGATTTGGCCGGGTTGTAGGAAGGGGGGAGTGGATTTGGTAGTGGCCTCGGCTCTAGGGGTTTCAGATGCCCCTTTTTGAGTAGAACGCCGAGAGCCTTGGACAAAGGCATGTATAGTGGAGTGAAGGTTCTTGGGCCTCTGGATTGGTATCTCGGGGCTTGGTTACTGCTCCCGGAGGTACTAGAAAAGGGTGTGGCTGCTGCGGGCCTTGGTTGGGAAGGGAGAGTAGTAGTGACCATGCCGACCTCCGAAGTCCTTGTATTGGTAACGCCGCTCGAGCCTGCGGTGTTGTTACAGTTGAATGCCCTTCGGGGCTGCTCTCGGTCTTGGTCGATCAAACCTTGCTTCATCGCATCTCGATTCTGACTCTATCTCGTGTAACTGAGAAGGTGGGAAAAGGAGTACGATCATTTTCTCAGATTAATCTCGGTTGAGATTGCGCATAATCATCCGAATTTGATCTTTATCTGCTGGCCTTAAGGTCATCATTGATGCCTTTGTTTCCACCGAAGTTACAAAATCGAGAAAGTCTCTTTTGTTCCTCGCCGTTGTTTCGAGATCACATGTTGTAATCTCGACCACAGATATACGAGTATTGTGCAACGAAGGCCTCACCAAATTTCATCCTAGTTTCTTCACATCATCTTCTAACTTTATGCATCAGATGGCCACCACCCCTACAAAGTTCTCGCCAAATAAAGAAAGCTTTTGTGGCTCCGTTAGGCCTATTGGCCTCAAGATGTCTGAAAATAGCCGGAGATGGACCATAGGATCTCCTGACCCATCAAAACGATCAATCTGTGGCATCTTGAATCTGTTCGCAAAGGTCACTACACGCCGTGTAGCCATTTTTAATGTCTGGGATGGCCTTCACCCCCTGCGATTTCTTGAAAAGCTTTTCCAGCTTGCTCAGCTTCAGAGCTATATGATCTACCTCGAACTCAAATGGAGAGTCCGGGTGGTTGGGTGTAAGGTTCTTGGACAGTTAAGGCAGAAGTGGGGGCGGAGCCGGCCCCGTTGGAAGACCTGTGTCCTTTGAGTGTTCCGGACATCAGGTAAGGTATTCTGGGTGTTCGGGAGGATATTCTGAGGATTTGGCAGAGTATTCTGACCAGTAGATGCCTGCTCAGGTAGTGGAGCAGCTGGTGGAGGAGGAGCCTGATGTGAAGCAGACGCTGCGTTCTGCTGTTGAAGTTTAGTAATCAGCTCAGCCTGCTGGGCCATGACTGCGGCTTGTTGTTTGGAGAATTCCGCTTGGCGGATGGCATCATCTTGCATCTGTTTCATGCTCTCATGCATCCGGGCGATCATCGCCCATCCTCGGCGATGTATTCTCGGTTCCATCTCAATGTCCCAGAATGTACCTCTATGGCGCATACGTAAATTTCAACCCGATCGCATCGCCAGCAACCGTCCTTGTAATCCCTGCTCGACACACCGCGCCTCGGCCTTCTTGATAATCGGGGTAGAGAGGAACACCGATGTCCGCCAACGAGATCCTCGGATCGGTTGAGTCACGACCTCGTGTCCAAAGTGCTTGGGGGTATCTAGTGGTTCTAAGCAATCGTATAAAAACTCCTAGCAAAAAGATAATAAAGCAAAAGGAAATAAATGACCGTAAAATGGGCAAAGATAATTTAAATTAAATATACACAACACACAAGCATACAACACGCAGCTTGATAAGAAAATACATCGTCCTCAATAATCGATCACTGCTCAGACATCGTTCCCCAAAACTGAATCGGATATCCGCAGACAACTGATTCTCAAATACCGACTGATGCCCACAGGCCTGATGCCCAAACTCAACTGATACATGCATTCCCTGTAGAGGCGCACTCTAACAAGCACATAGCAGATAAGTGAGAGTCAAAAACACCCCCTATGTTGGGGTAGGGTTTCCCTGTCCTATTTTGTCAGGAACTAGGGTTTCACTACGCACGCAGCGACTTCAAACAACCTATAAACAGGTAAGCAACATGTCCTAGTTTGGAATGGTCACTATGGATCCGAATATGCACTAGGTCGAATGGTCAAAAAGGGTGCCCCGGTAAAACTGGGGTTTGTGTTCCCATGCTGTCAGAGCCCAGAGCCGATCAGCCTTACGGACATGACTTGACAAGACAAGCCTCCGGCAAATCGTTCGGGAATGGCATATGGCAAACACGGTGTCCTAGGCGCACCAATGCAAATGCAATGCAAAGAAACACACAAGTGTAGTCAAAACCAGATATCATGAGTTCGAGTCAAGTTCTCTAAATCCCTAGCGGAATCGCCAGAAACTGTAGACGTCCCCGAATGCATCTCGGGGGAAAGGGAGTGCGAGTCCCCACCCGTTCTGGTTCGATATTGGGTCATTACAGTTCGAAGGACTCAAATGTCACGGTTCTCAATCTTGAACCAAAGAGTCCAAATCCGACAAATCGTTTTGAAAACAGATTTTTTGAAAGAAGTGCCAAACATGGACTGCTTCGCCAGATACAGAGTCGCCACCTAAATGTTTTTTAAATGGGAAATTTAGGAAACCCTGACTCGGTGCCAAAGGCCATGTGTCCGTCATCACCAAAGTTGCCTCGGCTCGGGAACTTGAGTACGATTAGGGAAGGTCACTTCGTGAGCACCCCCGCCCGACCGGCCTCTACTAACCATGATATCTTATTATGAAAACATTGTGAATTCTTATTCTGGTTATTAGCCTAAGTTACTATGTGGTGAGCACAGCATACAAGTATAGACTGAATCGCCTGAATTGGAACAAAACACTTCATGTTTGTTTGTTTGAAAATGGTTTGATGGTGCTACCCGCAGGTAGGCTAAGACGTGGATTTGCCACCCTCGGGTGGGCTTAGAAAAACGTGATTTTGCCACTATCTAGTGGGCTTAAAACAAACATTTGATGAATTGTCCAATCCGAGTAACCCAACCTCCACCCACAGGCATTCAAGGCAGTTATATCACATAAGCACATAGCCTCATGGTAAGCATGATATTCATGGCAGACACTCACACGCATGCAAGGGTGCTAAAGCATAAAACTTACCGAGTACTCCAAGTCAAAACAGAAAACTGATTAGAAATCATGCATGATCCTAAGTATACAGAAATGTCTAATGCAACACATGCAAAGATGCAACTATAGCAGGCTCGGCTATTCTAAACATGGCATGTGGAATGCTACAACTAACACGTATTCAATTTGGAAATGAAATACAAATGCAGTTTGTATGATGCGCCGAGTCTATAAGTGCAAAACAGATGAATGATGCAAACATGTCATTACATCAGTATGCTAATTGAAATATGCCCTATATCTAACCATCATAAGCGGGTAAATAAAAGGGAAGAAAGAAGTGGGGGTTGGAAGACATACATCACACTCACCCACACTTATTACAATTATGCCCTCGCACAGAGGGTCCGAATAAATAATAATACAGTCCGAAATAAAAGAATAATACAGTCCGAAATAAAAGAATAATACAGTCCAAAATAAATATACAAATTCCTAATTAATTATCAAATTAAATAAGAAAGCTGTAAAATTGGCGTGCAAGCCAGGGGCTGCCTTGACTCTGCTCCGGATAATGAAATGATGCATGTTGGGCTGCCTTGTGCGGAAATCCACTGGGATGCCCCAATTAGCCTCGCTTATGATGTTTCTAAATACGTGCGGACTCTAAAGTTGTCGATTCTTCATTTTGCTGCAACAGAGAGCAGGAGAGGAGCATAACAATGTATTTCACAAATATATGCACGCCTCGATCTTCGTGCCACCAATCACGCATATCGATGCATGATGGCCGAGGAGTCGGATTGCACAACTCAATATGGGGTGAATGCAGATGAACGCTACGACAAAACCTAACTCCATCATGGGTAATCCGGAGTGTCGGTGACTCGGGAATTGAGACCCGCTCCACTGAGTACGGAACGCAGCCTGCTTCGCGTCTTGCTAACTCCTATCCCGAACACGATGCAAAACGCATGATATGCATGAAATGCAACTAACATACAATCCTAGCATACACAATACTATGAAAATGAAATGCCTCGAAATGCGTGCACGTGGACACGCGAACCGAGGCGATGATCCTAAGGCATGAAATGGCATACGCAATGCAAATGGACTTACACTAACATGAGAGAGCCTTAGCCACACTCACATAAGAGGCCGTTAGATGAAAGTGAGATGCCTCGAAATGCGTGTACACGGGCACGCAAACCGAGGCAATGGCATACGGAATGCAATGATGCTAAAATGACATACACAATTCAATATGGACTTATACTAACATGAGTGAGCCTCATCCACACTCACATAAGAGGCCGTCAGATAAAATTGAAGTGCCTCGAAATGCGTGCACACGGGCACGCAAATCGAGGCGATGTATTAAAACATGAAATGATATAGAGAATGATATGCAAACATGCCAATGGATTTTCAGCACTCACAAATGATGCAAAAACAATCCCGAAAGGTGGGGAAATGACACCAAATGCACGAAACGGTCCCGAAATGCGATATTAAGCGCCCGAAATGCCCTATAGCCATACTAAACATGCATAATTGGTACATGACGTGCAAAACAGTAGCAAGGAAGCCCCAAAATAGCATTTTTTACAATACAAGACATGGCGAAATATTGAGCATAGATAGGACAACAATGGCATGAAAAAATAGGGGCCAAGAGAGGGGTATTGAAGCAAGTGATGTATGCGATACTCAAACTGAAAAATTCCCTTCTACAACACTGATGAGGGACCAAAAATATGCACATTTACAGTAGATGACAACCCTCGAATCAGTATGAAAACTTGCTAAAAATGTCATGCAAGAATGAAGCCAACAAGGGCTAGAACATGAGGTATGCCTTACATTCATCAAATAGCCTTGGACCCTTAAAAAAACATGTCAATAAGGCCAAAATATGGATATTTTCAGTACTGATGATGGCCGAAAACAGAAGCTAGATAGGCCTAACAAAGCATGCAAAAATGGGGGCCAAAGAGGGATATAAAGACAAGCACAACATGGAGACCCCCAACAAGGTTGATCCCTTCTACAATGTTGTAGAGGGACACAAAATAAGCTTACTCGCAGTTCATGACATGCTCCAAAACAGACTACATGTAGGTCAAACAAATCATGCAGATTTACGGTAAATATGAGAGATTATGAAGCAAGTGCATGATAGAGAGGCCAAAAAGGGTTGAACCCTTCTTAAATGTTGAATAGGGGCTCAAAATAGGCCCACTTACAGTTTACATTATGCTCGAAAACAGATCATACATAGGCCAAATATTCAATGCAAAATAATGGCATATAAGAGGATATTGAAACAAGTGCAAGATGGAGGGCTCAAAAAGGGTTGAGCCCTTGAACAAACATGAAGAATAGCTCAAAATAGACCTAGTTTCAGTTAAGGTCGGAGCTCAAAACAATAAGAAAATAGGCTTAAGAAATGAGGCAAGGAAGTGCTACAAAAGAGGGAAATGGACACTTACCCTTGTAGACAAGTCTTGGTTCCCTTTTGCTTGAAGAATGGGAGCCTCTTAGCTGCTGGGAAGCTCTCCTAGCTTCTGGAATGGAGTTGTGATGGTAGAGCTTGAAGATGATGAAGAAATGGCACCAAAACTTGAGAATTTGAGAGAGATGGAGAGAGATATGCTTGAACCAATTTTTCTAACCCTAGGGACAGAGCTGGGAGGCTCCTTATATGGACAAAAGAAGGGGTGTAAAAGTGGAGGGAAATGCACCCAAGCTTTCCCTCCCAAAATATCCCTGACATGATATTTTTCAGGAAACAAATTTATACATGTGAAAGTATGCACCGAGGGAGCATGGTAGGCTAGCTACTTTTGTCGGAGGTGGTGGCCGGCCAAGGGAAAAAATAGAAAGTGGGAATTTCTGGCCGGCCACCAAAGGTTGGTGTCCTCCCAAGTGTGTACAACAAGGCCCTGTGGTTGGAATCTGGCAACTCTGAAACATGAGAGACAACAAGCCACCTTTAGGAGAGGTTCAAAAATGAAAAGTTGAATTACTGGCCGAGCTCTATTTTTTAGGGTCCTCCCATGTGTGTACAACACAAATATGTGGTTTTGGCTAGAAGAAAATGGCCCTAGGGTGTTCAACATTAGCCTGGAAGTGAGAAAAACGGGCCCCGGGGGGCGCCGGAGGAGCATAACTGGTTGCTGGGACAATTGCTGGCCTCCCACCCTCCAGTGACCTTCCTTATGATAAAACAGAGGTACCTGCCAAAAATGAACAAAAACCGACGCAAAACGAATGCTCGGGGGCCAAAACACGCAGTTTAGGGTCCCGAAAACCTACATAAGCACCGAAGTGGTGTTTGGTCACAAGTGGGTATCTAAGACCCCAGTGTCCTCGAAGGGAGTAAATGAGATGCATGCCAAAAATCGGAGGAATCGGAGATGGTTGGGTGGTCCCAACCGAGGCACACGGACCGACGGCCCAAAATCGGAATCGAGCTCGAATGGGCAAAATGGCCTGCGGGCACGAAATGTAGCCCACGGCCACTGAGAGATGGTCTATGGGACCTCTCCCTCCCCTCAGGAAAGAAAACAGAGAAAACCGAGTCCGATTCGCAAACCGAGGCAAGGCACAGAAGAGAGTTCGGGAGTCCGGAGGCAGGGCGCACGGCCGCGACTCTGAGACTTCTGAACGAGCACAGTATGTAACATCACCGAGCGCTCAATCGGTGACGTCTGAGTCTTAAGGTCGGTCAAAAATGGGGTGTCTACAGCGATTGAATGAGCATAGAATCATGTATATAATGGAAAGTCTAGATATATCCATCGTAGACATAATTCCATACAACAACTACTCTCTAATGGAGTTGTCTCTGCAGACTATGTAAAGTTTAAAGGACAACATTGTGGATCCGCTAACCAAAGGGTTAAACCGAGAGTTAGTAAAAATGTCGTCAAGAGGAATGGGGTTAAGGCCTTTAACAATGCCACCGAAACGAAAAACCCAACTTAGTTGACTGGAGATCCCAAGATCTAGATTCAAAGGGACAACCTAATTTCGTGTAACGGGTGAGTCATTGAAGAGGTAAATCCTTTTGCTCATTCCTTTGTACAGTGATACCCTGTTGGGATGGAAGGTTAAGCTAATAATTTTAATGACCTAAGTGATATAAATAGTCAACCGTGGTATAAAGAGATACCTTATATAGGTCACCTATGTAAGTGCGAAGTGGGGTCGTTTCTTTAAGAATTGGTAAGACCGAATTCTTTAAAGCCACTCACTGAACTAGGCTAGTGTTCTAGGGCCATATCGGACACACAAGTGAGAATAAGAACAATGGTTGGACTAACTCCTGCGTGAGGTCTATTGTCTTGGTTTACATAAATGGTAGAACAGTTTAAGATATCATGTTCACTGGTTAGCCAGTAAATTTGATAAGCTTTCACTACGAAAGGTTTAAGGCCAATAGCTACCTTTTTTGATATAGGGTTAGTCTGTGTGCTCTCTCTCCGAGTCTTTGTTGTAAATGTTGTCCGTTTTCTTTATTTGGTCAATTTTATTAATGTAGCGGATTGTTGGAAAAAATAGTTTTATGGTGACTTTAAGGTGGAAATTAAAGTAGGTCTCACCCATTGGTTGAGGTGGGATTAAATGGATTTAGATTCTTTGTAACAAGGTCTTTACACCACAAAACGAATAACCAAAAACCATTGAGAATGAATGAGAAATTGTCTCATAAAGATAGCCTCATGAATGAGGTTTTGGGAATTATTGATTGTAGAAGAAAACTTTTATGGGTATTTAAACCTCAAGATTTTGATAAGGATATGAGCCCTTTGCGGCATCCAAATTTTCTGAAGGAATAGATGCATGGATGCTTCAAGGATGGGCTTAAGCCAAGACTATGTTCGAAGTTGGTTATGGCAAAATCGCCACACTCGTGCGCCTTCTGCCCGCCCGCCTGCCCAGATCGAACCGAGTCTGGGTTCGTGATCCGTGATCCGTGGGTCGTAAATCTTGGACTTGAGGCTTGCTGGAATGGATTAGGTTTGGGCTAGGCCATATTGGTGGTCTACCAACCTAATCTTTTTTGGCCAAGTCTGCTGCAGATATACACACTTGTGTATACCGAAAATAAATATTAGATATTTTTTCCCATCAGTTTTGGTCCATTATTTCAACAATTTTGTAGGAGTAATGGCCATTAGTTGCCAGCTTTCATGGGTATTAGTTGCTAACTTTCATGGTTGGAGGCTCCTCTTGTCTCCCCCGTGGTGTATGAAAGGAGACCTATCTCCCTTGGATTTGTACAGAATTTTTGTTCTCGTATTATAGTCTAGTCAGTCTCCATCTATAATATATTCTTCTTATGTGAGAAAGTGTTGCATTGTTGGTTCGCCAATGCTAATAGAAGGTACTTGTGCGTTAGCTGATCTAAACCATCTTATCTTGGGAGACAGAAGTCGACGTTCCTCCAACACCCATGATGAGGCGGCTAATATGTTTTAAGGACACTGTGGTATCACACAGAATTTGGTTTAATTCGTTGTTTTCAATATTTCAATTAAATATGTATTTCTGTTAATCATGTTTCATATTTCATGCTCAAGAATGTAATTTATCAAATATGAATTTATTTGATGTTCTATTATTTAATTTAATAAATCATGAATCTATTTATCTTATTTAATTATATAATTTGGTTAACACAAGGCACATGGGGAGTATTCCCTTTAACTACCTTGTCTAAGGAGGTAACCTCTCCAAAGATGAGGAAAACCCTGAAGATGAGATAAATCTCTCAGCGAACCTTTCTTTGTAGCCACATCTAACCAACCTAATCATCCCAAAGCGTCAGAGGTAGTCCCAGAGGACATCCTGCTGCAGAAGGGTCAGGGGTAGTTCAAGAGAACGCTCTACCGCAAATATTGCCGAGGCTCAAGGACCTCCTAGATCGTGCCACCTCGACCTAGGTATAGGCTAGTTTAACTGAAAAATAAATTTTTCTTCACTCACCGTTCTCGAGATCGTGTCCTTTTTTCGGACTCCATCACGTCCATGGTTCTATCGCGTAGATCTCGGAAAGCTTTGAGCCTGTAAGTGTTCTGGGACTCATTAACGGAGCGACTTCTAGATTGCGTTTGAATCTGTTCGAAGCCAAGTGCTTTGGATCTCTAGGTTCGTAGATCCGAACCCTTTCAAGTCCGAGCTCAAATAAGTCTCTAGGTTCGTGGTTCTGAACCCTTTCAAGACTAAGCCAATACCTCGGAGAATCAATCTCCTCTGAGAGTTTCATCTCTTCTAAAAGCAATGGTTAATTTCCTCAAACACTCGTATGATCTAGGCCTCCTCAAATGGGCTTATGGAACTTTTTTTATAGATATCTACTTGATGGGTCTTTCTCGGCCCAATCTATTGGTTTTCTTGTGGGCTTGTTCAATAGAATTTACTTGGCCTATTTGGCAATAATTTCTCCAAGCTCACTAATTTTTTGGGCTTTCCGATTGGGCCCAATTAATTAGCGGGCTCAAGTTAACCTCTCTTACATTTTGCCTTTTACATGTATGGGAAATTTTGAATTTTTCGGACATACATATTTCTACTTCTTTAGCCATGCTTCGCATCACGCCCTCAGGAATATTTTGTCTTTATATGACTTTTGGATAAGATTTATGACTCATCATAATAATTTATGGATAAGATTGCCAGCTAGTAATAATAAAAAAAAATGAATCTTTTTTTTTTTTTGGCCATGTTTGGCTACATATCTTTGTGCCCTTTGATTTTTTATGAAAGAAAATCAAAACTTGATTTATTTTTATTTTTTTAGTCTAAAATGTATCTTGCTTGGGCCCACATAACTTCTTTTTTTTTCATTATTTTGTTTCCAAATTTTCAAAGTCCTGCCATTTAAAATCTCAATCACGTGACAAAGCCAAAACATTTCATTAATGTTTGAAAAGAAACCTTTCTCTTCTCCAATCAAAAGAAAACAACAACTTTAAGGCCCATTATATATATATATATATACTTAGGCTATGTTAGCACCATCATCATCACACTTTTTTTGCTCCAAGGAAAAGGACAAACTCTAATCCTTATGTTTCTTTTTTTTTTTTCTTTTTTTCTTTGGAAAATCCATTTCGGCTAACTCTCTCTCTCTCTCTCTACCAAGACAAACCCAAATTTCTATACTTTCAAAGAGGCTCTGTTCTTGTAATACTACAGGGCCACCATTGCTTGCTTCTTGGTGCAACTCTGAGCAACATTGTTGTCCAAGACCCACACCACTTTGTACATTGTTTGCTATCATAGCTTTGGATATCATGAACATCACATCTTGGTCACTGGTTCACGCTGGCACCATCTCCACCTCATCTTGGTGCTTTACTTTAGCCTAGCGACACAACACCTTAGAGATTCAGGCACACCAAATCTCAGTTTTGCTCCCGCAGTCGTTGAAGATCGCCACTGCTTGTGTGTCGCTCGTCATCTCAGCCTTTTGAGTGCCACCATCGGCTTACGCGAGAACCAACCATGACGTTGTCCTGCACGGGACCACTTTAACTCACGTGGCTTGTGCGTCTCATGCCTAACCATAACTGACCAGTGACGACCACACCGCCCACTCAACGCGGCATCGGTCTGTCATAGCCTCTCTTACCCACTGCCTATGTTGTCGCTGGTTCTCTTCCTTTTTCATTGCTTCTGTAAGTCTGGGGGTAAGTATATATATATTTTTTATTTTTTATTATATTTTTTTTGAACATTGGATTGGTCAATGAATTTGGATGAACCAACACTTGTTTGGGCTTTGCAATTTTGAAATATGTTGTGGGATTCGCTTAAATATATGAGATTTTAGGTTAAAATTTGACCTCCTGATCTTGAAATAACCACCACTCTCACTGAATCTTGTTTTGTAAGAAATTTTGGACCATGAATCTTGACTTGGGAGAGGTATTCCTACAATCTGTATGATAATCTGTTGAGTCTCGCTACAAATGGGAAATATAATCTTCAAATAAAAATATTTTGGATCTCGAGGCCTAAAATTTGTTACCAAACTTACTCTATCCAAAGTCAGAGCCTTGTGTAAACTAGGTCTTTAATATTGAATATTGTAATCCGAGATATAATGACCCACTTGAATCCTGTATACTCGGCAAATGAATTCTTGTACGAAATCCACGACGTCGGGCCTTCGGAACCTGCACTAATTAAAGTAAAGATTGTCTCTCTAAAATCCGAGCGAAAGCAAGGTTGTCCCTTAGAAATCTGAGGTTGTCCCTCAGGAGTCCCAATAGTAGCACACACCCTACTTTGGCAAAAAAGACCCCTCTAAAAGGCAACCGAGTTTACCAAGGTTGCACCAACAGAAGTAAAGATTGTCTCTTGAAAGTCTGAGCGAAAGCAAGGCTATCCCTCGAAAGTCTGAGTGGCTCCCTTAGCAGTTCAAATAGTAGCACACACCCTACTTTGACAAGAAAAATCACTCTTGAAGGCAGTTGAGTCTACCAAGCTTGCACCAACAGAAGTAAAGATTGTCTCTCGGAAGTTCGAACGAAAGCAAGTCAATCCCTCAGAAGTCCAAGTGGATTCCTCAGGAGTCCGAATAGTA
Source organism: Camellia lanceoleosa (assembly GCA_025200525.1). Taxonomy (NCBI): domain Eukaryota; kingdom Viridiplantae; phylum Streptophyta; class Magnoliopsida; order Ericales; family Theaceae; genus Camellia; species Camellia lanceoleosa. The sequence goes on along the minus strand of CM045770.1, from coordinate 71,442,070 downwards.
GCACACACCTTACTTCGGCAAGAAAGATCCCTCTAGAAGGCAACCAAATCTACCAAGTTTGCACCAACAAAAGTAAAGATTGTCTCTTGGAAGTCCAAGTGAAAGCAAGGCTATTCCTTGGAAGTCCAAGTGGATACACACTTTTACTTCGGTAGCTAATGGAAGCAAAGGCTATCATTCGAAAGTTTGAGTAAGAGTACACTCTACTTTGACAAAAAAGATCTTCGAAGCTCATATTGATGGAAGCAAGGGCTGTTTTTCGAATGTCCGGGTGAGAGCACACACTCTACTTCAACAAAAAAGATATCGAAGCTTGCACTGATGGAAGTAAGGTTGTTCTTTAGAAGTTTGAGTGGGAGCATACACTCTACTTCGACAAAAAAGATTTTTTTTAGTGGGCAATCGAGTCTACTAATTCTCTTTCTTCATCAAGGGGTAACAAATGAAAATAGTCTTCAAGCAACATAACCTGATGAAGATACACAACATAGAGAAAATAAACTTCTAATCGAGATACACAATATGGAGGAAATAAATTTCTTCATAACATAAGAAAGATAGAACTTCTTGGACAATGTAGCAAATACAAATTGTAAATGTCACAGATAGACTTTTTTTACGGAATGTCGACCCTTGTCCTTAGAGTTGCGAGGTCATTCAGAAATCTTTCACCAGCTGCTCGGGTTGTAGCCGTCATACGCTATCATAGCCACGTCTTCTAAGATATCCTAGGGCCCCTATTCTTTGAACTCTAGCTCATCTGCTTCTACTTTTTTTATAAAGCTCTTCTTAAGCGTCTGGCACTTTTTTGTAGGATGTCCTAGTGATCGGTGGAAAACACAATAATTAGGGCCCTCGCGGTCCTTTTTCAGCAAAAGTTCTTCGATACAAGGCAACTTCAATTCCCTGTTTGCCACCCATTCTTTGACTAAGGCCTTCACCTCCTCAATACTACACGAAAAATATGTGTCATCTTCGCAGCTCTTCCTCTTCTGCCCTTTGGATCCCTCTACCTACGACACGCGGAAGCCGCAGTGACAGAAGGTCCTTGGTATAACTTGAAGTTGGTTTTATAACTAGTCTTGAACCCGATCTCTTGAGATTGAGGTATGTTGATGTTCCAAGATGCTTCAATTAGTACCGAGAAGGTGGGTAGCTTGTGATTAGCAAGAAGCATCTTATACCCATTAATGCCCATTCAACACAAATTTGGACCAAGTAGCATTCCTCCACAGCCTCATGACAGTCCACGGCTTTGTCTTGGAACCTCTTCACATATTCGAGAATGTCTTCACCCTCCTGCTGCTTTTCTTTACACAGGGTAAGTGTAGTCACTTTTTCAGCCACTTGAAAAAATTTGATGTGGAATTTGTTGACCATCTCCTCCCAACTTTGGATAGAGTTTGGGGCCAAGTTAATGTACCAATTATATGCTCAGTCGGTGAGGGACTTGGAGAATTCTCTCAGTTAAAGGACATGATTTGAACCATGAATCTCCAAAGTGTCGATGAATCGAACAACATGTTCTCGAGCATTTCCTTGTTTAACATCAAATTTGATGAACTTCGGCGCCGTATACCCCTTCGGGTATAGATAACTCAATATCTCAATAGGGTATGGTGGCTTGATCTCTAGATTGGGCAAAAAGGGTAAATTCCTCTTGCCTCATTTGAGATCGAACATGGCTTGCACATCAGCGAGAGTAAGAAATTATTGAGGGAAAGAACTTGATGGTGGTATTCCCGGAACTTAGCTTGTAGACCAGAAGGCCGAGCGTGAAGCGACTTGGCTATTTGGGTGTTGAGAATTCATTATCAGTGTAGGAACGTGGCGATATTGACCATTGGCATCTGTGGATATGACATTCGGTGATGGAGCGTTGAATTGAGTTCCATAAACTTCGTTACACGCCATGGGTATGTCAAGTTGAGCTTGGAAAACCGTTGTCGGAGCCAAAGGAGACCCACTCAGTACATGAGTGAATTTATAATCGATGGAACAAAATTAGGCATTGATGAAACACTATTTTGTAGAGAAATTTTTGTGGGTCATCTTTCAACTTCCACAGCCGTTGGAACACCATTCATCGTGCCGGAAACTCCTCCAACCACTGGTGGACCATGGCTCGATCCTTCAGGTACGTGATTTTGCGTTCCATGGGCCACAGGTTGGCTATGACTTGTTCCTCCTAGCACTTGATTTTGCATACCATTTTGAGCAACTTCAGAGAGAATTGGGGATGGGTCTTGATGGTTTTGACCATTCGCAACATCACCATGAAGTTGTTGATGCTTGTCAGCGTTGACTTGACCTCTATTTGTTGTCGGTGGCGCAAAATTTGAACCCATCACTAACATGGTGTGAGTGAGATTTTGAAGGGTCGTGAGAATCTTTTGTTGAGTGTGTTGGAGTCCTTGAATGGTTTCAAGGATGAGAGGTGGGCCTTGAACTTGAGTCCTCTCATCACCACCATTTGAAGAGCCTTGTTGATGAAATTCTTCTTCTCCCGCCATCTTCATCGGAGTTGTGTAGATTCAAGATCTTGTTGAGACCATTAACCAATCCGCCTCCTCAGCGGAGTCGTCAAAATGTATGTGAGGGTTCAAGAATGTTGTCGGAAAATTCAAAGATCTTTGAAGAAAACTCGAATTCTCTAGAAATGATGAGTGGCTTGAATTCTTGAACAATCACAACTAGGAACACAATAGCAAAGAGATGATGGAGATAAGAGATTTAGTGAAAAATAAGGCAAAGTAGTTAGAGAGAGAATAATGGTAAGGCTCTCCCATGAATCTCCCACTTTCACTCTTGAAGTAGACAATAGAAGAGAGAAATTAGTTCTCTCCCAAGAATTGTTTCTCCAAAATTCATCCCCTCTAAAGCTATAGGTGGATGTTATTTATAAGCACCTCAGGATGTAGAATGGAGCCCATGTGCAAGGCACATGAAGAGTATCCCCTCTAACTATCTTGTCCGAGGAGGTGACCTCTTCGAGGATGAGGAAAACCTCAAAAAAGAGATAAATCCTTGGCGAACCCTTCTTCTTAGTCACACCTAACCAATGATCCCCAATCATCCCAAAAGGTCAGAGGTAGTCTCAGAGGACGTCCTACCACAAAAGGATCAAGGTAGGAATGTAATTTTGGCCCAGGCCGGCATATGTCGCCACGCGCCTCGCTAAAAATCTGCCGGGCCGGGCCACAAAGCCGTAAAACCAGGCCTGTGCCTAAGGGTATCCGGGCCTTTGAGCGGGCCATGGGCTGTCTGGCCGGGCCCATAGGCTTAGGCTTGGGCTTGGGCTCGGGCTTTGGGCTAGCCTAAACATTTTTAAAATATTTTTTTATTTTTTCCACCAAAATTTTATTATTTTCTATTTAAAAGAACATTTTGCCTCGGGTGGGCCGGGCTTTTGGGTCGGCCTTCAGTGGGCTGATAGATCAGGCCATAGGCTTGGCCGGGTTTCAAACGATGGCCCAGGCCCTAGCCCAAGCCTAAGGCCTCGGGCTAGGCTTGGGCCTAAATGGGCCTTAACGGGCTGGGCCCACCTTGGGTTGTGGGTGGGCTGTAGGCTGCCCGTGGGCCACGGGCCAAAATTACACCCCTAGATTAGAGGTAGTTTAAGAAAATGCCCTACTGCAAATATTGTCGAGTTTTAGGGACCCCCTAGATCGTACCACTTCGACTTGGGTATAGGCTAGTTTAATCGAAGAGTGAATTTTTCTCCACTCATCGTCCTCAAGATCGAGTTCTTTGTTTAGACTCCGTCACGCCCATGGTTCTGATGCGTAGATCCCAGAAAGCTCCGAGCCCGCAAGTGTTCTAGGACTCATTAACAGAGCGACTTCTAGATTACGTTTGAATCCATTCGAAGCCAAGTGCTTCAGATCTCTAGGCTCGTGGATCCGAACCATTTCGAGTTTGAGCTCAAATAGGTTTCTAAGTTCGTAGTTCCGAACCCTTTCAAGACTAAGCCAATACTTCGGAGAATGGATCTCCTCTGAGGGTTTCATCTCTTCTAAAAGCAACGGTTAATCTCCTCGGACACCCGTATGATTTGGGCCTTCTCAGATGGGCTTGTGGAACTCTCTTTAGAGATATCTACTTGATGGGCCTTCCTCGGCCCAATTTGTTGGCTTTCTTGTGGGCCTGTTCAATAGAATTCACTTGGCCTATTTTGCAATAATTTCTCAAAGCTCACCAATTTTTCGGGCTTTTCGATTGGACTTCGATTGGGCCCAATTAATTAGTGAGCTCAAGTTAACCCCTCTTACAATTAGGTGTTTGGTTTCTCACCAATCTTGTTTTGTTTTGTTTACTTCAGTGGTTATATACGATCTTCAGTGCCAACTTAATTGAGATATTTATGTTTATCAATTTGTCCACTTGTATTATTGATGTTTTGGATTGTATGTTCATATCATTTCAATTCATTAGTAATGTCATAAAAATTACACTTCGGATCATCTAGTTTGATGAAGTCTATTGTTGTTGAGAACCTCTATGGAAATGATTATATTAAATGTTTCTGGACACATTACAAAATCATTTTCTTAAAGACAATATTTCTCCCACCAAATAGTGTGCTGTAGGTCTATAATAAATTTGTCTCCAAAATACAAAGCTTGATTCTAAAGATCAGTTTATGATCAGTTTACCAATGACTGCACAAACATTAGTAGACCAAAATACACTTCATATGATCAAGAGAACCATGACAATTGATAATCAAGTCTGCATGAAATAATTATTAAAAAAACAAATAAAGTAAAAACTTGGTTAGAATGCTTTTGATCAAAAGATCAAAATGAAGAGAGAGAGAGAGAGAGAGAGAGTAATATGCGAGAATGGAGAGAGAAAGTAGAGATTTAAAAAAAAATACAAAGGTAAAAATGAAAAAATAAATGTCTTTTAAATTAATGATTTATACTTTTCACTAATATATTTCATTAATTATGTTCTTAAAATCAAAACAGATAAATAACTAAACTTAATACGATATGCATTCATAAAAGTGAATTTATCACAATTTTTTTTATAAAGAATCCTACCAATTCAAAGGCTGGACTTTTATTCGGACAAAAAAAAAAAAAAAAACAGTGACAAACTCTTAAATGGTGGACGTATATTTGGTTTTGTCTCAAGCCCTTTAGTCGGCCCGAACGAACGAGGCCCAATATTATTTTACGCTCTTTTAAAATCCAATTTGATTGATTTCTCTTCCACAAGAAGAGAGAGCTTGGGTTTTATTTTATGCAGTTCGATCACTTATACGTTAATTTTTATAATTATAATTTTCTAAATAATTAGCTTAAAATAATTAAAATAAATTTATAATTTACTTAGTGTAATTGCTGATAACCTGTTTTAAAAAAAATTAACCTATTAATAAGTTGGTCACATATTTTTTTATTGTGTAAAAAATATCCACAATACTCTAAAAAGTTATAATTAAGATGAGATATGCTTATTTATTTATTTATTTATTATTATACGTATATAAAGGTTTTAAATAAGTAATAAAAAACTTACAAATTAAAATTTAATAAAAAAATTCAAATAAATTTAAAAAGTCAAATAGATTATAATTTACTATTGCAAACAAACACGGTTAACTTTTCTTTAAGCAAATAAAGTTGAATAATTTGATTTATAAGTGCTCTTTTACACATTTTCATTGCTGAAAATAGTAAAAACACAATTAATAACTGGTTGTGACACTGAGTAGGAACCAAGTTATGTAAAGTAAAACTCTAAGGGTTCGTTTGGGAAAAACTTTTTTAGCTTGATTTTTTTGATTTTTTTGACTAATTTAGCCTTGCTAAATTAGCTCTATGTTGATAGAGTTTTTTTAATTTTTTTTGTTTCTTTATGAGAGAAAAAAGTGAAATAATTATAATTTAGATGTGATATTTTATCATATTAATTTATTTAGTTTATTTTATCATTTTATACTTTTTTTAGTCTCAACTCAAACTCAATCCACTTGCCAAATGACAGCTAAATATTAAAAGACGATAGCTTTAGTAATTATCTTTCCTAGTGTGTTTGATTTCAGTTCTCTGCATTTAGTTTTTTAAAAACTGAGTTTTTTGCTTTTCGTATTTTTTTTTAGTGAATATTTTTTAAATTTTAAGTAATTTTTTTACTTTTTTAGATGCATTTTACTTAGATGTATCTAAATAGTAAAATATTTATGAAAAAATATTTTAAAAAATTAATAAATATACAAAAATATGAAAATGTACTAAATTTTTGTTTTTGTTTTTTTTTTGTTTTTGTATTTTTTGGTATTTAGTGTATTTTTTAAAGATTTTTTTCACAAATATTATACTTTTTAATTGTGTTTATATTAGGTGTGTCTAAATTTGTTTTAAAAAAAATACTTAAAATATTAAAAAAATTCATTGAAAACATTAAAAAATGAAAAATAAAAAAGTATAACTTTCTAAAAAATAGTTTCTGAAAATTAGAACCAAACAAGCTTCAGGGGTGAAATTTTATACTTTTTGTTTTTTTTTTTTTGTATAAAGTAAGAGATAAAAGTAAATAGTTTATGACAGAATTGTAATGTTTTGCACTATGACTGCTGGGGTATTTTGGGAAGATAGTTAAAAGTTAATTTTTAATTTTTTTTGATTTTTTTTAATAAAAAAGTGTAAAAAATGTGAGAAATGATGTGATCCAAAATGGGTTAAAAATTGAGAAGTGACTTTTAACCTATTTCTCAAAAGAGGCCTATGTTGAAATTGTAATGATGTAAAATTTTGAAATTAGACAAAATATAGAATGAGATAATACTTAGGTCTCGTTTGAGAGTATGGTATTTTAGTATTTTTTTAATTTTTTGACTAAAATATGGTATAAAAATAATTAGTATGTTCGAAATAACTTTTTAGTTTTTTAAGAAAAGATGTGTAAAAAGTAGAGAGAAAATAAAAATTTTGACTCTTTGATATAGGTTATAGACCTTTTGATTTTTTCAATAATTTTTTAACTTTTAGGCTAAGGCCCCGTTTGTTTTGGGAGATAGAATGGAGGTGATTGATAGTGAGGGGATTAGTAGTGAAGAATTGTTAAATTATTTTTATATAAAATAATAAAACAAATAAAAAAATATAAAAAATTAAAAATTATATTTAAAAAAAATTCCAATATATAAAAAATAAAAAAATAAAAAAATTTCTAATTCCCTCACTATTTTTCTAATATCATCTCTACCTCCCAAAACAAATAATTCACCTAAAACAAACGGGCCTAAAAGTATTGTATGTCAAATGAGACTTTGTGTGAAAAAGAGTAAGAAGTATAAAGTTATATTTCCTTTTGAATTCCACAAATCATGTTAATAGTTAATAGTTAAAAAATAATAAATGCACAAGATATAAATTTGGGATTTATTGGTGCATCCCCCTAATTAATATGATGAGTTAGTTAATAGTTTTTTTAAAAATTAATTTTAAAATAAAAAAATTAATTTTTGTTTTGGAGATCTTAAAGCCTTCATCATTGAAACGTCACTTTGCTATAATATATAGGATAAATAGTAAGACATGCTAAAATTATTGAAGGGCAGATTACACTAATAGTTCCTATAGTTTAGAGCTTGTGTCACTTTGATCCTTGACTTTTTAATTGCGACACATTTCACTTTGAATTTTAAATCTTGTTTCAAATAAAGACAATTGAAGATACCATTGCTTAATTTCAAGGGTAAAATCGTCAATTTGATAAAATATAAATTAATTTGACAAAAATAAATGTCAAAAAAATATTTTTTAAAATTTTAAAATTATTTCTACACTCCAAAGATAAAATTATGTAAAATTGATAAATCTTTTAGACATTTATTTATTTTACCAAATTAATTTTTATTATATGTTTAAATGATGATTATGTAATTGGTAGTTGTTAAACTTTTAATGTGTAATCGATACATTTAATATATGAAATATTTTTAGTTTTGGATTTTTTTTTTTTTTGATTTAATGGATTGGTGTAATAATGATATCAAAGTTGTCACTATATTTGACTTTTACAAAAATAGAAACTAATTTAATGAAAACAAAAACAATCACCCATTATATGATTATCATCCAAACATATAATAAAAGTTAATTTGATAAAATAAATAAATAAATAAATAAATGTCTAAAAGATTTATCGATTTTACATAATTTTATCTTTAGTGGGTAGAAATAATTTTTAAAAATTTCAAAATATTTTTTTGACATTTATTTTTGTCAAATTAATTATATTTTATTAAATTGACGGTTTTGCCCTTGAAAAATCAAATGATATCTTTAATTGTCTTTATTTGAAACAAGATTCAAAATTCAGGGTCAAATATGTCACAATTGAAAAGTTAGAGACTAAAATAATATAAACCCAAAATTATAGGGACCATTAGCGTAATTCACCCATTATTGAATGGAAATACTATATCATCTAAATGACTAATTTTCATACTATTATTCTTTATAATCTTTATAAAAAAATAAAAATAAAAATTGTGGGTTTCACTCTTGTCGATAATAATGGTCCGAATCATTTCATTTTGTAAGCCTTACCACAAGGCCTCGTTTATTTTGGGGTTAAATAGATGGGAGGAGATTAGAATGGAGGTGGGGTTATTTAGTATTGTGTTTATTTGTACAGTTGGGGAGGGGATTAGGATGGAGGAGGTGATATAGATGGAAGTTGGAAAGGGGATTGAGATGGAGGAGGTGGAGATGGTATTAGAAAAATAGTGAGAGAATTAGAAATTTTTTTATTTGTTTTATTATTTTATATAAAAATAATTTAACAATTCCTACACTAACAACTATCATAAAAACAAACACAATTTTACTTAATCCCCTCACTAACAATCCCCTCACTATTAATCCCCTCATTATGAATCTTCTCCATTCTATTTCTGAAAACAAACGGGGCCTAAAGGCTATCTGTGCAAAAAAAATCAATTTCATTTGATATTATTGATTTTAAAAAAATAAATTGTAAGTTATTTATGTGTTTGGTAACATTCGATGATATTGATTTTTTTAGTGCTAAATCTAATGAATGAATAGTTCGAATTATCATTATGAACCTAAGACGAAGCTCACGAAATAGAATATCAAGTAGGAAAATTCCATACATAAAATTTAGAGGAAACGGGTAGATCATAATAGGTGAATTTATTGTTTAATAAATTCTATGATAATTAATAGCGTTTTTTATTAAATACTATTAAAAAAAGTCACTAATTGTTAATTTTCAGTGATAGTTTGAAAATTTTGTCACAAAAAATGTTACTAATTATAAGTTTTAGTGACAGTTTAAAAAAATCGAAACAAAAAAGTCACTCATTTTCAACTTTCGGCAACTGTTTGAAAATTTTATCACAGAAAAACGTTACTAATTGTAAATTTTAGCTACAATTTATAAAATCGTAACAAAAAAAAAGTAATTAATTGTCAATTTTTAGCGACATATACAAAAAAGTATCACAAAAAATTATTTTTAGCGACGATTTTATTATAACTTATTTTTAATAGAGTTTAATGGGAAGTCTAATTATTAAGACCTATTAATAGTTTATCCTAAAATTTATACAAAAAGCTTGACAAGAATGATGTGGTAATGTCATTATTATAAATAAATTTATCTTTAATAGTGTTTTGTTTTAAAGTAAAAGAAACATTTACAATAAAACACATCATTGCATATGAAAATTATGTATAAGATTTTTATTTGTAGAGCATTACCCTATGAAGTAATCTGAATGATAGTCATATATAAAGGGTTTCAATTTTCTGAATTCAATTTTTAAAAAATTGAGTGTTTTGTTTTTCATATTTTTTTTTTTAGTGAATGTTTTTAAAATTTTAAGCAATTTTTTTTACTTTTTTATATGCACCTTACTTAGATGTATCTAAATTAAAATATTTGTAAAACAAATATTTTAAAAAATCAAAAAATGCACAAGGATACAAAAAAAAATGTATTAAATTTTCATATTTTTTTTGTATTTTTGATATTTGGTGAATTTTTTACATTTTTTTTCACAAATATTATACATTTTAAGTGTATTTATATTAGGTGTATCTAAAAATTTTAAAAAATTGCTTAAAATATTTTAAAAAATCAGTGAAAACCAAAAAAATACAAAAAACAAAAGGTTTCAATTTTTTAAAAAGTGAATTCAGAAAACTCAAACCAAACATTCCTCCCTAAATTAGGTTGTCGTTGGAATTTAGGCACTATTTGGTATAAATTAAATAAGTGCACTTATTTAGGTCACACCATCTCTCTACTTTTCTATACATCTTTTTGTAAAAAATAAAAAATTATTCTTATTTAAATCATCCCAAACAACCTTTTATATAACAACAAGAGCAAATTACACTGGTAGTTTTTATATTTTACACATTATGTTATTTTGGTCCTTATACTTTCAACTAACTTTATTTTGACTCTAAATTTTAGATTTTGATCCAATTGATAATATCGTTAGTATATTTTAAGAAAAATTATCACTAAATTTGTTGAGATTAACTTACTGAGTTTGGTAAGTTTATAATTTTACATTTAAAAATATGACACATGACACTTATGAACATATTTTTCATAAAAAAAAAAATGTTAAGAGTTGTAACAAATTGGATCAAATTGAGATAAATTATAAATTCATGGTCAAAATCGAGCCAATTAAAATTATATAGACTAAAATGATATAAAGACCAAAATATAAGAATTACTGTCGTAATTTCTCATAACAACAATGTTACATTTCCTTAATTTATCACTCTTAAATGACTCTTAAAGATGTGACATTGAAGTTAAACCACACATAACAAAATGTTTAATAATCAAAATTTGACATTTTTATATTTACAGTTGTTTTGAAAAGATAGTTAAAAATTAATTTTTTAAATCTTTTTTTTTTTTAAATGTGTAAAATGTAAGATATGATGTGAATAAAAAAGGATTAAAAGTTGAGAAATAGCTATTAATTCACTTCTCAAAAGCCCTAAATGCAAGATTTTGAAAAGTGGTTATGCAGGTTGGTGTAGAGGTCAGCGTAATAGTGGCGTGTAAATGTAGTAAATCGTGAATTTTTTTATTTTTCGCACAATTTGAAAAAAACTTACCGATAGATATATTTTTTTTTCCATGATCATATTTATTAGATTTAAAATAAATATTGATCAATTTTTGTAAATTTTTAAGTATGATCCAATATATTTTATATTTTTAAATCACTATAAACTGTGTAATTTACAGTTTATTTTAATAATTAATGACTTTATATTATATAAAAAATCAATTACTAACTATTATATAGAAGATAAACAATAACAAAAGTAAGAAAATAAATAAGAGTATATATATATATATACATATTTTAACCAAGCCAAAAAGATAATGACCACACTTATTATTATTATTATTATTATTATTATTATTATTATTATTATTATTATTATTATTATCAATTAGTGTACTAACTAATGTATCAATTGATGATGTAGCATAATTTAAAAGATTTTTAATATTTGTAATGTAATTAATGAGTGAGATTAATAATAATGTCATAATTAATGTTGACACACTAGTCAATACACTAATTGGTGCATATAGCACCACCGTTATTATTATTATTATTATTATTGTTATTATTTTCAAACAATATATAGATAGATACACACAAATAAAATGGTTGAGTAATAGCAACTGAATAGAATGCAATAGATCAGTTTTAAAAAATCAATAATATGTTCTTCATCTTTCATCTTCTCTCTCTGTCTTTTGCTCTTTCATCTTCTCTCTTTATCTACCCTCTTTTCTTTATCTCTCTTCCTCCATTTTCAACTCTTTTTTTTTTTTTTTTGTATTTTTTTTTAAATAAGCAATTCGGAATCATTACGTAACGATTCATTACGTATAAGCATCGTTATTTATGGCATTATAACCGCTACGGCCGATACACCTGTGAATCTCAATTACACTACAAAAACAGCCGTAACGGATGACGATAATTACCACAATCGTTACGTAACGATGTCACGTAACGGTTACAACCACTTTTTAAAACCTTATCTAAATGTAAGAGTAAGATTAGAGATTATAAAAAATTTATCAAATTTTTTATTAAATATCACATAACTATATGATTCATTTATATGATATATTTCAGAGTAACTGTAGAGCCGACATAAGTGCCAGGCATGGCACGTGGGGGCTTGCATGATTGGACTAAGGCCCAGTAAGTGTCAAATCCCACGTCCCCTCCGATATTGACCGCATAGTGCGGGATTCTCGTACGACTTGCTTTTCAAATGTAATTATGACAAAAATATTAATCAATTTGTTTGGTATTAGTTTTTTAAATTTAATTTTTTTTAAATTGATTTTTTTTAGTAAATATTTTTAAAATTTTAAATAATTTTTAAATTTTTTTTTTAAATACACATTACTTAAATGTATTTAAATAGTAAAATATTTGTGAAAAAATATTTTAAAAAAAAATAAATGCACAAAAATATGAAAAATATATTGAATTTTTTTTTATAGTTTTTTAGTATTTTTTGGTATTTTTTAATATTTTTTTAAAAATATTATATTTTTTAACTGTATTTATGTTAGGTGTGTCTAAAAATTAAAAAAATTACTTAAAATATTAAAAAATTTAAAATACGAAAAATAAAAAAGTAAAATTTTTTAAAAACTGTTTTCTAAAAACCAGAACCACACAAGCTGAATGCTACTAAATTTTTGTTTGATTTTTAAAAAATTGTTTGATTTTTTAAATTAAAATAAAAATCAATTTTATAAAATAATAAAAATATTAAAAAGAGAATTACACTTTAGTGACTTCTTTCAAAAAATAATTATAGATTTATAAAAAAAAATTAATACTTTAATTATTAAATTTTCTTTCTTCAAATTAACACTGAATTGCTATTTTTCCAATTAAAAATACTCATTATTTTTAAATAATTTCATCTTTTTAATGAATAAAAATAATTTTTAAAATATATTTTTGATATTTATTTTTGTCGAAATGATTTTTATTTTTATTAAAAAAATTTAGAGAATGAAACATATTACATGCATTCGAATTATATAATGCTAGTATATTACCCATGCTACGCACGTGTATAAATAAATAATCAAAAATAAAATTTTAAATTAAAATAATAATATAAAATTTAAATAAAATATGTAATAAAAATTATTTATAATCAATTAACGTTTATTATTTTTATCAGCGTTACACATAAAAGAAAATTTTTATTTTGATGTCGTTAGTTGTGTGTTTTTAGTTCTTAATAAAAATTTACATGTCATAATTTAATTGGTAAATTTAAAGAATAAATTATAAAATTTATATTTATGATAAAATATAAATACATTTCATTTTATAAGTTTCGTAATTTTAAATTACTATATGATAGTAATAAATTACATTTTTTAATATACCAATTTTTTTCTTATTTTGTAAAGTTTAAAAGTTTATCTACTCAAAATTATAAATTGTAATTTGTCATAACTCTTACGTGAAAATGGATTATGATTGACTTGTAGCATTGGACTAAACATTAGAAGTGACCTATGACCTACCCGACTCAATATTTTTATCATTATGACATTCACCTAATCATTAAAAATTATCTTTATCGGTTCGTGACCGGTATGCGCTAATTTGGGGGTTCCAATATTAGATTAAAAGGTTGTTTGAGATAAACTAAATAAGTGCATTTTTTTACTTTTTATAAAATATGGGTTGGGTACGGATTGTGTTTGAAGTGATGTGGTAGAGAAGTGATGTGACTTAAATAAGATAATGTGACTTAAATAAGATAGTGACTTTTTAAAATTTTGAGTTTTTTAAGTTATGCCAAACCAAACCTAAATATTAAAAATTAGCATTAAAAAATTAGTTCGAGTCGATTTTTTTCCAACAATATCAATCAATATATTTTTTTTTATTTATAAATATTAAGAGAATTATATTTGAACAAATTATAACATAAATTTTTTACTTTAAACTTTAAAACATATACATTTTCTTTGACTCTACAACTAATTTTTAAGATAGTCACTAAAATAAAATTCAATTATCATTATATGGAAAGACATGTATGATAAGGGTTTGTATACACAATTTTTAAAAGTAAAATTAATTCAAAATTTTCAGTATGAAAAATATATAACCAATTTTATGTTATGTTTGATTCATAGATTTGTGTAGATATTTAGAATGAGAAAGGAAAAAGATATGTGAAATGTGAATAAAATATAATTATATTTTATCTAGTTTCACATACCTTTTCATTTTCCTTTCAAAATTTCTACCCAAAATCATGAACCAAATACATCAACAATGTTTGGAAGGAGTTTTGGATCTTTTATTGTATTGATATACATTATCTAAATATATATATATATATATAATATTTGATGGGAGAAGCAAATTCTTAAAATAAATCATTAATCACATTTTAAGAGAATAAAAGTTAGCGAATAAAATATTTTTTAATTATTTAAAAAACTAAACGTCAAGAGAAACAATCTATGCAAGATGTGAATTGATTCCAATATTTTAGTGGTACAAAATCTAAATTTCAAAGCTGATCGGTTTCAATTTTATAAATTTAAAATTTTGAATAGATTAATTAACTTACATAATAAGATTTTTTTTAAAAATGATTCAATAGAAGCTAGAATTTTTTTTAAAAAAATTTTAAACTAATTAGTTAACTTTTCTTTTCAAATTTTTAAATTTAAATTTATAAATGGATTAATTAAGTTTCCTTTTAAAATGTATAAATCAAGGCATAATAAATTTTTTTTAATGATTCAATAAAAATTAGCCAATAAAATATTTTTTAAATTATTTAAAAATAAAAACTTTTGAAAAATATTATGAACGTTTTGAGTTTCACAAAATCCTTCTCATTACAAATTATACCTCTCCGTCAATGTGCACACACCACTGTGAAATTAAAGAGACTGTGATTCTCTATGTTGTATATTTATATTACATTATTCAATAGTAAGTATAATTTTTTAATTTAAAATAATTATAAATTTATATTTATATTTCATTATCATTGAATATGTAATAGTTTTTTTTCATTATATACCTAAGGGCAAATTATACTAACAATTCCTCTAGTTTGAGATATGTCACTTTGATTCTCGACCTTTTAATTGCGATATATTTGATCTTAAATTTTGAATATCGTTTCAAATAAGGACAATTGAATGTATTATTGCTTCATTTGAAAGGTAAAATTGTCATACAACTTGTTTTGTGTTGGTTAACTTATATGTTGGTTAAAATATAATTACTTTTTTAATGAATAATGTTGAAACTTCTTTTGTTATAAAATTCTATTTATTTTGGTCTTCCAAATCTATATTTTTTTCCTAAGAAACTAAAAATAGAATTGGTGAAACAAAATTAAAAACACATTATTTTTGTATAATTTTAGCTTTTGGGAAGGTAGAAATAATTTTTTAAAATATTTTTTGATAGTTATTTTTGTTAAATTAGTTTTAATTTTTTTCAAAAGTCAAACATGACGATAATTTTGATGTCATTATTAAACAAATCAATTAAATTAAAAAATTCAAAACTAAAAACATTTTATATATTAAATACATCGATTATACATTAAAAGTCTAATAACTATGAATTACGTGGTAACCATCAAAAAATATTTGTTAACAAATACAACTATCTATTACATGATAACCATAAAAAAAATATTAATAAAAATAACTACCCATTACATGATCATATCCAAACACTTTACTAAAATTAATTTGGTAAAAAAAATAAAAAAATAAAAAATGTAAAATATTTAGCATTTTTATATAATTTTATCTTTGATGAATAGAAATAATTTTTAAAAATAAATTTTTAATATTTAATTTTTTCAAACTAATTTAGATTTTATCAAATTGACAACTTTGCCCTTGAAATGGAACAACAATAAAGTTCTATGATGCTTTTTGCACTTTTCCATCTTTATTGATGTATTTTTTCCAATTGTTTGAATATTCATCAATAAAATTCTTTTTCGGCTGATCAAAAAAAAAATAAAAATAAATTATCTTTATTTGAAACGAGATTTAAAATTCAGAATCAAATATATCATAATTGAAAGGTCAATAATTAAAATGACATAAGTTTCAAATGCCCAAAATGAGAAGAACCATCTGTTTATAACTCATCTCTCATCATGTATCGTGCCGACTTCGTCTCAACGAAGAAGTAGAATGGAGAAGACAGGTTCGTTTGGCATTGGCTAAAAGGGGTGTTTGTTTGAGATTTTTTGAGTCAATTTATAGCTTTTACCGTTTGAAAACTATTTTGGATTGTTTGTTTAAATTTATTTCAGACAGTTTCTGATTCTAACAATTTATTTTAACTCGAAAAAACTGATTCTGGAAGTTGTTCACCCCTTACTTCTGATTATTAGTTCTACTGTAGATATGTTAATTTACGGTTATACTCTTAATTTTTTTTTTTAAAAAAAATAGAAAAAGACCAAAATGGATTATAGATTATTATTGTTATTTTTTATGAAAAATGTAGATAAATAGTGAATAATAAAAAAATAAAAGTTAATTGAAAACACTACTCAACAATTTAAATCTATAATCCAACAGTTACACCAAACAGATCAATAATTTCTGATTAAAGTCATAATCTATAATCTGTTAAGTTATAATTTATAATTTATTTTAACAATTACATCAAACGGGACCAATATAGTCAACTTTTTTGTGTTGTGACTTTTATAGCTTGACTTTTTTTTAGCCTTATTTAGTTTGGATTTTTTGATTTTTTTGACTTTGTGAGAGAAAAAGTATAATGATTATGAGTTGGATGTGATATATTATCTTATTAACTTTTTTATTTTGTCATTTTATATTTTTTTTAGCCTCAAAATAATAGCCAGGGCGTAGTTGATTTTGTACAAATTTAATTTGTTTAATATGTTAACGTATTAGTTTCTTAAGTTCTTAATATTTGAAATATTCAAAAAATATTTTATTTAACGTAACTCGTATCTCTAAAAATCTTAATATAATAATAAATTTTTATGTAATGTGATTTCTTTGTCTAATTTTGAATATAAATTAATTTTAAAATTAAATTAAAAGAAACTTAAAATATGAAAAAGTCAAAATAAAAAAAAAAATTGAGAGATCAAAGTAAAAAAATGATATGGGTAAATTACTCTTTAAAAAAATAAATGAGACCCACATCATAAATTTACTGTCTTATAATTTTTTGTTATAAAAATACAGGTAGGAGAAGTCGTGGAGAGGATTTTTTTAATTTTTTTTTTATATTTAATGTCCACCATCAATGTTCATCTAAAATATTGGCTCGATCGATCCATGCAAATCAACAAAGACCCCGCTAGAGCTGGAGAGTGGATCCCAAATAAGAACACTTCTCACGCAAAGGTTAACCCTTCATAAGTTTCTCTCTCTCTCTCTCTCTCTCTCTCTCTCTCTCTCTCAAAATGGCTTTGTTTGGAAGTTAGGTTTTTGTTTGGAAGCTAACTTTTAGCTAAAAAATGGATAAATTATAAATAAATCTTTTGAGATTTGATTAAAATACAAATCATATCTTGTGGTTCTGAAAATTACTTTCTATTCATTGAGATTTTTAATTTTATAACAAATCGCTCATTTTATTAATAAATCATTAAGTTAATTAATATTTTTTAATGATATTATAAATATGTTTCAATTAATAATTTAGGTAATTTTATTATTTTATAGGAGAATAATTATAAATTTATTTTTTAGTTAATTTTATTAAATAAAATTTTTTAACAATGAGATATTTGTAATTTTTCAAACTATAGAGAACAATTTATATTTTTAACAAATCTTAGAGGGTGTACTTATAATTTATCTCTAAAAAAGCAATGTAAGTTATTATATTACTATATCTATTTTTATATATATCTTTAGAAAAAAATAAAAATCAATTAAAATAATAACTTCTCAAACGAGAAGCAGACAGGAGATGGGCCAGTGGGTCCTTTAAACAGAAACTTTGTTTTTATTTTTACACCTTGTACACACGAGCAGCTCTAAGATTTCTACTTATGATAAATTTTTTGAATATTTGTGGTGTGTTATAAATTTTTTTTTTATTTATAATTCTGAGAGGATAATTTGTTAAGCTAAACTTGGGCCGAGTTAGGTTGGAGTGGTGGTCAAGAATGTTTGACTGAACTAGTAAATGTTCATATTTCGGGACCTAACTACTTCTTAGTGACAGTCAAAAATGTTTGACCGAACTAGTAAATATCCATATTTATGGACCCACCTACTTTTTAATGGTGGTCAAAGATGTTTGACCGAAATAGTAAATGCTCATATTTTTTAACCTAACTACTTCCTAGTGGCAATTAACGCCGTGGCTAAGTTACCAAGTAAGATAATCAAATAGAGAGAAGAGCTGAGTTAGGAAGAAAGCGTCGCAATATCAACTTAGTGGTGCGCCATGCAAATATTGCACAACACTGTTGTAGACACTCCATTTTTGACCGACCTTAAGACGAGGTCCCAGAGACTATTTCTCAAAGGCCGTGTTACATTTCGTTTAGTAGGCCATTTTTTTTTTATTTCGAGGAGCTCCCCCTTTCCACCCGTGCCCCGCCGCTCTCGTCTCGGACCACCCAACCATCTCCGATTTCTCTCTTTACATCTCATTTACTCCCTTTCGGGGACAGGGTCTTAGATACCAAACACCACTTTTGGTGTTCATTCTTGGAAGGTATTTATCATAACGAGGACACTGGTCTTAGATACCTAAACACCACTTTCGGTGCTTAAATTTGTTTTGGGACCTCGACCCGTTTTCCGCCCCCCCCATTCGCTTTGCATCGTTTTGTTCATTTTGGTAGGTGGTAGGTACCTGTTTATCACCAAGATCATATGCTCCTCCCGGCTCCCCGCCCCGTTCTAATGTTGAACACCCTAGGGCCATTTTCTTCGAGCCAAAACCACATATTTGTGTTGTACACACATGGAAGGACCCTAAAAAATGGTGCTCGGCCAGTAATTCTTCCTTTCATTTTTGGACCTCTCCTAGAGGTGGCTTGTTGTCTCTTCTGCTTCAGAGTTGTCAAATTCCAACCATAGGGTCTTGTTGTACACACATGGGAGGACCCTAAAAAGTAGAGCTCGGCCAGTAATTCTTATTTTCATTTTTGACCCTCTCCTAAAAGTGGATTGTTGTTTCTCCTGGCTCAGAGTTGCCAATTTCCAACCATAGGGTCTTGTTGTACACACACATGACTAAAAAGTAGAGCTCGCCATTAATTCAACTTTCCATTTTGCCCTTAAAGTGCCTAGTCGGCCGTATTTCTTGGGATGTGTGCATTCCAGCTGTGCTTTGGTTTTCCCCCAAAAATATCTTCTCCGGGGGACCCCTTTGGAGGGAAATAAGAGCTCATTTCCCTCCATTTGGAAAAAGGATTCCTCTCTCCCTCTCTTGCACACATTAGTGTCCTCCCAACTCAAGAGAAGAAGCTACAAGTGTTGATTGGAGCATATACATACATACAACTCCATTTTCTTCAAGTTTTGGGGCCATTTCTTCATCATCTCCAAGCCCTATCATCACAACTCCATTCCAGCAGCTAGGAGAGCTTTCCAGCAGCTAAGAGGCTCCCATTCTTTAAGCAAAAGGCAGCCAAGACTTGTCTACAAGGGTAAGTCTCACTTTCCCTCTTTTGTAGCCCATTTTTGCCTCATTTCTTAAGCCTATTTTCTTATTGTTTTGAGCTCTGACCTTAACTGAAACTAGGTCTATTTTAAGCTATTCTTCAAGTTTGTTCAAGGGCTCAACCCTGTTTGAGCCCTCTATGGTGCACTTGCTTCAATATCATCTTGTATGTCAATATTTTGCATGCTTTTTCTAGCCTATGAGTGATCTGTTTTTGAGCATAATGTAAACTGTGAGTGGGCCTATTTTGAGCCCCTCTTCAACATTGAAGAAGGGCTCAACCATGTTTGGCCTCTCTATCATGCACTTGTTTCATAATCTCTCATATTTACCGTAAATTTGCATGATCTGTTTAGCCTCTGTGCGATCTGTTTTGGAGCATGTCATGAACTGTGAGTAGGCTTATTTTATGTTCCTCTACAACATTTTAGAAGGGATAAACTTCATTGGGGGTCTCCATGTTATACTTGTCATTATACCCCTCTTTGGCCCTCATTTTGCATGCTTTGTTAGGCCTATTTTACTTCTGTTTTCGGCCATGATCAGGTCTTTAAAGAGTCACATTTTGGCCTTATTGTCATGTTTTGTTAAGGGTCCAAGACTTTTTGGTGAATGCTTGGTATACCTCTCTTTATAGCCCTCTTTTGGCTCATATTTTGCATGCTATGTTGAGCATATCTATATACTGTTTTGGGGGTTGTCATAAGCTGGATATGTTCATATTTTTGGTCCCTCTTCAATGTTGTAGAACTGTATTTTTCAGTTTGAGCATTTCATATACCATCTGCTTCATTGTTCCCCTTTTTTCCCCCATTTTTGCATGCTATTTTTGCCATACTTGTGATTGTTGTTTGGCCATGCTTTGTACTGGATAAATGCTATTTTAGGGACTGCCTAGCATCTGTCTTTACACTTCATGTCCATATTGTGCATGTTCGGCATAGCTGCAAGTCATTTCGGGTGCTTAACATTGCATTTCGGGCATCGGGTGTAATTTTGCTATGATTCGGGGGTTGTTTTGCATCAATTTGGCTGCTGAAATTTGCATATTCTATTTGCCATATTCCATGTAAGTCCTCATTTGCATTTTCCATGTCATTTCATGCCTTAGGGCCATTGCTCTTATGTGAGTGTGGCTGAGGCCCTCTCATGTTAGTGTAAGCCCAATTTGCATTGTACCATTGTTCATCTCACCTCTCTCATGTTAGTATAAGTCCAATCTACATTTGGAATGCCATTTCATACTTTAATACCATTGTCATTCATTGGCCTCCTATGTGAGAGTGGCTGAGACTCTCTCGTGTTGGTATAAGCCCATTTTGCATTGTCATGTCAATTTAGTCTCATCACATCGTGTGTACCATCGCCTCGGTTTGTGTGCCCGTGTGCACACATTTCGAGACATCTCATTTTAGCATCATTGCATTGTGTGTGCCATTGTCTCGGTTCACGTGCCCGTGTGCACGCATTTCGAGGCACTTCATTTTTATCCGACGGCCTCTTATGTGAGTGTGGCTGAGGCTCTCTCATGTTAGTGTAAGTCCAATTGCATTGCGTATGCCATTTTATGCCTTAGGATCATCGCTTCATAGAATTATGTATGTTAGGATTGCATATTAGCTACATTTCATGCATATCATGCATATTGCATCGTGTTCGATAAGAGTTAACCCAGCACGAAAAAGGCGGCACCGTAGACCAGCCGACGGAACGGGTCTCATTCCCCGAGGTCACGATACTCGGGATACCCGTGATGGAGTTAGGTTTTGTTGTAGCATTCATGTGCATTCATCTCATATTGAGTTGTGCAATTCCTCTCCCATCATGCATCGATATGCGTGATTGGTGGCACGAGATCGAGGCATGCATATATTTGTGTGAAATACATTCAAATGAAGAATCAACAACTTTCAAGTCTCGCGAACCGCCGTGATTTCACGCAAGGCATCCGCATGCATCATTTCATCATCCTTTCTTAGTTAATTTGTTAATTAATTAGGAATTTGTATATTATTTCGGATTGTACTATTCTTTTATTCAACATTGATATTTATTCATAATTGTAATAAGGGTGTGTGAGTGTGATGTATGTCTTCCAACCCCATATCTTTCTTCCCTTTTATTTACATGATTAGATATAGGGCATATTTCAATTAGCATACAAGATGACAAGATGTTTGCATCATTCATCTGCTTTTGCACGCGCGGCCCTACGGCATCATACAAACTGCATTTGTATTTCAAATCCAAGTTGAGTACTTGATAGCTGTTACATTCCATGTGCCACGTTTAGAATAGCCGAGCCTGCTATAGTTGCACTTTTGCATGTGTTGCATCAGGCATTCTGTGTATCTAGGATCATGCATGATTTCTAATGAGTTTTTGTTTTGGCTTGGAGTACTCGGTGAGTTTTATGCTTTAGCATCCTTGCATGCGTGTGAGTGTTGCCATGATAGCATGCTTACCATGAGGCTAAATGCTTATGTGATATAACTGCCTTGAATGCCTGTGGGTGGAGGTTGAGTTATCTGAATTGGGACAATTCATCAAATGTTTGTTTTAAGCCCACTAGATAGTGGCAAAATCATATTTTCTTAAGCCCACCCGAGGGTGGCAAATCCACGTCTTAGCTTACCTGCAGATAGCACCATCAAACCATTT
Organism: Camellia lanceoleosa; assembly: GCA_025200525.1. Taxonomy (NCBI): domain Eukaryota; kingdom Viridiplantae; phylum Streptophyta; class Magnoliopsida; order Ericales; family Theaceae; genus Camellia; species Camellia lanceoleosa. Next base: position 71,419,656 of record CM045770.1, on the reverse strand, counting down.
TCAAACAAACAAACATGAAATGTTTTGTTCCAATTCAGGCGATTCAGTCTATACTTGTATGCTGTGCGCATCACATAGTAACCTAGGCTAATAATCGGAATAAGAACGTACAATGTTTTCAAAATCAGATATCATGGTTAGTAGAGTTCCGCCGAGGCAACTTTGGTGATGACGGACACGTGGTCTTTGGCACCGAGTTAGGGTTTCCTAAATTTCCCATTTTAAAATATTTAGGTGGCGACTCTGTATCTGGCGAAGCAGTTCATGTTTGGCACTTCTTTCAAAAAAATCTATTTTCAAAACGTTTTGCCGGATTTGGACTCTTCGGTTCGAGATTGAGAACTGTGACATTTGAGTCCTTCGAACTGTAATGACCCAATATCGAACCAGAACGGGGGGGATTCGCACTCCCTTCCCCCGGGATGCGTTCGGGGACGTCTACAACTGCGTGTTGCACAACTAAGATATTGGCGGACAGCGCAAAAATAGTCTGGTTGCATGGTCAAAAGCCGAGCAAAGACTTGTGCTATCTCACTTAGCTTGCAGTGAGGAGAGTATTAAAGGATAAGTATTATCTTTTAGGAATGTGATTCATAGGAAGACTCTATATAAGAAAGTTAGAATCCTATTAGGATTGTACTGTGTAAAATCTACAAAAGCTCAAACCAAACCTTAGTCTCATGTATTACAATTCTTACTCCTAAATTGACAGAACTTTGGTGTTTATTGTCTACTTGTTGACTTAGGTGTCAAGAAGGTTTCCGGCACACACTTGTCGGCTGGCTCACGTTTATGTTTTCAGGTGATTAGACGACAACGTTTGAAGGAGTGTAAGTTTGATCAACAGAATTGTACGAGAAAAATTATTTTGTTCACGTACAAACTCAATATGCAGTTTTTTTGATCGACTAATTTGGGAGATCAACTTCACAGCCTATTAATGAGGGCCAATTAAAGTTGGGATTCGTGGCAAAATTATAAATAATGAATCATGGTGTATACCCTAAAATTATGAATGGTAATATTATTATGACACTTTATAATTTTTGTTATGATATTTTATGATTTTTGTTATGACATTTTATAATAAGAAAAGTTGTGACTTTTATAAGGTGAAAAGTTATAACATTTTATAGTTTATGTTAGAAAAATTTATGAAAAAATAATGAATGCATACCATATGCCTCTTTTGGGGCTATAACCTCTTCCTAAAATTAATATATAATTTAAATTCATTATAAATGAGAATTTTGTTCTTTAAAAGTTAAATTTTAATCTCATATTATTTTTTAAAATAAACTTTAATATGTTATTTTTTTATCAGCAAAAAAAAAAAGAAAAAAAAAGAGAATTTTATTGACGAAAATCAAATTCTATATACAAACTAGGCATCCATAACTTAATAGTAAGACTTATAAAATGTTACATAGAATAAAAAATTCTAGAAAAATATTTAAAATTTAAATATATGGTGTCTATTAAAATTTAGTGTGATTTGGGTCACTGAAGATTAATTTAATCCATATATTTTAGAGTAAAAAATGCTGATAAGTCTACTGTTCACTTAAAAATATCGAGTTCTATAAATTTTTCTAAGGAGGAATAATTTCAACTTTTACAAACTTTGTCCAATTAAGTTCTAAATTTAATAAAATTTCTTACATTTTCTATATTTCAACTATACAATGATATAACCGATCTAAAAGAAAAACTACACAATGATATAAATAAGGAAGAAATCTCAATAAGTCTTACGTTTCTTATGAAATTTTCATTAGTCCTATAAACGTATTATTGAGCCCTCTCAACATAGTGTTAATAGAACTTTATAAAAATTTCATTAAAAAACTTAGACTTATTTGATATTTTTCCTGTAAAATAGATAGCAAATAAAAACAATAAAATACGTAGCAAATGATTTGTTTAAAATATTTTGAAATAGAATTCTATATAAAAATTAGTTTTTAAAAAAATTATAAAATTAACTTCACTTTTTTTTTCTTTTTTCCTTTTTAAACATCATGTCAAAATTGGATGCCAAAAAAGTCTAAAAGTTATGCATCCATTAATGCAACGTTAAATTCTTTCAACAAAGAAAAAAAAAATTAACCATTTTCTATTAATTTACCTTTTTAAATACTATTTTCATGATGTTAAAAAAAAATGTGATGTTAATTTGTCAAGATTCATTCAGTATGTAATCTACAGTACACAAATTTTAAATATACAACTTATAATTCTCTTTCGTGATTAAATTTTCATAGTTGGTTTGAAAATTGGCTATTTTAATGATTTTTTATAAATAAATAAAAAAAATATGTAAAAAAATAGAGAGAGTGATGTGATAATTTATAGTAGAATTTTAGATTTGGCTCAATGGTCTTGTAGTACACATTAGGCTGTGTTCGGTTCAAAGATTTGAGAAGAAATTTGAAAAGAAAAAGAAAAAATGATGATAAAATATAAATAAAATATATCTACATTTCACATAATTTTATACATATTTTATCTTTGTCTTTCTTTTTTAAATTTATTTCTAAATCCATGAACCAATGACATTGTGAGGAGAATATCATAAATTTGAATTGATGAAACAATGATGACTTTAATATAATAATAAATTAACATGTTATAGTGTTTTTTTAATTTTTTGTTAAAATTTTTTATTGTCAGACGATGCCTTAAATAAAATTATTGTTAATCATTTCGAGAATCCCACTGACAATTTTGGCTTTTACTTGCCGACTTTGTACTGTTGCAAGTTGCAACTTTAGTGCAGATTTACATATGCTTTAGGAAACTTTTCGTACCCAACTTTGTCCTTTTCTTCAATTTGTTAACCTAACAACTCCAATCTTACTTATATTCACAATCACAGAGATCATTAATTTTGAACCTCTAAACATATCATTAATGACATGATATTTAATAAAAAAAAAAAATATAATACCAAAGTCAAAACATTAAATCATTCATGATAAGATCCACTACCACATCTTTAATAATAGTACTAATTAATACTCTCACTCATTTTCCTACTTATATTATTATCATCATACTCTCAAAAGATAATTAAAAAAAAAAAAAAAAAGTTTCTATTTTTATAATAGCATCGTCAAGTTAATGTTTTTAATTTGTATTTTAACGAATACATTTCAGAACTCAGAAAACAGTTTAAACACTTCAAGCGATCATGGATCAACTGTTCTTATTGTCATTCTTATTTTTTTAAGGATAAATTACGAATAAAATTTTGAGAATTACTTAAAAAACGAATTATTCCTATAATTCTTAAAATTATAAATACTACTTTATCAAAAAAATTATTTAACGGAATTAACAGAAAAAAATAAAATTTCTAATTACTTTCTTATACAACAATAAAAGTACATAAATTGTTAATTAAAATTTATTTCTGATGTCATTAAATATTGTTAATTAACTTGATAATTTATTAATAAAATTGGTCATTTGTCATGAGATTAAAATCTTGAAGGGACAAAATGTAATTTTCAAAACTATATTGAACAATCTATATTTTAAATAAAAATCTTGGGAGTGTATTTATAATTTATCATTTTTTAATGAATAAGTGATCTATTTTTAATATTATTCTAGACTTGTCTATTCTTTTTGTGTATGCAGTCCAATCTGCACTATTCAAATTTTCGAGCAAATCTATGGACTCAGAAAAAAAAAGAAAAAAAAAGAAAAAAAAGAAGATATTTATTAAGAATTTTAAATGTAGAGTGTAGATTTATTCATTTTATCATGGGACTAATTTATGAATGAATTTTTACTTTAGATTATATATTTTGGATAACAACTCAGCAACTTCAAATATAGCTCCAACAGCCACGTGTGTATTATCAAGGCAAGGTAGTTAGTTTGCTAGAGTTTAACTATAGTTTAGTTAGACGGTTATGGTTAGGTTAAGTGTATCAGTCTTGTATATATACTACCTCCTCTATATCATATAGATTCATTCAGTAAATCAATAGAATATATATTTTCTTGTTTTCTCTTTATGGTATCAGAGCATTACGCACTTGCAAGCTTTGGTCCTTTAGAGAAGTTCATCAATGGCTTCTCCAAACACCATAGCTACAACATTATCCTTCTTCTCTCTTTCAGCACCATTTTCTTCAACTTTAATGTCTTCGTCTATCACACTGCCTTCAAATCTCACATTATTAATCTCCAATCTTAGTGCATTTGTCACTACAAAGCTTGACTCATCAAATTACATAGTTTGGAAAAGTCAGTTACATAACATCTTGCGAGTAACAAAGCTTCTTGGTTATGTGGATGGATCTGAGGTATGTGCTTCGTCGGTTGTGTTAGTGTAACAACCCCGATCCCTGATTAACGTTAATCCATGGTTAATGATGCCTAATTGGTAATTAAGGTGAAATTCTGAATTAAATTGCATGTGTGTGTTGCATTTATTGTGTCTATATCTGTTTAGCATAGGAAGATCTATTCATGTTTTTCTTTCGATTTGCGAATTGAAGGCCTTATTGGCATCCGAATCAGAAATTGACTTGATTTATGTGTTAATTAGGATTTTTAGAATTTTATGGCAGCCTTAATTGAAATTCGATTTGGAACGATTAAGTTAGAATAATTAATGCCCAATTAAGCCTAGCTAATGATATTTTGATCTAAGCCTATATAAAGCACCTTTTTAATTCCCCACTTACTCTTTTCTTCATTTTACATGCATCTTTGAGCTCTCTAAGACCCAAAAATGTGAGAGGAAAAGAGAGTAGAAGGATTTAGTTCTAAGTTTGAGAATTTGGTGAGACTTAAGCTCAATTAAGTGGAATTGTTGACATTTGAAGAGGATTTGAGAGTTTTAACTTCAACACTAGAGAACTCAAGCCTCTAGGTAAGGAATCAAACTCTTAGTTGTGTAATTGAGTTAGACCTTACAAGATTTCAAGCAAATTAGATGAGTTTATGTAGGATTTGAGTTGGTGTTGGAGAGAATTGGGCCATACCATGCATGCATGTCCATTTCTTCACAAAATGAGCTTGATTTCAAAGAATTCTTCCATGCATGCGTTCATCTCATTTATGTTTTGAGAATTTGTCATGTTTTCTACCAAATTTGATCATGTTTTAAAGTGTTTGAGTTCAGGAGAATTCATGCATGTTATGCTCTTGAAAAATTCATAAGTTTGAGTTGAAATTTTGTACAATTGGCTTGTCATTGGGCCATAATTTTTTGAAATGATCCTTAAAACATGTTGTTTTATGAGTTTCCTAAAGTTATGACCCCAAAATGTTGAGTTTGAGGTGTTTGGGTTTGAGCTTGAAGCTTGAAGATCAAATCTAGAAATTTTAGATTTTGCATCCATGCTCGAGCATGAGAGTTCACGCTCGAGCGAGCACTCTGAGTGCGTGCACTTCCGCTCGAGCGACTGGAAGCTCGCTTAAGCGTGAAATGCATACATCCAAAAGTTCACATGTTTTGCAGCACGCTCGAGCGAGGGAAGTCACGCTCGAGCGAGGATCTGAGTCTCACGCTCGAGCAGGGATCGAGAGTCCGTCGAGCGTGAAAAACATGCAACCAGTACTTTTTCCAAAGTTTACAATCCGCTTGAGAGAGGTAAGTCATGCTCGAACAAATCTTCACATTTTGCATGTCCGCTCGAGCAAGCGCTCAAGCGGGGACCTTGTTTTCAGCAAGTTTTGAAAAATGTTTTCTAGTGTATTTTTGCATCCTCATTTCATTCTAGGCATCCCTAGGTCATGGTTAAGACTCCATAATGAGGTTAAAGGCTAGAAATACACTAAGAACAAATTAAGGTTTTGTTTGGAAAGTGGGTTGGCTTTTTTGGCTATTTTAGCCTGGGTTAAAAAGCTTGGTTTGGGAAGGACTTTCTGGCTTTTTGGCTTTTTTGAATTTTTTTGTGAGAGAAGAGTGTAATGATATGGGTTGGATGTGATGTTTTGTTTGTTGTGGCTAAAATAGCCTATTTTGTCTTTTATGGCTAAAATAACCACAAATCATCTTCCCAAACGGTGCCTAAGTTATGTACAATTCGAACGTGTGTTTCAGGTATGTGTTTGTTATGTGTTATTGTAGGTCACGTGCCGTAGACCGTTTGATTAGTCTGCTCTGTCTGTCTGCACTCGAAGCCAACTGTGAGTAATAACTCAGTAAAGCTATGTTCAACTTTATTTATTTTTTGTATGATGAATTAAGATCTGTTTTCTAAAATGATATGTTCTGTTCAATGAATGATTGTCCAATTTCTGACAATGTATTCGTGGCATCCTTAGCATCATGTGATATCTGTTAGCTGTTACCCAGTATCGAAGGTTCCATTATGGAACTAATATGTCTGCACTCTGTTACTCGTACCGGAGGCTCCATCATGGGGCTCAGCATGTTTATTCTCTGTTACCCGGATCCGGAGGTTCTTTTATGGAACTGGTTATTTATAACCACCATATATTCTGTATCTGTTCTGTTAGCGCTAATGGATGTACCACATATGATTAAGCATGAACTCTGATTCCTGTATATGATTTGAACAAGAATACGAACGTGAATATGAATATGACTCTGTTTACGAATCTAAATTGTGGTTTCTGAATCTGTATAGACTTCATTTATTAAACCCTTTACTCCGTTATTATTTACTGGGCTTCTGCTCACTATTTATATTATGTATGTAGGTGGGCAAGCACGTGACCAGGCCTAGTGTTGACGACCTATGTTTCGGTTTTGTCAGTCAACCTTTGCGCCTCCCGAGGAGGTTTCGGATGAAGTCAGGCTTTGTGGCTATTTTTGTAATCATATTAGACTATGTTTGTGTGTTATGATATGGGCGAGACTTTTGGCTTGTACGCCTAAGTGTGACATGTAAATATTATATCTTTTGGCTTCGCTTAAGTTTATAAAAGTTTTAAACTCTTCTGTTCTATGTATTTCATCACAGCTCATTGGACCTCGTATATTTTGTATATTTGTTTCCGCAGCCCCTATCTATATGTTAATCTGTCAAGAGGCCTTTGGTAATTCAAGGATTACTGGCCGGTTACGACACTAAACCTATAGGGGCGGGTTTGGGTCGTGACAGTTAGATTCAAACATTCTTGAAGCCTTGAATTCAAATTACACTGTATGGAGCACCATTGATGCACACTTATTGAGCTGCATCACTGTAACTCTTTCTCTATCTATTTTCACCACTGTGATTCATTGTCAAACTAGTCAAGAAGTTTGGAGTGCTCTTTCCAAGAGATTTACTTCTCTTTCAAGATCTGACATCCATCAATTGAAGAATAAACTAAATCGAATTGTTAAGAAATGTTCCACTATGGAAGAGTGTTTGAATTAGTTCAAACTTATATCAGATCAGCTTGCCTTGGCTTCATCACCAGTATTTGAATCAGTTCAAACTAATATTAGATCAGCTTGCCTTGGCTTCATCATCTGTTGATGATGAAGATTTAGTCCTTTTGATCTTGAATGGCCTACCTGAAGAATACAATGCTTTAAAAACCACCATATGAGCTAGGTTTGAACCTATCTCACTGGATCAACTAAGTGCTTTACTTTGTTCAGAATGTATTTATGTGGAATCTACTCTCAAGAACACACATGCTTCAGAAATTCCAAGTTCTTTTGCCTACACTACTAAAAGAAGTAACTATTTTCATAGAGGAGGTCCTAGAGGCTCCTATAGGGGCAAAGGTGCTTTCTGAGGGAGAGATGGGAGTAGATTTCGAGGTCAGCATAGTCATGGTTAGTTTCAGAATCAGAGAGGAGGTAACACTCAATCTCAGAGAGGCAGAGCTACAACATGCTACAATTCACATAGCTACAATACAAAAAGTCCTAATTCAGGCTACAATATACATAGCTACACTCCAAATAGTCCTACTGTGATCTGTCAAATTTGTGGAAAAAGAAACCACACTACTCTAGAATGTTGGTACAGACTAAATGCATCTTTTTAGGCTCAATCTCAGAATTATTATTTTAGTCCTTTATCCTCTACCAGTCATCCAAAAGCATATGTTGCAGCCAACACAGTTCCACAGTCTGAATCCAGCTGGTTCTTTGATTCTAGTGCTACAACTCACATGACACATGATCTGAATAATCTTTCTTTATATCAACCTTTTTCATGGCTCAGATCAGGTAGCAGTAGGTGATGGAACCACACTTCCTATTGCTCATATTGGTAAAGGACTTCTTCCAACTCATTCTTTTTATTTCCAACTTAATAAACTTCTTCATGTTCCTACTCTTTTCTCAAATTTATTTTTAGTTCATCAATTGGCCATGAACAATCATTTTATTATTATTTTTGATGAGGATTTTTTTGTTATTCAAGACGAGTACTCATAGAGTACTGTATAGAGGTTGTTATTCCAATGGACTATATCCATTCGGTCCATTCCTTGATTCTGCTGCCTTCCATTCTTCAGCTTCTCTTTCCTGCTCCACTACTCCACCTACAGTGGCAGCTCCTCCTAATTGGAATTTTTGTCTTGGCCATCATTTCACCAAGAATTTTCATTACATTATGTCTCATCATTACTTGGGATTTTCTTCTTCAATTCTGTTTAATAAAGGCTCTAGTTTGTGTGAACATTGTTGTGTATCTAAGAGTCATAGGTTACCTTTTTGTTTGTCCAATTCTACTGTAAATAAGCCTTTAGCACTCATTCACACTGATGTTTGGGGCTCATTTTCTTTCTCTATTTCAGGTTTTAAATACTATGTGTTGTTCATTGATGATTTTAGCAAGTTTACTTGGCTCTTTCCTCTTCATTATAAGAGTGAAGTTTTTTTTCCAAATTTCTAGAGTTCAATGCTTTTGTTGAGACACAATTCTCTATTAAACATCAAGTTTTAAGGAGTGACAATGGGGGTGAATATCTAAGCACTCAATTTCAGGTTTTTCTTAAACAAAAAAAGATTGAACACCAGTTGACCTGTCCCCATACACCTTCTCAAAATAGTGTGTCTAAGAGAAAACATAGGCATCTCATTGAAACCACAATTACTCTTATGCATCACTCTTCTCTTACTTTAATTTACTAGTTTGATGCTCTTGCCATTGTAGTGTTTTTTTATTAACAGACATCCTACTCTCAAAATCAATAATCTTACCCCTTATGAGGTTCTGTTTAACCAAAAACCTGACTACCAGTTCCTAAGATCTTTTGGATGCAAGTGTTATCTTTGGCTCAAGCCTTATACTACTCATAAACTTCAACCTTGATCCATACCTTGTGTTTTCATTGGTTATCAACCTTCTATTAAAGGGTATAGGTGTCTTGATTCTCAATCAGATAAAGGTTACATTTTTAGACATGTAATCTTTGATGAGTCTTGTTTTTCTTTTAAGGCTTCTTCTTTTTCTTCTTCTTCTTCTACAGTCTCTCAGTTGGTTAATTTTTTCTGGTCAGCATCCCCTGCTGCTGCACCTCAGTCTCACTCTTTTTCTTCATCTTCTGTTTTACAACAGCCACCTTAGTTACAACAGCCAGTTTCATTTTTACAGCAACCAATTCCATTTTCAGCTCATGTTCCTCAGCCTTCTCCCTCACAACAACAGCCAGTTTCATCTTCAGTTGATGTTCCTCTTCTGTCTACTGATCCTTCTACTCAAATTCTTGTCTCTTCAATTTCTATCAATCTTCCCTGTGTTCCATCTATTGCTCATCACATGTTTACTAGATCTAAATCCAGAAGGCTTCCTTCCTCTTCTACTTCTGTTTCTCTCATTGCTTCCATTGCTCCCTTTGAACCTTAAACCTATTTTGAGGCTGCATCTTCTTCTGCTTGGCAGGCTGCTATGCTTGATGAATATGCAGCTCTTTAAAAGCAAGGTACTTGGACCTTAGTCTCTTTACCACCCAGCAAATAGGCAATTGGCTGTAAATGGGTTTATAGGTTGAAAAAGGATTCAGATGGAACCATAGATAGACATAAAGCTAGACTAGTTGCCAAGGGCTTTCTTCAAACTAAGGGAGTGGACTATCACGAGACTTTTAGTCCTGTGGCTAAATAACCAACTATCAAAATTCTTTTGTGCCTTGCTCTTCATTTTGATTGGCCAATCAAACAGCTTGGCATTTCTAATGCTTTTCTACATGGGGTTCTTGATGAAGAGGTGTACATGGTCTAACCTTAGGGGTTTGTTCATGCTTCTCAATCTTATCTTGTTTGCATATTGAACAAAGCTGTTTACGGCTTAAAACAAGCCCCTAAAGCTTGGTTCTCTACTTTTTTAACTTTTCTCCTCTCTCAGAATTTTGTTCCTAGTCAATGTGACTCATCTTTGTTTGTTCTCAGGACTCCTACTTCTATTACCATTTTACTCATATATGTGGATGATATCTTGCTCACTAGTAGTGACCCTCTTTATATTGCTTATTTGATTCAATAAATGCATGCCACTTTTTCTATGAAAGAACTAGGATTCATTAACTATTTCTTGGTATTTTTGTTACCAAGACCTCTGCTGGATATGTTCTTTCTTAATAGAAGTATGCTTTAGAAATCCTAGCCAAAGCAGGCATGAGTGATTGCAAGCCTTACTCCTCTCCCATGGCTACTAAAGTTTCTATCCTTTCTTCTGATGCTGACTTACCCTTTAGTCAACCATCTCTTTATAGAAGTTTAGTAGGTGCTCTTCAATACCTCACTATCACTAGGCCAGATCTTGCATTTGTGATTAACTATGTTTGCCAATTCATGCAAGCACCCTTTAATAGTCATTTTGCCTCTATCAAGAGGTTGCCCAGATATCTTAAAGGCACATTGGGCCATGGTCTTCATTTCTTTAGTGGTCCTCTTATTCTTAATGCTTACTCTGACCCTGACTTGGTTAGAAATGTGCTTGATAGAAGGTCTACTACTGGATATTATGTTTACCTTGGTTCCAACTTAATTTCTTGGTCTGCCAAGAAGCAACCAATTGTGTCTAGGTCATCCTTAGAAGTTGAGTATAGAGTTTTAGCCTATACCTTAGCTGAACTTAGTTGGCTTGGTATGTTGTTGGCAAAGCTTCACTGTCCAGTGCATGTTCCTACTCTTTGGTGTGATAACTTATCTACTATTGTTATGTCTCACAATCCTATGTTTCATGCTCGAACAAAGCATATTGAAGTCGATTATCATTTTGTTCGAGAAAGAATTGTAGCCAAGAAGCTTCACATTTGTCACATTCCTACCACTAATCAAATTGCAGACATTTTCACCAAACCTTTGTCTGTGGCTTAGGTTTCAGTACATTCAAAGCAAACTCTTAGTTCTTCCCAGTCCTCTGAGTTTGAGAGGAAATGATAAGACAATAGCTCGGCTGACCATAGTAGCTTAGCGATTCGTACAGCAGAAAGCAAGATAGCCATATCACCAAGATCTTCAAATATAGCTCTAGGAGTCACGTGTGTATTATCAAGGCTAGGTAGGTAGTTTGTTAGAATTTAACTATAGTTTAGTTAGACGGTTATGGTTAGGTTAAGTGTATCAGTCTTGTATATGTACTACCTCCTCTGTATCATATAGATTCATTCAATAAATCAATAAAATAGATGTTTTCTTATTTTCTCTTTAAAAACTCATCTCTTCGTTGGATCTTTACAATCCATGTGAGAGGATTTTTCGAGTCTCACAATCACCTATCTTTTTGCTTTACATTTGTAGCCAATTTTTGTCAGTTTTTCTAACGACTTTTCAATATATGTCCATATCATTAAAATAAAATAAAATAAAAAAACATAATAATATATGGCTCCATAAGAATAGAATTTTCACCAATTAATTCTTTGGGTAAATTACACTGACACCCCCTGAGGTTTTTGATTAATATAGATCTCTCCTTCACATTTGAAAAATTACATTCCCCTACCTGAAATTTGTAATCTCATTATAAATTGTCCCCTGAATTGCTAATGTCATGCCCTAAATTTTTTTAAATGATCCTTTTGCTCTTTTTTCTACCATTTTTTCTTCCTATCATTATGACTACATTCTACAACTTTTCATCATTAAATTCCACATGAACATATTCTTATTGAGTGATAATATATAAACATAAATTTTATATAGAATTTTCAAACACAATGATATAACTTAATGGTGACCTTTCACTTTAAAACAAAATACTCATAAACATGATTTATATTTACGATAATATCACTATCACAACATTTTTATGATTTTTTTGTACAAATTTTTATATATGAATATAATTTTTCATTTGTTTTCCACCATTATATCTAGATTAGATCAATTTAATCTAAATATATTAAAAAATTATAAAATTTGTACAAAAAACTTTAAAAAAATCATTGAATATAACAAAATAAGATAATGTGTTGAATTTTTATATTTTTTTTTCTTGTATTTGGTGATTTTTTTTTTTTTTTAAAAAAAAAAATCATACTTTTTAAATATATCTAGATAAGGTGTATCTAAAAAATAAGAAAATTGCTCAAAATATTTTTAAAAAATTTAGTGAAAAAAAAAAAACACGCAAAAATAAGAAAATTTAATTTTTTGTTTGAGTTAAATTAAAGAAGATGATTGTTATTTTTCATGAAATGATATGAACAAAATATCTGTATTATTTTATATGTATAAAGGTTAAGGGACAAATATGTTATTTTAATCTGATAGAGGGTAAGTATGCTTTTTTAAATGTGAGAAAAAAATCTGTATTAAATAAAAATCTCAAAAGATATCAGTGTAATTTATCCTAATTCGTTTCTTTTTATCCTTTAAATGGAAAGATTGACTGGTTTAGTAATGTGACACATCCGATCATATTGATGGATAGCACTTTATTATTGTAGAGTGGAGTGATATTCATTAATGGGGAAATAACAGTATAGTGGTGACAATAAATTTTTTTTTCCCCCATAAAATTATGAAATAACATAGTGTTGGACCATTTTAATATCTTTTATTTATTTATTTATTTATTTATATATTTTGTTCATGAATCTTCTTTTGTTTTGGTCATGAATCTCCATTAATGAATCTCATCTTGTTTATGAATGGAGATTCATTGCTTTGGTGACCATTTGTCTTGTTCATGAATGGAGATTAATTAAAATTCATGAACTTGGTAGTGAGTTAATATTTGGATACACTCTCTTTTCTCTAGGTTCATGGTTATTATTATTTTTTGATGTATTTTGTAAAGTCCTAGTGGTTTATAAATAGTTCATCTCTTCTACTCTTTTCTACACCAACACACCAACTATTTTCTATACAAGAGAGATTACTAGCAAAGAAGGGTGTTTTTCTTGATGGAGCTTTGGGTTCACCATCTTGTGCAGAGTTGGCCTGAACCATACGACAAGTGGTTGGGCTGTTGTATCCCGGAGGGGACAAGTCATAGTTTTGTGACTGCTGCATCGGTACTTGGGTTCTTCCTACCGTAGTGGACTTGATCTCCTTAAAGAAAACGAGATATCCGTGCCTCAACCTGATCTATTTGTATCTCATTTTTCTTTTTGTAATTTTTTATCAATAAAATATAATTTTTTCTGGTATTTTCACCAACAATTTTAAGGAGATCAAGCCCGGAACAAGTATCAGAAAAAACTAATGATGGAATTGGAGATCTCAACAAGCCTTTCAAGTTCAAGGGAGTTCATTTTAAGAGGTGGAAAGGAAAAGTTCTTTTTTACCTTAGCCTTTTGAAAGTTGCATATGTTCTTATCGAAAAGAACCCAAACAAAATCCCAACCGAGGAGATCAATAATGAAGACTACGAGGTACATGAAGCAAAAGTGGCTTCCTACAATACAGATGAATATAAATGTCACTTTTATCTCTTAAATTGCCTTACTGATCAATTTTATGATTACTATGACACCACTTACACTTCTACAAAGAAGATTTGGAATGCTTTATAGACGAAGTATGATACTGAAGAGACAGGAGCAAAAAAGTATGCAGCTTGCCGTTTTTTTCGCTTCCAAATGGTGGATGGAAAATCTATTGTGGAGCAAACACAAGATTTCCAAATGATAGTTGCAAAAGTAAGATCTCAAGGCATCAAGATTGGTGACAACTTGGTAGTTGCAGGACTTGTTGACAAGCTACCGCCATCTTGGAGAGAATTCCAAAAGAGCATGTGCCACAAAGAAAATGAGACTTCCTTAGAGGCGTTGATCACTCGCATTCGAGTCGAAGAGGAGACTAGAGGCCAAGACGCATTAATAACACAAGCTTGTAATGACAATTTTACCACAAAGGTAAACTTTATTTCAGCAAATAATAACTTACCCAAATGTCACAATTCCAAGAATGCTTCTTTGAAGCCTTATAAAAAGAATATGAACAATTATGGTAAACTTCACAATAAATGGATTAATCCAAATAAGAACCAAGGTCCATCACCTCTACAAAATTTTACATGCTTTGTCTGTGGCAAAAGTGGGCATATTGGTCGAACCTGCAAATTCTGAAAACGTGCACATGCCCTAAAGGCTAACATTATCGAAGAGCCATTTGTGACAGTGATTATAAACATTTGCATGGTTAATTATATGGACAGTAGACATGTTTGTTATGATCAAGTTTGGTTCAAGGTGTATACTTTCTTTGATGATGAGAAAACAATTATGCTTGCTGACTCTAGTCAAACCAAGATACTTGGAAGTGGTGAGGTTGACCTTAAGTTCACCTCTGGACGTGTGCTTACTTTAAAAGATGTGCTTTATACACCGTCCATGAGGAAGAATTTGATGTCAAGTTATTTGTTGAATAAGGCTAGTTTTAAGCAAACTATGGAATCTGATCAATATGTGATTACCAAGAAGGGTATTTTTGTGGGTAAGGGTTATGCTTGTGATGGGATGTTCAAATTGAATGTTCAGATTAATAAACCATCTACTAATTCGGTTTACATGTTGTCTTCTATTAATTTTTGGCATGCTCGCTTGTGTCATATTAACAGTAAATGTGTGGGAATCATGAGTAGTTTAGGATTAATTCCTAAAGTGACAAATTTTTTTTGAGAAATGTGAAGTTTGCAATAAAGTATTGTAGACGTCCCCGAACGCCCCATGAGGGAATGAGTCCCCCGTTCCGTTCATTTTGGGCTCACTATAGTTCAGGACTCAAATGTCATGGTTTGTAATCTGAACCAAATAGTTTAAATCCGGCAAATCGTTTTGAGAAAACAGATTTTTGAAAGAAGTGCCAAACATGGACTGCTTTGCCAGATACAGAGTCGCCACCTAAATATTTTATTTTTGAGAAATTTAGGAAACCCTGACTCGTGCCTAAGGCCACGTGTCCGTCATCACCAAAGTTGCCTCGGCTCGGGAACTTGGGTACGATTGGGGAAGGTCACTTCGTGAGCACCCCCGCTCGCCCAATCAAAGATCGGCCTCTACTAACCATGATATCTAGTTTTGAAAACATTGTGCGTTCTTATTCCGGTTATTAGCCTAGATTTACTATGTGATGCGCACAGCATACAAGTATAGACCGGGTCGCCCGAATTGGAACAAACATTTCATGTTTGTTTTTTTGAAAGATGGTTTACTACTCGCAAGTAGGTCTAAAATGCAGATTTTGCCACCCTCAGGTGGGCTTTAGAAAAGATGGTTTTGCCACTATCTAGTGGGTTTAAAACTCATAGTGGATGCATTGTTCCAATCCAAATAACCCAACCTTCACCCACATGCATTTAGGCAGATATATCACATAAGCACATAGCCTCATGGTAAGCATGCTATCATGGCAGTCACTCACACACATGCAAGGATGCTAAAGCATAAAAACTTACCGAGTACTCTAAGCCAAAGAAAGATGCTAATTAGAAATCTATATATGATCCTAACTATGCTGAAATGCCTAATGCAACACATGCAAGAATGCAACTACAATAGCAGGCTCGGCTATTCTAAACATAGCATATGGAATGCTACAGCTAACAAGTATTCAACTTGGAATTGAAATACAATGCAGTGAGTTATGATGCGCCGAGCCCGGTGCATGCAAAACAGATGAATGAAATGCAAACATGCTATCATACTGTATGCTAATTGAAATATGCCATAATCTAACCATCATAAGCAGGTAAATAAAAGGGAGAAAGACGTGGGGTTGGAAGACATACATCACACACACACACACTTATTACAACATTGCCTCGCTCGGAGGGTCCGAATAAAGGATATACAGTCCCAAATGAATAATACAGTCCGAATAAATACAGAATCCTAATTAATTAACAAATTAATCTAAGAAAGCTGTAAACTAGCATGCAAGCTAGGGACTGCCTCGACTCCGCTCAGGATGATGAATGATGCATGCTCGGGTTGCCTTGCGCGGAAATCTACTACGATGCCCCAGTTAGCCTCTGTTTTACAATTAAGCCCAGAATATTGCACGAAGCTCCAAAAGACTGCCGGTTTCTGATTTACTGCAACAGAGAGCAAGAAAGGGGCATGGCAATGTATTTTCACATATGTATGCATGCCTCGATCCTCGTGCCACTAATCACGCATCTCGATGCATGATGGCCGAGGAGTCGAATTGCATAACTCAATATGGAATGAATGCACATGAAAACACAACAAGACCAAGACTCCATCATGGATAATCCGGAGTGTCGGTGACTGGGAATTGAGACACGTTCCGTCACTCGAAGTACGAAATGTCCCTCGTTTCCCGTACTCGGGCTAACTCCTATCCCAAACACAATGCAATATGCATGACATGCATGAATGCAATTCTAACATGCAACCTAGCATACACAATGCTATGACATGGCATACACAATGCACGATGTAACATGGCATACACGATGCTCTAACATACAACCTAGCATACGCAATGCTATGAATTGAAATGGCATACACAATGCAATATGGGCTTACACCAATATGAGTGGACCTCAGCCACACCCACATCAGTAGCCATAAGATGAAAATGAGACACTCGAGATGCGTGCACACATGCACGCAAACCGAGGACCGATCCTAAGGCACAGATGTCACTCTACCAAAGCATGGCATGGCATGGAATATGGCATTCAAACATGCGAATTTCAGCGCTAAAATATGATGCTAAACAGCCCCGAAACATGGCAATATGGCACCCGATGCATGAGATGAGACCCGAAACTCAAAACTAGGCACATGGAATGACTTATAGCTATACAAAGCATGCATTATTTGAAAATGAAGTATGAAGACAGAGTCAAGGTAGTCCCAAAACATGAACTTTTCTAGTTTAAAGTGTGGCCAAAAAGTGCTAGCAAGATGGCTTAAATTACCATGCAATTTTGACTAGTAAACGAGGTTTATATGGCAAGCGTATGAAGCAGGTAATAACTCATCGAACCACCAAAAATTAGTGAACAAAACATGCTAAAATATGCCCGAATAACCATGGAAATGCAGCCAAAACATGCACAAATGAGGAGTTCATTTAGAGGGCATACAAAGAGATTCTTAAGCACATACAAGATAGACATGTGGCAGCCCCAAACCAACTTTAAAAATAAAATATGATAATCTCAAAACTCACCAAATTGACCCTAAAATGTGGCTAAGAAGCATGCAAAGAAGGGTCCCTTTGAAAGGCCAAAATGGCCATCAAACAAGTCAAGGTGAGAGGGGGTCCCCCCCCTCTAACTTGGAGGCTCAAAACAGCATCAAAGCTACTGGAAATCCACTGGATTCCAGTGGCTAGAAGGTCAAATAAGGCATGCAACAAGGGCTAGGGTGTAAGGCCCAAAACAAGGGATAATCAAGCATTCAAAGAAGTATGTGACCTCAAATAAGAAAATGCCCTTAATAAAACATGAAGATGATGTCAAAACAAGCCTTTTTCCAGTTTATAACAAGTCCCAAAAATGATCATAAATAGGGCTAATCTATCATGCAAAAATGACCCTAAAAGAGGGTTAAAGAGGCAAGGGACAGCAGCTGGCCCCAAATGGAAAAGAGCCCTTCAACAACATTGAATAGGGGCTCAAAATATGGCTATTTACAGTTTACATCAAGCCACGAAAATAAACATAAGTGAGGCTAAACTATCATGCAAGAAAAAGGCCTAAAAGAGGGATAAAGAAGCAAGTGATAGCTGCTGGCCTCAAACATAAGAGATGCCTTCAACAATGTTGAAGAGGGGCTCAAAAAAAGATATTTTACAGTTTATGACCAAGTCCAAAAAAGCTCACAAATAAGCCTAAAATACTATGCAAAAAAAGGGCCTAAAAGAGAGTTAAAGGTCCTTGATCAAACATGAAAAGGGGCTCAAAATATGACTATTTACAGTTTGGGTCAGAGCCCAAAAATACTATAAACAAAGGCTAAGAGATCATGCAAAAATAAGCTTAAAAGAGGGATAAAGAGGCTCACCCTTGTAGAACCAAGCTTCAACGACTCTTGGACCAGATTTGGGAGCTCTTGACCTCTGGAAGACAGCCTCAACTTGCTGAAATGGATGTTGGAGATGTGGTGCTATAGGTTGTAGTGTAAAATGGTGTAGGTCTTAAGGGGTTTTGATGGTTGGAGTATAGAGAGAGAGAGAGATTGAATGTAAGGGGCTTAAACAAGATTTTGTAACCTCTCAAAATGCAGCTGGGGGTGCTGGATATATAGGCAAAGGAGTGGAGGAAAGGGGGGAAAATCAAATTCAAATTTCCCTCCCCCCCAAAAGACCCCCTCCCGGATATAGGATCTGGGGAGAAAATAAGTGTACAGCTGTAAGGAGCCAGCGGAGGGGAGCATGGCCGGCCAGGTTCAGAGGGTTTAGGTGGCCGGCCGACCAGGGTCAAAAGGTTCAATCAGAAAAAGCTGGCCGGCCCCCCATATTGGTGGCCTCCCATGTGTGCATAACACAGATATGTGGTTGAAACCCTGAAAATGTGAACCAGGAGAGAGAAAACCCAACTTTTCAGAGGGGTTCAAAAGGGTCAGGAAGGATTACTGGCCAGCCATGACATATTGGTGGCCTCCCAGGTGTGTACAATACAAATATGTGGTTGAGGGCCAGATAAAGTGGCCCGGGAATGGTCAACATTAGCTTTCTAGCGAGGAAAACGGGCGACGGAGGGCGATGAATGAATAAAGCTGGCTTCCCAGAACAATTGCTGGCCTCCCACCTTTCTACGACCTTCATAACAATGAAAATAAGGTCTCCACCAGAAATGAACCCAAACCGATGCAAAACGAAGGTTCGGGGGCCGAAACACGCAGCCTGGGGCCCCGAGAACTGACTGTTAAGCACCGGAGGCGGCGTTCAACCACGAAGTTGGTCTCTCGCGCCTCAGTGTCCCTCAAACGGGAGTAAATGAGATGTAAGCCAAAAACTGGAGCAAACGGAGGTGGTTAAGCGGTCCCGAATCGAGGCACACAGCCGACGGCTCCGAAAATTAGGAACCGGTCTTCGAAATGGGAAAAGTGCCTTACGACCACGAAACGTAGCCTACGGCTACTGAGAGATGATCTACGATACCTCTTCCTCCCTTCGGGAAGAGAAGACGGAGAAAACGGGACCTGGTTCGCAAACCGAGGCAAGGTACAAAAGAGTCCGGAAGTCTGGAGACAAGGCTCGCAGCCGAGATTCCGTGACCTCCAAACGAGCACAATATGCAACATCACCGAGCGCTCAGTTGGTGACGTCTGAGTCTTAAGGTCGGTCAAAAATGGGGTGTCTACAGTTGCCCCTCTTTGACAGAACTCGAAAGTCATACGTGACGGGAGTGAATGTCAAAGCCCAGAGACGACCCATTTTTGACAAGGCCGAAGACTTAGACAAACATACTAAGTAGCAAAGGAATGTGCCCGCAGGCATGCCCGCAGGCGGGGGGGGCAAAATGTAAAGCGAAATGCACAAAGCCGGATGTAACTCAATGATCATGCAAATGCAGCAAGCTGTAATGAAGCAAGTATTCGTAAATAGATGCAACAGTTTTAAGCAAGAATGCAAAGCAACAACTACATTTCATGCAGTTAAGAATGCGGAGAATTATTCAATTCTCGCCATGTCTCACACGGAGAAGATACAATACCTGCGTGATTCATCTGGTCGCACCAGTCTCAAATGAACCGTACATACAATATCGTGCCTGTAAAAGAAAGAAACTTAACAAGCATAACATGTTTAGCAACATATGTTCAATGTGGTATTGAATGCAGACGAACATGGTGTCGATGGGTGAGTGCATCGCAATGCGAGAAGAAACGCGTGGGACAACGCGAGTTTAAGCATGGAGGCATGGTAATATCGAGGAAATGTGCATAACAATGCAAGTATATGCATGATAATGCAAGTGATGTGCATAAAAATGCAGAACAAGTGTAAACTAGGAAGCACATTTGTCACAAAACAACGAGCGAAGAAATGCGCGTTTCGGCGAGGGTGACTCAATCGCGACCTCTGGTTGACCCCCCAGAGGGGTCACAGCATGTTCAAAAAGGATACATCTTGCCTTCGGCGAGAAATAATGAAACTCACATTGAAAGTTGGAGTTGAAGTCCCGGCGGAACGGTTTCGCGACAAAAAGTGCACTTTCCTTGTACTTTCTCGGGTGCCGGAGACTCCAATCATCACCAAAATTTGCAGAAAGCTTGGAGGCCACTTTGGGAACACCATCGGCCATGTATAGTTCATGGGGGAGGTCACCGGCCAGTGGTGAGGGAGAGGGGTGGTCGGCCTGCCAGAAAAGGTGGTCGGCCTGCCACCTAGCCTAGATTCGGGGCAGTTTAGTCCTTTCACCCTCTTTTCTTTAAATCCACTCAGCTAAACACTTTGTGCTCATAACTCCAGCTCCGAAAACATCTTCTCTACCTTCCTAGACCATTTTCCCTTTCAGATCTGCGCTCTACGCGTTTTCCAACGCCCCACGCAAGTTGTTTTCGCAAAATCTTTCGATTTTCGTCACTTTAGACCGATTAAATTTTGATTTCGGGGCTTCTTTTCTCATTTTTGCCACTTGAGGTAAGTTTGTCTCAATATTTGGAAGATTTTCTCGGGAGTTGACTTTGGTTGACTTTTTCATTTCTCGAGAGTTGACTTTTGTTGACTTTTTCCAATTTTGGCTCATTTCGCTCATTTTTGTTTCTTTTTGCAGATTTTTTGAGATGGCTGGTCATTTCCCACGAGGCGGAGGTTTCGCAGGTGCTGGGGGTGAGCCGAATATCATGTCCTTGCTCCCGAGAGTTCGGCCGTTTGATCTTGAGAGGTATCATCCTCGGAAGCACATTATTCCGCGGGCAGTCTTTTACTATTTTACTGATTTCGATGACCGAGTGCCTACGGATCTACTTCTGCGAGAGCCGGAGTCTCACCTCTCTCATGAGGCACGAGAGGTATTTACTCCACTTTTACATTTTCTGCAATGTATTCTACATTTTCCGTGCATTTCGTGCATTTGCTACGTTTGCCTGCTCACCCAAGCACACAACTTGTTTTGAATGTTTAATCTGTAACACTGTATTCTGTTTGCGTCTTGAACACACAGTTCCAACACTCTGACTTTCTGAACACACAGCTCGTATATTGATTGTGAACACACAGCACACACTTGTTGAGAAATTGAACACAAGGCCCAAATACTTTGAGATGAACACGTAGCCCAAACTAAAGCTGAACACGCAGCACACACTAATTGAGAGTTGAACACACAGCTCGAACTTTGAGATGAACACATAGCCCATACTTTGATGTCGAACACACAGCTCGTTGTTGGGGTGAACACCCAGCACACATTGATGGAGAGTTAAATATGCAGTCCAAACACTTGAATTCTGAACGCACATCCCACTGATTGAGGGTAGAACATGCAGCCCAAACTCTGAATTTCTGAAATAAACACACAACCCATACTTTGAGAGTAGAACACGCAGCCCAAACTCTGAATTTATGAAATGAACACACAACCCATTGATTAAGAGTAGAACACACAGCCCAAACTCTGAATTTTTTGAACACGCAGCCCGCAAATTTTGAAATTTGAACACACAGCTCAAATACTTAAATTTCTGAACACACAGCTCGTTGTTGAGGTGAACACACAGCACACACTAATTGATAGTTGAACACGCAGCCCAAACACTCGAGATGAACACACAGCCCACATTTTGAAAGTTGAACACACAGCCCAGATTCTGTAATTGATATGATTTTGCACACAGCTTATTTCATTTGCATGCAGCTTATTTCATTTGCACGCAGCTTATTTCATTTTGAAATTGAATGCATGTATTTATCCTGAATGCAGGTGACTGCTCGTACTGTGCGAGGATACGGCTCTGTCACGGCGAGAGAGTGGTATGCTGAGCTCCCGGAGGCTATCCGGGATTTGGTTGATGTGGCAGGGTTTGGGCCTTTTTGCACTGGGCTCTCCCGTTGTCCTGCCAGTAGGACACTGATGAGTGCTTTGGTAGAGAGATGGTGGGACACCACCAACTCCTTCTATTTTTCTGCCACCGGGGATATGACCATGACCCCATTTGATTTCGCCATACTAACAGGCCTGGATATGGGAGGTTGGGCCATCCCATACGACGAGGACATGGGCGAATAAGAGGCCGCCTGGGTATATTTATTGGGGGCTCGCCCACCTGTCGACAGATCCTCAAGCAGGGTCCGGTATACCTGGTTCTCTTCTCACTTTAGGAGGGCGGAGATGGAACCCGTGACTCCCGAGGAGGTAGCGCAGTATACTCGCGGATTCCTGATGTTCCTCTTCGGCACCACTCTGTTCACCAATAGGGGGAACACTGTTGGGCTTTACCTGTTGAGTGCCCTGGTGGACCTATCACAGGTCAGCAGATATGACTGGGGTGGTGCTAGCCTGGCTACTTTATATTGCTATATGAGCGCGACCTCCCGCGGACGGGGGAACATGGTCAGTTGCTATTGGAGAGCCTGGGAGGTACTTTCTGCCCTCTTGATTTACATTTCTGCTTCTCATTACTTACAGACTGCACACACGGCGCACTTTACTTTCTGTATCTTGCACTTTGCTCTCAGCATTTTGTATTTGCATTCTGCACTCAGCATTCTGTATTCTGATGGCTATTGCTCTGTTTCTCACAGTTATGGGTCTACGCATACTTCCAGACGCTGACTCCGGAGCTTATAGTGGAGGTGCCCCCCATGACCCCGTATTCACTCGTATTTGAGGGCCAGTACCGGCCGAGACCTCGGGAGTCTCTTCTTTATTTACGGTAGTATTTTGACACCGTGCGGTCATCGGAGGTATTTCAGAACTCTCAGTTCTTCATGTTTCCAATCTTTGATTTATCTTGCATATTTACAATTTTTGATCAATTTATGCATTGATTATCCGCAGATCACATGGCAGCCTTGGGCGCCTTTGGGTAGAGACCTCCGATTCCATTTTGCCGAAGTATGGAGTGCCTCTCAATATCGGATCCTGTTCAAGGGGCCAGTTGGTAGGGCCTGGTTTCTGGGGGATCGCTTCTTGCGTCAGGTATGGGGCTACCCTGAGCAGGACGTTCCTTCAGCACCTCCAGATGATATGCGGACCGCTGATAGGCTCTCTCCTCAGAATGTCATTGATGCTATGCAAGGTACTGATGCCTTCTTACATCTAGAGCAGGGAGAGTATGCGACCTACCATCATACCTACTTGATGCCTCCGTTGATGGGTGTCCGTACCCCGACGAGGAGGTCTACTGGTATGCCCTCATCGAGCAGGGCTCGGACTGCAGGTGCCCCTTCTACCAGTAGGGATGGCACATCTAGATGTGGGGGTGGGCTACTTCCCCCGATTCCTCCGACTCATCACTATCCTAGATGGCCAGATATGCCGACTGAGTTGATGGAGTGGCAGTGTGGGACTATCTCTCCGATTCCGATCCCGATAGGGCCTCCGATGCCTGGCCACCGATATGTCAGAGACCCTGACTTACCCCCGGTATGCTTTACAGCTTTGATTCATTACTCAGATACTTGGACGTCCATTCCTTTACTGATACTCTTGCCTTTGCATTGGCAGCCTCCGATCGAGTACATAGATGAGGTGCTCGAGATGGTAGCCTCGCTTGAGGGGATGGTCCTGCGGAAAGAGGCGCAGTTGTCCATCATGGGTTTCTAGGTACCCTTTAGTTTTCTGGCATTTATCATATTTTTGGTGACATGCTGATTTTGAACATTTTACTGCATTGATGGGCTACCTATGTAGAGTATATCTGACACACGCTACATTCATGCATTATTCCTGCATACCTCCATTCTGTGTAGTTCGCTTGCATCTGTATCTGATATACATGTTTTGGCTAATGTATTCAAACTGCATTCTTCATTTTCAGATGCCTCCGGTGTATGCTCAGTCACAGGTCGGGCCATCCAGGCCTTCCCTAGGATCTGGGCCATCTAGGCCTTCTCGAGGATCTGGGAGAGGGGAGTCGTCTCGCGAACGAGGCAGACGCAGGGCGCACATTATAGAGGAGGACCCCAGCGAGGGGAAGGAGAAGGCTGCAGATCCCCAGTTAGAGACATCTGCTGACAGAGAGGGTGGCTCCGACCCTGGTTCCGGTGGTGGCAACGAGGCTGAGGAGGGTTTCGAGGACGGTGGCTTCGACTCAGATATTGGTGATGATGGTGCAGGGTCTGTTCCATAGAAGAGGACGAAGAGGGCCTCTTATTCCTGATCTTGAGAGCATAGATGCGGCTGTTCCCTGCTTTATTCACTTTTTTACTAGTAGTTATAGCACAGTGTATATTGTTAGGCAGTTTTATTTTCTGTAAAACTTGTACCCTTGTTGTAAAATGTTTGAACAAAGGAATGATGATGGAATGAAACAGCTTTTGAAAAAGTGTTGTATTTTATGTTCTTAGCATCGCATCGCATCTTTTTGCATCAAAATGAGATTGAATGGATATGTGTATTGTGCATTTGCCAAGTCAGGTAGTGAACCGACACAACAAACTAAACAACTTAACTTCACCAAGACAATAACAGAATCTTAGCAAGTTTACAACTCGATAAGCAAAACACAACAAAGTTGACAACTCGATAAGTAAGGCACAGTAAAAGTGATTTAAACAAAAAGTAACAACTCAATGTACAAGACTTGACAACTCGACAAACTTATCAACTCGACAAGCAAAACAACTACTCGATAAGCAAGACAACAACTCGATAAGCAAGATTTAACAACAATTCTATGAACAAGGTGCATTTCGGACGATCTGGGTGACGGAACGCATCCGAAACTGAGGGAAATGGAGGCTTTCGACACTTCCGATACATAGGAATGCTAGGAACTTCCCTCCAGAGCGTAAAACAGTACCAAAGACACACTTGGGAGCATGGCCGGCCGCCTTTGGGAACTGGCCAGCCAGCTTTTTGTATTGGAGAGGAAAGGGGTGGCCGGCTTGCCAGAAAAGGTGGCCGGCCGGCCACTTAGCCCAGCCACTACCAAATTTTTGACACATGTCCCTCGAACAGTGTCTTATCCTCTTTAAAAGCTCTAGCCTCGTGGTTGATTCATTTCATCTCAGTTTTGCACCAAAATGGAGGCGTTTCTCGTCGAAAATCTCACAGCTTGGATCGCTTCTCTAGATGGCTTGGAAAAGTTGAACTTCCGGGGTTTCGGCTTGAATGCACTATTCACGCTGAGCCGAACTCCGCTGCACCTTCCCTTCCTTCATGCCGCGGCGAGGTTTTAGAACCCGGTAACATATGTTTTCAGCTTTGGCGGGCAAGAGGTATGTCCAACTTTCGAAGATTTTCAAGTTTTGATGGAATCTGAATGTCTTGAAGAAATTTTGCCTCAGTTTCGCTTCGGTCACACCCAAGCTTTAGGGCGGATGTGTGGACTCACCATGCATGATGCTCGTTCTCTGATCTGCAACGAGGAACTGGATATCCTCGGCTTGATTCATCGCTTTTCTAATGCCGGTGACCGCGGCAACCATTACTGGCAAGGTTTTCAGCAACACGCCCTTTGCTTATGCATGCTATCTCACTTTTTGCTTGCCCCAGGCTTTGGCGGATCTAGCATTCGTCTGATTGAAGTTGTTCAAGGCTTGAAGGAAGGAAAGAGCTGCATCGCTATGACATTGGCTGAGACTCTGATGGGCTTAGATGCTTTTTACCGCCGGGAGACGACCAGATTTGCGGGGAGCCCACTACTGCTGCAGGTAATGTTTCCCACCCAATCTCACATATATATTGCTCACATCACTTGACCCTCAGGCTCGGTTTTTCTCACAAAACCCTTTTCTTACTCTTCTCTCATCGTATATCTCTCTATTCTTTATTCTCTCATTTTTCATCCCTCCCCAGGTATGGTTGATAGATAAATTGTAGGTTGTGGACTCTTGCCCGACCTACTCAAATTTGACTACTTTTTTTCGACAACGCCTAGTCGATGCCCCTGATGAGGAGTGGTGGTTTGACTGGATGTGTAATTTGTCTGCAGATCGCATTGCTTGGTGCTATCCTTGGCTCAATCTTCCGGCAATGAGCTATAGCATGTCTCGGCAAACCGGGATCCAGCTAATTGGTCTGACCCACTGTGTGTTCTACTTCCCGTTCCGATTCCTACGTCAGTTCGGTCAAGATCAGACTTGCCTGCCAGAGGGGATAGAGTATCCTGCCACATTCCCGGTCCGAGGCGCACAGCATGCCAGGTATGCCACAGCATGGAGGACTAGAGAGCTCCTAGCCCCAGCTCCCACTTTCAGTTGCACTTTGTCTGACGAGTGCTTGGATTGGCTCAATGAAGAGGCACAGATTGGGCCCAGCTTGGCATCAGAGGCTTCGACCAGCTCTAGGAGGGAGCGCAGGGACACCTGACTTATCTATGCCCCGAATTTATTGCTTTACCAGTACTTTCAAGTTTTTTTTATGAATGTAATAAAAAGCAACTTCAATTTATATGCAAGAACAGGAGAACTCTGTTTTGAAATCAATGAAATTGAAGGTTGTGGGTACTGAAATTTTTTCGCTTTGGTCCAAAAATGGTCTTAGTTGTAAAAAGATTAATTTGAACAAAGCCAACTTTTATTAAAACTTTTCAAAACCATTTTCGATATGGATCGAATCGACACGCTGGAATCTCCATTGAGATGCACAACCTCGATTCCTACAATCGAAAGTTGCCCCTAGTCCTGAATAGTATGAAGATCAGACAAAGAACGAAAGTTGCCCCTAGTCTGAATAGCACTGCACCAGAGATCACGATGAATGCTGATGGACAAAGATGACTGAGATGATCAAAATGGACAAAGTTGATCGGGAGGAAAGTTTATGGCTGAACTTCAGGATGAAGTTGCCTACGTATCCCAAAGATGGGAATCAAGCCTTACGTAGTTCAGGCTGGGGTTCACTCGGGTATTTTCACTTTCCTTTTATGCTCTAACTTTTGCCAAGGCCGCCCTTTGCGGGTTTTTAACCTTGCGAGCTCAGTTTTTGTAATTTCAAATTTTTCATGCTTTGAGTTTTGCCTAGGTCGCCCTTTCGGGTTTTCGGCCTAGCGAGCCTCTCAAGGGTAATATTTCTTCAACTTGTCCATATTGATCGGTTATGAGAACTCTAAGCCATCTAGATCCATCAGAACCACAGCTCCACCTGACCAGATAGACTTAATGATGTAGGGACGAGTCCAATTGGGTCTGAACTTGCCCCTTGGGTCATGGATGGGAGCTCGGTTGTCCTTGAGCACCAAATCTCCTTCCTTTAGATTCCTGGACTTAACTTTCTTGTTGAAAGCCTGGGCAATTCTGCGCTGGTAACCTTGAACATGGTACAGTGCCTTCAGTCTTCTCTCATCAAAGAGTATGAGTTCCTCAAACCTGCTCTGCTGCCAATCTACTTCAGCTATTTGACACTCAGCCAATACTCGCAATGACGGAACCTCAATTTCGATAGGTAGAATGGCCTCCATCCCATAAACCAATGAATACGGAGTCGCCCCAGTAGAAGTTCTGATTGAAGTCCGGTAGCCCCACAGAGCAAACGGTAGCTTATCTGGCCAGTCCCGGTAGGTTTCCACCATCTTCTGTAGTATGTGTTTGATGTTCTTGTTGGCGGCCTCAACCGCTCCATTGGTTTGCGGCCTATATGTGGATGACTTATGAAAAGCCACGTTGTATTTTTCCAACAAGTCAATCACTTCCTTCTTGAAGTGGGAACCGTTATTTGAAATTATCTCATTTGGGACTCCGTAGCGACAGATTATGTTGTTTCTGATAAAGTTTGCAACGTGCGAAGCCTTCAATACCACATAGCATTGGGCCTCGACCCACTTCGTGAAATAATCTATCGGGACCAGGATTAACTCATGCTCATTCGACCCCTTTGGAGTGACAGCCCCGATCACATCAATTCCCCAAACTGAAAATGGCCATGGCGAAGTCATATTGTACAGCTTCGACGGTAGGATGTTCATGCGATTTGCATGAATCTGACATTTGTGGCATCGCCGAACAAAACCGATACAATCCTCCTCCATGGCCGACCAGTAGTAACCCTGTCTGGGGATCTTCCGTGCTAGCATTACTCCATTCATGTGCGCACCGCATTCCCCTCCATGGATGGCTTCCATCAGACGCTTTGATTCTTCAGCATCGACACACAGCTTATGCATCCCCAAATGACCTCTCTTATACAGCTTACCTCCACAGATGATGAACTGAACGGCCATTCTTCTGATTGCCCTTTTATCCTTGGCATTTACCCCTGGCGGGTATGCTTCATTTTCCAAGAAATTCCAAATGTTGTAATACCAAGGTTTTCGTCCTGAACTTCATCTATAGCAGCAATCGACTCATAGGCTGGTGCAAATTTCTGGTCAATGATGACTGGACGCATCCGGACTCCGAACGGGATGTTTATCATGGAAGATAGAGTTGCTAAAGAATCTGCGAACCTGTTGTTCTCTCGTAGTAGATGAACAAAGTTTAGCTTCTTAAACCGAGGAATTAACAAATCCAAGGTCTGATGATACATCATCATCTTTTCTTCTTTGACTTTCCAGTCTCCTTTTGCTTGAGACACAACCAGGTTCGAGTCCCCAATGACGTCCAACCGTCTTGCCCCTAGTTCCAGGGCTGCTTCTAGACCAGCAATGCATGCCTCATATTCTGCTTCGTTGTTCGAGACTTTGAACCGGAGTTTGAAGGCTAGAGGGATATGGGACTTGTCAGGTGCTATCAGCAACACTCTTATCCCATACCCGTACTGGTTTGACGCTCCGTCAAAGTACATCGTCAAAGTTTCATCGTCGATGTGCAAAATGGCTTCATTTGGGAATAAGTACTCGACTGCTTCACCTCCTTCCACTGGATAGTCGGCTAAGAATTCTGCTACTGCTCTTCCCTTGGCTGACTTACGCGTTACATACTTCAGATCAAATTCGGAAAGCAACAGCAACCAACGAGCTAGTCTACTCGTAAGTGCTGGTTTCTCGAAAAGATATTTGATGCGATCGAGTCGTGAAACCAACATTACGGAGTGAGCTAACAGGTAGTGCCGCAGCTTCCTGGTAGCCCATACCAAAGCTAAGCAAGCCTTCTCCAACGGTGTGTAGCGAGTCTCATATTCTAGCATCTTCTTGCTCAAATAGTAGATGGCTTTCTCCACCTTGTCCTCTGATTCTTGTGCGAGCATGCAGCCCATTATAGTCTCAGTTATTGAAAGGTACAATATCAACGGTCTTCCCGATTCTGGTGGTGACAACACGGGCGGGTTCTATAAGTATTCCTTGATCTGTTCAAAAGCAGCTTGGCATCGGCCGTCCCATGGAATTTCTTTCCTTTCTTCAGGAGACCAAAAAGTGGTTCACAAGTCAAGGTTAATTTTGAGATAAACCGTCTTATGAATTGCACTTTACCCACAAAGCCTCGCACCTCCTTTTCAGTCCTTAGTGGGGGCATTTCTAGGATGGCGTTGATTTTGGAAGGGTCTACTTCAATACCTCTTTGTGTAATCAGAAACCCCAGCATTTTTCCCGCTGTAACACCGAATGTACATTTCTGAGGATTCAACCGCAACCGGAATTCTCTGATCCTTTGAAAGGACTTTTGCAAGGCGGTGTAGTGGTCCTCTCTTTCTTTGGACTTGACAATCATGTCGTCCATGTACACCTCAACCTCTTTATGGATCATGTCATGCAATATTGTGGTCGCGGCCCGTTGATAAGTAGCTCCAGCATTCTTCAACCCAAACGGCATCACTCTATAGCAGTATGTCCCCCAGTCTTTTCCCGGTCTTATGGTGCTATTACTATCTGATTGTACCCTGAGAAGCCATCCATGAATGAAAGCAAAGCATGCCTCGCTGTGAAGTCCACTAACTAATCAATATGCGGCAAGGGAAAGTCGTCCTTCGGACTGGCTCTGTTCAAGTCCCTGAAATCCACGCATACTCGGATTTTGCCATCCTTCTTTGGCACCGGAACAATGTTGGCCAACCAAGTCGGGTATTCGGATACTAGCAGGAAGCCTGCGTCGATTTGCTTGGTGACCTCTTATTTGATCTTGAGAGCCCAGTCTAAACGGATCCTTCTAAGCTTCTGCTTGACGGGTTGGGCCTCGGGGTCAAGAGGAATCCGGTGCTGTACAATCTCAGGATCGATCCCAAGCATGTTTTCATAGGACCATGCGAAAACATCTTTGAAATCTTTTAATAAAGCGACTAAGCACTCACGTTCCTCCGAAGACAACGTGGACCCGATTTGGACTAGCCGCGAGTCCTCCTCAGTACCAATATTCATGGTAGTGATTTCATCCATTAGGGGTTTAACAAATCTCTCCTGCTCTTGTTCAATTAAGCGTTGCAAAACCGGAGGAATTTCTTCCTCGTTGTTTTCATCAAAGTTTTGAAAGTTTGAGTTTATGCAATAAATTAAGGGCACAAAAAAGTACTCAGAAACCACAGCTATTTGATTCTCATTAAGCACATCCAAATCGTCCGATTCCTCGGTTACAACAGACTCAAATGAGAAAGAAAAAGATGACCTGGACATAACTGTGGCATCCGGGTTATCATCCCCAGGATTACCAGACTCAAACTCAGTCGAGCTGGAACCTGATTCCAACTCACAAGACTCGGTGGAATCAGATTTTGGCTCACTACCTGACCCTGTGTTGCTGGACAAAAATCCCTCTTCGTATTGCCAAGTGAGAGAGGGTGCGATAGATGCATCCAAAATAGTTGTTGGTAGGCCCACAGCCGTTTCATCCCCAATCATGGAAATCAAGAAGTTATCCCCCAAGCACTTATGGTCGATCGGAGGATCTGAAAGTAGACATGCCAGTGCTATCCCCATTTCAATTTCAGCGCCCTCGGAATCCACTGCCTTACACTGCTCAACCTCAGCTGATGGGTGCATGCGCTCTTGACAACGTTATCCCCGGATAATTGTAGGTCAAAGAAAATCTCGAAGCCTGGTACGCGCTTCTTCTCCGCGTTCAGCCACGGCTCGGGGAAGCCACAAAACGGAAAGTCTTCCCCTTCCCGGACGAAGCGTCCGTTTAGGGTACCCTAAATGGGCCTATGCATTAAGTCAAAAGGCTTCCCCGCCTTCTTTGCTCTGGCTTTTCCGGCCATTTCCTTTCCCTTCCTCAACCAATCCTCTTTGGTGGGCTGGTAGCCCAATCCAAAGGTATGAGGGTTGTGTGACACTTTGGCCAACGCTGCGACGCCCTTCCGACCGCTCCTTCCCAATCCTATCCGGGGGATGTGTTGTAACTTGTTCATGAGGTAGACAGATTGAGCACTGACGTACAGTCCCTCATTAATAGCCATGATATTCTGCACAACCCGAGCCTCAGCCAGAGTAAACCCTGATAAGAACACATCCTCCGTGCCATGCTCAATTTCCAAGACTGGTGTAGACACTTCCGGCGGTGGATGGATTGACGAATTCCCAAAAACAATGGCCACCCCCTTCCCGTGAGGGTACTTCAACATCTGATGCAAAGTGGAAGAGACTGCCTTCACTTGGTGCAACCACGGCCGCCCCAAGAGTAGATTAAAGGTTGCGGGAACATCCAAGACATGGAATTCAATGTTGTGTTGTCATGGGCCAACCTGGGTCTGCATCTTGACAGTCCCCATCACCTCCCTGCTGGTGTTATCATAGGCTTTGATCACTTGAGTAGTTGGTACGAAGTCTGTGGGCTTTAACCTGATTGCATATGCTGTCCTTGATGAGCACACATTAATGGCGGATCCTGTGTCGACAAGAACTACTGGCACCCATTTGTCCCTACATTCCACAGAGATGTAGAGTGGTTTGTTATGATTTGCGCCCTCAGGCGGCAGTTCTTTGTCTGAAAAGGTTAACGTTGAGGAACCTCCTCCTGGAAAGACCAGTCCAACCAACTGCTCTGGTGTAGTATCTATTGAGAGTTTAGCTTTGTCCATAGCAGATAGGATAGCCTGTCTGTGCACTCGTGACGCCATAAGCAGTTCCCAGATGGAGATGTCTGCTTGTATCTTCTTCAGCTGCTTCAGTACAGCTTCCTTTTTAACCTGCTTCTCTTTCTGCTTTCCAATTTCTTTGTCCTTTCCAGATGCCTTGGGTTGGTCTAGGTGCGGGGGCTTGAAATACCGCCTGCTTCTTGTCATATGGTCAACCTCATCGAGATACCAAGTGTCATCTGGCTGATTGCTTCCCCAATCCTCGTCTGTGTAGGCAAGACATAAATCATCGTCTTCCCACCACATCCCGTGAGCAGCCAACAAACATCTGTCTGGCTCCGGCGTGATTGTACCTGCAGTACTTTCAGCCCACATGCTTGCAGCATCTTCTGTCTTTGTACCCACGGCACTTTCAATGCCTTCATGGGATTTGGCTTTCCAGACCTTCTCAGAATCCCAAATCTTTCCTTGTTCCACCTGCGTTAGCGCAGTTTGTTGTCTATCTTTCTCTGTATTCACAATGCCCCTGTTATGAACGAAATTCTTCGTACCAACGCTCTCCAGCAATGTACTCTGACTTTCGGCCCTTCCGGCCATAACTGATACCCTCACCCCTGCCGGGCCCTGTTGGAATTCTTCCACCATATTGGGTTGATCATCGAGCCATCCAGTGGCCTTTGTCGATTCCTCATAATCGAACCAGTTGACTGCTGCGCCCCCTGATTCTTGATCATCGAAAAACTGCAGGTTGGCAAAGCCCTCTTCTATGGTCATCAAATCATCCGTCCCCTGCTCAAATCTATCCCCCCGGATTACACACAATTCTTCCTTCTCTGGTAATTCTACACTTGGCTCAGACTGGCCCACTAACAGGATATACTCACTCGGATTGTAGGCTTCCTCAGCAAAATCCCCAGACTGCTTAAACCCCAACTCAACAGTTCCATCCTCCTCTGCAATCTCCGCTGCGCTATCTTCCACAGCCACCACCACCGGCTCAGGTTGGGTTATAGAGATGTCCAGCATGCACAAAAAGTCAGTGCAGTCGGGAAAGAGCACCTCCGGCTTAGGTAGATAGGAAGGAGTAATATAGATGCTAGGATCGTAAGATACGACCCCGGTTTGGATAAAGTTAATTCTTTTGGGAGGTGGAGCTTGGTTATGTGTAGGGAGTGGGTTGGTTGTAACATTGGGTCTTTCGGGTGGCAAAATCACCTGTTTGTCAACGAGATCCTGAATCTCGTGACGCAATCTTAAGCACTGGTCTGTGTCATGACCGTGTTGCTGGTGATATGCACAGTATTTGGCTGGGTTGTGAGTAGGGGGTAGTGGATTTGGTAATGGCCTCGGCTCCAGGGGGTTTAGATGCTCTTTTCTGATTAAGACCCCTAGAGCTTTGGATAGGGGCATGTACAATGGGGTGAAGGTTCTTTGGCCTCTAAGTTGGTATTTAGTGGTCTGGGTATTGCTTCCGGATGCACCGGAGAAGGGTGTAGCTGCCATGGGCCTTGGAAGGGGAGGGGGAATGGTGGCGACCATGCTAACCTCCGAAGTTTTTGCAGTTGCAGCGCCACTCGGGCCTGCATTATTATTACGGTTAAAAGTCCTCCGGGGTTGTTCCCTGTCTTGGTCAATCAGACCCTGTTTCATTGCATCTTCAATTTGTACCCCCATCTCGTGCAGATCTGAAAAGGTGGAGAAGGGGAGTACAATCATCTTTTGCATCAATTTTGGTTGGAGATTGCGCACAATCATCCTAATCTGGTCCTTATCGGTAGGCCTTAATGTCATCATTGAGGCCTTCGCCCTCTACCGGGTCACGAAGTCCGAGAAACTCTCTTTGGGTTCCTGCCTTGTTGTTTCGAGATCACGAGTGGTAATCTCAATCTGGGTGTTATAAGAGTATTGTGTAACAAAAGCCTCGGCCATTTCATCCCAACTCCGCTTGACATCATCCTCCAACTTCGCATACCAGATAAGCGCCACACCGACAGGTCCGACCAAATAAGCTTAAAGCTCGGTTTGGTTAGGCCCATTGGCCGCAGTATATCTAAGAATAATCGGAGGTGGACCATGGGATCACCAGATCCATCGAAGCGATCAATCTGCGGTATTTTGAATCTATTCGGTAATGTCACAGCTACATCGGTATATCCGTCCTCGATATCCGGAATAGCCTTTACTTCTTGGGATTTTTTTAATAGCTTCTCGAGCTTTCTCAATTTTAGTGCTGTAGGGTCTATTTCGAACTCGAAGGGAGAGTCCGGGTGGTTGGCGGGTGTATGGGTTTTGGACAGTTGGTGTTTGCTTGGGTAACGGGACTCTTGGTGGAGGAGGAACCAGATGTGAAGCAGATGTTGCATTCTGCTATTACAGTCTAGTGATGAGCTCGGTCTGTTGGGCCATGATTGTGGCCTGCTGTTTAGAGAACTCCGCTTGACGGATAGCATCCTCTTGCATTTGCTTCATGTTCTCTTGGAGCTATCGCATCATTTCTTCCATCCCGACCATACTCTGTTGATCTTGCTGACTGACTGGTATGTGTATCTCTATGGCAGAAACTGAAATCTCAGCCCGACTGTTCACTGCTAGGGTAGACCACTGCTCTGGTAACCTCTGCTCAGACACACTGTGCCTTCTCGGCCTTCTTCTGATAACTGAGGGTAGAGAATGGAACACTGGTTGTCCGTCAACCAGATCCTCAGATCGATTGAGCTGACGACCTCTTGTCCAAAGTGCTTGGGGGGTATCTGCTGGGTTTGAAGCAATTGTGCTAAAAATGTCCTGGCAAAGAATAAATAAAGCAATAAGGAAATAAATAACCCGATAAACAAACAGTATAACAGCTTAAAATAAATACACAACACACGGCTGGGCATAACAACACACGGTTGATAAGCTGAATACACACTATCCTCAAACACTAATCATCATCCCCAAATCACTGTCCCCGAAAATTGAATCCGATACCCGCAGATAACTGATTCTTAAACACTGAACTGATGCCCGCAAGCCTGATGCCGGAACTCATAAATTGATACATGCATTCCTTGTAGAGACGCACTCTAAAAGCACATAGCAAATAAGTGAAAGCCAAAACACCCCTATGTTGGGGTAGGGTTTCCCTGTCCTATTTCGTCAGGAGCTAGGGTTTCACTACGCACGCAGCGGTTTCAAACAACCTATATCGGGTAAGCAACCTGTCTTAGTTTGGAATGGTCACTACGGATCCGAATATGCACTAGGTCGAATGGTCAAAAGGGTGCCCCGGTAAAACAGGGGTTTGCATTCCCATACTTGCAGAGCCCGTAACCGGTAAGCCTTATGGCACGCAGCCTCTGGCAAAACCGCTCAGGAATAGCAGATGGAAAACACGGTATCCTAAGCGCACCAATGCACATGCAATGTAAAGAAACACACAAGTGTAGTCAAAACAAGATATCGTGAGTTCGAGTCAAGTTCTCTAAATCCCCAGCAGAGTCGCCAGAAACTGTAGACGTCCCCGAACGCCCCGGGAGGGAATGAGTCCCCCGTTCCGTTCATTTTGGGCTCACTACAGTTCAGGACTCAAATGTCACGGTTCGTAATCTGAACCAAAGAGTCCAAATCCAACAAATCGTTTTGAGAAAACAGATTTTTGAAAGAAGTGCCAAACATGGACTGTTTTGCCAAATACAGAGTCGCCACCTAAATATTTTATTTTTGGAAAATTTAGGAAACCCTGACTCATGCCTAAGGCCACGTGTCCGTTATCACCAAAGTTGCCTCGGCTCAGGAACTTGGATATGATTGGGGAAGGTCACTTCGTGAGCACCCCCGTTCGCCCGATAAAAGATCGGCCTCTACTAACCATGATATCTAGTTTTGAAAACATTGTGCATTCTTATTCCAGTTATTAGCCTAGATTTACTATGTGATGCACACAACATACAAATATAGACCAGGTCACCTGAATTGGAACAAAACATTTCATGTTTGTTTTTTTGAAAGATGGTTTACTACTCGCAAGTAGGTTTAAAATGCAGATTTTGCCACCCTCAGGTGGGCTTTAGAAAAGATGGTTTTACCACTATCTAGTGGGCTTAAAACTCACAGTGGATGCATTGTTCCAATCCAAATAACCCAACCTTCACCCACAGGTATTCAGGCAGATATATCACATAAGCACATAGCCTCATGATAAGTATGTTATCATGGCAGTCACACGCACACATACAAGGATGCTAAAGCATAAAAACTTACCGAGTACTCCAAGCCAAAGAAAGAAGCTAATTAGAAATCCATGTATGATCCTAACTATGCTGAAATGCCTAATGCAACACATGCAGGAATGCAACTACAATAGCAGGCTCGGCTATTCTAAACATGGCATATGGAATGCTACAGCTAACAAGTATTCAACTTGGAATTGAAATACAATGCAGTGAGTCATGATGCGCCGAGCCCGGTGCATGCAAAACAGATGAATGAAATGCAAACATCCTATCATACTGTATGCTAATTGAAATATGCCATAATCTAACCATCATAAGCAGGTAAATAAAAAGGAGAAAGACATGGGGTTGGAAGACATACATCACACACACGCACACTTATTACAACATTGCCCTCGCTCGGAGGGTCCGAATAAATAATATACAGTCCCAAATGAATAATACAGGCCAAATAAATACAGAATCGTAATTAATTAACAAATTAATCTAAGAAAGCTTTAAACTAGCATGCAAGCTAGGGACTACCTCGACTCCGCTCCGGATGATGAATAATGCATGCTCGGGTTGCCTTGCGCAGAAATCCACTACGACGCCCCAATTAGCCTCTGTTTTACAATTAAGCCCAGAATATTGCACGAAGTTCCAAAAGACTGCCGGTTTTTCATTTGCTGCCACAAAGAGCAAGAAAGTGGCATAGCAATGTATTTTCACATATGTATGCATACCTCGATCCTCGTGCCACCAATCACGCATCTCGATGCATGATGGTCGAGGAGTCGAATTGCACAACTCAATATGGAATGAATGCACATGAAAACACAACAAGACCAAGACTCTATCATGGATAATTCGAAGGGTCGGTGACTGGGAATTGAGACACGTTCCATCACTCGAAGTACGAAACGTCCCTCGTTTCCCGTGCTCGGGCTAACTCCTATCCCAAACACAATGCAATATGCATGACATGCATGAATGCAATTCTAACATGCAACCTAGCATACGCAATGCTATGACATGGCATACACAATGCACGATGTAACATGGTATACACGATGCTCTAACATACAACCTAGCATACGCAATGCTATGAATTGAAATGGAATACACAATGCAATATGGGCTTACACCAATATGAGTGGACCTCAGTCATACCCACATCAGTAGCCATAAGATGAAAATCAGACACTCGAGATGCGTGCACACATGCACGCAAACCGAAGACCGATCCTAAGGCACGGATGCCACTCTACCAAAGCATGCAAGGCATGGAATATGGCATTCAAACATGCAAATTTTAGCGCTAAAATATGATGCTAAACAGCCCCGAAACATGGCAATATGGCACCCGATGCATGAGATGAGACCCGAAACTCAAAACTAGGCACATGGAATGACTTATAGCTATACAAAGCATGCATTATTTGAAAATGAAGTATGAAGACAGAGTCAAGGTAGTCCCAAAACATGAACTTTTCTAGTTTAAAGTGTGGCCAAAAAGTGCTAGCAAGATGGCTTAAATTAGCATGCAATTTTGACTAGTAAACGAGGTTTACATGGCAAGCGTATGAAGCAGGTAAGAACTCATTGAACCACCAAAAATCAGTGAACAAAACATGCTAAAATATGCCCGAATAACCATGGAAATGGAGCCAACACATGCACAAATGAGAAGTTCCTTTAGAGGGCATACAAAGAGATTCTTAAGCACATACAAGATAGACATGTGGTAGCCCCAAAACAACTTTAAAAATAAAATATTATAATCTCAAAACTCACCAAATTGACCCTAAAATGTGGCTAAGAAGCATGCAAAGAAGGGTCCCTTTGAAAGGCCAAAATGGCCATCAAACAAGTCAAGGTGAGAGGGGGTCCCCCCCTCTAATTTGGAGGCTCAAAACAGCATCCAAGCCATTGGAAATCCACTAGATTCCAATGTCTAGAAGGTCAAATAAGGCATGCAACAAGGGCTAGGGTGTAAGGCCCAAAACAAGGGATAATCAAGCATTCAAAGAAGTATGTGACCTCAAATAAGAAAATGCCCTTAATAAAACATGAATATAATGTCAAAACAAGCCTTTTTCCAGTTTATAACAAGTCCCAAAAATGATCATAAATAGGGCTAATTTATCATGCAAAAATGACCCTAAAAGAGGGTTAAAGAGGCAAGGGACAGCAGCTGACCCCAAATGGCAAAGAGCCCTTCAACAACATTGAAGAGGGGCTCAAAATATGGCTATTTACAGTTTACATCAAGCCTAAAAAATAAACATAAGTGAGGCTAAACTATCATGCAAGAAAAAGGCCTAAAAGAGGGATAAAGAAGCAAGTGATAGCTGCTGGCCTCAAACATAGGAGAGCCCTTCAACAATGTTTAAGAGAGGCTCAAAAAAAGATATTTTTCTGTTTAAGACCAAGTCCAAAACAGCTCACAAATAAGCCTAAAATACTATGCAAAAAAAGGGCCTAAAAGAGAGTTAAAGAGGCAAGTAATAGTAGGAGACCTCAAACAGTAAAAGGTCCTTGATCAAACATGAAAATGGGCTCAAAATATGACTATTTACAGTTTGGGTCGGATCCCAAAAATGCTAGCAACAAAGGCTAAGAGATCATGCAAAAATAAGCTTAAAAGAGGGATAAAGAGGCTCACCCTTGTAGAACCAAGCTTCAACAACTCTTGGACCAGGTTTGGGAGCTTTTGACCTCTGGAAGACAGCCTCAAGTTGTTGGAATGGATGTTGGAGATATGGTGCTATAGGTTGTAGTGTAAAATGGTGTAGGTCTTAAGGGGTTTTGATGGTTGGAGTATAGAGAGAGAGAGAGATTGAATGCAAGGGGCTTAAACAAGATTTTGTAACCTCTCAAAATGCAGCTGGGGGTGCTGGATATATAGGCAAAGGAGTGAAGGAAAAGGGGGGAAAATCAAATTCAAATTTCTCCCCCCAGAAGACCCCCTCCGGATACAGGATCTGGGGGAAAAGGAGGGTGCAGCTGTAAGGAGCCAGCTGAGGGGAGCATAGCCAGCCAGGTTTAGAGGATTCAGGTGGCCGGCCACCTCCCCTGGCCGGCCGACCAGGGTCAAAAGGTTTAATCAGAAAAAGCTGGCCGGCCATCCATATTGGTGGCCTCCCATGTGTGCACAACACAGATATGTGGTTGAAACCCTGAAAATGTGAACCAAGAGAGAGAAAACCCAACTTTTCAGAGGGGTTCAAAAGGGTCAGGAAGGATTGCTGGCCGGCCATGATATATTGGTGCCCTCCCAGGTGTGTACAACACAAATATGTGGTTGAGGGCTAAAGAAAGTGGCTCGGGAATGGTCAACATTAGCTTTCCAGCGAGAAAAACGAGCGACGAAGGGCGATGAATGAATAAAGCTAGCTTCCCAGAAAAATTGCTGGCCTTCCACCTTTCTACGACCTTCATAACAATGAAAATCAGGTCTCCACCAGAAATGAACCCAAACCGATGCAAAACGAAGGTTCTTGGGCCAAAACACGCAACCCGGGGCCCCGAGAACTGACTGTTAAGCACCGGAGGTGGCGTTCCACCACGAAGTTGGTCTCTCGAGCATCAGTGTCCCTCAAAAGGGAGTAAATGAGATTTAACCCAAAAACCAGAGCAAACGGAGGTGGTTAAGCGGTCCCGAACCGAGGCACACGGCCAACGGCTCCGAAAACCAGGAACCGGTCTCCGAAACTGGAAAAGTGGCCTACGACCACGAAACGTAGCCTACGGCCACTGAGAGATGATCTACGAGACCTCTCCTTCCCTTCGGGAAGAGAAGACGGAGAAAACGGGACCTGGTTCGCAAACCGGGGCAAGGTACAAAAGAGTCCGGAAGTCCGGAGACAAGGCTCGTAGCCGAGATTCCGTGAACTCCAAACGAGCACAATATGCAACATCATCGAGCGCTCAATTAGTGACGTCTGAGTCTTAAGGTCGGTCAAAAATGGGGTGTCTACAAGCATAAATTACCAAGAGGCCTCATAAAAGTGTTAAAAAACATACCGAATTGTTAGAATTATTTCATGCTGATTTGTGTGAGTTTGAAGGAATTTTAACTCGGGGTGGTAACTGATATTTTATCACTTTTATTGATGATTTTTCAAAATACACAAACGTATATTTATTAAAAAATAAAAGTGATGTTTTTAAGAAATTTGAAGAATTCCTTCTTGAAGTAGAAAATCAATTCGGTAAAAATATTAAGAGAATTAGAAGTGATAGAGGCCGGGAGTATGAATCTCTTGGATTCAACTCTTTTGTTCAGTCATTGGGAATTATTCATGAGACTACTCAACCATATTCACTTTCATCCAATGGCGTAGCTGAAAGAAAAAATAGAACATGAATTGACTTGACGAATGCTATACTTATTGATTCAAGTGCTCCCTTAAATCATTAGGGCGAGGTTATTTTGACAGCTTTCCATGTGATAAATAGAGTGCCACACAAAAAGACTAAAATTGCACCATATGAGTTGTGGCGTGGGCATAAACCAAATCTAGGTTTTTTGAAGGTTTAGGGTTGTTTAACTTTTGTAAGGTTTGTAGATCCTAAACGACCTAAATTCGGTAAACAAGCTATCACCTGTGCTTTTCTTGGATATGCATTGCATAGTACAGCTTATAGATTTTTTGACATGAAAAATAATATTATTTTTGAATCAGGTGATACTATTTTTCATGAAAATAAATTTCCTTTTAAATCTATAAATAGTGGGGGTCAAATAATTTCTGAAAATATTTTATCCATGCCTAACTCTTCTACTCCTTCTCAAGTTTTTCAAAAACAAGAAAATTTTCAAATCCAACCAAGAAGTAAACGAGCTAGAGTTGAAAAAGATTTTGGCCCTGACTATTATCTTTATAATGTGGAAAAAATTTCTTTTACGGTACAAGAAATTTTATCATCACCTGATACTATTTTTTGAAGAGAGGCTATAAATGATGAGATAGATTCACTACTTTCAAATAAAACATGGAAGTTAGTGGATTTACCTCCAGGTTGTAAATCTATTAGGTGTAAATGGGTCCGTCGTAAAAAATTTGAACCGGATGGAACTATAGATAAATATAAAACGAGACTTGTAGCTAAAGGTTTTAAGCAATAAGTTAATCTTGATTTTGTTTGATACTTTTTCTCCGGTTACTAAAGTTACTTCCATTAGACTGTTGATAGTAGTGGCTGCAATTCATGATTTAAAAATTCATCAAATAGATGTGAAAATAACATTTTCAAATGGAGATCTAGATGAGGAAATTTACATGGACCAACCTGAAGGCTTTATGGAGCCTGGCCAAGAAAGCAAGTTGTGTAAGCTAATTGAATCCCTTTATGGTTTAAAATAAGCTCCTAAACAATGACATGAGAAATTTGATTCCTACATGCTTAAGAATAGCTACAAGACTAATGAATGTGATAAGTGCATATATTATAAAACTTGTGAGAATGCACATGCGATTATTAGCCTATATGTAGATGATCTACTTATTTTTTGCTCTAATTTGCATATTATAAATGAGACTAAAAATATGCTCAATAGCCACTTTGATATGAAAGATCTTGGTAAAGCCAATTTTATTTTGGGAATTCAAATTACCAAGACTAATGATGGTATTTTTCTTGATTAATCACATTATGTTAAGAAAATTTTAAAGAAATAAAATTTTCTAGATTGTAAACATGTTGCTACTCCTTTTGATGCAAGCATACATTTATCTATTGTAACAAATGAAAAAGAAGTGATTAATAAAAAGGAATATGCTAGCATGATTGGTAGTTTGAGATATGCTACTGATTGTACTAGACCTGACATTGTATATGCTGTTGGAGTACTTAGTAGGTTTACTAGCAAGCCAAATCGAGACCATTGGCTAGCCATGGGAAGAATTATGAGATATTTATCTGTTACCAAAAATTATGGTTTGTATTATAACAAATATCTTGCGGTACTTGAGGGATATAATGATGCTAATTGGAACACTTTGTCAGGTGATTCTCTCTCTACCTCGAGTTTTATTTTTACCTTAGGTGGTGGTGCTATATGTTGGAAGTCCAAAAAACAGACTATAATTGCTAATTCTATAATGGAAGTTGAGTTTATAGCGTTAGCTTCAACATGTGAGGAAGCAAATTGGTTGAGAGATTTGTTACATGAAATCCATTTTTGGGAAAAAGCAATTCCTCTTGTGTTAATTCGTTGTGATAGCACTGCTACTATTGGTAGAGTGAACAATCATTTTTATAATGGTAAATCCAGACCTATTCGAAGGAAACATAGTAATGTGAGATCCTATTTAAGTAATGACATCATAACTGTGAATTATGTAAAATCTTGTGATAATCTTGTAGATTCGTTAACCAAAGCCTTGGCGAGAGATAGGGTCTGGAATACATCGAGGGTGATGGGTTTGAAGTCTATAAAATCATAAACCATGTATGAGGATACCCAACCTAGGGACCAGAGATCTTGTAACTAGGTTCAATGGGAAGAACGAATCATATGGTGGTTGTAAAAAATGCAGTCCTTAATATTTTGTTATCTATCCCTATGATGTAAGTGCATTTGTCCTGTAATGTTTGAGGGTTGAGTTTTTATACTCTTAATGAAATTCTATTGCTCTTGTTGAGTGGGGTGTGTCAATTACAGGAATATCTTTGACAGATTTCACCTATGTGAGCATGAAAGTGGGGCCGCTTTCTATGAGAACAATGTTTATTCTCAAATATGCTCATGAAAACTGGGATTAGCACAAGGCCGTAATGTGTTGGCTATTAAAACTTATGTCAACACCTGGATTATTATGTGTGAGTAGTAATACTTTATTTCCTCTAACTAGTCATAGTTCAAGTCTGAGACCACTACTAACTCTAGAGTAGAGGTTGTTGTTTCACTAATGAAGGTTCAATACAGAGCACACATTCATGATGCATACTAGTCTATCTTTGTTTGGTAATTTCTCTTGTCCTTGTAGATATTAAAATGAGTGGGGAATTGTTGGACTATTTTAATATCTTTTATTTATTTATTTATATATTTTGTTAACGAATCTTCTTTTGTCTTGGTCATGAATCTCATATTGTTCATGCATGGAAGTTCATTACTTTGGTGACCATTTGTCTTGTTCATGAATGGAGATGAATTAGAATTCATGAACTTGGTGGTGAGTTAATATTTGGATACACTCTCCCTTTTCTCTAGGTTCATAGTTATTATTATTTTTTTTTGTATTTTGTAAAGTCCTAGTAGTTTATAAATAGTTCCTCTCATCTACTCTTTTCTACACCAACACACCAACTTTTTTTTATACAAAAGAGATTACTAGCAAAGAAGGGTATTTTTCTTGGTGGAGCTTTGAGTTCACTATCTTGTGCAGAGTTGACCCG
This sequence comes from Camellia lanceoleosa, assembly GCA_025200525.1. Lineage (NCBI taxonomy): Eukaryota > Viridiplantae > Streptophyta > Magnoliopsida > Ericales > Theaceae > Camellia > Camellia lanceoleosa. The sequence goes on along the minus strand of CM045770.1, from coordinate 71,375,693 downwards.
AACCATACAACAAGTGGTCGGGTTGTTGTATCTTGGAGGGAACAAATCGTAGTTTTGTGACTGTTGAATCGGTATTTGGGTTCTTCCTACCACAGTGGGCTTGATCTCCTTAAAGAAAATGAGATATCCGCACCTCAGCCTGATCTATTTGTATCTCATTTTCTTTGTAATTTTTTATCAATAAAATATAATTTTTTCTGGTATTTTCACCAATACATAGCATTTTAATTATTAAAATATATAAAAAAAATTATTAATTTATAATTTTTTTTTACTATTACACTGTAATGGTATTTCCCCTCCACTAATTTAAGGCAGTGATTTCGGAAAAAGAACATAATATAAGCAAAATGTACCACATTAAGGAGTCGTTTGGTTTTGGCTTTGGCTTTTTTAGTTGGCTTTTTAATTTTTTTGACTTTTTTAGCCTGAAAATTTTTTAGTTGTTTGGTATTCTTATTGGACTTTTTTAACTTTTTAGTTTTGGAATGATAAACTTGCCCTTACTTAGAGATGATGCTTTTTTGACTTTTTATTTGTATATGGGTCAATTTAGTAATTTTGCAACTTTTTTGTTTTTTTGTGATTTTGGCTCCTTTTGGGAAGAGCTATTTGAGATTTTTTTTGACTATTTTAGTCACAAAAGACAAAATAGGTTATTTTAGTCACAAAAAATAAAATATCACATTCAACCCATAATCATTACACTCTTCTCTCACAAAAATTTTTTTTTTAAAAAATCAAAAAATTCTTTCCAAACCAAGCTTTTAGTTAAGAGTAAAATAGTCAAAAATGTCAAAAAGTCAATTCACTTTATAAACAACACTTTAGAACTTTTTTTTTGGTCTTTTGTAATTATATAGCCAAAATTATTTGCGAAACCAAGGCTCAGTCAAATTGACCGGAAAATCAATACCCTGTCATTCAAATAGATTCGTTAGCTAGGAAGCCAACATCATGAAATGACCAGCAGCCTATCTATATATCTACAAAGCCTTTGCATCGTTGGAAAAATTATGTACTTTTTTTATTCGCTTTTTCATTTTCACTTTCATTTTTTATTTTTATTTTTATTTTTTTTATCATCGAAAGAGAAACTTTTTTTATTTTTGTTTATCAGCAAAAAGAATTTTTATTAACATGTGATTTCTTAATTTTGCGTTTTATTGGATTAAACAATAAGATTCACAATTTTATAGTGTTGAATTTTAGGAAACAACAACTCAAACAGTGAACAACATTGGGGTGTTTTGAAAAAATAGTTAAAAAATGACTTTTGATTTTTTTTTTAAAAACGTGTAAAAATTATGCGAGATGGTATGATTTAAAATGAGTTAAAAATTAGAAAGTGACTTTTAACTCACTTTTCAAAAGATGTCATTGTTTTAAGATCCGCAAATATCATTCTTGAAACTTGACAAAATTCAATGAGCAGTAACAACAAATTATTTTTTTATTATTTTTTTTTCAATGTTAGGGAAATAATGCATTGATACATTTTTTTTATCAGCGAAAATCAATTATGAATTGTTAGATTTGTATCAATGGGAGTTGGCCTCCTTATTCTTGAAAAATATCAAGTGCTTGTCTACTAATTCAACGATAATATCACCAAATAAATACAACAATAAAATGCTAATGGAGAAAATTATCAAAGCATAGCAATCGCATCCCAACTAGGGTTCGCACCTGAAAGAAAGCAATGACGAGCAAACCCAACAACATAGAAGGGAAAGGGAGGGGGAGTTGGCAAGAAGCCAATGAAAGGGGAGCTAGCGGGAAGCCAATGATAAGAGTTGAACTCATGACCTTTTCTTTCGAATTAAGCCCTTAAGAGAGTCATAGTGACCAATTAAGTTTGACCTAATTGGTTAATGCATTGATACTTATATACATAAATGAACATCAATTTATATAACAACAATACACTTGGTGATAGATAACCAGTAAAAATAGAAGAAAAGAAAATGACAACTCTAACATATACAATTGATAGTTAAAAAATAAATAAAAAAATAAAAACTTATACTATTGATTTACCTCAGGGTTGTCTTTGACAATAATATATAAAGTCTTGAGTTTGAGTCATTCCAAGAGATCACTGAAGATTTTTCTAGTCATTACTTTTAGGATTTTAAAATTAGTCAAAATACACTTTCAGGATTCTAGAATTAGTCAAAATACAAGCAAAATGGCTTGGACAACCAATTATACAAAAAAGAAACATATAACAACAGATATTACTAGAGCTTCTATGGACAAAGAGATATAATGTAATAGGCAATTTTGGAAAACAATCAAAATAGACATTCAACTGACTTAAAAAAATTATGCACTTCCATTTATTTTATTTTTTTATTTTTTGTAAAGAGTAATATAAACTAAAAAAATTTACAAGTTTTACTTAAGAGAACCTCAAAAGGGGAAACAGAAAGCAATAAAAGAAATCTCTTTTCTGTTAACAACAAAAAGGTTTCCTACCTTGATGCATCATGTCATGACAAATTTCACAATCCAATAATGTTCAATGGAGAATCAATAGTTGCATACTCATTATGTTATCAGAGCTTTCAAAAATAAATTAAACCAGTGTTTCTACATGATCAGCCACAATAAATTTATATTAGTCAGGATTTTGCAAATCACTACCTAAATTAGCCTTAATATCTATCTATACAAAGCAAAATACAGTTGGTACAACAATAAACTTCAATAATTGCTGAGCCACATTTTTAGTTTTGTCACAAAATATAGAACAACTATAATGCAGGGATTTATATCCTCACAGATGTGTTATCCACAATTATATTAATCGGGACTAAAATGAAAGTATATACTTTAGTGACTAAAAATGTAATTAATCCTAAATTTCAATAGCAGCATCTGCCTATTATCTATAATGCATGATATGTTTCATGACATCAGAAGAAAATGCTTTGATCATTGATCATAAACATAAATGATTAGTAGTGAGAATAGATCCTTTATTATGATATGAAAGTGGAAACTTTCATTCCCCACAAAAAGCACTGAAAAAGAAAAGAAAGTTCCTAAGCATTCATCCTATATACCATTTGTTATTTCTTTCTACACCATATGCACATGAAAAGAGCACTTTTTTCCATCAACCATAGCTTCAAAGGCTTCTCTTTCAAACCAAATAATTACACATCTTTTCTCCAATCACCCCTATTTTCATTGATTCATTTTCTAGCATTCATAATGGGAAGAAGAAAAAAATCAGACATGATTTTGTCTTTTTCCGTTAATGTAGATCTAACCATATTTGTCTTTGCTTGAAAACCTAAGTTGCTTCCACTATTTAAAGGTTCATCTTGGTGTTACTTCCCCCAATAGTTTCCCCTCTTTGGGGAACATTTCACAACTGATATGACAATTGGAGGACAAAGAAAATAACCTTCCAAAAGTAAATGAGATCGATATTTTTAAAAACTACAAATACAAATCCAACTTGCAGTTTTAATGGACTTTGAGTGAATAAGGAAATTACATTGTCTGCCAGTTTCATGACCTCTTCCTATCAAATGAAATGACAGCACTCACATCAAACTCACATTAATTAATGGGACAATATCAAATAAATTGAAAATTAAGAAATTAATTACAAAAGAAAAAGTTGCAATCAAAGCATGTGTTGTGTCTTGATACATAGTTCTCACTTGCATTTTATTAAATTCTTTTTAGTTTTTTCATTTCTTATTTCTCTTATATTTTTTCTTGATTTAATTGATCGTATACACAAGCAATTCTGAGATTTTATTAGCAAAATTCAAGATTAATGCCTTATTGTACTTGATGTTAACATAATCTCAATATCATTGACCTTGAAGCACTACTAAAACTAATTTTTATTTATTTTTTGATGATTATTTTCTTTACAAAGTGGATGATATATTGATTCCAAACAGTGAAGTTGTGATATTGGAAAACAAAGGGGAAATAGAAAAGTCAGAGATATAAGATTTACAGATGAAAATTTGACCGCAAACTACAATTTAAATTACCAGTAGGCAAAAATATAATGCTAGAGACATACAACTGACAGATATGCTTAAAACATATTTGAGAGGTTTTCAGAACATAAAATTACATGATCTGCAAAAAAGAGATTGCTCAGTATCATCCACATAAATCTTATGACTGAAATTACATTAATTTACTCTTACAGACTTATAGTACATCAACTATCACTCTAGTCTCTCTTAACTACTACTGCTGCTACTAATACTGTTTGCATCAAAAGCAGAAACAAAGGTGTCTCTCCGCCAGATCTAACCATTAATTGGTTCTCTGATAGCAAACAACAGTTGAGTACACACAGAAACCAAACAACAGTTTATTGTTGCTACAACTTGAGGAAAGTAATAAGTAAAGTAACTAACCTTCATTTCAAAGAAAGTACCAACCAACAAAGAGAGGGATTTTAAGCACAAACATGGGGATTAATTGGACAAGATCCATTTTTTATAGCTTTCTTGGTGAATGCAATGCATCATCACCATCATTCAACTTGCATCCGGCGGTGGCAACTGTTGTGGTGGTGGCGGGCGCTTCCGCTTCTTCTTCTCGTAGCTGATTCCTCTAGCCTTTGACTGCAAATCACGAACCTCACGAAGATAAAGTCTCACGGCTCGAGCCCCAAATGGGTTTGTTTCAGGCCTTCCTCCATTCTCTTCGAAGGCAGCTCTGAGGCGTCCGATGAGAGCATCAAGGCTTCCCCAGGCTTGGCGAAGTGGGCAGGGACACGGTGCCGGAGGGTTAGGGTGGCCGTAGAAGGGACATATTGGGGTGTGAACCTTGGTCTTGCCGAATTGGTCGAGGTACCGGAGGAATTCGAGGACATGAGCACCGCTGCACCGCGAGAGGGAGAGCGGTGGGCGGTGGTTTTTCAGGTATTGGCCGAAGGTGTTCCAGTCTCGGCGTTTCTGGTTTTCGTATCGGCTTGGTGTGGAAGCTGATGATGAAGAGGTGCCACCAGAGTTGTTGTTGGTGGTGGTGTTGCCAGAGTTGGAACTCTCTACTTCTGGGATTGAATCCATGGAACTGGTGATCTGGGTTCTTTTTGGGGGTTAATTTTGTTGGATCTTGCAGATGATTAGGGTTAGTGAAGGTTATGGAGGTGTGTTTTCTCTCTTCTCTATTAACTGCTGCTTTTCTTCTTCTAGGGTTCCATTTACTCCTTTTGAATATTAGTAGTAGGACAGTGTACTGTGTGTGCTATATACCTAAAAGGAGAAAAAGACTAGAGAGAAAGAGAGGGAGGCTTCAATTGAAAGAGGATGCATCCTTGCTTCTCATAGTACTTTCACCAGCTGATAAACCTTTTTTTAAGATGTTAATGGAAACTCTCACCACACACTTCAAGAAAAGAAAAGAAAAACAAGGGAAGGAATTATAACAAGTTTTCCATATTTGTGCTTAGACAGAGAGCAGAAGATTTTGATGAGTGAAGCAAAAAGAAGGTTTTGATGTTGAAATTTGGATATTATTTGTTGATGAGATATTGATGAGATTGATGGATGGATGGGAGAGTGAGGGGATTCTCTTCTCTCTGGTGTTTGGAGTTTCCTTGTTTGAGCAGTACAAGGAAAGCTTGGGAGGCAGTAATGCTTCTTGTAGTAGACCTTTGTAGCTTTGTTTTCTGAAAATGTTAAAATAGGTGGAAACTGAGTTTTATTTTCTAATTAATTATTTGTTCTTCTCTTTCTTCACGGTGTTTATGTTTTCAGCAATGATATATTCTTTAATTTTAGAACTTTAATTAAGTTTTAATAATGTGGCAAGAAAGCATAAAATAAAAATTAAAACATTATATCAATAAGTGAAACATTTACCTTATGGCTCTTTTAGAGCTCTTATTTTAAAGTTCTTATTTTAGAGTTCTCAGACATTTTTGTTATCTATACTATATATTAAGCCAATCTCCTAATCCTAATTTTCTAATTTTTTGATTTAAAAAAAAAAACCTCAATATTTATTGATTTCTCCCAACCCAATCTCAACATTTATTAACTTTTCCCAACTCACAATCCATTTTGACTTCTCTCATAATTATTGCAATATCTTTTTCAATTTTCCCCATTAACTACGATTACACACAAAAATAAAAATAAAAAAAAAGATAAGAATTTAACTATAGATCTCAAAAAGATATAACATCTAAATTTGAATTATGATTTAATAATATAATTATGTATTTTTTTTATGTATATCTATCAAAATTTTAAATCACTTAATGAGTCAAATTAATCAATTTTCCAAAATTATTGATTTTTAATTTACAAAATAGATTAAAAAAATTATTGACTGATTTATTTATTTAATAACAAAAATATTTCATAATCTCTCTCCTAATCTCTCTCACAAATTTCCAAAAAAAAATATTAAAACTTGCATTCATTTTCTCTTCCCCAAAAAATCAGATAGGAGCTCCAATCTCCTAATCCTAATTTTCTAATTTTTTGATTTTAAAAAAAAAAAACTTCAGCATTTATTGACTTTTCCCAACCGAACCTCAGCATTTTTTGACTTCTCTCATAATTATTGCAACACCCTTTTCAATTTATCCCATACACTATGGTTACACACAAAATTTTTTTTTTAAAAAAAAGATAAGAATTTAGCTATAGATCTCAAAAAGATATAACATCTAAATTTGAATTGTGATTTAACAATATAATTATGTATTTTTTTTATGTATATCTATCAAAATTTTAAATCACTTAATGGGACAAATTAATCAATTTTTCAAAATTATTGATTTTTAATTTACAAAATAGATTAAAAAAAACTATTGACTGATTTATTTATTTAATAACAAAAATATTTCATAATCTCTCCCTCCTAATCTCTCTCACAAATTTTCAAAAAAAAAATATTAAAATTTGCATTCATTTTCTCTTCCCCAAAAAATCAGATAATATTTTCTATTAAAGTTATAGATATCTACCTATATTTTATATATTATATTATAACATAACAAAAAAACTAAAAAAAATTCTTTAAAGTTTATCTAAATAAACTTTAAATCAATAAAACTCACATGTCTATCACATATCTAACTCACATCATAACTTACCTAAATAATAATAATTAAAAACAAATGGAAACTACAGATAAATTAAATTTAAAAAAAAAAAAAAGATACCCATAACTCCATCTTAAATAAATTGAAAAAAAAAATATCCGAATAAAAACCACACAAAAATAAAAATAAAAATAAAAAGATATATCTATCTATCTATCTATATCTATACTATATATTAAGTTAAAAGGGGTTTTTAACCCCCAAGGCCTATGGAAGCTTCAACATCCCAATCTAAATTTTTTAAATTTTTTATTTAAAAAAAAAAAACTCAGCATTTATTGATTTTGTCAAAATTTTCTGATCAGCATTTATTAACTTTTTTCACTCCACATATCTTTCCACATGCCTGCAATTATTGATTTGGTCAAAATCTATTTAAAATCCTCATATAAATAATTATAGATACAATTTACCCTTTTCAACTTCCCTCATACACTATGGTTAGTAATAAGAAAAAAATCTTAAAAAACATAATTTATATATTAAAAAAAATCTAAAACAAATATAAATATCTATAATTATCCCGTGCATAGCACGGGTGATAGACTAGTGTTATATAATGAGACAAGACAAAAGAGAGTAATGGGGGGTAATTATTCAGTAATTTCGAAATATAGACATGTGATATTTTATAATATTATGATTAGTAAAGAAGATGGGTATGTGGGGTATTGTATTGAGTGATTAAAAAATATGAGAGGACATAATAAATTATGATTGGTTAAGAGTATGAACACATAGTACTCCCGGAATAGTCTATAAATAGAGATGGAAACAAAGGTATACAATGTGTTTGGTTTTAATTTTTTGAATTCAGTTTTCTGAAAATTGAATTTTTTATTTTTGTTGTATTTTTTGTATTTTTAGTAAATATTTTTTAAATTTTAAGAATTTTTTTTTACTTTTTTAGATACACCTTACTTAAATATATCTAAATAATAAAATATTTGTGAAACATATTTTAAAAAATTAAAATATAAAAAATGCATTGAATTTTCAATTAGTGAATTTTTTTAAAGATTTTTTTCACAAATATTATACTTTTTAAGTACATTTATGTTAGGTGTGTCTAAAAATTTTAAAAATTACTTAAAATATTAAAAAAATTCGTAAAAACAAAAAAAATAAGAAAAATGAAAAAGTAAAATTTTTTAGAAAGTGAATTTTGAAAACTGAAACCAAACAAATAGAAACAGTTATGTTATGTGGACAATATATATAATTTAAAATTGTAAATGTATGGTTTATATTAATATTGTAAATCACATAACTTTTTTTCATTTTTTGTTATTTATTTATCAGTGAAAAAGAATTTATTGATGTAGAATGAAAAGAATCAATACAAGGCAAGGTAACAAAACTGCATTATTGTAATTTTCAAAATTTTAAATTTGTAAATTTTAAGAATAAATATATAATTTTTTTTATTAGTGATATACAAATAGAAATATAAAAAATGTATATAAAATCAATACAAAATGATATGTAAGTCTTGATTGTCATTTTTTTAAATAAAATACTCATCAAGAAGGCTTATATTTTGAGTTGGCTCATTGTCAACTCTGGCATAGAGATAGCATATGATCGTGTTGGTTTTTTGGTGTCAACTTAGTTAAAATGATTTAGCTGATTGTGATGTTGGGGATCTTGCTGTTCATTGATGTAATCTTTATGTTCATCAATAAAATTCTTCTTTTTGCTGTTAAAAAAAAAAAAGAAAAAGGGAGGCTTATATTTAAAAAAATATCATTATCATATTATTTTTTATTAAAAATTCTGTACAAACATTATTGTTTTAAATTTTTTTATTTTTATTTTTGATATGCTCTCCAATTCTTATAGTGGAGATTGAAAGCTCAAGCCCTGTGTGGGGGCATTGGAGGCGATCCTCTTTTCTTTACTCCTTGGATTTAGGGCTTCTCACAAGAAGAAAAAAAGAAAAAGATGAAAAAAAGAACTTTATCAATAAAGTTATTTTTTAGCTGATAAAAAAAATAGCTTCTCACCAGAAATAAATGAAAAAAAAAAAAATTACAATTTTCTTTACATTTTATGGTCAAACAAATTATATTATGGTCAAACAAATTCATATAGTATCTTAATTAAATTTTTATTGATTGAAACAGTAAAATCTACTACTTTTGTGTTGAATTTCTAAAACAAAAATCCAAATAATACAATGTGAATGGCATAAAATATTGTTCAAAGATGACCAAATAACCTCTTCCGTTGATATGAAAACAGTAAAAGATTTGTACAATGAGTAAAGGAATGCCATTATTATTTTTGCTTTTCTTCACCTACTGTGTTAATTTTGAATGACAGGTCCTCCTCAAATGACTGAAATACCCTCGCCCTTTAAATTTCACTCTTTTATATGCCAAAAAGGAGAAGAAAAAAATGTCGCACATGAAAATATAATGCTTATGGTGGGATTGAGATCATACAAAAAAACTAACCACTCAATCACAAATTAAAGATAGGGAAGAAAAAACAAAAAGAAAGGAAGATGATTAGCAAGAGTGCCTTAATAATATGAGCAAATTAAAGTTAGGGAAGAAAAAGAAAAACAAATTTGAAAAAAAAAAGAAAGGAAGATGATAAACAAGAGTAGTGCTTTAATAATATGAGCAAAGCAAGATTAATATTAAACTTCTTGTGCCAAATGCCATCTGTATATATTATTCATTGCAAGAGGCCCTGGCTAGAATTCAAATTTTAACTACTAAAATTATCATGTGTTGGATTAATCAACCTCATTGTTAAGTGAAGAAAAAATATAAGTAAAAAAAAATCATGTTTGGTTGTGTTTTCTTTTACTTAATTTGTTTTCATTTTTTGTTTTTGTTTTTGTTTTAAAAATAGATATAATAAAGTTCAAAAACACTCATTTTTTCATATGATTGTGTAAAATGGAACATGAGACATAGGCTTATTGCCATGCACCAGCAGCATGTTTTGTGCTTTAGAGCTGTCCTTTTTTTTTGGTTCCTGATTGCTGGCGCCTTCCAACCTTCTGTGCTTTGTTATGGTAGATGCACATGATTAACTACTCTTTCCGTCCCAAAATAATAGTTCATTTTTTGAAAATTTAATTTTTTTTTATAGTGCAATTATTCCATTTAAAAAAAATTAATTTCCAAAAATACCCTTTAATAGTACATTTTTTAAGAAATATCAATATCATAATTATACTTTTTATATTGTTAATGAATTTAAAATAGGGCAAAATAGAAAATTCATATTATTTTTGTACTTGACTTTTGAAAAGGGATTAATATTTTAGGATAATAAAAAATAAAATAAAAGACTAATATTTTAAGATAAAGAGAGTATTCTTCATGTGCCAATCTAATTGGGATAGGTTGTTTTAGCAATAAATCATTGATGCAATTTTTTCCCCCATAACTTCTCCCTTTGGTTACTATTTGTACATCTGTTTTCTATTATTAATAATATATATATATATATATTTTTTGCAGATAAAAAAGGGTAAACTACACTAACGTCTCTTCAGATTAGAAAACAATACAACACATGCACCCTATAGTTTTAGCATAATTATAATAGATTTTCCTAAAGTTTTCATTCACATAGCATTTAGCCTCATTTTCATCACAACTTGTCAATCATATCGATAGAAAAATAATATTGTCATTACCCTTATATTGAAATATATATTTTTTTTCTTATTTATTTTTGTATTTTTATACTCATTTTTTAGACTCATTTTTTAAATCTAGTGATGTGTCAAGAAGATAATTTGCTAATAATTAGAGAATATTTAATTATTAACCAATCATCTTTTTGATAAATCACTAGGTCTAGAAATTAGGTCTAACTGTTGGGTCTGAAGAACAATACTCTTTCATTAATGTTGATTTCTTTAACCTTTTTTGATCAGCAAAAATAAGCTTTATTGATGGAAAAACATACAAGTTATGAAAAAGTACATCAATAAAGAGAAGGGTACAAAAAGCATCACAGTGACACACCAAGATCTCAACCAGGTTGGTACCAAGATGCACACCAAATCATCTGCTTGCACTACCTCCAAACTCTAAGTTGGTGAGTAACTAACATACAGAGCGAACACACAGGAAAACACAAAAACAACCCCAACACATGCAACCTATAGGAACAAACCAAGTGACAAATCACTCCTATCAACCTATAAACTCCACCCAGCTAACAGTAACAGTGGCAAAGCCTACTCTTCAACCCAGAGTTGATCACAAACAGCAGTAAAATTGCATAAAATAGAAGAACCAAATGGCAAAAACAGCAGCAATCGATAACTGAGAGACCAGCAATACCTCCACTATATGAGCATTGAATAAAACAAGAACCAAAACTAGCAGAATGCCATCCACCACCACTTCAATCAAGCTTTGATCCTCTCAAGATTATTGACAATGTCCTCCATTGAATACTGCAAACATGTAAAACTTTGCTTGCTCCATAATGTTACCTTTATTTTCACCAACTCAGCTAATTCAAGCCCATCAACACACTTATCATGAAAAAGGCACTCATTCCTAGCCTTCCAAACTAACCACATAACAGCTAAGGGAACAACTTTCCACATTGGTTGCACCTCCTTTTTGAATTTAAAACCTGCCCACCAAAAAGGGTGTTAATATAATTATGTTAAAATTATAGATTACTTGTAATTTCTCTAAACTTTAAGGGAGGTTAGTTAAATTTAAAAAAATATTATCCTAGGTAGGCAATCCAAGAGAGGGGTGAATTAGATTATTAAAAATAATTTTACAATATTAAAAATAATAATCAAAATATTCGAATTTCAACAAATAAAATAATAGAGTAATAATAATTAATATAAAAGTAAAAGAGATAAATAAAGAAAATCAAATACAGTGATTTATAGTGGTTCGGCACACCGGACTTACGTCCACTCTTCAAGTATCCTCCTCAAGAATTTATTCATTATTCTTCAAATAGTAATTACACCACTAGTTTTACGGGTGCTAATGAACATTTACAATAAGTGACCAATCCCGATCACTCCGACTAGTTTAGAATCCAATTCCTAGTCACACCTCACCAAGTAATTTTATCTCAAAAATCACCCACAAAAATATCTCAACTAGTTTTGAATTTGATGCCTAGTCACACCTAACCAAAGTGATTTTATCCTAAAAAATCACTCACAAAAACTCTATTTTATAAGAATAATATGAATAAGAGATAGAAAATCCTTTTACAATTTTGCTCAAACTCTCAATAAATTTTCTCACAGTAAATATAACTCAATAAAGTACAATACAATATTTGAGAATATTTTAATACACAGATTTTTTTCTTATTTTCACTTCCTCACTTCTTATTTTTCTCCAACTAAAATACTTCTTATATATCATAAAATTATATCCATTGGAGAGAGGAGGACGCTCCTCTTTAGATCACTGATTTCACACCGACGCTCTTCATCAGGGGTGCACGAGGCCTTTTTCATTTTCAAAAATTCCAGCTCAGAGGTTTGAAACAATTGGCCAAACGTCGCTTTCGATAAATAGTGATATAAATATTTCAAAACTTTTGTCGTAAAAAAAAAAAGGCACAGTGACTACATAATAACTTTTCTATTAAAATATTTGAATACACAGTGATTTCTCCATTAAAATATTTAAATGCATAGTGACTTCTCTATTGAAATATTTGTATGCATAGTAAAATCTATTTAAATAACATTTATATAAAAAATATATACCACTTTTAAAATCTTTGTAATTAGTGTAGAGATTTTAGATACATAAAAATAACATGCCACCTCATATGGGTATATCAATTTTGTCAAAAGAAAATAATTTATCAAATTTGTCAAAAGATGACAACCCGCCAATATCACATTCATCAAAAGAATACAACCAATCAATATCAAATAGGGACCAATCGGTTTTTTCAACACGTGAATAGTAAATTTTTCAAAATAATTTCGTAATTTCAAATTTTGCACAGTAATTTCGATTTAAATTATATTTATAACAAATATATTATACTCCATATATTTTAACAGATAAAATTGTGTCAAAAAATATAAAATATGTATATTAAAAAATTATAATTTATCCCATAATATTTCACACATTATGAAAATTAAAATCAGGTGATTAACAAAAAAAAAAAAAAACAACTACAATAACAACAACAACAACAACAACAACAAAGAAAAAAAGAAACAAGAATAACTTCATCCTTCATTGCCGTTGATCCTCATCAGAATTTTCTAGCTCATAACAAAGTGAGAAATTAGTCAAATCAAATCAGATTAGATTTTTAAATCGCTACGCATGCGTGAATGTACGAATTGCATTATAAGCATTTGGTTATTGGTTGGTTTCTAGCCAAACTTAAGCCACTCTTTTTGTTTTTTAATTACCAGTTTGGTGGTTGCGCGCGCGCGCACATATATATATATATATATATATATTGTAGTAATGTCATAATGATCATATTTTGTTTATATGTGATGTATCATTATTATATTTGTAATGAAAACCCTGCTGTCTCAGAAAATGGAACAAAAAATTTATCATGAATTCATGTGTGGTTAAGATTTATTGGTGTATTCTGAGGTATATAGATTGAATCTTGACCTTAGATTAATGTTTCTAGATAAATTCTACATAAATTATTTTTGGATAAAATATCAATTGTTGAAGAGATGAGTAAATTTTCAATTTCTATAAGATTACACCAGTGATCAACCTTAAATTCTTATATTTTTGCTTTAATTATGGATGAGTTGACGCACATTCAAGATGATATACCATGATGTATATTTTTTTTTGCAGATAATACGTATTAGTGGATGAGACTAAAGAAGGAATTAACACTAAGTTGTAGATTTTGAGAAAAACACTTGAATCTAAAGAATTTAGGATAAGCAGAACTAAGATAGAGTATATGGAGTGTAATTTTAATAACAATCACAATGGAAGCAGAGAAGAAGTGAAGATTGAGAATCAAGAATTACCTAAGAGTAAACATTTTTGTTATTTAGGATCGATTATCACAATAACTAGAGAGATTGAAGTGGATGTGGTCTACAGAATTAAGGCGGGGTAGCTTAAGTAAAGGAGTGCATCTGGAGTATTGTGCGATAAACGAGTATTTATTAGATTAAAAATGAAATTCTATAAAATGGCTATTAGATCAAAGATACCGTATGAGACGGAATGTTGGGTAAATAAAAAACGACATGTAGAGAATATGAGTGTTGTTGAGATGAGGATGTTAAGGTAAATATATGGCAAGACTAGAAAAGATAGAGTTAGAAATGAAGATACTCAAAAATGGGTAAAAATAGTTTTGAAAAAATATAAGTTAAGAGACAATAGATTGAGATGGTTTGGTTATATACAACGAAGGCCAACAGAAGCAGTAGTGAAGAGATGTGATACAGTAACGGTAAATAGTACTGGTATGGGAAGGGGTAGATCTAGATTGATGTAGACAAGTGTAGTAAATAGAGATATGAATCTCCTTAATTTGACTAATGAAATGACCTTGGATAGAGTCTAGCGGAAAAGAAGAATTTATGTAGCCGACCCCATTTGATAAGACTTAAGGCTTGGTTTGGTTATCAATAATAATTCCTAATAGTTGAATTTAATTTCCATTAAGTTTTATTGAAAGTTAGTCACAATAAAATCATTATTAAAAATATTTTTTGTGATGATTTTTTATATATGTTATTAAAAATTGACAATTAGTGACTTTTTTATCATAATTTTTATAAATTGTTGCAAAAATCTACAATTAGTAGCATTTTACTGTGATGAATTTTTTGAATTGTTGCTGAAAATTAAAAATTAGTGATATTTTTTTTAGCTGTCGTTAAAATTTATAATTAATGACATTTTTTGTGACAAAATTTTCAAACTGTAGCCAAAAATTAAAAATTAATGACTTTTTTTAATAGTATTTGATGAATAATATCATTAATTATCACAGAACTTATTAGATAATAAATCTATCTATTAGAATGTATCCTTAAATTTTTTTGGGTTTGTAGTCTTCCTCTACTTGTAATAGATATGACTGGTGGTCCTAATAGTGGCACATCACATAATAAATAAAATATGATTATTATAATATTATTATATTTTTTTTATCAGTCAAAAATAAATTTTATCAATGTAAACCAAATTATTACAAATATGATACAAATATGTATATCAATAAAGAAAGGGGAAGGATCAAATGAATTGAATTTTCAAAAAAAAAATTACTAGTCATTGATAAATTTTATAAATATTATTAATTAAAATCTTAAACTTTTTCATAATTTTGTAATTATTTTATGAAAATTTTACTGAATTGTAATTTTCTCATAATGAAAAAAAAAAGTATAGGTTGCATCATAACAAAAATCCACCCATCCCCAATTAGTTTTTTTTTTTTTTTTTATATAAATAAAAATAAAAATAGAAAAAGGACCAAATGAATTATTAAATATTTAGAATCTCTAACTTTTTAAATAAATAAATAAATAAAGAGGCTAAAAAGGGTTGAAAAGATTCCAAGCTAACATTAATAAAAAGGCCAAAAAAGAAAGGAAAAAGTATTATATTAACAGCAGAAGGTAGCCGAGAATAGCGAACACATTCACCAAAGAATAATACTAAAAATCATTAAATATATTATGAAAATTTTTCATCATTTCATTAGTATATGATATTTTATTGTTTGTATAATCCAAAGGTAAAGAATCTTTCATGATCTTCTTCATGACATTTTTTTCATAATTCCTAACATTACTCTTCACGAAAGAATAATATTAGAAATCATGAAAAAAAAATATCATAAAATACATTATGAAGATTTTTAGCCCCTCAACCCACAAGGCCACTCTCACCATAATAAGTTTTGGAATAAGAACCCAGCTGTTGACTTGAATCTATGGCGTTGATGTTACAGAATTTCTATTTTTGAAAACAGTTATGCTATGTAGTTCGAATTCTCGCTTTCCCGATTCCTCCGAATTCAAAACGACGTCGTTTCGTCGTTTTGATTTTTTTTCTTTTTTTTTTCCAATAACGCAGAAGAAGAATATGAAGAAAGAAGAAGGAGGAGGAAGAGGAGAGTAGCAGAGAGAGAGAGACAACATCATCATCATCTTCAGATTTTCATCAACATAATCATCAACAACCATTCAGATCCAAGGAAAAAAAAAAATTCAGATCCAGAACATTTTCATCATCAACAACAATATCTTCATCAACATCACCATCATCAACACATTTTCAGGAAAAAAAAAAAAAACCGCTTCGATCTGGAAAAAGAAAGGGGCTGAAAAAAAAAATAGAGGTGGAGGCGGCGGCGATCAGCAATCGACCCTCTCTCTCTCTCCATTCCCTCTTCCCCTCTCTTCTCTTTCTCTCCTTCTCTTTCTCTTCCCCTCTCTTCTTCTCTCCCTCAGTTTCAGTTTCAGACTGCATAAGAAGAAAAAAAAAAAAAAAAAAATTGCCCAAAACGACGTCGTTTTGGGCAGTCAGGGAATTCGGGCTAGCTCAAATTCGAGCTACAAACCATTTTCCTTTTGAAAAATGCACTTTTCTAATTGCTATGGCGACTGTTAAATTCAATCATTTTTAGCAGATCTATAACTATTATAAACTGTTTCAAATCTCTTCAAAAAATTTATCATATAAAATTACAAATCCACCTCTAGTATTTTTAAAAACAAGCTCATTCCTTACATTCCAAATGGCCAATAAAATTGCCAAGTATTTAACTGGTTAACAATGCACAAAGCACAGGGTATAAATAAAGTTGCAAAAATAGATGTGCTAGGTACACATAATTAAAATATTAGAACACAACTCAACTATAAAATTATTCTTTATCTCGATCTTATGATCTATTATGTAATTTAATTTGGTGCAATTAAATTTTCTCATTGCAAATTAGTATTACAAACACAAAAAAAATTACAGAAAAATTAAACGTGGGGGCACATCATTGGAACTTGAAGTAGGGTTTGCAGGGGGGTTGTCTATGCAACTATAATAGTCAATAGCTTTGGCCAAAAAAAGTTTAATACGTACTTCTAACTCTCTACTTAAACACATTGTTAATTATATAAGCTCTATCTCCCACATGAAAAGTACGTTAGTTTGTTTTATAAAAAAGGATTAAAGACCTAGTGACAATTACTCCTCTATTTAAGGAATAATCAATGCTTTCTAAAAAAGACAGTCGCAAAGCCAATGATTCCTCTATTTAAGGAATCATCTACATCATTTGTTTTCAGTTACAGCCTTGTGCCCTATTAATTAGTAGACCTTGTCATTACCCACCAGTATGTTTGTAATATAATTATTAGTGTTAAAAATGAATAAAAAAATCAATCAATGTGTTTGATTTTAATTTTTGAAAATTAAATTTTTATTTTATTTTTAGTGAACATTTTTGAAATTTTAAGTATTTTTTTTTACTTTTTTAGATGCACCTTATTTAAATGTATCTAAAAAGTAAATTATTTGTAAAAAAATATTTTAAAAAATTAATAAATACACAAGAATATGAAAAATATACTGAATTCTCGTATATATTTTTTGTATTTTTGGTAATTAGTGAATTTGTCGAAAGATTTTTTTACAAATATTATACTTTTTAAGTGTGTTTATGTTAAATGTATCTAAAAATTTTAAAAATTGATTAGAATATTAAGAAAATTCAATGAAAAAAAAAATTACGGAAAGCAAAAAATTTCAATCTTAAAAGTGAATCATGAAAATCCAAATCAAACAAGCTAAATCTATTGTAATTTGAATACTATCTGTTATTTATTATACAAAAAAATAAAAATAAATCGAATGACTATTCTTAAAATTATTGTTGTCTATTTTTTTAAAAAATAAATGTAATTTAAACGTAAAAAAAAACTATAATTTAAGCATATATCTACAATATCCGATTATCTTAATTTTTTACATGAATATTCTACGTAATAAATTTTAAAAAATAAACAGTTTAGATCTCAAAAACTCAATTTTTTAAAAAGAGTTTATCAAGGGATATAAGAATATATATATATATATATATATATAAAATTTGCATTACACCAATAGCCCAGTTATTGTGGTCCTTATATCATTTTAGCCTTTATAATTTTAATTGATTCAATTTTGATGACTTTGTTTCAGTTTGATCTAATTGATTACAATTGTTAGCATTTTTATAAAAATGTACATATAACCAGCATGTGTCATACTTGTAGGGGCAACATTATAAACTTGATCAACTTAGGCTTGTTTTGAAAAATTGGTTAAAAACTTCACTTTTTTTTATTTTTTTTTCAAAAAATACGTAAAAAAATAGAGAGATAATGTGAATCAAAATAGATTAAAAGTCAAAATGACTTTTAAGCCATGCTAACAAAACAGCTCTCAGTGAGTGAATCTCAATCAACTAGTAATTATTTTGTGTTAAAAACCCCAACGATATTATTAATTAGACCAAATTAATAAACACAAAATTTAAAATTAATAGTCAAAATAAAGTCAATTAAAAATATAAGAATCAAAATAACACAAGCTGTAAAATGTAAAGATTACCAGCATAGTTTACCCAAAAAAAAGAAAATTCAAAGAATAATCACTTAGCCTTAACGATATCACATTCTACTCTCTGCTATCAGCAACTTGACCAATTTGCAACTACATAATGCGCCAACCAAAATGTGTTTATGGTTAATCACTCTAATAGAGAATCAAGTAAATTCACATTACACAAATCGAAAAGAAAATTTTGAGAGGACAGTTAGCAATTCCAATGGAAATGAATTTGTTTCATGTTGTTGTCCCCAATATTATAGAGGCAGAACTTCAAATTGATCATGGTGGTTTTTTTTTTTTCCCCATGAAAGTAGACATGCCTTCCTCAGTACAATTCTGTGCTAATTATTAATTAAATGATATAGATGCTCGCATTTTATCCCTAATCAAAGTCCGGGCAAGCGGGCAAACCCCGGCAAAACCTGCCCGAATTTTGTTTTCCTTTTCTTGAGAAAACAAAAATACAATAGATAACCATGTTTTTTCGAGAAGAATAGATAACCATGTTATATATGGGATCCTCTTGAGAGAGAGAGAGAGAGAGAGAGAGAGAGAGATGGGGGGCTCCTAATGGCAAACACAGGTTTTTCCTGATTTGTAGAGACTTTAAGGTTGAAGAAATAGGATCCTAGGTAGTATAAAATAAGAATCAATTGGACAATTATTTATTAACCTCAAATGGAATCATTGTCTTCTGTGTGATTATTTTTTAATAAACTTCTGTCTTATTCTTTTTTAATAATCTTTTAGTGGTTACTCTGATATTTTGACACCAACTTAAGGTTGTGTTTGGTTGGAGGATTTGATGACGGGAAGAGAAAGAAAAAGGGAAAGAAAAGGAAAAAGAATTGATAGGATTCAAATTCCAAGCTATATTTTAGAGCTGAGCAAGAAATCCGTGAAATCCGTAATCCGATCCAGTCCAGTCCAATCCGATAGGTTTGGATTGGTTATTTGAATCCGTGGTTCGGTTCCGGATTGAAGAATTAAAAATCCGTAGTCCACGGATTGGTTCCGGATTGAACCCCACGGTTCCGGATTGGAACCGATCCGGACCGTATACAAATAGTCTATATTTTTATTATACATCCTCCCCCATAGTATCTTCTTTTATTCTATATAAAATCTAAACTCAAACATAAAATCGTATAATATCTTCTTTTATTACTTTTGTTTGTTAGTTTTTAGTTTTAATTTGTAATGGTTTAAATACTTATGGTGAAACCAGTTTTCTTATGATTGTTTAAATTCTAGAATAGTATGTCGCTACTATAGAAAAACATGTTGCTATTGTGAAACTAATATAGCGCTATATTTATATTTTTATGAAATTAAAGTGTTATATATATTTTTGTTATTTAATTATGTGAATCCGTGGTCCTAAACCGATCCAATCTGTATTTAAATGGATTAGTTCGGATTGGTTCCATGATTTAAACGGATTGGATTGGTTCCAATTTTTCAGGAACCGTAGATAATGGATTGGTCTTGGTTTTACCCAAATCCGGTCCAATCCGGACCATGCTCACCCCTACTATATTTGGTTGAGTTAGGAAATGGAAAAAGAAAAGACTAAATGACAACGGTGGTGCTACATGCACCAATTAATATACCAATTAGTGTACCAACATATATTATAACATTATTATTGACTCTGCCCATTAACAAATTACAAATACTTGAAACTTCTAAAATTATGCCACATCAGCTGCTACTACACTTGTTGATATACCAATTGATGCATATAGCATTATTCAAAAGTCAAAAAGTATAATTGCATTTTCCTCTCACTTTCTTTTTTCCTTTATTTTCCATTATAAACAAATAAAAAGTGGGTTTGTAATTCCTTTTCCCTTTCCATTTCTCTCATCAAATTCTCCAATCAAATATAGCCTAAATGGCCAAAAAAGTTGGGTGTGTTTGGTTACCCAGGTAAAAAACTGTCTTTTGGAGTGACTTTTCTCGGCCAAGAGTGAACAAATGTTCATCGAAACTCCAAAAGCATTCATTGAGTATGAACACTTTACTAGTCATTAGATCATGTGCATAATCTCAAGACACAGTCAAACAGTTGAGAATGCAAGGGGTATAATTGGGGCCTCGTTTGGGAAGGCTCTGTTTTAGCCAAAAAGTCAAAAAGTTACTAAATTAGTCAAAAAGCCAACAACCCATACCAAAAAGTCAAAGATTCTCTTTTCTCTCTACTTTTTGCACATTTTTTTATAATTAGCCAAAAAGTCATCCCAAACATATAAGTTTTTTTTAGCTACCTTTTTAGCCAAATAGCCAAAAAGTTACTAAATTAGCCTGTTCTCAAACGAGGCCTAAACCTCAAATCCTTTCCTTTCAAATCAAAACACAAACCTCCTAGCTAACCCTCCTATATTTTCGCTATCTTAACCTTAAATCCCTTCCGTTCAAATCCATAAAATCCATCCAAATGCAACCTAAGATGAATTTCACTACCAAGTTTAGAAAAGACGTCACATGATAAGGAAATATGAAGATAATAAAGATGACGAGAACAGAAAAATATAGGCATAGCATTTCAGCAAAACTCTTGTAAGACCATCTCCGACGCTTTAGCAAATTTGATATCAAATTCAAATTTTAATAAAAACGGTACTATTCATGACTCCAACCGTTCACCAAACCTGATACCAAAATGAGATTTCATCAAAACTTTCATCAGATCGACGACGAAGTAATGAATTCATCAAAACACTTCTCGACGTTGGAAAGAGGAGCCGGTTGACCAACCGGTTGCCCAGCCGGTTGACCAACCGGTCAACCAGTGAAAGGTTCAAACAGTTCAAGGAAAAGAAGCTCAAACCGTAAAAAAAAAAAAAAAAAAAAAAAAAAAAAAATAATTTTGCCTAACCGGTTGACCGGCCGGTCGACCACCCGGTCGTCCCGGAAAAAGTTAAAAAGTTCAAAAAATTCAAAAAAAAATATATATATATTTTTGGCCTAACCGGTCGACCGGCCGGTCGACCACCCGGTTGTCAAGGGACAAATTTGGTGAAAGGTGAACCGTTGGAGCATCTGTTTGTTGGGTATACCTCCTTATTGGAGTGTGGAGCCCAATGGGTTTTGAAAAAGAATTTTAATTTGGCTTGGTTTAGTATAATATATTTTTATATATTATATTTGTGGAGACCCAATTCAATTTGGATACCATTAGGGTTTGATTACAAAACTTAAGTTTAATAATATATATATATAATATATATATTATTTATTTTTGGTTCCTGATAGAAGAAAGAAGAAAGGTGCGGCGGCTGCTATATGCCATAATTTTTCACTACTTCGGTAACTGTGCTGAAGCTTGGCAGATTGGTTCAAGGTCGATTATTGAAGCTTGGTTTCTTTGGGACATCTTTGGTTGGTGTTTGGTTCGTTATTTTGGGTCGTCTTCAACTCTGGTTCTGAAGATTTTGATTCATCTATTTGGTGAGGTCTTTCCTCTTGTTTATTTGTGATTATTTGGAATTCACCTAAGGGTGGTTCTGTGAGACCATTAGTGTCTCGTTTGTAATCGTTTGGAACTTATTTGGTTGATAGTGGAATCGGATTTCGATCCCGTGGACGTACCTCACATTGAGGGAACCACGTAAAAATTCTTGTGTTGCCTTTGATTTAATTTTTCCGCATTAGTTTTTATTCCCATTGATTGATTTACTTGTGGGGAATCACATCGTTTTTCCCTAACAACTGGTATCAGAGCTTACGGTTTATTGGGGTTTATTTATTTGTGTAAATCAATGGAGGGGAATGTGGGTTGTATGTCTAGCTTCAATGGAAGCAATTGGGTAACTTGGAAAACTAAAATGGAGGACCTATTATTTTGTAAAGACTTGTATGGACCCATTGAGGGTGATAGTGGCAGACCTGCTGATATGAAAGATGATGAGTGGAAGAGGCTTAATCGAAAAGCCGTTGGTGTTATCCGTCAATGGATTGATGACAGTGTGTTTCATCATGTTGCCACTGAGACTTCGGCACATGATTTATGGAAAAAATTAGAGAGTCTTTATGATAGAAAATCAGCCACAAATAAAGCTTTTCTGTTTCGTAAGTTGGTTAATTTAAAATATAAAGAGGGCGGCCCTATTCCGGAACATCTGAATGAAATAAAGAGTATTGTTAACCAACTTGCTTCTATGAAAATTATTTTTGATGATGAGTTGCAGGCTTTGATTTTACTTAGTTCTTTGCCCGAAAGTTGGGAGACTTTGGTTGTGACAGTTAGTAATTCGGCGCCCGATGGAGTTGTCACAATGGGCCAAGTCACTAGTAGCTTGTTGAATGAAGAAACTAGAAGAAAATCAGCCGGTACCTCTCATTCGGAAGCATTTGTTGTGAGAGGCCGAAGTAAAACAAGGGGGAAGAGTAAGACTCCTCATGGTCGTGATCAAAGCCGTGACAAGTCAAGAGATGGTTCTCTTTCAAAGAAAGACGTTGAATGTTATTATTGCCATGAGAAAGGGCACATGAAGCGAGAATGCCGAAAGCTCAAGAATAAGGAGAAAAGGCGTGACAAAAGTGTGGATAAGAAGCAAGAAGACACAGCAGCAGTTACTACCGATGATCTTATGGTCGTTTGTGAAGATGATTGTATCAATTTTGTGGGCCAAGAGAGCAGTTGGGTAATTGATTCTGGTGCTTCTTTTCATGTGACTTCTCGAGTTGATTTCTTCACTACCTACACTGCAGGAGATTATGGTTCTGTTCGAATGGGTAATGAAGGTTTGTCCAAGATTATCGGCATGGGTGATGTTTGCTTGGAAACAAATTTGGGCTACAAATTGTTGCTTAAAGATGTGAGGCATGTTCCCGACATTCGCCTCAATTTGATCTCTACTGGGAAGCTAGATGATGAAGGCTTCAACAACAAATTTGGTGATGGAATATGGAAGCTCACAAAGGGTTCTTTGGTAGTGGCTAGGTGCAAGAAGACTCATACACTTTATTCGATGCAAGGAAAAATTTGTAAAGGTGTTGTCAATGCACTTGAAGATGATACTTCTACTGAATTGTGGCACAGGCGACTTGGGCACATGAGTGAAAAGGGGCTACAAGTTTTGTTCAAGAAAGAGCTTCTACCCGGTTTGAAAGGTACACATCTTAAAACTTGTGTTCATTGTTTGGCGGGTAAACAACATAGAGTTTCTTTTCATAAAAATGTTGCCTCTAGAAAAGAAAATGTTTTGGAATTGATTCATTCAGATGTTTGTGGTCCTTTAAAAGTTAGAACACATGGTGGTGCACTTTATTTTGTTACTTTCATTGATGATTATTCAAGGAAAGTTTGGGCTTATCTACTAAAAACTAAAGATCAAGTTCTAGAAGTATTTAAGCATTTTCAGGCCATGGTTGAAAGAGAAACATGGCAGAAATTGAAGTGCATCCGAACAGACAATGGTGGTGAATACATTGGGCCATTTGATGAGTATTGTCGCAGCCAAGGTATTCGGCATCAAAAGACGATTAGAAGACTCCTCAACAAAATGGCGTTGAGAGGATGAACCGCACCATTGTGGAGAGAACAAGGTGTTTGCTTTCACAAGCTAAATTGCCAAGATCCTTTTGGGGTGAGGCAATGAGTCTGTTGATTGGCGTGATCAATTTGTCTCCTTGCTATCCTTTGAATGGTGATGTTCTGAAAAGAGTTTGGGTAGCAAAGATGTGTCTTATGAGCACTTGAGAGTGTTTGGTTGCCGAGCTTTTGTTCACATTCCAAATGATGAAAGGTCCAAGCTTGATAGTAAGTCAAGACAATGTATTTTTCTTGGCTATAGGCGTGATGAGCTCGGGTATAGATTATGGGATCCGGTCGACAAGAAAGTCATTCGAAGCCGTGATGTTGTGTTTCTTGAAGACCAAACAATTGAAGACTTTGGTAAAGGTGATCAACCAGAGCCAAAAACTAGTGATCTCATTGATATGGATCAATCTCCTTCATCTTCAGTTGATGATGAAAATGGGGGAGATGTGCAGCCACATATTGAAGATGTGGATGATGATGCTAATCCTAATGAAGTTGAGCCAGAAATTGAGGAAGAGCATCCAACTCAAGAACCGCCACCACAACTTGAGTTGAGGAAATCTACAAGGGACCGACAACCTTCAAGAAAGTATCCTCCCAATGAATTTGTGTTGATTTCTTATCAAGGGGAGCTGGAGAGCTACCAAAAAGCAATTGAGCATGCAAAGAAAGATGATTGGAAAAAGGCTATGGAAGAGGAGATGAATTCCT
This sequence comes from Camellia lanceoleosa, assembly GCA_025200525.1. NCBI lineage: Eukaryota > Viridiplantae > Streptophyta > Magnoliopsida > Ericales > Theaceae > Camellia > Camellia lanceoleosa. The sequence continues at coordinate 71,350,738 of CM045770.1, read as the reverse complement.
TACTTGAAAATCACACTTATGATTTAGTGAAGTTGCCTAAAGGGAGGAAAATTCTGAAAAATAAGTGGGTCTTCAAATTGAAGAATGATAGGAAGAATCTGAGGTACAAAGCGCGTCTTGTTGTGAAGGGCTTTGGGCAAAAGAAAGGTATTGACTTTGATGAGATTTTCTCGCCGGTTGTGAAGATGTCTTCTATTCGGGTTGTACTTGGCATGGCTGCAAGTATGAACCTTGAAGTTGAACAACTTGATGTGAAGACCGCATTTCTTCACGGTGATCTTGAAGAAGAAATTTACATGGAGCAACCGGAAGGTTTTGTGGAAAAAGGGAAAGAGAAATTTGTTTGCAAATTGAAGAAAAGTTTGTATGGCCTCAAGCAAGCTCCACGGCAATGGTACAAAAAATTTGACTCTTTCATGATGAATAATGATTTTTCTAAAACCACTTCGGACCATTGTGTGTTTGTGAAAAATTTCCCGGATGGAAAATTTATTATTCTTTTGCTTTATGTTGATGACATGTTAATTGTGGGTCAAGATTCTACCATGATTAACAAGTTGAAGTTGGAGTTGAGTAAATCTTTTGCTATGAAAGATTTGGGGCCGCCAAAGCAAATACTTGGTATGAAAATTGTTCGTGATCGCCAAGAGGGACTGATTTGGTTGTCTCAAGAGAGCTACATTGAGAAAGTTCTTGAGAGGTTCAACATGGATAAAGCAAAGCCGGTTGGTTGTCCACTTGCGGGTCACTTCAAATTTAGTTCGAATCAATGTCCTACAAGTGAGAAAGACAAAGAAGAGATGTTGAAAGTTCCTTATGCTTCAGCAGTTGGTTCTTTGATGTACGCCATGGTTTGTACAAGGCCGGATATTGCTCACGCCGTTGGTGTGGTGAGTCGTTTTCTCTAATCCGTAAAGAACATTGGGCGGTAAAATGGATTCTAAGATATCTTGAGGACTTGAAGGTGTGTTTGTGTTTTGGGGATGGTGTCGATGCTTGATGGATTCACTGATTCGACATGGTGGTGATGTTGATTCTAGGAAATCTACTTGGGGTATTTGATGACTTTTGCGGAGGGTGGCATGGCAATCTAAATTACAAAAATGTGTTGCTCTCTCAACTACCGAAGCTGAATTTATTGCCATTACAGAAGCTTGCAAAGAAGAGTTATGGTTGAAGAAATTTTTGCAAGAGTTGGGTTTAAAGCAAGAAAGGTATGTGCTTTATTGTGATAGTCAAAGTGCTATTCACTTGAGTAAAAATTCTACCTTTCATTCGAGATCGAAACACATTGATGTGAGATACCATTGGATTCGTGATGTGTTAGATTCGAAATTGTTGCAACTCGAAAAGGTTCACACAGATGATAATATTTCAGATATGTTGACAAAGACTTTGTCAAGGGACAAACATTTAAAGTGTCGAACTTTGGCGGGTATGGTTGATGTCTCCACCTAAGTCGGTAGGGGGAGAATTGTTGGGTATACCTCCTTATTGGAGTGTGGGGCCCAATGGGTTTTGAAAAAGAATTTTAACTTGGCTTGGTTTAGTATAATATATTTTTATATATTATATTTGTGGAGGCCCAATTCAATTTGGATACCATTAGGGTTTGATTACAAAACCTAAGTTTAATAATATATATATATATAATATATATTATTTATTTTTGGTTCCTGATAGAAGAAAGAAGAAAGGTGCGGCGGCTGCTATATGCCATAATTTTTCACTACTTCGGTAACTGTGCTGAAGCTTGGCAGATTGGTTCAAGGTCGGTTATTGAAGCTTGGTTTCTTTGGGACATCTTTGGTTGGTGTTTGGTTCGTTATTTTGGGTCGTCTTCAACTCTGGTTCTGAAGATTTTGATTCATCTATTTGGTGAGGTCTTTCCTCTTGTTCATTTGTGATTATTTGGAATTCACCTAAGGGTGGTTTTGTGAGACCATTAGTGTCTCGTTTGTAATCGTTTGGAACTTATTTGGTTGATAGTGGAATCGGATTTCGATCCCGTGGACGTACCTCACATTGAGGGAACCACGTAAAAATTCTTGTGTTGCCTTTGATTTAATTTTTCCGCATTAGTTTTTATTCCCATTGATTGATTTACTTGTGGGGAATCACATCGTTTTTCCCTAACACTGTTAAAAAATTTGGTGAAATGGGTTATTTTTTACTCAAATTTGGTGAAAAATTTGAGTCACCGTTGGAGATGCTCTAAGTGAAGAAATGAAGAGAACACAAATACGGTTGCACCAAATTATGTTCTAAGGCTTAACCATGAGCATATGGAATTCATAGTGCAAACTCGATTAATTATACAATCCTTTTCTGGTCATTATGCTTCAATCAATTTAATCGGTGTGAAGTCTACATATGTACATATCAAGCGATCGAGCAGCAATATACGTTTGTTAAGTGCTTGAAACCCACAAAAGCTGAAGCCATCTATTGACACAGAAATTTTAAAAAGTCAAAACATATGTACGTACGTATCTACCACACTGGAACACCGGAACGACAACCAAACCACTTACAAGGAATAAACTAGCCAAATGAACTATCTAGTTCCATTCGCATGTCACAAGGATCACATGCACTATGCGTATAGAGATTAAAAAATAAACAATATCTGCAAAAGAGTTGCTAAAGGGACATCTCAAGAGGGAGCAAGGGAGCAACATACATGTCATAGGATATCAAAGGAGCAGTAATTTCTTCATCAATAACATCTCTGCTCATTATTTTCCTTTCCCTGTGGGCCCTTCACGCTGGTTTCGGAAGTGGCTGAGAAGCTGTTGTGCCTGCCCAAAAAATACACCATTATCTTCTTTCTCCAGCACTTTGGACATAATTACATTGGGTTCCCTTAAAGTTTTAATTCACATAATACTAGCACCTTATCAATTATTCGGCAATCATATGAATGATAAAATGATGTTGATGTCTCTTTTAGATAAATGTATATTTCTTCCTTAACATAATATGCATTAGTTTCGGTCCTTTAGCCTAACTAAAAGGGAGGTCAATGTAATTATGCTAAAATTAAAAGGCTTCTTGTATTTTTTCCAAACCATAGGGAAGATCAGAGTAATTTACCCTTTTTTTTTTAGTTCGTGAAATATGTTTTCTCCATTTTTCTATTTTACAGGGTATTCATTAATTTCAATGTTGATTACAAGAAAAAATAAATAAAATAAAAAAAATTGAAGAAGAAGATGCACCAAAACAAAGGTGGAACTCCTGTCTAGGTTAAGAAATATAGCTGTAAACCAACAAGATTAAGCTATTTTATCCTAAAATAAATTGAAAAGATAAGGCTGTGCATACCTTCTCCTTCGCTCTTGGTGTGCCAGACTGAGACAACGCGACAAGAGGTGGAACAGCTCCTTCTTGCAGAACCAAGCGACAAAACTTAGGACTATTAATGCACAGTTGGAACAGTATCGAGGCAGCATTTTCCTTTCCCCGCTGAGATCCTGTCTCAATAACTTCAACGAGGAATGGTATACCCCCCGCTCGCACAATCGCCGTACATCCCTCTGCAATTGTAGACAGATTAGCAAGAAGAGCAACGGCCTTGTCAACCATTTCTGTTGCGAGGTCCATCAGTTCAACAAGATACTTCACAGCTCCGGCTTGAACTATACGAGCCTTATTCTCATGAAAGATTGATAGGTTAAACAAGGCAGTAGCAGCATCTTTCTTCCCTCTGAGTGAACCCGTGTGAAGAAGATCAACCAAGGCCTTAACTGCACCAGAACGGCCAATCTTCATCTTGTATTCTTCCAAAACAGAGAGGCTGAACAAAGCTGCCGCAGCGTTCTCCTTGGCCGCTGCATTTCCCGTTCTCAGAACATGGATTAGCGGTTCTATTGCTCCAGCTTCTGCAATTTTGGCTTTAATGTTTTCATTAATTGATAGATTCAGAAGAGCAGTAACCGAATGCTCTTGAGTTAGTTTCACTTCCGAGTATAATAGCGAGAGCAATGGTGCAATAGCCCCAGAATGGCCTACAATGACACGATTCTCCATGTTATGTTTTGCAAGACACCGCAATTCTGCTGCAGCAGATGTTTGCGCTGCATTTGATTGGCTCTTTAGATCTTCAACCAGTTTCTCAACATGAGTAGTTGTGGCCAAATCATCACAGACTGACTCAGAAGATGAAAGGGAAAGTGTTCTGGGGTAGTTATTACCGTTTCTATTGCTGGCCATTTCAGCCATTGTCTTGGACCTATGATACGGTTTTTCCAATAAAATGGGAGAGAATTCTGAATTTTTAGCTGAAGGAAAAGAAGTGGGGCACTCGGATATAATTTCTCCCGACAACTCACTTGCATTTTCATGCTTACCAGATGTCCTTGATACATCAGTTGATGCTGCAGGAGGATAATCGATGCTAGAAACAGCACTAGAGGCTGATTCACTCCTGCTGTGGACATATGATTGCTCAGGGGATGAATGGTCAAAGTTTTCAGTCTCCCTGCTCCGGCATCCATTCGATTCTTCCTCACTAAATCTAAAAGAGGCATCATTCTTCAGCTTCTGAAACCCATTTCCAACCTCAAGGGAGGATCTTGATATGGAATCGTTACTGTGTGAAGAACAACGGAAACTGTCCATACGAATGAGATCTTGACAAGACGTATCTTCAGATTGGGATACTAATGGCATATTTGTATTAGTGCGCTCAGGAGTGTTGGAGAACTTTATATGGCATTCCTCGCACCAATTTGCTATCAGAGCTTTGACAGTATAATTGGGAATAAGATTTGTGTGTGAGAACTTTTGACGGGTTTCTGGGCATATAGACAACCCGTTATCCAGCCATTTGTGGATCGAAGTCCGATCGTAGGTTTGGCCAGAAGCCACAATCACTGGATCCGACATAAGTTCTAATGACAAAGGGCAGCGGAAGTATGAAGGGATAGGGACACCATTCATGGCTTTAAAGCTCTCAAGTTTAACCATGCAATCACGAATATGAGACATAAGGCCAATGATGTTGTTGATTTGATCTATTTCCCCTTTCACTCCATTAACTTGAGCCATCATTCTCTCCTTTTCCAAGGCAATGCTCTCTCTCAGAAAATCCTGGTTTGATGTCAGACTTAGAGACTCAACAATTCTTATTAAATGTTCGGAGGGAGGAACCATTCCTTTTCTCTGACTTTTAAGAGCCTCTTCTATGCATTCTGATATTCTTTCGAACTTTAAACATTGAAGTTCCTGCATGCAGTGCTGAAGCAAATAACCAGAATTTAGCTGTGCACTTGGTACAGTCAACAAACTGAGAAATTGATGGCTATATAACAAGTACTCAAAACTAAGAGATTTAAAAGAGTACAGAAAATCAAAAGTATAAGAGCAAATGAAAGAATAATAAGTAATAATGACAAAGGAACTGGCAAAGGCAATTTAGTAACAGCAAACTTATCCCAAAAGAAGAAAAAAAAATGCAATTTGGTAACAGACAAACAAAAGATGCAAGAGACGTACTCCAATTTCATACACACCTGAACACCAGTAAAAGTTGAAGTACAGGGAAATGATTGTAACAATCTACATAAAATGTGACAAATCTCGATTGAAGAGCTTTGTATTTTCATCACCAAAGGCTCACTCTGCAGAACCTGAAACAATAAAGGGGCAAATGAAAGGAAATACATTGAATAAGTTTGTAAAAACTTAAAGCATAGTTCGGAGAACCAATGGTCGCCTTTTCTTTTCTAGCTATTAATATTTAACTGACTTCCAAAGAAAAAGAAATGAAAAATAGGGATCTTAGAATAGTTGAAGGCCACAAAAATTGACCATTGTGCAATTTCAATTTTTCTTTTTCATTCAAAATTTCCAGTATTCATACAAAGCCAAAGAGAATTAAATGTTTTGTATATAGGTTGCTGTTAAATGTGTCTTCAGGAACAAACTGAACATAACAAATTTATTGGAAGAAAAAACCAGTATACAAATATGCCCAATGAAAAAATGTAAGCACTTTCTTTCCTTTATTTATTTATTTATTTTTCTCTTTTCTTTAATTCTTTTTATTTTTTTTATTTTCTTCCTTTCAGCATTACTTTCTTGGATGAAATGAATCCAGAAGGTACTTACACTGTAAATTTTGCTCATCTTCAAAGACCAACTCTCCATGAACTCCCTAGCCTCATTAACAGCCATATCCAGTTCTTCACACTCTTTACATAGGACTTCATCTGAAGGTATTGTATAATCAACAACATCATCGAGCACCGGCTTCAAAAGCTTCAACAAGCTGGCTACATTTTTGTAACTCTTTTGAGTAGGCATAGCCTTTATTGTTTGGCAAGAAACTAGATGAATGAATCGAGAAATGCTGTTAACAACATATCTTACAGATTTTGTATCCATCTGACCTGTTTAAATACACAAAAAGACACAAAATTAAAACCATCAAAACATTATTAGAGAAAAAACATAACAAATAAACTTCAATTGTGACAGAATAACTGTTTATCATGTTAAAAGAGGCCTCAACAGTGCCTTGCTTATCATGCTAACACTGCGGGTGCTTTAGCAGTTTCAAAAAACAACCATGTCCTCCGTACATCTCAAGCCAACCAAATTCTGAAAACATGAACATATTCTACAGTCTAAACACTGCTATCTGTCCTATCATTTCTTCCTGGTAAGGAAAAGAATAACTAACTGATATTCCAAAAAAAAAAAAGTAAAACTTCTTCAGCTATTGTATATCTGATAATGCAGACATACACAAGCTACTGCAGACTATATCGGTAAAATTGCTAGGAACTATAAATATTGCAGGAAGTTATAATTTTGACAAAGCTAAGTTCCATCACATTTTAAACAGTTCTAATCTGGATAAACAAAAAGGTATACGAATATTACAAAATCACTTATATGTTCCCTTTATGAATGTGTTGCTAGTCAAAGATTGCCAAAAAAAATTATTTTGAGTATGCTCTACGGTTCTATAACTGGAGAAGGCCGACCGGAAACAAAATGTTAGTTGCTTGGAGAACACACCTTGAACGAAGAACCAATCAAAAGATGCCAAAAGGTTTTGGAGAATAAAGTATAGCCTATTAGATGTGTGAAAATCAGTAAAAGCAGACTAAGCACTTTGTATACAGCTAACAAGCACTTAAGAAAAAGAGCTAGTAAAATTTGTTCATTGCTGAGAGAAGGATCTCACTTCCCAACCAACATTATTAACACTTTTCGGGGAATGAAACATTTCTAAGAGAAGGATCTCACTTATATGTTCCCTTCACAAGCAAAAAACAAAACAAGGCCTATAGCTACTACTTACAAACTATGTTACACGGACTCTTCAATATAAATTAAATACCCGTGTCGGACACCTGACACTCGGACAAGGGTATGTCGGACAAGGGTATGGGATATGTGTCGGATAATTTTAATTGGACACTTCTTATATAATTGTATTTAACACTATTATTATATGAACATCTTGTTATATAATTGCTATAAATGCCTTTTTGACACTGTAAATTACTCATAGAACCATTTTATCTCGCATACTTGATTAAAAATATAAAAATATGAAATTTTTTTGCCGAGTCCACGTATCCTTAAATTTGTGGTTTGATGAGTCTGACCTCTAAATACATACCCACACATGACACCCATACCCGAGTCCATGTAACGTAGCTTACAAATTCTATAAAATCAATAATATGATCTAAGTTAGGCATAGCTCTCCCTCAAACAACCATACAAAATAACCAAAAAATAACTTTTAAACCTATGTAAAGGCTCCTCAACTCCTTGAAAGGTCCTCCTATTTTGCTACTTCCAAGTAAGCCACATCAAGCATAAAGGGGCTAGCAGTCAGGCATCCCGTCTGTATTTCCAAACCCTACTACCTCCCCAACCATCCAAACACGACTCCTGCCACATTCTTATCAAACACCCAACTCACCGCAAATAAGGCCAGCACCAGTTCACACAAATCTTTAGCCACCATGCAGTGGATAAGAAGATGATATGCCAACTGCTCATCACCCTTACACATGAAATACTAATTAACAAAAACATGCTGCCTCCTTATGAGGTTATCAATTATAAGATTTCTCTCTTGTGTTGAATTCGGTATAAAGATAACGACCTTAGATGAAGCCCCAACAAACCAAATACCCTTCTGAAGAAAGCTATCGCCTATCCTATATAAAGCCTTGCAAAAGGACTTCACTTCAAATTTTCCTTTCTTTGAAGACGCCCACCACATGGCACACATGGTCTTCATCTTCACAATACCTTGGTTACAATAAAACAAGGTGAGAAGATTATTCAATTGATCCACTTCCCAGTCTAGCAAATTTCTCCTCAGACCAACAATCCCAAAAACTCCACTACCTGTCCCTCTCATGTAATTTACCATAGAAGCTACTATGTCAATTGCAAGAAGGAAAATAGCATGGAAAGCCCTCTCAAGTGTCTCATCTCCACACCATTTACGGCACCAAAACTTCATTCTCTCACCCCTTCCCACCCTAAAGTTAACATGCTTCAAAAACTCCTCCCAAACTAGCCAAACGTCCTTCCATAGCCCTCATCACCCCTCAGAGATGTTCACATCTAATGAAATTTAATCATATTAGAATCCAATAATATAACTTGACACATGTAAGTTACATTATTGGATCTATATATTCTAGTATGATTTATTTAGATCAGTTTTAGAAGACAAAGTCAAGTTTGTAAAAGGTATAGTTTTCAATTTTGGAGTCCAAGTCTGAGTTGCAATTTTTCATTCAAACCAACAACTATAGCACACAAAAAAAACTCAAAACTAACCCAAGTTACTGTTCACAGAGCTCAAAACGGCACACAAACATCCTCTAAAACCTTGTCTTTTCATTCCTTACATCATAACCTTTTGTTGCCACATATAAGCCCCAGAAACTTCTGTATTTTTACCACCCTTTCAATACAAAAACGGTTAATTTCAACCCTATAGCTAGAGCTTCTTTGTTGCTGTGTCAAAGGAGTCTTACTTGTAACCCTCCTACATCATTCTTGAGTTACTGAGAGATGATGGGGGTTGGGGTGGCTTTTACACAAATATATAGTCGCTAGTTGTGATCTAAAGCCCACCAAGGATCCAAGAAAATGAAAAACAAAAATAAAAAACCATGAATCAAGACCTTCAAATCATTGCTTGAGCTCACACCAGCATTGCCAAGGCCTTTCATCTACAGGCAGCAAGTTCATAGCTTGCTTCCTAAGGTACTTCAAAATTAGGTAATCATCTGATTTTAAGACTCCTTGCCCTCCCTGTGGCACATCAGCTGTATAAAATTTCCACGGTTGACTGGTGTTCAAAATAAGTAGAACAACAGATAGTGGGAGCAGCCTATGAAACAAAAAGGAATCTCAATTTCTTCACTATTTTTACTACCAAAAACAAGAAGATGATCTTTCGATGGAGCTTGCATTTTTGGAGAGGTCGTTTTTGTGACTCAAACTCATGCCACCAAAAAGCTAACGGCAAGGTAAGTCTTTATCATTGGACCTAGCCGCCCTTTACAAGACAAGAGTATTTACTCTTTTTCTTTTCCTTAAAAATTCTATGCAAACAACAGAATTTAACAGATTCTAAAATTTTGGTAGCCAGACTTTGGTTATGTGCAAGATGGGAATGAATGACTTTGAAACTGAAACAACCCCACAGGAAACATGAAGATAGAAGCTTTAGTAAATTTTAACCAAACTTTCACAGCATTTTATATTATATTAGTGACATTTAACAAGGGAAAAATAGAAAAACACAGAGAATACAAATTTATAAATAAAATAACTATTTCAATAAGATAGAAGAACTCATAGATACCAAATTTGCAGAGGAACCATGTATTCTAATCTACAATGGATTTTGGCGTACTGAATCAACAACAATAAAGCCCACATAATAAGTACACACATGTTTCCAGTAATGGATGCACCATGACTCATGAACCAGAATTGGGTTGCCCATTAAAATCAGCAATCTTTAACTTAATATTGAGTGATTGATGTAATAAAGAAATTAATTCAACGATCAAATTCTCCATATTAAATTCTTATACGAGAAAGATAAGCTTACATGGTCTACTGTTTGGTAAAAACCAATATACAAGATTTTTTTTTAAAAAAAAAACATATATATACAAAGGAAAAGAAAAGATGAAGAAGAGAAGACAACAAATTTATAAGAATTTGAGTACCTGTTTCATAACCCAATTAGCTCAACTACAAGCCTGACAAAAAATTTGACACTGAATTTACCATTATTGAAACGATTTCTGCTTTTAATTGCTCAAAATAAGAAAGTCCAAACATGTTCCAAGATAATTGAACCCCCTCCATTCAAATGGTTGCTCAAATTCATGCAAAACCCACAAAAGCTCTTCAAAGCAGAATTCGAAAAGAAACCCTCACTATTTCCATCTCCTTCCCATCAAAATGTTCCAAAAAACATATAAAATTTCATCAAAGAACTAACATTTTCATCAGTAACACGATAAAGTTTAATAAAAAATACCTGGGTGGTTGTGGCATGGGCTGGAAGTTGAATTCATGAATAGATCTTGATGAAACCCACAAACCCACAAAGCAAGAAAAGCCTTTTTAACATGAAAAAATCATGGTAATGATTAATCTTTAAGAACCACTGATACCCTTTTTCCTCAACATTTTTCTTGTGAATTCTGCTTAAAAGTGGTCCATTGTTGAGGGGGAGAGAGTAGCAATTACTGGGTATAGAATTAGGGAAACAAAAAGAAAGAGGGTTGAAATTGTGGGACCTCAATATGCCTGTTTTTTGGTGATAATAATTAAATTATTAATTTAGTATTTAATGACACAGAACAGAACATTGATTAATGACAAATGAAAATTTTAATGAGGAATCAAAATCATGATTAGGGAAGCGAAAGTCAGAACCTTTTTGTTAATTAACTGGTGAAACGGAATGATATCGAAGAACATTGCAGAGTTGTATCGGCATTGGTTTCCAGATGTAACTATACCTTAAATGACTAATGTATCCCTAGTACTTCCAGCAAATGTTTGGTTTGTTTGGTTAGTGTCTCCAATCCTATACCAAAATTTTCATTAAATTTAAATTTGTTGAAAATAAAATTCAATTCATTCATCAAATGAGAGATCACCTAAATTCTTCATCAAATTTTAAAAGATTAGAGATTGGGTTTTTTTTTTTTTTTTTGGGGTTGAAATATGGATTTTTGAGATAGGTATTCTTGAAAATATTTGATGAAAATTTTGATTCTTGCTATTGGAGGGAGGGAGTTATATCAAATCAAGTTGTTTTTATCTAAATTGTTAAACAAATTTGACCCCAAAAAAAAGGTAAGTATTAGAGATGCTCTAACAAATTAAAAATTGATAAAAGTACTTATCAGTGCTTATTTTCAGTATTTTGAAAATTAAATATTTTATTTTTCATATATTTTATTTTTGTTTATAGTGAATATTTTATTAATTTTTAAGTAATTTTTTTACTTTTTTCATATGCACCTTAGACTATCTCTAATGGTTTATTAAATTCATCATCAAATTTAAATTTAATGAAAAAAGTGACTTTTTGCTTCTCTAACGGTTCATCAAATTTAGGATTTCACTTTTCCTTCATCAAATTGAGGATCAATGTGTTTTTCATCAAATCACTATTTATTGCCGTTGGATTTTCACCGCTGAATATTCTCTCGGATGACCACCTCAAGGGAAAAATTTATGAAAAAAATTGCACCTCCCGGTCGACCACCTTAAGGTAAAAATTTGTAAAAAAATTACACTAACCGATTGACCGGCCAGTCGTCCGTCCGGTCGACTAGTGGTCTGATGAAATCACAAATCCCTCTATTGGAACACTTGACATCAAAGGAAACTTTTACTCAAATTTGGTGAAAAATTTGATGCATTAGAGCATCTCCAACGGTTCAATATTTTTTTCACCAAATTTTTGTAAAAAATGGCTCATTTTCTCAATCTGATATCAGTTGTTCCAACGGTGCATCAAAAAGAAAAATCATCCTGTGGGTCAACCGGTCGATCGACCGATAAGGCAAATTATTATTATTTTTAAACATTTTTGAACTGTTTGAACCTACCTAACCGTTGATTCAAATTTTTTTTGAACCGTTTAAACCAGTAATTTGAACTATTTGAACTAGTTCGTAGGGCAATTTTTGAACCATTTGCATGAGCTGGTCGACCAATTGGTCAACTGGATGGTCGACCACATGTGTAAAATTTTCACAAATTTCTACTTTAACGGTTATGTACAGTGAATTAGTGAAAGGAGCAACCCGTCCTCAGTTTGGTGAAACGTTTGATGTTTTATCATTTTGATACCAATTTGTTGAAACCATTGAAGCACCAAAAAGTGACTTTTTCACCAAATTTTAAATCTGATACCAAGTTTGATAAAGCGTTAGAGATGGTCTTACTTAGATGTATCTAAATAGTAAAATATTTGTAAAAAAATATTTTAAAAAATTAATAAATAAAAAAAATTAAAAAAAATATTGAATTTTTGTATTTTTGTATTTTTTTGGTATTTTTGGTATTTAGTGAATTTTTTAAAGATTTGTTTCACAAATATTATAGTACTTTTTAAGTGTATTTATATTAGATTTGTCTAAAAAAAATTTTAAAAAAATGCTTCGAATATTAAAAAAACAATGAAAACAAAAAAAAATACGGAAAACAAAAATAATAGAATTTTTTGAAAAGTAAATTTTGAAAACTGAAACCAAACAGAGTATATAGTAGCGTTTGGTTTTGTTTTAGAATCATTATTTTAAGAATGAAGTTGTATTTTAAGTTTGTGAGTTGTTGAATAATGATTTGAAAAGAATAAATTTGTTTGGTTATGAGTTTTGAAACGAGTTTTGAATTGAGTTTTGAATTTTTGAAATAAGTTTTGAAATAAGAAAAATAGTTTGGTTATGAGTTTTGAAAAGAATTTATAAAATTTAATTCAAAAACTTATAACTCATAACCAAACACATAAACTCAAAACTGTATTGAAAATTCTATTCAAAGCACATAATCAAACTCTTTTTAAAATTCAATTCAAAAAAATAATTATTGAAAAAAATAATTTTTTTATCTAAAAGATTCAAAAAATATGAAAATATTTTTTATTTAAAATATTAAAAAATATATATTATTTTTTATCTAAAAAATATTCAACTAGTGCTTTAATATTAAAAAAATATAAAAACAAATTTATTTTTATTTTTATTTTTTTTCAAATAACAGGTGCCAATTACACCTCAAAAAAAAAAATACTATTTCGGTCAACCAACCAGACATTCGGGCAGACGACCGGATAGATCCAAAAATCCAAAAACTTTCTAGTTATTAAATATGTTTTCAAATGTGTATTGAAATGTGATTTGAAATCATATTTTGAAAATTATAATCATACAGAAGGTTAAAATATGAGGGTGAAATCATGATTCCAGAATGAACCAAACAGAGCTGCATGTTTTTCAATTATCAACTTATTTAGACTTTGGATTAATGATTTGAAGGATTTTGTAGAGGAAAAAGAAATAAATTAGGAAAAGTAGCAAAATTTTAGCCCATATTTCATTCAATTTTTCTCTCATTTTCCTTTTTTTTCGCAAATTTCTTTTTAAATCTCGAACTAAACACAACCTTAAGCGATTTATGTCTCATAAACAATAAGTAAAAGTTGTATCAAATAGTATGATATTAATTTCCTAATAACTTGTGCCAGTTTAATATTACTTGTTACTTTATTTTATTTAAATAATAAATGTCACTAGAAAACATGGATCATTAAAAAATACTAATTATTTAAACGACAGTGCTACGTAGCTCGAATAACACGGCGCGAAATCTGGCTCAACAACAAAACGACGTCGTTTTGGTGTCGAGGTTTTTTTTTTTTTTTTTTCCCTTGGTTTTGTTGCAGAACGAAGAAGAAGAAGAAGAAGAAGGGAGAAGAAGAGAAGGGAGAAGGAGGAGGAGGAGGAGGAGGAGGGAGGGGAGGGAGTCATAAAAATTGGTTGGAGGAGGAGGGGAGACTGGGCAGACGACCGACGGCGGCTGTGACAAAGAAGGCGGGCGAGGTCTGGCGGTGATGGCGGGTGGCGAGGCCGGGCTCTCCTCTCGCTTCCTTCTCTTCCTTCCCTTCCTCCTCTCTTCTCTCCCTCTTTCTCCTCTGTTTCCTCTCTTCTCTCCCTCTTTCTCCATTTCGAACCGTTTCGAGCCTCTAAAAGTCGAGCTACGAGGCATTTTCGTTATTTAAAACCCGAAAGAGAGAGTATTTTAATTTTTACTTTTATAACAATTTTTGCTATTCACAAATTGCCCCAAACCAGCTTATTATGTGTAAGAAAGAAATTTGTAAAGAATCTTCCTAAAAATATTAGTTAAAAAAATTTAAAAGATACTTTGTTAATAAAATCTAATTATAAATGGCGTTAAGTGCAATTTATAAATTTATGTCCACCTTTCCACACCTAAAACAAAGAAGGAAACAAAATAAATAAAAAATTCATCTCTATCCACCAGAAGGGATATATCCAGGGTATTTTTTTTGTCCACGATTGTTTTTTTTTTTTTTTTCATATTCTTGATGTAAAATATTTCTTTATACCAACCTATAACGTTGGTTTGGGAAGTGATTTTTTTAGCGATTTTTAAATTTTTTAATTAAAATATGAGTTGAAAAAAATTAAAGTGTTTGGAAATATTTTTTTATTTTTATAAGAAAATATGTAAAAAAATAATGAGAATGATTAAAGTGTTTGGAAATAGTTTTTGTTTTATGATTTTTTGATTTTTTATTAAAGTGATTAAAATATTATTTTTGTTTTATGACTTCTTTTATTTTTTTGATAGATTTATAGTTTTTTTTAGCTAGATTAATCTACTTGTAAATCATAAGGCATTTAAATCACGTGCTTCCTTTGATGATTAATCAACTCCAACAAGGAGTGATATTATTAAATTATATCACCCACCACACACACAATGCAAAAAAGAAATTGTTTGTTTTGGGAAAGAGAAAGAGAGAGAGGAGAGAGGAGAAAAAAAAAAAAAGTAAAAAAAAAAAAACGGTACGTATATATATATATTATTCAATATCATTATCTATATATAAATATATAATATATATATCTCATCTTATATATATAATATATATATATATATATATATAATCCAAAATAAGTTGATTTCAAATAAGTAAAAATTAAAATTCAAAGATAAGAAGATTCAAAAAAAAAAAAAAAAAAAATGCCATGCCAAGGCCAATTTACATCCAATTTCTATATCATAATATCTCGAATTAAGTTTATTTTCATAAATCTTAAAAAATAAATAAAGCGAACGAAGACAACAAAAACAAAGAAGGGAGACCCAAGGCCAAAAAATTAAATTAGATAGGATACTTATTAATTATAACATTAAAATTTTTTATAAAAATATTTCACATAAATTTTTACGATGGACTTCAACAAAGAGATATATATATATATATATATTATTTATAATTAGTGTATCATGGATAATATAAATAAATAAAAAAGAGTTATGGATATAAGTTTTAAAATAAATTATACAATAATAAAATAATTTTTTATTCAAAATTTTAGTAAAAATTCAATATAATATTATCATTGATATATAATATCACCAACCAATAGTAAAAAAACATATACAGGATGAACCCCACATGTCAAATGTAACTAATAATTCAATAAATTCCGTATCTTTATTGAGATTAATTATAATTATATGTCAATAATGATAGATATCACCATTGTATTGAAATTTTCATAGATAATAATATCACTATGAGTTATCATAATATCTTTATTTTCAACAACAAAAAAAAAACCATTATTATTCTCAAAAATGTCATTGATATTTTACTCTAAATAATATTTTATAATTTTTTATTTAAAATATTTTCTTTATATTTGTAAAAAAAAAAATTTATTCCAAAACTGGGGGGGCACGTGACCCCCCTGGACCCACTGTGGCTCCACCACCGGACACATCATCATCTTATGTAGATGAATTTGGGTCAATTATAAATATATTTTTTGAGATTTGTTTAAAATATTAATTATTTTTTTATAATTTTGAAAATTACATCATGTCTCTTAAAATTTCTAATCGTATAACAAATAACCATGTTTTATTAATCAACCATTAAATCAATTAATAATATTTTCAATTAATAATTTTAGTAATTTCATTGTTGTAATAGAGGATAGTTAGATTTTTTTTTTAATTAATTCTATTAAATGACAAGTTATAATAAATGTGTATTTGTAATTTTTAAAATTATAAGAACCAATCTATATTTTAAGAAATAAATAAAATAAAATTTGTCAACCATGGTTAAACTCATAGTAACTAGAGCCACCAAGATTTTTTTTGAGCTTGGGATTTTTTTATTTTTTAGTGGCTTAAAAGTAAATGTGACTAAAGTTAACATTGAAAGGCAAAGGGTGAACAAAAAGGTAAAAGTTGTAAAGAAAATGCTTTGACAGCAGCAAAACATAAAGAAAAAAAAGAAAAGAAAAAGAAAAGTAAAAGTTATAATTATTTTTATCATATGGATGTTGAGAGTGACTTTTTAAAAGCAAGTCTGAAATGAAAGTTTTGCTCAGCCAGAGGTCAAAATCACTGATCCACTCTTGTAGTTAAGAATGCGCAAGAGCTTGATCAGTAGATTAATGAGCCTTTACTTGAAGCATTTTTGTATTGGTACTATTGAGTTAGAGCAATATTATATTTAACAAATTTTGACTTGGTCAAATCATTTGAATTTGTACATGTCGGTCATTTGACCGATCATCTAAAAATAAGAATAACAGTCATAGTTAATAATGATGACAATTGTAATTGACAAGAGTACACCAGTCATTCAAATGATCGTTTAACTTACAAAATTCGAACGATTCTAACGAATTCAAATTTGGTGTACGAATAATTTTTCTTTGAGTTATTTTACCTAAATGTTTACAACAACCATTGAGGTTTTTTTCCTTTTATGTCACTTCCTTTGTTTTGTTGTTTGAGTTTAGCTTTTTGTTTTTTTCCGTTGGTTTAAATTTTTATTTTTATTTTTTTAGGAATAATTATCAATAAGTCTTTTGATTGGGCTTATTTATTTGTAAATCTTAAATATACTTTTATTATGTATTTGTCTCTCATCTTGATACTAAGAAAATTTAGACTTTTTAAATGTGGTTTGTATTTGTGGAAAAATTATTTAATATTATTAATAATACTGATAAATTTATCAAAATGATAAATAATTAGGACATTTTGACTTTTGTTTGTAAATTTGGTTTTATTTTAAGTTTATTTATATTTGTATTAAAATATGATGAGAGAAGTATAAGTAGTTGAATTATATTTTTTTTCTTAAAAATATTTTTATAATAATAAATTTATCACTGAAAATTCAATAAATTTTTTTGATAAATAAGTTCTATGGACCAAACCGACTTGTAATTATTCATTTTTTGAAGGGGACTCATCATTTGAAGCTAACTTGGCCTAGATCTACCCGACTGTGAATTAAGGCCTATTTTGGTAATTAGAGAAAAATCAGTTTATTAACTTATTTGAATCATGTTATCTCTCTAATTTTTTTTAGAAAAAATTGGTCTAAGGTCCCTCCTTTACTTTTGATAGGAGGAGAGGCCCAAAATAATATGTTTTGATGGCTAAGGTCTCTCAAGTTTATTTTAGGTTATAAAGTACCTAAAATACCCTTCTTTTATAACATAAATTTATTTGAATATTATATTGTTGACTTCACAGTGGAGATTTTGGAAACTGACTTTGCGGTGGAGATTGCAGTGGAGTTGACAAAAAATTTGTTTGAATATTATATTGTTGATTTCACAGTGTAGATTTTAAAAACTGACTTCGCGGTGGAGATTTCGTTGGAAATTTCAGTGGAGTTGACGAGAAAGATTGCTACGATCGTGTAGGTGTTACAGTGTGTTGATTGCGTAGTTTTTTCAGTGGAGTTGAATCGGGTATGTTTTCGATGGAGATTCCTTATGGATTTTGATTTTTGTTTTGAATTTTTATTTAGAGAGAGACCAGCTTGATAGAGTTGATTTTTATTTTTGGAATTAATTTTTCATTCTCTGTTTTTTGATCAATTTCAAAGAGTGTTGACAGTGTAGTTGATTTTGATGTTTAGACTTCATTTTTCGTGCTCTGTTTTTCATCAACATGATGATCAATGTTAAGTTTTGTTTTATATTTTTTCAAACCAGAGAAATTTCATTCTCTGCACTTTTGTTGGTATAGTCCAGAGAAAATTGTAAGTTTGTTATTATAATCCAACAAAAATTACAGAGAAAATTATAAATTCATATGGACATATTATTAGAAGTTTGTAATACAGATAGAATCTGAGAAAGTGAATGTAAGTTCATAAATTTCTCTGGCCTTTTATTTGTAATTCAAAGAAAATTAGAAGTTTATTACTCACTTTCAGTTTGTAGTTTAGAGAAAATTATATGTTTGTAGAAAGTGAATATAAGATTTTGTTTCTCTGAGCAAAATTTATTTTTTGTGTTTTTTCTTTCAATTCATAAATTTTTTTTTGTTTTATTAGATGGACAACGCAGTGTTTTTTGTTATCTTGAAGGTGCATATAAGTTTGTAAATTTCTCTGGATTTTTCTATGAGTGCAATATTGCAGAATGACGCATAGAAAATTGTTAGCTTGTAGTTCAGTGAAAATCATAGAGAAGCCTATAATTTCATAACAGATATTCTGTGTGATTTTTTTCTATGATTGTGTTTAATAGTTAGCAGTAAATTTCTCTGTGATTCTCTCTGGATTCATTAAGTTTCTATGATTTTGTTTTTGTTATCTTGAAGGTGAATATAAGTTTGTAAATGTCTCTGGACTTTTATTTGAATCCAGAGAAAATTATAAGCTTGTTATTATAATCCAAAGAAAATTATAATTTTTAGAAATTTCTCTGGACTTTTATGTTGTTCTTATAAAGTGTTTTTATGTTGAACAAATTATTTTTCTAATTTTTTCTTTCAATTTTGATGGACATTGCAATGCTGTTTCTGTGCAAATATGAAAATGATACTATTGTCATTAATGTTTCATGCGAATTGAATTTTGAGGTATTGGTTGGCATTTTGTGTAAAACATGGAAGAATTTGAAATCTGAGACTGTGTGTATTTTATATTCTATCGTGGGCCATCCGAATTGTATGATTCGAAATAATATTGATTTTCTGAATATGTTAAAGATTGTTTGTGCACGTGGTGTTGATATAGTTGATGTTTCAGTTACTAGGTGTAGTACTTCTGATGAAGATGATGAAGTGGGGTCTAATTGGGTAGATGTTGTGGATGGTGAATATGATAAGTTGGTGGATATTGAAAGGAATTCACTCTCTAAGTTTTGTTCTCACCAAGAAAAGATGTTATTGTCAACTGGTTAGCGAAATAATATTACGAGTGTTGGACAAAAGTTTGAGGGTGGTGTGGTTGAGTTCCATACTTTTTTATGCAAGTATGCTATTGAGGTTGGTTTTCAATTTACGTATGTTAAAAATGACAAACTGGGGGTTACAGCAGAATGTGCATATAAGGAATCAAAGGGATGTATGTGGTGTGTACATACTTCAGTTGAAAAAACAAATGGGTTCTTTTACATAAGAACTTTGAACAATGAACATACGTGTGGTATGGCGGTTCGTACTAGTAAACATGCTAGGATGACTTCCAGCTTAGTTTCTGGGCTGATACTTGAAGAGGTAAGTGCAAAACCTTTAACTCGTCTAGTGGATGTTGTCAAAAAAATGAAAGACAAGTATGGAGTCTCAATCAGTTATAACTATGGTTGGTTGGGGGTTGAAAAAGCAAAATGTAGTACATATGGGGATTCTTGTTTGTCATTCGATCAATTATGGTGGTATTTTGATGAGGCATTGAAGAACAATCTAGGTAGTCGTTTTGAGTTAGATTTTGAATATAACAAGCGTTTCAAAAGAGTGTTTGTGGCTTTTCATGCATGCATTGCTGGTTTCAAATATTGTTGGCCATTGGTTTTTCTTTATGGAACATTTTTGAAATGACGATACAAAGGAGTTATGTTTGCTACGACGGGAAAAGATGGGAATGAAGGTAATTATAAATATATCTAATTTTATCTAAGTATGTGAATTTTCTTTACATGTAGGAATTGAGTGAATGTGATTTTTCTCTGACACTTTGAATTTTCTCTAGTTTTGGCCACTGTGCAAATTTTCCTGGTTATGGCCACTATGAGAATTTTCTCTGGATTTTGTCAGTGTGTGAATTTTCTCTGGATGTTGTCATTGTGTGAATTTTATCTGTAGTTGATCACTAAGTGAATTTTCTCTGGATATTGTCACTAAGTGAATTTTGTCTGGATGTTGCCAATGTGTGAATTTTATCTGTAGTTGGTCACTAAGTGAATTCTCTCCGGATATTCTGATTGTGTGAACTTTCTCTGCAGTTGGTCATTAAGTCAATTTTCTCTAGATGTTGCCAATGTATGAATTTTCTCTAGAGTTGGGCACTAAGTGAATTTTGTCTGGAGGTTGCCATTGCGTGAATTTTTTCTAGATGCTGGCAGTGTCAAATTTCTCTAGTTATTTATTGTTCTAATTTTCTCTGCATGCTTATATCTAATATGCTTGTTCCTGTTTGTTTTGTAGGTTTTTTTCCTATAGCTTTTGCTGTTGTTGATGTTGAGAATAAAGACAATTGGTGTTGGTTCCTTGAACATTTATGTGAAGTATTGGGATCAGAGAGGGTGATAAGTTTCATATCAGATTGACATTGCAGTATTGTGGAAGAAATTGCTAGGTTTTTCCCCAACTGCTTTCATGGATTTTGTTTTGAACATCTAAAGAGAAATTTGAGAGATAAGTTGTCATATGGAAACACAAATTTGGTTATGGAGACGATTGTGTCCAAGTTTTCAGAATGTGCATATGCGCCAACAAAGGCATCATTTCATTTCAAGTTAAATGAATTAAAAAGTGAGGGAAGAGACGTTGTGAGTGTTTTCTTGAGAAGTTTACTGTATGAAAATTAGAGTGATGCATATTTTGAGGGGAAACGTTATGGTGAGATGTATTCAAATGTTGCTGAGTCATTCAATTCATGAATACAAGAAGCTCGGCACTTGCCAATAACAAATTTGGTGGACATGATACGGTTGCAAATCATGAATATGAGGTCTGATAGGAGGCTACTCTCTAATAAATGGAATAAAGTTCTCTGTCCTCGTATGGATAGTGTATTGGAGAAGTCTTTCTTGGATGGGAGGACATGGAATGTGAGTTTATCATCTGATAATGTCTTTGAAGTGCATTGTTTTCCTTCAGTTACGGTTGATCTTGGGTTGAGAACTTGTTCATGTCGAAAATGGGAAATAAATGGGTATCCATGTCAACATGCTATTGCTGCAATTTTTAGGAGTGGAAAGAATTTGAATTCATTTGTTGAACCATTTTTTCATGCTGATATATATCGTCAAGCATACTCGTTTTCGATTGGCCCAATTCCAACTGTTGAAAAACCTGTGTGTAGCATTGAAGATGCTATGATTTTACCTCCATTGAGTAAGAAACTAGCTGGGAGGCCAAAGAAGAACAGAATTACTTCTATTGGAGAGTTTAAAAGGGTGATTATGTAGTCGTTGTAAGAGTATTGGTCGCCATAATAAGAGAACATGCAAGGAACCTTTGTTAAATAGTTAAGGATAATACATTTTATTGATTGAATAATACATTTGATGATTACTTTTATGTATTTTGTTTTGTGAAGTGCATTTTATAGACACTATATATAATAATACCAATCAAATTTATCTAGAGAAATTTTCCAATAGCAGTGAAAATGTGCATTGTGTTTGTTGATACATACTATAGGCAGTGGGTTTGTAATACTAGTCAAATTCATCCAGAGAAATTTGCCTATCGTGGAGAAAATTCTCTGTGCATTGTGTTTTGAAGCTTCAAATTCATCTAAAGAAATTTGCCAATAGTAAAGAAAAGTACTGTGTATATTGTGTTTTTTGAATTTGATAATTGTTTTATACTAACACAGTGCATTACAGATTGCATGATCATATAGGCACCTTCTTTGCCATGGTACGAGTTAAATTTTTTTGTGAATTTCCGGTAACTTCATACCAGCCGAATTCATCCATAGAAGTTTGCCAATAGAAGATAAATTTACTATGGACATTGTGTTTGTTGAAATTTGCATTGTGTTTTGTGAGGTCCAATTCATCCAGAGAAATTTGCCAATAGCATTGAAAATTACAGTGTGCATTGTGTTTGTTGAAACATATTATGGGCAGTCTGTTTATAATACCAGTCAATTTTATCCAAAAAAATTTTCCACTAGCAGAGAAAATTATCTGGGCATTGTGTTTTGAAGCTTCAAATTCATCATGTGAAATTTGCCAATAACAGAGAAAATTACTGTGCGCTTTATGTTTTTTGAATTTGATGATTGTTTTGTACCAACACAAAACATTACAGATTCTATGATCATATAGGCATCCCCTTGGGACAATACGAGTTAAATTTCTCTGTGAATTTCTAGTAACATCATACTAGAGAAATTTCTGCAGACAATTTTCTCTGTGTGGATTGTATTGACAATCACAATAAAAAAATATATATATTTAACCATTGATAGGTATGAGATTTACATTAGTCAAAAAAGGATATATACATATATGTCAAGTATCATCCTTCCTTCAATGTATGAAAAAACAAATTGAATGGTTAATCTTAATTATATTGTATACATTGTCTTCCTTACACTAGTTTCACTATTACACTTTTGGTTTTTCTTTTGGAGGTATTTGAACTGGTTCTGTCCATGACTAGCCAACTTCGGTCACAAATTTCTCTATGATTTCTGCCCTCATCAACCTTATGCCTTGTGTGGACAATTTCGAGCTGATAGGTTTATGCTTACAAAGAGGCCACAATCCAAACGACATACAAATTATAGGTATAGTTAGTTTTAAGAAACATTCAAATCAGATTATCTTATTTATAGATGTTGTGTGAAGCTTACGAATCACTGTCTTGTTGTGGAGCATTGTTGACATACTGTAGACACCCCATTTTTTACCGACCTTAAGACTCAGACGTCACCGATTGAGCGCTCGGTGATGTTGCATATTGTGCTCGTTCAGAAGTCTCAGAGTCGCGGCCGTGAGCCTTGCCTCCGGACTTCCGAACCCTCTTCTGTACCTTGTCTCGGTTTACGAACCAGACTCGGTTTTCTCTGCTTCTTTTCTTGAAGGGAGGGAGACGTCCCGTAGACCATCTCTCAGTGGCCGTGGACTACATTTCGTGGCCGTAGGCCATTTTGCCCATTTCGGAGCCCGGTTCCCGATTTTCGGAGCCGTCAGGCCGTGTGCCTCGGTTCGGGACCGTCTAACCATCTCCGATTCCTCCGGTTTTTGGCATACATCTTATTTACTCCCTTTTGAGGGACACTAAGGTCTGAGAGACCCACTTCGTGGTCGAATGCCACTTTCGGTGCTTAACAGCCTATTTTCGGGACCCCAAACTGCGTGTTTGGCCCCCGAGCATTCGTTTTGCATCGGTTTTCATTCATTTTTGGCAGGTACCTCTGTTTTATCACCAGGAAGGTCACTGAAGGGTGGGGGGCCATCAATTGTCTCAACAACCAGTTATATTCCTCTGGCGCCCTCCGACGCCCATTTTTCTCACTTCCGAGCCAATGTTGACCACCCTAGGGCCATTTTCTTCAACCCCAAACCACATATTTGTGTTGTACACACATGGGAGGACCCTAAAATTCTATGGCTGGCCAATAATTGTTGTTGAACCTTTTGAACCCCTCATAAAAGTAGCTTGTTATCTCTCCTGTTTTACCAATTTCCAACCACAGGGTCTTGTTGAGGACACATGGGAGGACACCTTTTTGTGGTGGCCGGCCAAAAATTCCTCTGGACCATTTTGCCCCTTGGCTGGCCGGCCGGCTACCTGCAACAAAAATAGCAGGCCGGCCATGTTCCTTGGGATGTGTGCTTTGCAGCTGTATAGCTTTTTTCCCCAAAATATCTGATTTCGGGGGACTTTGGTAGAAGGAGGGAACTTAATCCCATTTCTCTACACATTTTCTCTCCCTTTATCCTCCATCCTTGCATACATACAGCAGCTCTAGCTCTCCCTCAAGGGTAAAAAAACTTGGTTTGAGCATATAGATACATATCTCTCTCATTTCCTCTCAAAATCTCTAAGTTTTGCACCATTTCTCCATCACTACCAAGCACCACCACCACCACTCCATTTCCAGCAGCTTGGGGAACTTTCCAGCAGCTAGGAAGCAACATTCCTTGGTCCAAGAGGTAGCAAAGAAGTGGTCTTCAAGGGTAACTGCCAATCTCCCTATTTTGTAGCACTTTTTTGCACCATTGCTTAGGCCTATTTTCTTGCTGTTTTGGGCTCTGACCCTAACTTAAAGGGTCATTATTTTGAGCCATTCTTCATGTTTGTTTAAGGTCTCAACCCTGTTTGAGCCCCCCATTTGGTACTTGCTTCAATACCTCTTTGTATGCCATTATTTTGCATGGTATTTATAGCCTATGTGTGATCTGTTTTTGAGCATGATATAAACTATGAGTTGGCTTATTTTGAGTCCCTCTACAACATTGTAGAAGGGCTCAACACTGTTTGGGGCCTCCATGCTATACTTACCATTATACCCCTCTTTGGCCCCCATTTTTGCATGCTTTTTTAGGCTTATCTAGCTTCTGTTTTCGGTCATCATCAGAACTGAAAATTGCCATATTTTGACCTTCTTGGAATATCTCATTAAGGGTCTTTGGCTGTTTGGTAAATGCTTTATATACCTCATGTTATAGCCTCTTGTTGGCCCTAATCTTGCATTGCATTTTGAGCATGTTTTCATACTGATTTGAGGCTTGTCATCCACTGTAAATGTTCATATTTTTAGTCCCTCTTCAGTGTTGTAGAAGGGTATTTTTCTGTTTGGGCTTTTCATCTACCACTTGCTTCATAGCCTCCCTTACGGAGCCATTTTTGTATGCCATCTTGGCACTACTTGTGATTGCTATTTGGCCATATTTTGTACTGTAAAAATGTGAGTTTTGGGGCTTCCTTGATTCTTCCTTTTCATGTCATGTATCAATTATGCATGTATGGTATAGCTGTAGGCCATTTTATGCATTGAAATCCATGTTTCGGGATCATTTCATGCATCGGGTATTATTTCGCCTCATTTCGGGGCTGTTTTGCCCCTCATTTTGCCACTGATTTTTTGCATGTTTGCGTATCATATTCTATGTCTTTGCCATGTCTCATTAGAGTGGCATTTGATTACTGGTCGTTCTCGGTTTTGCGTGCCTTGAACGCACTTCGAGGTATCTTGTTTTCATCTGATGGCCTCCTATGTGAGTGTGGCTGAGGCTCTCTCATGTTGGTGTGAGCCCATTATTGCATTGCGTATGCCATTTCATCCATAGCATTGTGTATGCCCGGTTGTGTATTACCTCATATAGCGTGTATGCCATTTCATGACATTGTGTATGTTAGGATTGCATATTAGCTGCATTTCATGCATATCATGCATATTGCATCGTGTTCGGGATAGGAGTTAGCCCGGGCACAGGAAACGAGGCGCGTTCCGTACTCCGAATGATGGAACGGGTCTCAATTCCCAAGTCACCGACACTCCGGATTATCCATGATGGAGTTAGGTTTTGTTGTAGCATTCATATGCATTCACCCTATATTGAGTTGTGCAATTCGACTTCTCGGCCATCATGCATCGAGATGCGTGATTGGTGGCACGAGGATTGAGGCATGCATATATTTGTGAAATACATTGCTATGCTCCTTTCATGCTCTCTGTTGCAGCAAAATGAAGAATCAGCAACTTTTCGGAGTCTGGCACACATTTCGAGAAACGTTGCAAACAGAGGCTAATTGGGGCATTCTAGTGGATTTCAGCAAGGCAAACCCAAACATGCATTATTTCATTATCGGAGCGAGTCAAAGCGGGTCCGGCTTGCATGCCGATTCTGATTTTCTTAGTTAATTTGTTAATTAATTAGGAATTTGTACATTATTTGGACTGTAATATTCTTTCATTTGGGACTGTATTATTATTTATTCGAACCCTCTGCGCGAGGGCATAATTGTAATAAGTGTGGGTGAGTGTGATGTATGTCTTCCAACCCCACGTCTTTCTTCCCTTTTATTTACCTGCTTATGATGGTTAGATTAGGGCATATTTCAATTAGCATACAGTATGATAGCATGTTTGCATCATTCATCTGTTTTGCACGCACCGGGCTTGGCGCATCATACAAACTGCATTTGTATTTCAATTCCAAGTTGAGTACTTGATAGCTGTTGCATCTCATATGCCATGTTTAGAATAGCCGAGCCTGCTATAGTTTGCATTTTTGCATGTGTTGCATTAGGCAATTCTGTGCATCTAGGATCATACATGGATTTCTAACGAGCTTCTGTTTTGGCTTGGAGTACTCGGTGAGTTTTATGCTTTAGCATCCTTGCATGTGTGTGAGTGACTGCCATGAATAGCATGCTTATCATGAGGCTACGTGCTTATGTGATATAACTGCCTCGAATGCCTGTGGGTGGAGGTTGAGTTACTTGGATTGGGACAATTCATCAAATGTTTGTTTTAAGCCCACTAGATAGTGGCAAAATCACGTTTTCTAAGCCCACCCGAGGGTGGCAAATCCACGTCTTAGCCTACTTGCGGGTAGCACCATCAAACCATTTTTCAAACAAACAAACATGAAATGTTTTGTTCCAATTCAGGCGACCCAGTCTATACTTGTATGCTGTGCGCATCACATAGTAACCTAGGCTAATAACCGGAATAAGAACGCACAATGTTTTCAAAATCAGATATCATGGTTAGTAGAGGCCGGTCTTTGACCGGGCGAAGGGTGCTCACGAAGTGACCTTCCCCAATCGTACCCAAGTTCCCGAGCCGAGGCAACTTTGGTGATGACGGACACGTGGCCTTTGGCACTGAGTCAGGGTTTCCTAAATTTCCCAAAAATAAAATATTTAGGTGGCGACTCTGTATCTGGCAAAGCAGTCCATGTTTGGCACTTCTTTCAAAAATCTGTTTTCAAAACGATTTGCCGGATTTGGACTCTTTGGTTCAAGATTGAGAACCGTGGCATTTGAGTCCTTCGAACTGTAGTGACCCAATATCGAACCAGAACCCGGGGGGGGGCTCGCACTCTCTTTCCCCGGGATGCATTCGGGGACGTCTACAGTTTCTGGTGACTCTGGGGATTTAGAGAACTTGACTCGAACTCATGATATCTGGTTTTGACTACACTTGTGTGTTTCTTTGCATTGCATTTGCATTGGTGCGCCTAGGACACCGTGTTTGCCATATGCCATTCCCGAACAATTTGCCGGAGGCTTGTCTTGTCAAGGCATATCCATAAGGCTGATCGGCTCTGGGCTCTGACAGCATGGGAACACAAACCCCGGTTTTACCGGGGCACCCTTTTTGACCATTCGACCTAGTGCATATTCGGATCCATAGTGACCATTCCAAACTAGGACAGGTTGCTTACCCGTTTATAGGTTGTTTGAAACCGCTGTGTGCGTAATAAAACCCTAGCTCCTGACAAAATAGGACAGGGAAACCCTATCCCAACATAGGGGTGTTTTGGCTCTCACTTATCTGCTATGTGCTTGTTAGAGTGTGTCTCTACAGGGAATGCATGTATCAGTCTATGAGTTTGGGCATCGAACTGCGGGCATCGGTCGATTCGAGAATCGGTTGTCTGCGGATATCATATTGATTTTGGGAAACAGTGATCTGAGAACAATGATCGATGATTGAGGGCGGTGTATTTTCACTTATCAACCTGTGTTGTATGCCCGATGTGTTATGTGTATTTAATTTAAGCCATTATCTTTGCCCGCTTATCTGGTTATTTATTTCCTTTTAAACTTTATTATCTTTTTGCTAGGGCAATTTTTACACGATTGCTTCGAACCAAGAGATACTCTAAGCACTTTGGACACGAGGTCGCCGACTCAATCGATCCGAGGATCTGGTTGTGGACATCGGTGTTCCACTCTCTACCCCGATTATCGAGAAAAAAGGCCGAGGAGCGCGGTGTGTCGAACGAGGATTCTTTGGGACGAGGGCTACTTTGACAAGAAATCGAGTTGAGATTTCGTATGCGCCATAGAGATACATTTACCGGTCATTCAGATGGAACAACGAATACATCGAGGATGGGCGATGATCGCCAAATGCACGAGGGCATGAAACAGAAGCAGGAGGATGCCATCCGCCAAGCGGAAATTTCTAAAAAACAAGCGCGATCATGGCCCGGCGGTAAAGTGATTACTAAGTCAGCAACGAGAATGCGTCGCTTCACATCGAGCTCCTCCTCCACCGGCGCTCCACTACCGGCGAGCACCCTCTTGGTCGAGAATACCTGCCAAATCCTCAGAATACCCTCCTGAACACCCAGAACATCCTACCCAATGTCCAGAATATCCAAGAGGACACCAACCTTCCAACGGGGCTGACTCCGCCCCCGCTTCTGCCACAACTGTCCAAGAATCTTACACCCAACCACCCAAACTCTCCATTTGAGTTCGAGGTAGATCATACAGCTCTAAAATTGAGTAAGTTGGAGAAGCTTTTCAAGAAATCGCAGGGGGTGAAGGCCATCCCAGACATCGAAGATGGGTACACCGACGTGGCCGTAACATTGCCAGACAGATTCAAGATGCCACAAATTGATCGTTTTGATGGGTCAGGGGATCCTATGGTCCATCTCCGGCTATTTTCAGACATCCTGAGGTGAATGGGCCTAACCCGACCACAAAAGCTTTCCCTGTTTGGCCGAACTTTGTCGGGTGTGGCGGCCATTTGGTACGCGAAGTTAGAAGATGACGTGAAAAGAAGCTGGGATGAGATGGCTGAGGCCTTCGTTGCACAGTACTCGTACAATACACAGATCGAGATTACAACCCGTGATCTCGAAACGACGAGGCAGGAACCCAAGGAGTCTTTCTCCGATTTTGTAACTAGATGGAGGGCAAAGGCGTCGATGATGACCTTGAGGCCTCTGAGACAAAGATCAAATCCGGATGATTGTCGCAATCTCCAATTGAAACTCATGCAGAAGATGATCGTACTCCTTTTCCCACCTTCTCATTTACGAGATGGGGTACAGACGAGATGCAATGAAGCAAGGTTTGATCGACGGGGACCGGAGCGACCGAAGGACATTCAACCGTTATGAATAACGCAGGCGAGTGGCGCCGCAAACACAAGGACTTGAGGTCGAGATGGTCACCACCACTCCCCTCCCCATCCAAGGCCAGCGGCCACACCCTTTTCGAGACATCCGGATCGCACCTATGCCCGAGATATCGATCCGTAGGCCAACGGACCTTCACTCCACTATACATGCCTTTGGCCAAGGCACCTGGGGTTCTAATAAAAAAGGGTATCTGAAACCCCTAGAGGAGGCCATTACCAAATCCACTCCTTCCCACAACCCGGCCAAATCATGTGTACCACCAAAGAAGATGGCCATGATACACTGAACAATGTTTCCAATTGCGTCGAGATTCAGGCCCTCGTTGACAAAAACATTATTCTGCCTCCCGAAAGACCCAACGTCACAACCAACCCAGTCCCCGTACATAACCAAGATCCACCACCCAAAAGAGTCAACCTCATCCAAACTGGGGTCGTGTCCTACGATCCTAGTATCTATATTACTCCCTCTCACCTACCCAAGCCGGAGGTGGTCCTTCTGGCCACCGACTTGTGCATGTTGGGACGCCTTCAACCAATCCGAGCGAGGTGGTGACCTCCGAAGATGGAACAGGGTAGGTTTCAGAGGAGAGTGGAATTGTTGCATCTGGGATTAAACAGCCTGGGAATTATGCTAGAGGAGTCTATGATCCAAGCGGATACATCCTACTAGTGGGCCAGTCGAAGTTGAGTGTGGGGCTACCAGAAAAAGCTGAACTGTGCATGATTCGGGGGAACAGACTTGAAGAAGGGGCAGATGGTCTGACAACAGTAGAAGAAGATTTTGCTAACCTCCAGTTCTTCAACGACCAAGAATCAGGGGATGAAGAGATTGAAAGTGCTGCGAGCACGAAAGCAGGATATGCTGTGAGCATATGGGATGAAAGTACCGAGAGTACAAACTTGCCAGAACCAGATAGGTGTCTGTTGAACGCTAGCGGGATGTGGTGGGAAGACGATGACTTATGTCTTGCCCACACGGATGAAGATTGGGCAGGCGCTCAACCAGATGATACTTGGTACCTCGATGAGGTGGACCACATGACCAGGAGCGGGCGGTACTTCAAGCCCCCACACCTAGACCAACCCGAAACATCTGGAAAAGATAAAGAGGCTGAGAAACAGAGAGAGAAGCAAATTGAAGAAGAAGCTGTACTGAGACAGTTAAAGAAGATACAAGCAGACATCTCCATCTGGGGACTGCTTATGGCGTCAAGAGTACATAGGCAGGCCGTCCTATCTGTTATGGACAAGGCCAAACTCTCTATTGATACTACACCAGAGCAGCTGGTTGGGCTGATTTTTCCGGGAGGAGGTTCCCCGGCATTAACCTTTTCAGACAAAGAACTGTCGCCCGAGGGCGTAAATCATAACAAACCCCTCTACATCTCCGTGGAATGTAGAGATAAGTGGATACCAGTGGTACTTGTTGATACCGGGTCTGCTATCAACGTCTGCCCAGCCAGAATAGCATATGCAATCGGGCTGAAACCCGCGGACTTCACACCAACCACTCAGGTGATCAAAGCTTACGATAATACCAGCAGGAAAGTGATGGGGACTGTCAAGATTCAGGCCCAGGTTGGTCCAGGACAACACAACATTGAATTTCATATCTTGGACGTTCCCGCAACCTTCAACTTACTCTTGGGGCGGCCGTGGTTGCACCAAGTAAAGGCAGTCTCTTCCACTCTACACCAGATGTTGAAATACCCTTACGGGAAGGGGGTAGCTATTGTCTTCGAAAATTCATCCATCCACCCGCCGCTGGAAGTGTCTACACCAGTTTTGGAAATCGAGCACGGCACGGAGGATGTGTTCTTATCGGGGTTCACTTTGGCAGAGGCCCGGGTAGTGCAGAATATTATGGCTGTGAATGAAGGTGTGTACGTCAGTGCTCAATCCGTTTACCTCATGAACAAGCAACAACATATTCCCGGGATGGGATTAGGAAGAAGCGGTAGGAAAGGAGTCGCTGCGTTGGCCGAAGTGCCACACAACCCGCATACCTTTGGACTGGGTTATCTGCCCACCAAAGAGGACTGGGTGAGGAAAGGAAAAGAAATGGCCGGTAGAGCAGGCGAAAGCGGTGAAGCCTTTGAATTAATGCACAGTGTAGACACCCCACTTTTGACCGACCTTAAGACTTCGGATGTCACCGATTGAGCGCTTCGGTGATGTTGCATATTGTGCTCGTTCGAAGTCTCGAGTCATGGCGCGGCGCCTCGGACTTAGAACCCTCTTACGTGCCTTGCCCGGTTTAACGAACCTCGATTTTCTCTATTTTCTTTCTGAGGGAGAAGTCCGTATACTATCTCTCGTGGCCATGGGCTACATTTCGTGCCGTAGGCCATTTTGCCCATTTCGGAGCGGTTCGGTTTTGAGCCGTCAGGCCGTGTGCCTCGGTTCGGGACCGTCTAACCATCTCCGATTCCTCCGGTTTTTGGCATGCATCTTATTTACTCCCTTTCGAGGGACACTGGGGTCTTAGATACCCACTTCGTGGTTGAACACCACTCCCGGTACCCAACAGTCAGTTTTCGGGGTCCCGAACTGCGCGTTTCGGCCCCCGAACCTTCATTTTGCATCGGTTTGGGTTCATTTTTGGTGGAGGCCTTATTTTCATGGTTAGGAAGCTTGTAGGAGGGTGGGAGGCCAGCAATTTTTTTGACAACCAACTTTTTGTTTGGTCAAAAGTGGTTCAGCATGAATCCGGGAAGAGGAAAAGTCTGCGCGGCTTCACCGAAATGGG
This sequence comes from Camellia lanceoleosa, assembly GCA_025200525.1. Taxonomy (NCBI): domain Eukaryota; kingdom Viridiplantae; phylum Streptophyta; class Magnoliopsida; order Ericales; family Theaceae; genus Camellia; species Camellia lanceoleosa. The sequence continues at coordinate 71,318,579 of CM045770.1, read as the reverse complement.
CGTAACTCTTTGCACAAGAGGAATTAAAGTATGAGGCCACCATCGTTGGAAAGCTTACTCCCGGGGCTTCATTTTTACACTCAAGAATCTCCTAAATTCAATTCCAGATGGAGGAGATATGGTTGATTGAAGTAAGGCATCACTCCGGTTGGACCGAAATTTGTGCGGCTTCACGGAAACGGGCATAACTTTTTCCACGGGAGGAATTTTGATGCACGGTTTGCCCCATTGGAAAGATAACTTCCGGGGCTTCAATTTGGACACTTGAATGGCCACATTTGGACTTCCCTAGCACCCACTAGCCAGTCTTCTTCCCGACAGCTCCTGAAAAGTAGCTGGCCGGCCAGAAAACCTAGCTGGCCGGCCACCCCTTTTGTAAAATGACTTTTTTGCCCCTGTAAGCTGGCCGGCCATTTTCCTCTCCCTCAGTGAATTCCAGCTGTGCCAGCTGGTTGCCAATTGGACCATCCTCCATACACGTGTATGGAGGATTAGAGAGGTACTTTAGATTTTTTTTTATGCCTCTCCTCTATAAGGAGAGGCTTGGCTTCTTGGCTCAAGGTTAGACATTTTTAGACACATTTGAGAGAGATCTATACCTTCCACCTCCCATTTCTCTCCATTTCCAAGCTCCAAAGTCATTTTTCTTCAAGTTTGGTGCCATTTCTTCATCACTATCAAGCATCCCCATCACCACTCCATTTCCAGAAGCAAGGAGAGGTTCTCAGAGGCTTAGAAGCAACATTACTCAAGCCAAGAGGTAGAAAAGAAAAGGTCCACAAGGGTAAGTCTCCATTTCCCTCTTTTGTAGCATTTTCTTGCTTCATTTCTTAAGCCTATTTGCTCACTGTTTTAGGCTCCGACCCTAACTGAAAGGGTCACTCTTTTGAGCTTATCTTCATGTTTTTTTAAGGGCTTAACCCTGTTTGAGCCCTCCATTTGTCACTTGCTTCAATATCATCTTATATGCCATTTTTTTGCATGAAATTTCTAGCCTATGAGTGATCTGTTTTCGAGAATAATGTAAAATGTAAGTGGGCCTATTTTGAGCCCCTCTTCAACATTAAAGAAGGGTTCAATCCTGTTTGGGTCCTCTATCTTGCACTTACTTCATAATCTCTCCTATTTACCGTAAATTTGCATGATTTGTTTGGCCTATATGTAAATTGTTTTGGAGTTTATTATGAACTGTTAGAAAGCTTATTTTGTGTCCCTATACAACATTGTAGAAGGGATAAATCTTGTTTGGGGTCTCCATGTAGTACCTACCATTCTACCCCTCTTTGGCCCTCATTTTTACATGCTCTTTTAGGCTTACCTATCTTCTGTTTTCGGCCATCATCAAAACTGGAAAGAGTCTTTTTTTGATCTTCTTGACATATTTAATTAGGGTCTTTGCTGGTTTGATGAATGTTTGGGGTACCTCATGTTATAGCCTTATGTATCCTAGTTCTTGCATGACATTTTTAGCATGTTTTCATACTGAGTTGGGGGATGTCATCTACTGTAAATGTTCATATTTTTAGTCCCTCATCAGTGTTGTAGAAGGGTATTTTTCCATTTGGGCATTTCATATATCACTTACTTCAATACCCCTCTTGGGGAGCCATTTTTGCATTTTTGCTTAATCCTATGTGTGCTTGCTGTTTAGCCCTTTTTATGACTGAAAAATGCTTTTCTTGGGGCTTCCTTGCTACTGTATTTTCATTCCATGTCTATATTGTGCATGTTTGATATAGCTATAGGCCATTTCGGGTGCCTAAATTCATGTTTCAAGGCCATTTCATGCATCGGGTGTACTTTCGCCTCATTTCGGGGCTGTTTTCCCCCACATTTCAGTGCCAAAATTCATTTACATGTTTGCATATCATTTCCATGCCATTTCATACCTTAGGGCCATCGCCTCGGTTTGCGTGCCCGCGTGCACGCATTTCGAGGCATCTCATTTTCATCCATCGGCCTCTTACGTGAGTGTGGCTGAGACTCACTCATGTTAGTATAAGTCCATTTTGCATCCTGTATGCCATTTTAGTCTCATTGCATTCCCTATGCCATTGCCTCGGTTTGCGTGCCCGCGTGTACGCATTTCGAGGCATCTCATTTTCATCCATCGGCCTCTTACGTGAGTGTGGCTGAGGCTCTCTCATGTTAGTATAAGTCCATTTTGCATCCTGTATGCCATTTTAGTCTCATTGCATTCCGTATGCCATTGCCTCGGTTTGCATGCCCGTGTGCACGCATTTCGAGGCACTTCATTTTCATCCATCGGCCTCTTAAGTGAGTGTGGCTGAGGCTCACTCATGTTAGTATAAGTCATATTTTAGGCCGTTTCATGCCTTTATGCCATTGCCTCGGTTTGCGTGCCCGTGTGCATACATTTCGAGGCATCTGACTTTTATCCGACGGCCTCTTATGTGAGTGTGGCTGAGGTCCACTCATGTTCGTGTAAGTCCATTTGCATTGCGTATGCCATTACATGCCTCAGGATCATCGCCTCGGTTTGCATATCCGCATGCACGCATTTCGAGGCATCTCATTTTCATAGCATTGTGCATGCTAGGATTGTATTTTAGTTGTATTCATGCATATCATGCATTTTGTATAGTGTTCGGGATAGGAGTTAGCAGACGCAGCGAACGCGTTCCGTGACTCCGAGTGAGCAGGTCTCAATTCCCAAGTCACCGACACTCCGGATTACCACGAAGGAGTTAGGTTTTGTTGTAGCATTCATATGCATTCATCCCATATTGAGTTGTGCAATCCGACTCTCGGCCATCATGCATCGATATCGTGATTGGTGCACGAGGATCGAGGCATGCATATATTTGTGAAATACATTGCTATGCCCTTTCACGCTCTCTGTTGCAACAAAATGGGGAATCAAGAACTTTTCAGTCCGCACGATTTAGAAACATTGCAAACAGAGGCTAATTGGGGCATCGATTGGATTTCAAGAAAGCAACTCAACATGCATCATTTCATTATCGAGCGAGTCAAAGCGGTACAGCTTGCATGCCGATTCTAATTTCTTCTTTAATTTGTTAATTAATTAGGAATCTGTATATTTCGGACTGTATTATTCTTTTATTCGGACTGTATTATTATTTATTCGGACCCTCTGCGCGAGGGCATAATTGTAATAAGTGTGGGTGAGTGTGATGTATGTCTTCCAACCTCACGTCTTTCTTCCCTTTTATTTACTTGCTTATGATGGTTAGATATAGGGCATATTTCAATTAGCATACAGTATGACAGAATGTCTGCATCATTTATCTGTTTTGCACGCACCGGGCTCGGCGTATCATACAAACTGCATTTGTATTTCAATTCCGAATTGAATACGTGTTAGTTGTAGCATTCCATATGCCATGTTTAGAATAGCCGAGCCTACTATAGTTTGCATCTTTGCATGTGTCGCATTAGGCATTACAATATATTTAAGATCATGCATGATTTCTAATCAGTTTTCTGTTTTGGCTTGGAGTACTCGGTGAGTTTTATGCTTTAGCATCCTTGCATGCATGTGAGTGACTGCCATGATAGCATGCTTATCATGAGGCTATGTACTTATGTGATATAACTGCCTTGAATGCATATGGGTGGAGGTTGAGTTACTTGAATTGGGACAATTCATCAAATGTTTGTTTTAAGCCCACTAGATAGTGGCAAAATCATATTTTCTTAAGCCCACCCGAGGGTGGCAAATCTGCGTCTTAGCCTACCTGTGGGTAGCACCATCAAACCATTTTCACAAACAAACATGAAATGTTTTGTTCCAATTCAGGCGACCCAGTCTATACTTGTATGCTGTGTGCATCACATAGTAACCTAGGCTAATAACCGGAATAAGAACGCACAATGTTTTCAAAATAAGATATCATGATTAGTAGAGGCCGGTCTTTGACCGGGCGAGCGGGGGTGCTCACGAAGTGACCTTCCCCAATCGTACCCAAGTTTCCGAGCCGAGGCAACTTTGGTGATGACGGACACGTGGCCTTTTGGCACCGAGTCAGGGTTTCCTAAATTTCCCATTTAAAAAACATTTAGGTGGCGACTCTGTATCTGGCGAAGCAGTCCATGTTTGGCACTTCTTTCAAAAATCTGTTTTCAAAACAATTTGCCGAATTTGGACTCTTCAGTTCAAGATTGAGAACCGTGACATTTGAGTCCTTCGAACTGTAGTAGACCCAATATCGAACCAGAACGGGGGGGACTCGCACTCCCTTTCCCCGGGATGCATTCGGGGACGTCTACAGTTTCTAGCGACTCTGCTGGGGATTTAGAGAACTCGACTCGAACTCGTGATATCTGGTTTTGACTACATTTGTGTGTTTCTTTCCATTGCATTTGCATTGGTGCGCCTAGGACACCGTGTTTGCCATATGCCATTCCCGAACGATTTGCCGGAGGCTTATCTTGTCAAGTCATGTCCGTAAGGCTGATCGGCTCTGGGCTCTGACAGCATAGGAACACAAACCCCGGTTTTACCGGGGCACCCTTTTTGACCATTCGACCTAGTGCATATTCGAATCCATAGTGACCATTCCAAACTAGGACAGGTTGCTTACCCGTTTATAGGTTGTTTGAAACCGCTGCGTGCGTAGTGAAACCCTAGTTCCTGACAAAATAAGACAGGGAAACCCTACCCCAACATAGGGGTGTTTTGGCTCTCACTTATCTGTTATGTGCTTGTTAGAGTGTGCCTCTACAGGGAATGCATGTATCAGTTTATGAGTTTGAGCATCGAACTGGGCACCAATTCAAGATTTTGGGGCTCAGTTCGCTGCATCGGTATTTGGTGGAATCAGTTTTACCTGAGGGTATCGGTTTACAGGCAGAATTTTGGGACAGAATTCAGTAGAGAGCACACTCATTCGGTTTTGTTCGTATCTGTTCTGGTGAAATTGGGCTGAGATGTTGTCCGTTTTCTCTTTTGCTAGGTGGTCCTGGAACCATAGCTTCAGAAGGCTCCACTATCCCCCAGGTACATTGGACTAGTGCTGATAGACTTTGTTAGGTCAGAGATTCAATTCAAGGGCAACCAATGTTCTTTCGCTGAGGCAAGGCAAAGAAGGGCCAGACAGGGCTCATTGGTTCATCTGATCCGACAGTCACCGGTCACATCATCAGTAGACACGTGATGGCACAGGGTTCGGAAGAATTTGTGGCTGTGATAGCAGCGCTAAATCAGGGAACTGCCATGCAGGCTGAGACCAGTATTGAAACGCAACGCCCATCTGGGGCATCTGCCTCACATCCAGCTCTGGGACCCCAGCCGAACTTTGACCCAATTCCGCCAGCTGAAGATTTGCAGGGTCCGGATCCCCGAGAAGGGTTGGCTTAAGCCCAAGTTTTCAGACCCCTAGTGCAGCCTAATGAGAGGCGTTATCCCCTTGATGCTAATGACCTCGATCTGACCGCAGTGAAAATTGCGAACCTTGAGAAGCAATTCAAAAAGGCACAGGGCCTTAGCTCTATTCCCGACATTGAGGATGGGCACACCGAGTCTGCTATACGGCTCCCAGACAGATTCAAAATGCCACATATTGACCGTTTCGACGGGTCTGGGGATCCAATGGTACATATCCAACTTTTCTTGGATGTCCTAAAGCCGATGGGTCTGACTAAGCCACAGAAACTCTCTCTGTATGGAAGAACCCTGTCCGGTGTAGCAGCCACTTGGTACGCTAAGTTGGAAGACAAAGTGAAGCAAAACTGGGAAGAATTGGCTGAGGCCTTTGTCGATCAGTATTCCTACAACACCCAAGTTGAAATGACCATTCAAGAGCTTGAAGCAACTCGCCAGAACCCAGAAAAGCCTTTTGTGAAATTTGTTGCAAGGTGGAGAGCAAAGGCAGCACAGATGACAGATCGTCGCCCTTCTGAGAGGGATCAAGTGCAGATGATGGTGCGGAACCTCGAGCATGATATGTTGCAGAAATTGATAGTCGCTCCACTATTCACTTTCAAGAGTTTGCATGAACTGGGGGTTCAGGTCGAGAATGCGTTCAACAGTGGGATCATTCCCAAAACAAGTGAACCGACAAGAAGGGTGATTTCAAGGAGTGCCAATGTCGGAGGTAGCACTATTCCTGAGCCCACTGAAATCGATACAGTCGCCACAGCCAACCCTTTTGCCAATCCAAGCCTGCAAATAGCCGACCCAGCCCGAGCTCAGGGCAGAACTTTCACCCCTCTTTATATGAGCCTGACTAGCACACTAAAACTCTTGATGGAAAGAGGGCATCTCAAACCCCTCGATCCTCAACCTCTTCCCGACCCACTCCCAGCCAGACATAACCCCTCCAAGTACTGTATGTACCATCGGCCATGGCACCGCACATTTCTGCCATGAGGTCCAAAATCTCATCGACAATCGGACGATAGCTCCACCTTCAGGCCCCAATGACCAAACATTTCCCGCCTACCTCAATCTCATCTATACACTGCCATCCACCTATGACCCCAGCATATGCATCACCCCGGCCCATCTACCCAAGCCTAAGGTGTTTATCCCAGAAAGCATGGACTTATGCACGATGGGTGCACCTGAACCCCAATCATCTCAAACCCATGAACCCACTACTTCCGAGCTGATGAAGATGATTGAAGATCTTCAATGAACAGTGGCAGATTTAGCCTTTGGAGTTTTGGCTCCATCATCAACCACATCGCCTACTAGGGAGTTCATGTCAAAAGGCTCCCCAAGCTTGGGGCGGGCTACATCTGAGGAAGGCCAATCCCGTGGCAAAGTGGAAGCGAGTGGAAAGAACAAGGTAGGGGTAGGCATGGATTCCCATGAGTATCTTCTGTTGGCTGTTGAGGCCTTGAAAGCCGAGGGACTGAACAAAGAGCAAGTGCTCGCAGTTGTTGCAAAAACTGTGGACGGCATTTTCGTCACTCAAGTTGGGGGCAGTTTGACTCAAGGGGCAAGCCGGGAGAAGGGCCGTTGTACCAAGAATATTCCTTTCAACTCTACTCCCGTGCTTGGAAGAGATCAGCAAACTAGGCTAGCACCTGCCGATCCCTTTACTGGCGCGTCCAGCAAAAATCCACAAGCCCAGAAGTACCAACCCCGAGGTCAGAGGGTCTTCCATGCCCTCCACATGCCTTTGTCCAAAGCTCTCCAAATCCTTGTTGGACAAGGCCATCTCAAACCCCTTGAGCCTCGGCCTCTCCCGAACCCTCTTCCGGCTACGCATGATGCTACCCGATCTTGCGCATACCATCGAAAGCGGCCATGCTACCAACAACTGCCTGTCTTCGCCATGAAGCAGGATCTATCGGACAATCTGGTCATCCTCCCGCCGAAAGCGAAAGTCTATCGGCCGGGTCGGTGAACTTGGGGATAATGTGATGTGATCGAGGATAAACCACCATGCGAACGCCATTTACTCTAGATATGGTGGATGGCACACACTGTTCTGAGCAATGTGCAAATACCAGTTTTTGTGTTTTCTGACTTGGGTATTGGGTCAATTTTGTTGTTTTGTTTTGAGTCTGTCCTTTTGTTTTGAGTCTGTCTCTTTTGTTTTGGGTCTGTCTTGTTGTATCGAGTCAGTCCTGTTGTATAGGAGTCGAGTGATCCCGGGGGTGTTACCTCGGGCGTCACCATTTTGTTTCGCGTTTGTCTTTTTGTTTTGTTTTGAGTCTGTTTCTGCTAGGGAGCCAGTTATGCCAACAGATTTTGAATGAAACAGCAGTGATTTTCACGCTCTCACATTTGCTTCTACCGTGTGCTAGTTGTGCTGGGATTTGAATGAAATGGCAGTGCATTCCACCTGCTCTCTTGTGCCTTGAAGTCATTGTAATGACCTGCGTTTTTCGAAACCTTTTGAACACTGCGGTAAAAACAAAGAGGAAGAAATTTCTCGGGATTTGCAAAACTTTGATCAAACTGAGAGAAAGAGAGGCGTGCTAAGCCCTTAATGAATGAAATCATGCTTGTTAGTGTGAGTACTGAGAAGGACCCTGGCTTTGATCCAGATTGATCCTACACTGTCTTCAGCGTGAGCGATTTGTCGCTTTCTTAAAAACTTTCAAAAAAAATGTTTTGCGCGGTCCTGCGAAGACATGTGTGGAATCGCTCTTGAGATTATGTAGCTTAGGATCGCTCTCAGCCTCGAGACTCGCCCCCCTTTTGCTTTCAAACCTTGGACGTGCATTCAGAATGTTCAACGGTCGACCACAATGCAAGGCCTGTGGGGCCAGATTTGAAGTAGCCCTCGAACAAGAGGCACCGAAGTCAGATCAAGAGGATCAGATGTCGTCAAAAGAAGCTTGCAAAGCTAGATCAGAAGCACCCCTCGAACTAGGGGCAAAAAATATCCGATGTGCTCGGAGAGCCAAAGGTGGATCTTTCAAGAATCAATACAATGACCACTCTCCACGAATCTGAGAGGGCTTCAATCTCAAAACCATTTGGCATGGACTTGTTACACTTCTACCCTTTGAGAGGCTCGCTGGGCCGAAAACCCGGAAGGGCGACCCAGGCAAAAGTTAGAGCGAAGAAAAGAACAAAGAAAAGAAAAAAAAAAAGAAAAAATGCAAATAGAAAAAAAAATAAATAATGAAAAAAAAGAGAAAAGAAAAAAAAAAGAAAAGAAATGAAATGAAAAGAATGAAAAGAAAAAAAAGAAGAAGAAGAAGGCTCGCAAGGTTGAAAACCTGCAACAGGCGCCTTGGCAAAAGTTAGAGCATAAAAAGGAGAGGTTAAATACCCGAGTGTACCTTAACCCCGAACTACGTAAGGCTTGATTCCCATCTTTGGGATACGTAGGCAACTTCATTCGAAGTCCGGTAGTAAAACAATTCAAATTTGATTGTGTCCATGTAATGGTTTTGATCATCTCTGCCTTCTCAGATCCAGAGTCTGCTTGTGTTCGTCGCTCGAGGGACCGCAAATGCGCTCAAAGGTTGCTCAAACAAGGCAACTTTCCATTGCCATTCAATGCGCGATCTTGCTTCAAACAAGAGGCGACTTTCCGTTGCCATTCAACTTTCTTCATGCAGGCGGTTTTCCTTGGATCCGAGGTTGTGCATCTCAAGAGTAGGTTTCATGCTCGTTGAGCAATGGCGTTTAAAATAGTTTTTAAGGATTTTCTTGAGGTTGACTAATTCTCTCGAAAATTATCCCATTTTTCTAAAATCGACCATTTCTTGGACCCAAAAAGGAAAATTTTCGGGCTCATAGCGACTTGCGTGATTTGAAATCAAAAATTGAACAAGCATGTTAATCTAACTCTGTTGGTCAAAATTGTTTTAGTAAAGCCAAAAACAAAAATGGTCGAAATGATGAGCTAGGGTACAGTTGAGTCAGTTTTGTCTTTTCCTTTATCAACGCTTGCCAAGAAGGGCACTCTACTGCCGAAAAGGGCACCACCGGTTAACATAAAAGTGAAAGCTCTCTCATCCTCCAAGCAAAAAAAACTGTCGAGCCAAGTGCGAAGCACGAACTGGAATGAGGCAAGATATTCCATTCCATCGTCTGGACAGATCTTATCACGTCCAAACTCCCCAGCAAAGCATCATCATCCGATGCTCGCTGCAGATTTGCTACACACCCAGTTGTAGCGCAACCCCTCTGTGGGAGGAATTCACTAGCTGCGTGCAGAAGAAGAAGAATCTAGCAAAATGCTAGGGGCACGAGCCCACAACTTGCTGTTTATCCATCAACCACCCAGGGGAGGGATGAAAAATGAGAGATTGAAGAATAGAGAGATGTGCGATGTGAGAAAAAGTGAGCAAAAGGGTTTTGAGAGAAAAATCGACATTGAGTGCCCGAGCGATATGAGAGACACAAATAAGAAAGGGTGGGAAACACTACCCGGTGAAACAGGCTCCCTGTGCACGTCTGAGTGTCGTGTCTTTTTGTTTTATCTCGACTTTGCTTTGGGTCGTTTCGAGTGTTACTCGATGTGTCTAGGTTGTGTGCCTTTTATTTCCTTGTTGAGTCGTTTTGCTGTGTTCAGTCGTAGGCTCAATACCTGGTCGAAAACTCATCTCTCAATTTCAAAATAAAATCGTTTTGTGCTCCGAGTGCCGTGCCGTTCTCCACATTTGTGCAAAACAGGATTGGTTCTTTCAAAAAGTCGCGGGGTCCACCCCGATAAGTGTGAAACAGAGAACAAGGGCCTATCTGAAGCTTTTTAGGTTCGGACTACAAAGCAAAAAGAAAGAAGGAAAATCAAGCATCTGAGTGAGTTTCACCTTCAAAGAAGTTCCGTGATTGTATTCCGGATGTACCTCTTCAGGCCTTGTTAATACTACCGAAGTGTGAGTGCGCCTCTACCTCAAGTGTAAGCCTGCTTCAAGTTAGAATGACAGTCCAAGCAACACCCGAGGGTTTTACATGCAGATGTTATATCTCGCCAATTTGAACAGGGTGTGCCCTTTTTGAACTGAGTGTGTTGCAAAGTCCTCTAAGAAGCAAATCAAAGGCACCAGAGTACATATTTGATGCTCCTCTATTACATAGAATGTGGACTTTCATATACACTGTTGTTGCATGCGTGCCGCGCATCGTTATGATTCATGCATAGAATATGCTTGCTTTCAACATTGCATAGATTGTGCTTCCATACTTGCATAGAAAATGCTTGTATCTATTGCATAGAAAATGCCCTCATACTTGCATGGAAGATGCATTTTATCGCATTTTCTTGTGCATTTTATCTCGCTCGCACTGTCTTGTGCACTTACGCTTTGTATCTCACTCGCACTATCTTGTGCATTTCAAACCATCGCATTATTTTGTGCAGTTTACACTCGCGCTATTTTGTGCATCGCACTGTTTTGTGCAGTTTACACTCGCGCTATTTTGTGCATCGCACTGTTTTGTGCAGTTTACACTCACGCTATTTTGCGCATCGCACTGTTTTGTGCAGTTTACACTCGCGCTATTTTGTGCATCGCACTGTTTTGTGCAGTTTATCACTCGCGCTATCTTGCGCACCTCAATCGCACTGTTTTGTGCAGTTTATCATTCGCGCTATCTTGCGCACCTCAATCGCACTGTTTTGTGCAGTTTATCATTCGTGTTATTTTGCGCACCTCATTCACACTGTTTTGTGCAGTTATCATTTGCGTTATTTTGCGTACCTCAATCGCACTGTCCTGTGCTTTGCATATCACATCGCACTATCTTGTGCATTTCAAATCAATCGCGCTGTTTAGCGTATCGCACTATTTTGTGCATTGTATCATTCGCGCTATTTTGCGCACCTCAATCGCCGCATCTATGCTTTGCATATCACATCGCACTATCTTGTGCATTTCAAATCACTCACGTTGTTTAACTTATCGCACTATTTTGTACATTGTATCATTTATCTATCTTGCGTCTCACCATACTTGTTAGTGCATTACATTTCACTCGCGCTATTTTGCGCATCGCACTATTTTGTGCACATTACTTGCGTTGTGCATGCATTTTATCGTGCTATCTTGCGCATCTCACCTGCACTTGTTAGTCGTTGCATCGCACTATCTTGCGCACCTTACATATCCTGCTTGCTTTATGCATTCACTGCACCGACACCGTGTGTCAAACTTTCTAATCACATTGAATATATGTTGTTAGCATATTGTTCTTGTTGAATTTCTCTCTTTTGCGAGCCGCGATATTGTATGTACGGTTCATTCGAAATTTGGTCGCGACTGCATCGAATCGCGCAGGTATCGTATCTTCTCCGTGTGAGACGCGACGAGAAGTGAATAATTCTCCGCATTCCTAACTGCATGAAATGTAGTTGTTGCTTTGCATTCTTGCTTAAAACTGTTGCATCTATTTGCGAATACTTGCTTCATTACAGCTTGCTGCACTTGCATGATCATTGAGTTACATCTGATCCTGTGCATATCATTTTGCATTTTGCCCCTTTTGCCTACGGGCACGCCTGCGGGCACATCTCTGTTTATCTTGTATGATTGTCTAAGTCTTCGGCCTTGTCAAAAATAGGTCGTCTTTGGGCTTTGACATTCACTCCTGTCATTTGTGACTTCCGAGTTCTGTCAAAGAGGGGCAACTGTAGACACCCCATTTTTGACCGACCTTAAGACTCAGACGTCACCGATTGAGCGCTCGGCGATGTTGCATATTGTGCTTGTTCAGAAGTCTCAGAGTCGCGGCCGTGCGCCTTGCCTCCGGACTTAGAACCTCTTCAGGCCTTGCCTCGGTTTGCGAACAAGACTCGGTTTCTCTGCTTTTCTTTCGAGGAGGAGAAGTCCGTAGACTATCTCTCAAGAGTCGTGGGCTACATTTCGTGCCCGTGAGGCCATTTTGCCCATTCGGAGCGGTTCGGTTTTGAGCTGCTGTGCCGTGTGCCTCGGTCGGGACCGTCTAACCATCTCCGATTCCTCCGGTTTTTAGCATGCATCTTATTTACTCCCTTCGAGGGACACTGGTCTTAGATACCCACTTTGGTTGAACACCACTCCGGTGCCTTGATCATTTCGGGTCGGAATCACGACTGCCCGAACCTTCATTTCGCATCGGTTTGGGTTCATTTTTGGTGGAGGCCTTATTTTCATGGTTAGGAGGCTTGTAGGAGGGTGGGAGGCCAGCAATTTTTTTGACAACCAACTTTTTGTTTGGTCAAAAGTGGTTCAGCATGAATCTGGGAAGAGGAAAAGTCTGCGCGGCTTCACCGAAACGGGCATAACTCTTTGCACAAGAGGAATTAAAGTATGAGGTCACCATCGTTGGAAATCTTACTCCCGGGGCTTCATTTTTCACTCAAGAATCTCCTAAATTCAATTCTAGACGGAGGAGATATGGTTGATTGAAGTAAGGCATCACTCCGGTTGGACCGAAATCTGCGCGGCTTCACGAAAACGGGTGTAACTTTTTCCACAGGAGGAATTTTGATGCAAGGTTTGCGCCATTGGAAAGCTAACTTCCGGGGATTCAATTTGGAAACTTGAATGGCCACATTTGGACTTCCCTAGTACCCACTAGCCAGTCTTCTTCCCGACAGCTCCTGAAAAGTAGCTGGCCGGCCAGAAAACCTAGCTGCCGGGCACCCCTTTTGTAAAATGACTTTTTTGCCCCTGTAAGATGGCCGGCCATTTTCCTCTCCCTCAGTGAATTCCAGCTGTGCCAGCTAGTTGCCAATTGGACCATCGTCCATACATGTGTATGGAGGATTAGAGAGGTACCTTAGATTTTTTTTTATGCCTCTCCTCTATAAAAGAGAGGCTTGGCTTCTTGGCTCAAGGTTAGAAATTTTTAGACACATTTGAGAGAGATCTATACCTTCCACCTCCCATTTCTCTCCATTTCCAAGCTCCAAAGTCATTTTTCTTCAAGTTTGGTGCCATTTCTTCATCACTATCAAGCATCCCCATCACCACTCCATTTCCAGCAGCAAGGATAGGTTCTCAGAGGCTTAAAAGCAACATTCCTCAAGCCAAGAGGTAGAAAAGAAAAGGTCCACAAGGGTAAGTCTCGATTTCCCTCTTTTGTAGAATTTTCTTGCTTCATTTCTTAAGCCTATTTGCTCACTGTTTTAGGCTCCGACCCTAACTGAAATGGTCACTCTTTTGAGCTTATCTTCATGTTTGTTCAAGGGCTCAACCCTGGTTGAGCCCTCCATTTGGCACTTGCTTCAATATCATCTTATATGCCATTTTTTTGCATGAACTTTCTAGCCTATGAGTGATCTGTTTTCGAGCATAATGTAAACTGTAAGTGGGACTATTTTGAGCCCCTCTTCAACATTGAAGAAGGGTTCAATCCTGTTTGGGTCTTCTATCTTGCACTTACTTCATAATCTCTCCTATTTATCGTAAATTTGCATGATTTGTTTGGCCTATATGTAAATTGTTTTGGAGTTTGTTATGAACTTTGAGAAAGCTTATTTTGTATCCCTCTAAAATATTGTAGAAGGGATCAATCTTGTTTGGGGTCTCCATGTAGTACCTACCATTCTACCCCTCTTTGGCCCTCATTTTTACATGCTCTTTTAGGCTTACCTAGATTCTGTTTTCGGCCATCATCAGAACTGGAAAGAGTCTTTTTTTGATCTTATTGACATATTTAATTAAGGTTCTTTGCTGGTTTGATGAATTTTTGGGGTACCTCATGTTATAGCCTTATGTATCCTAGTTCTTGCATGACATTTTTAGCATGTTTTCATACTGAGTTGGGGGATGTCATCTACTGTAAATGTTCATATTTTTAGTCCCTCATCAGTGTTGTAGAAGGGTATTTTTCCATTTGGGCATTGCATATATCACTTACTTCAATACCCCTCTTGGGGAGCCATTTTTGCATTTTTGCTTAATCCTATGTGTGCTTGCTGTTTAGCCCTTTTTATGACTGAAAAATGCTTGTCTTGGGGCTGCCTTGCTACTGTATTTTCATTCCATGTCTATATTGTGCATGTTTGGTATAGCTATAGGCCATTTCGGGTGCCTAAATTCATGTTTCGGGGCCATTTCATGCATCGGGTGTACTTTCGCCTCATTTCGGGGCTGTTTTCCCCCACATTTCAGTGCCAAAATTCATTTGCATGTTTGCATACCATTTCCATGCCATTTCATGCCTTAGGGCCATCGCCTCAGTTTGCGTGCCCGCGTGCACGCATTTCGAGGCATCTCATTTTCATCCATCGGCCTCTTACGTGAGTGTGGCTGAGACTCACTCATGTTAGTATAAGTCCATTTTGCATCCTGTATGCCATTTTAGTCTCATTGCATTCCCTATGCCATTGCCTCGGTTTGCGTGCCCGCGTGCACGCATTTCGAGGCATCTCATTTTCATCCATCGGCCTCTTACGTGAGTGTGGCTGAGGCTCTCTCATGTTAGTATAAGTCCATTTTGCATCCTGTATGCCATTTTAGTCTCATTGCATTCTGTATGCCATTGCCTCGGTTTGCATGCCCGTGTGCACGCATTTCGAGGCACTTCATTTTCATCCATCGGCCTCTTAAGTGAGTATGGCTGAGGCTCACTCATATTAGTATAAGTCCATTTTGCATCCTGTATGCCATTTTTAGTCCTATTGCATTCTATGCCATTTTCTCGATTTGCGTGCCCGTAGGCACGCATTTCGAGACATCTCATTTTAGTCTCATTGTATATCATATTTCAGGCCGTTTCATGCCTTTATGCCATTGCCTCGGTTTGCGTGCCCGTGTGCACGCATTTTGAGGCATCTCACTTTTATCCGACGGCCTCTTATGTGAGTGTGGCTGAGGTCCACTCATGTTCGTGTAAGTCCATTTACATTGCGTATGCCATTACATGCCTCAGGATCATCGCCTCGGTTCGCATGTCCGCATGCACGCATTTCGAGGCATCTCATTTTCATAGCATTGTGCATGCTAGGATTGTATTTTAGTTGCATTCATGCATATCATGCATTTTGTATCGTGTTCGGGATAGGAGTTAGCCCGGGCACGGGAAACGAGGCACGTTCCGTACTCCGAGTGACGGAACGGGTCTCAATTCCCAAGTCACCGACACTCCGGATTACCCATGAAGGAGTTAGGTTTTGTTGTAGCATTCATATGCATTCATCCCATATTGAGTTGTGCAATCCGACTCCTCGGCCATCATGCATCGATATGCGTGATTGGTGGCACGAGGATCGAGGCATGCATATATTTGTGAAATACGTTGCCATGCCCCTTTCCTGCTCTCTGTTGCAGCAAAATGGAGAATCAGCAACTTTTCAGAGTCTGGCACGCATTTCGAGAAACATTGCAAACAGAGGCTAATTGGGGCATCCTAGTGGATTTCCGCGCAAAGCAACTCAACATGCATCATTTCATTATCTGGAGCAAAGTCAAGGCAGCCCCTGGCTTGCATGCCAGTTTACAATTTCTTCTTCCTTAATTTGTTAATTAATTAAGAATCTGTATATTTCGGACTGTATTATTCTTTTATTTGGACTGTATTATTATTTATTCGGACCCTCTGCGCGAGGGCATAATTGTAATAAGTGTGGGTGAGTGTGATGTATGTCTTCTAACCCCACGTCTTTCTTCCCTTTTATTTACCTGCTTATGATGGTTAGATATAGGGCATATTTCAATTAGCATACCGTATGACAGCATGTCTGCATCATTCATCTGTTTTGCACACACCGGGCTCGACGCATCATACAAACTGCATTTGTATTTCAATTCCGAATTGAATACGTGTTAGTTGTAGCATTCCATATGCCATGTTTAGAATAGCCGAGCCTACTATAGTTTACATCTTTGCATGTGTCGCATTAGGTATTACAGTATATTTAGGATCATGCATGATTTCTAATCAGTTTTCTATTTTGGCTTGGAGTACTCGGTGAGTTTTATGCTTTAGCATCCTTGCATGCGTGTGAGTGACTGCCATGATAGCATGCTTATCATGAGGCTATGTGCTTATGTGATATAACTGTCTTGAATGCCTGTGGGTGGAGGTTGAGTTACTTGAATTGGGACAATTCATCAAATTTTTGTTTTAAGCCCACTAGATAGTGGCAAAATCATATTTTCTTAAGCCCACCCGAGGGTGGCAAATCCGCGTCTTAGCCTACCTGCGG
Source organism: Camellia lanceoleosa (assembly GCA_025200525.1). Lineage (NCBI taxonomy): Eukaryota > Viridiplantae > Streptophyta > Magnoliopsida > Ericales > Theaceae > Camellia > Camellia lanceoleosa. Next base: position 71,302,047 of record CM045770.1, on the reverse strand, counting down.
GTAGCACCATCAAACCATTTTCACAAACAAACATGAAATGTTTTGTTCCAATTCAGGCGACCCAGTCTATACTTGTATGCTGTGCGCATCACATAGTAACCTAGGCTAATAACCGGAATAAGAACGCACAATGTTTTCAAAATAAGATATCATGATTAGTAGAGGCCGGTCTTTGGACCGCAAGCGGGTGCTCACGGCGACCTTCTCCAATCGTACTCCAAGTTCCCGAGCCGAGGCAACTTTGGTGATGCGGACACGTGGCCTTTTGGCACCGAGTCGTGGTTTCTAAATTTCCCATTTAAAAACATTTAGGTGGCGACTCAGATTCTGGCGGCGATCCATGTTTGGCACTTCTTTCAAAAATCATTTTCAAAACGATTTGCGGATTTGGACTCTTCGGTTCAAGATTGAGAACCGTGACATTTGAGTCCTTCAACCGTAGTAGACCCAATATCGAACCGAACGGGGGACTCGCCTCCCTTTCCGGGATGCGTTGGGCGTCTCTACAGCCCATCCAGGTACCTGAACGGACGCTTTGGTCCGGGGAGAGGACTTTCCATTTTGCGGCTTCCCGAGCCATGGTTAAACGCGAGAGGCGCTGCATCGTGTTTCGAGATCTTCTTCGACCAAACTATCCGGGATGACGTTGCCAGAGCGCATGCACCAACAAATGAGGTTGAATAAATAAGGCAAAGGATCCCGAGGGCATAGAATTTGAAATGGGTAGCACCAGATGTCTCCTCTCGATCCTCCGATCGACCAAGAGTGCTTGGGGATGACTTCGTGGTTTCCATGATTGGGGATGGAACTACGTGGGCCTACCAAATAGCCTATCTTAGATGCATCAATCGCACCTCTCACTTGGCAAGACGAGGAGGATTCTTGTCCAAGAAGACGGAAGTCAGTAGTGAGCCGAATCGATTCCACCGAGTCCTGTGAATCGGAATCGAGTTCCAAGCCGAGTCGAATCTGCACTCGAAAGTTAACCCGATGCCACATCTGTCTAGGTCGTTTTTTCCTTTTCATTTGAGTCTGTTGTAACCAATGAATCGGACGACTTGGATGTGCCTAATGAGAATGAACTATCTGTGGTTTTAGTATTTTTCTGCCCCTTGATTTATTGTATTAATTCTGCACTTTCAAAACTTTGATGAAAACGAGGACGAAGTTCCTCCGGTTTTACAACGTTTAATTGAACAAGAGCAAGAGGGATTTGTTAAACCATTAATGGACGAAATCATTACCGTGAATATTGGTAATCGGCGAGGACCCGCTACCGTCCAGATCGGGTCCACGTTGTCTTCGAGGAACGCGAGCGCTTAGTCGCTATTAAAAGATTTCAAGATGTTTTCGCGTGGTCCCACGAAGACATGCCCGAATCGATCCCGAGATTATACAAAGATCGATCCCCTGACCCCGAGGCCCGACTCACAAGGTAAATCGAGAGGATCCGCCCGGATTGGGCTCTTAAGATTAAGGAAGAGGTCACTACAAATCGACGCAGCTTCCTGCGCCGTATCTCAATATCCGACTTGGTTGGCCAACATTGTTCCGTGTCAAGAAAGATGGCAGGATCCGTGTGTGTAGACTTCGTGGATTTGAACAGCTAGTCCTAATGATGACTTTCCTTACCGCACATCGATGAGTTGGTAGACTTCACAGCAGGGCATGTATTGCTCTCATTCATGGATGGTTTCTCAGGATACAACCAGATAGAGATGGCACCAGAAGATAGGGAAAAGACAGCATTCACCACCCCGTGGGGATATATCACACGGTAATGCCGTTTAGTTGAAGAACGCCGAGCTACTTATCAACAGTCATGACCACAATACTACATGATATGATCCACAAAGAGGTTGAGATGTATGTGGACAACATGATTGTCAAGTCCAAGGAAAGAAAGGGCCACTACACCACCTTGCATAAGTTTTTCCAAAGGATCAGGGAATTCCAGTTGCAACTAAACCCTCAAAAATGTACATTTGGTGTTACAGCGGGAAAAATGCTGGGGTTTCTGATTACACAAAGAGGCATCGAGGTCGATCCTTCCAAAATCAAGGCCATCTTAGAAATGCCACCACCAAGGACCGAAAAGGAGGTGCGAGGCTTTCTAGGTAAAGTGCAATTCATAAGACGGTTTATTTCAAAATTAACCTTGACTTGTGAACCACTTTTTGGCCTCCTGAAGAAAGGAAAGAAGTTCCAATGGGAAGGCCGATGTCAAGCTGCATTTGAACAGATCAAAGAATATCTACAGAACCCACCCGTTTTATCGCCACCAGAACCGGGGAAACCGTTGATTTTGTATCCGCTGCTGATCAAACTACAATGGGTGCATGCTTGCGCAAGAATCGAGAAGATAAGGTGGAGAAAGTCATCTACTAGTTGAGCAAAAGATGCCGGAGTATGAGACCATATACACCACCGAAAAGGCTTGCTTAGCTCGTATGGGCTACCAGAAGTCGCGGCACTACTTGTTAGCTCACTCAGAATGTTGGTTTCACGACTTGATCCCATCAAATATCTCTTCGAGAAACCAAAGGCTTACGTAAGCTAGCTCGCTGGTTGTTTGTTTCTCCGAATTTGATCTCATGTACGTGACACGCAAGTCAGTGAAAGGAAGAGCAGTGGCAGAGTTCCTTGCCGACCACCCGGTTGAGGGGGATGAAGCAGTTGAGTACCTGTTCCCAGATGAATCAATTCTGCATATCGACGATGAGACTTGGACGATGTACTTTGACGGAGCGTCAAATCAACACGGGTATGGGATAGGAGTGTTGCTGATAGCACCCGACAATTCCCGTATCCCTCTAGCCTTCAAACTCCGATTCAAAGTCTCGAACAATGAAGCAGAATACGAGGCGTGTATTACTGGTCTAGAAGCAGCCTGGAACTAAGGACAAGACGGTTGGACGTCATTGGGGATTCGAACCTTGTTGTGTCTCAAGCTAAAGGAGACTGGAAAGTGAAAGAGGAAAAGATGATGATGTATCACCAAACCTTGGATTTGCTGATTCCTCAGTTTGAGAAGCTAAGTTTTACTCATCTACTAAGAGAGAACAACAGGTTCGCGGATTCTTTAACAACTCTATCATCTATGATAGACATCCCGTGTGGAGTCCGAATCGCCCAAATATCATTGACAAATTTGCACCGCCTATGAGTCAATTGTCGCCATAGATGAAGTTCGTGATGAACACCCTCGTATTACGACATCCGAACTTCTTGGAGAAAGAAACATACCCGCCAAGAGTAAATGCCAAAGACAAAAGGGCAATAAGGAGAATGGCGCCAGTTCATCATCTGCGAGGTAAATCAGATAAACGGGGTCATCTGGGAATGCATAAACTGTGCGTTGATGCCGAAGAGTCAAAGCGTCTGATGGAAGCCATCCACGGGGGAGAATATGGTGCACACGTGAATGGGGTAATGTTGGCACGGAAGATTCTCAGACAGGGTTATTACTGGTCCACCATGGAGGAGGATTGTATTAGTTTCATCCGGCGATGTCACAAGTGTCAAATTTATGCAAATCGCATGAACATCCCGCCGTCAAAATTGTACAACATGACTTCGCCATGGCCGTTTTCTGTCTGGGGAATTAATGTAATCGGAGCTGTCATGCCAAAGGGGTCGAATGGGCATGAGTTCATCTTGGTAGCGATAGATTATTTCACAAAGTGGGTCGAGGCCCAATCTTATGCGGTGTTGAAGGCTTTGCATGTAGCAAAATTCATCAGAAACAACATCATCTGTCGCTACGGGGTCCCAAATGAAATCATTTCAAACAATGGTTCCCACTTCAAGAAGGAGGTGATTGATTTGTTGGAGAAATACAATGTGGCTTTTCATAAGTCATCTACCTACCGGCCACAAACTAATGGAGCAGTTGAGGCCGCCAACAAGAATATCAAGCGCATACTACAGAAGATGGTGGAAACTCACGATCGCCAGATAAGTCGCTCGCCTCAGAGGGCTACAAGACTTCAATCGTAACTTCTCGGCGACTCAGCACTCATTGGTTTATGGGATGGAGGCCGCTCGCTATCGAGATTGAGGTCCCGCTATTACGAGTATTGGCCGAGTGCCGATAGTCAAGCGGATTAGCAGCAGAGCGATTCGAGGAACTCATGTTTTTCGATGAAAGTAGGTCAAGGCACTGCATCACGCCCAAAGTTATCAACGCAGAATCGCCTGCTTTTAACAAGAAGGTTAAGTCCAGAATTTGAAAGAAGGAGATTTGGTACTCAAAGATAACCGAGCCCCCATCCACGACCCAGTGGCAAGTTCGCACTCCAATTGACCGGGTCCCTACATTATCAAGTCAACTGTCCGTGGAGCTGTGGTTCTGATGGATCTAGATGGCTTGGAGTTTTCAACCGATCAACATGGACAAGTTGAAGAAATACTACCTCGAGAGGCTCGCTAGGCCGAAAACCCGAAGGGCGACCTAGGTAAAACTTCGAGCACGTAAAAATTTGAAATTATAAAAACCGAGCTCGAAGGTTGAAAACCCGCAAAGGGCGGCCGGCAAAAGTTAGAGTGCAAAAGGAGAGTAAAATACCCGAATAACCTAAGCCCTAACTACGAAGGCTTGATTCCCATCTTTGGGATACGAGGCGCCTTCATCTTGAAGTTCACCACAATCTTTTCCCCGATCAACTTTGTCCATTTGATCATCTCACCATCTCTATCCATCAAGATTTATCGTGATCTCCTGCAAGTGTTATTCAAACTAGGGCAACTTTCCGCTGTAATGAAGTGTTGCGCACCATCTGCATTAGGGGCAACTTTCCGCGCCACATAGTGCCGCCAGATTATTTAAACTAGGGCAACTTTCCGGTTGCTAGATCCGGGTTGTGCATCTCGGATGATCTCAGCGTGTCCATTTAATCCATATCGAAAATAGTTTTGAAAAGTTTAATAAAAGTTGACTTTGCTCAAAATTAATCTTTTTACAACTAAGACCATTTTTGGACCAAAGCGGAAAATTTTCAGTACCACAACCTTCAATTTCGTTGATTTCAAAACAGAGTTCTCTTGCTCTTGCATACAATTGAAGTTACTTTTTATTACACTCATAACGAAAACTTGAAAGTACTAGTAAAGCAATAAATCCGGGGCATAGTCAAGTCAAGTGTCCCTGCGCCCCCTGCCAGAGCTAGTTGAAGCCTCCGATGTTAAGCTTGGCCCAACCTGTGCTTCTTCGTTGAGCCAATCCCAACACTCGTCAGACAAAGTGCAACTAAAAGTAGGAGCGGGGGCCAGGAGCTCTCTATTTCCCCATGCTGCGGCCTGCCGAGCTAGCTGTGCACCTCGAACTGGGAATGTAGCCGGATACTCTATCCCCTCTGGTGGGCAAGTCTGATCATGGCCAAACTGGCGTAGAATACGGAATGGGAAATAGAATACGCAGTGAGTCAAGCCGATCAATCGAATCCCGACCTGCCGAGACATGCTGTAGCTCATTGCCGGGAGATTGAGCCAAGGGCAGCACCACGCAATGCGATCTGCCGACAAATTGCACATCCATTCAAACCACCATCCTTCATCAAGGGCGTCGACTAGGCGTTGTCGAAAGAAATAGCCGCGGGCTGAGTAAGTAGGGCAAGAGTCCATAACTTGCAGTTTATCCATCAACCATACCTGGAGAGGGATGAAAAATGAGAGAATAAAGAATAGAGAGATGTACGATGAGAGAAAAGTAAGAAAAGGGTTTTGTGAGAAAAAAACCGAGCCTGAGGGCCGAGTGATGTGAGCAAATACATATGTGAGATCGGGTGGGAAACATTACCTGCAGCAGTAGTGGACTCCCTGCAAACCTGGTTGTCTCCCGACGGCAAAAAGCATCCAAGCCCATCAGTGTCTCAGCCAATGTCATGGCGATGCAACTCTTTCCTTCTTTCACGCCTTGGGCCACTTCAATCAAACGGACACTGGATCCTCCAAAGCTCGAGGCAAACAGAAAATGAGATAACATGCATAAACAGAGGGCGTGTCGCGGGAAGCCTTGCCAATGATGGTCGCTGCGGTCACCAGCATCGGAGAATCGGTAAATCAGGCTTGGGATATCCAACATTCCGTTGCAAATAAGGATCGAGCATCATGCGCGTTGAGTCCGCACATCCGCCCTAAGGTTTGGGCATAGCCAAAATTGAGTTGGGGCAAGATTTCCTCACCTCGCTCGGATTCTATCAAAACTTGAAAATCTTCAAAAGTGGGACATACCTTTTGCCCTCCGAAGCTAAAGACGTGCGTCATTGGGTTCCAAAACCTCGCCGCGGCATGGAGAAAAGGAAGATGCAGTGAAGTCCGGCCCAGCGTGAATAGTGCATTCAAGCCAAAACCCCGGAAGTTCAACTTTTCCAAGCCATCTAAAGAAGAGATCCAAGATGTGAGATTTTCTACGAGAAATGCCTCTATTTTTGTGCAAAGCAGTAATGAAATGAAAGAATTCCAAAGTTGGAGCTTTATAGGGGGTAAAACACTATTCGAGGACAATTGTCACAATTCTAGGAGCTGCAGGAAAGGTGGCCGGCCGGCCACCTATTCTAGCAGGCCGGCCATCTTTGTTTCAAAAACCGCCGCGGCCACCTTCAAATTCCCCAGATGCAAAATGTGGCGGCCATGCATTGGTCCTGCTTTTGCCCTCCCAAGGAAGTTTGAGGCATTTCTATGCATCGGGATGTCAAGGCCTCCATTTCTCTCGGTTGGATGCTCCATCATCCGGATCGTCGTCCAAGTACACTTTGTTGTATTTTGCTTATCAAGTTGTTGCTTTGTTTATCGAGTTGTAAGTTTTGTCGAGCTGTCGCATTTTATGTTTTGAGTTGTTACTTTTTGTTTATGCAATTTTGTTAAGTCTTGTTTATCGAGTCGTTAACATTGTTGTATTTTGCTTATCGAGTTGTAAACTCACTAAGATTCTGTTATTTCTTAGTGAGTCGAGTTGTTTGATTTGTTGCGTCAGTTCATTACCTGACCCGATAAATACACAAGGCACATTCCCATTCAATTCCATTTTTTGTGCAGAATGATGCGATGCGATGCTAAGAGTTTCAAATACAAACACCTTTTCAAAAGCTGTTTCATTCCATCATGTTTTACAACAAAGTAAAGGTACTAGTTTTACAGAAAATAAAACTGCCTAATAATATGCAAAGTGCTACAAACTACTAGCAAAAAGTAAAATAAAGTAGGAAATAGCATCAATATCCTCGGGAGCGGAAATGAGGAGGCCCCCTCATCCTCTTCTGCGGGACAACCTCTGCACCATCATCACCATCCGGGTCGGAGCTGTCATCCTCAGGATCCCCTCACCGCCTACTCCCAACCAAGGCCGAGCCCCTCCTCGCCAGATGTCTCGACTCACGATCTGCGACCTCCTCCTCCTCCTCCTCATCGCCTCGCTCTATAACATGTGCCCCACGCCCATGAGACGACCCCGCTCCTCGAGCTCCTGAAAGGCCTAGATGGCCCTACTCCCGAGAAGGCCGGATGGCCTAGCTCCTCGAAGGGCCCAGATGGCCCAAAGACTCGACCTCTCGAGAACGCCCGGTGGCCCTACCATGTGCATATACAGGAGGCATCCGAAAGTGAAGAGTTCAATACATCACTCAAATAAAAAGCGATGCAAGTACAATATGCGAATGGGGTGTGTGTCAGATGTGCTCTACACAGCCTATCAATACAAGAATGTTCAAAACCAAAGATGTCATCGAAATATGCTAACACGGAAAGATGAACAAGACCAGACACCCATAATGGCTACCGCCTTCCTCCATAGGATCATGCCCTCGAATGTGGCCAGCATCCCAAGCATCTCATCCATGTACTCAACTGGAGGCTACAGATACAAATGCAAAACTATCAGTGAGGGAATGAATGTCCAAGTATCTGACTGATAAATCAAAGCTGTAAAACATACCAGGGGTGAATCAGGATCTCTGACATATCTGTGGTCGAAGAGGAGGCTCCAAGACTCGTAAGGAGTCCCAAATCGCTAACTCGTCAACTCGGCCGGCATGTCCGCCACCCGGATGATGAAGAGTCGGAGGATCGGGGAATTGACCCACCCCACTCGAGACGCATTTCACCGAGGAGGAGGATATCCATAGCACGAACCCGACTCAAGATGGTACATCGCCAGCCTCGATGGTGCACGCACTCCCGTCAAGGGAGGCATCAGATAGGTGTGACGATAAGTGGCGTAGTCCCCGTCCGTAAGGTGTAGCAAAGCATCGGTGCCCTGCATAGCACTAACGACCTCCTGGGTAGAGAGTCTATCAGCAGTCCGCATAGTGGCTGGAGGTGCTGCTGGAGGGTCCTGAGAATTGTACCCCCATACCTGACGCAGAAAGCGTTCCCCCAGGAACCATGCTCTACTAACCGGTCCTTCAAGCAGGAACCTGTACTAGGAGTTACCCGCTCCTCTGGGATACTGAAATCGAAGACCATCGCCCAAGATCGCCCAGGGCTGCCACATAATCTGCGGATAACCAGTACATAAATCAATCAGAAATTGGGAATATACAAGGCAAATCAAAGATGAAAACGAAAGAGAACTGAGAGTTTTGAAATACCTCTGTCGTCCGAACAGTGTCAAAATACTGTCGTAGGTAGAAGAGAGTCTCTCGAGGTCTCGGTCGGTGCTAGCCCTCGAATACCAGTGAGTATGGGGTCATGAGAGGCCCTGCCACCACCAACTCTGGGGCTAACGTTGGGAAATATACGTAGACCCATAACTGAAGAAAGCAGTGCAGAATGTAAATACAAAGTGTTGAGGGCAAGAGACAGAGTGTAAAGTGCGTTGTGTGTGCAATGTACAAGTAGTGAGGAGCAGAAATGTAAATCGAGATGACAGAACATACCTCCCAGGCTCTCCAATAGCCGCCGAGTAAGTCTCCCCGCCCGTGAGAGGCCGCGCTCATATAGCAATAGAGGGTAGCCAGGCCGGCGCCACCCCAGTCGTACCGACTGACCTGTGATAGGTCCACTAGGGCACTCAAAAGATACAACCCGACAGTGTTCCCCCTATCAGCAAACAGAGTGGTGCCAAAGAGGAACATAAGGAAACCGCTGGCGTACTGCTCAACCTCCTCAGGAGACTCGAGCTCCATCTCCGGCCTCCGAAAACGGGAAGAGAACCAAGTGTACCGGACTCTCCCAGAAGCTCTGTCCACAGGCGGGCGGGCCCCCAACAGATGTACCCAAGCGGCCTCCTATTCGTCCATATCCTCGTCATAAGGAATGGGCCAACCTCCTATGTCCAGACCGGTAAGTACGGCGAAATCTAGCGGGGTCATGGTCAAATCCCCGGTGGCGGAAAAATGGAAGGAATTGGTGGTGTCCTACCATCTCTCCACCAAAGCGGCTAACAAGGTCTCATCGCAGACAATGTGATAACCCCATGCGAAGGCCCGAACCCTGCTAAATCAACCAAATCGGACAACCTCGGAAGTTTCAGATACCACTCTCGCAAAGTGGAGCCAGATCCAGACGCAGACGAGAGCCAACCTGCATTCAGAATGAATGCGTGTGTCAGTATGAAATGAATAAGCCGTGTGCAAATGAAATGAATAAGCTGTGTGCAAATTAAATGAAGGAGCTGTCTGCAAACGCAAGTAAATGAACTATGTGTTCAGAAAAATCAAAATATGGGCTGCGTGTTCATCTCAAATGTCCGGCCATGCGTCGTAAAATTAGTGTTTTGGGCTCGTGTTCGCTTAACTGGCCGTGTTCAAAATCAAATGTCCGGCCGTATGCTCGTAAAATCAGTTTTGGGTCATGGTTCAAATCTTAATCGGGTCTGCGTGTTCGCTTTAACTGGCCGCGGCGTCGTAAAATTAGAGTTTTGGGCTGCGTGTTCAAATCTCAATCAGTGTGGGCTGTGTGTTCACCATCAACTAGAACTGTGTGTTTAGAAAATCAGAGTTAGGGCTGTGTGTTCTACTCTAAATCAGTGTGGGCTGTGTGTTCACCATCAACTAGAACTGTGTGTTCAGAAAATCAGAGTTAGGGCTGTGTGTTCTACTCTTAATCAGTTTGGGCTATGTGTTCACCATTAACTAGAACTGTGTGTTCAAAAAATCAGAGTTAGGGCTGTGTGTTCTACTCTCAATCAGTGTGGGCTGTGTGTTCACCATCAACTTGGACTGTGTGTTCGTAAAATCGAAAGTTAGGGTGTGTTCTACTCTCAATCGATGGGTCGTGTGTTCACCATTAACTAGAACCGTGAGTTCGTAAAATCGAGTTAGGGTGTGTTCTACTCTCAATCGAGGGTCAGATGTTCACCATCAACTTGGACTGTGTGTTCAGAAAATCAGAGTTAGGGCTGTGTGTTCTACTCTTAATCAGTGTGTGCTGTGTGTTCACCATTAACTAGAACTGTGTGTTCAGAAAATCAGAGTTAGGGCTGTGTGTTCTACTCTAAATCAGTGTGGGCTGTGTGTTCACCATCAACTAGAACTGTGTGTTCAGAAAATCAGAGTTAGAAATGTGTTCTACTCTCAATCAAGTAATTGTGTGTTCACCATCAACTAGAACTGTGTGTTCAGAAAATCAGAGTTTGGGGCTGCGTGTTCTACTCTCAATCAATGTGTGCTGTGTGTTCACCATTAACTAGAACTGTGTGTTCAGAAAATTAGAGTTTGGGACTGTGTGTTCTACTCTTAGTTAGTGTGTGCTGTGTGTTCACCTTCAAATTCGGGCTGTGTGTTCGACAAATCAGTGTTTAAGCCGTGTGTTCAATTCTTAACTAGTGTGTGCCATGCGTTCACAATCAATCAATGAGCCTAGTGTTCAGAAATTCAAGTGTTTAAGCCACATGTTCAGGATGCAAACAAAGTACTATGTCATAGGCTAAACTGTGTGTTCAAGCATGGCAAAGGTATGAAATGCACGAAAAATACAGAAAATGAAGTAAAATACCTCTCGTGCCTCGTAAGAAAGGTGATGCTCCAGCTCTCGCAGAAGTAGATCTCCGGGTGCCCGATCATTGAAGTCAGTAAAATGACGAAAAATGGCCCGCGGAAGAATATGTACCAACGGGGCGTATCTCTCGGGAATAAAGGGGCGGACCCTCGGGGGCAGCGTCATGATATCGAAATCATCCCCGGCACCTGGAGGACCTCCACCATGAGGGAAATTACCCGCCATTTCGAAAAATCTGCAAAAGGAGCAAAAATGAGCCAAAATTGGAAAAAGTCAACAAAAGTCAACCCTCGGGAAATGAAAAAGTCAACAAAAGTCAACTCCCGAGAAAATCTTCCAAATATTGAGACAAACTTACCTCAAGTGGTGAAAATGAGAAAAGAAGCCCCGAAATCAAAATTTAATTGGGCCAAAGTGCTTAAAATCGAATGTTTTTGCGAAAACAACTTGCGTGGGAGGCTGAAAAGCGCGTATAAAGTGCAGATCTGAAGGAGAAAATGGTTTGGGAGGCAAGAGGAGAAGTTTTCGCAGCTGTGGGTGTGAGCTCGAAGTGAATGGATGAGAGAATATAAAGAAAATGAGGCGAAAAGACCAAACTGCCCCCTGTTTTGGGCAGGTGGCCGGCCGGCCACCTTTTCTAGCTGGCCGGCCATTTGCTTTTTGGAAACTGGCCGGTGGCCTCCCCTTGGGCAACCAGCTGGCCGGCCATGTCCCCCACATGCTCACCTAGCTCTCTGCAAATTTTGAGGAAGATCGAAGTTCCCGGGACCTGAAAAAGTTGAAGAAAAGTGCACTTTCTGGCGCGAAATTGCTCTGTCGGAACTTCAGTTGCAATTTCTGACATGTGTCTCATCATTACTCATCAAAATCAAAGTCTATCCTTTTTGAATGTGTTGTAACCTCTTCGGGAAGTGAACCAGAGGTCGCAATGAAGTCGCGCTTCTTACTCGTTGTTTCGCAACAAATCCAAGCCTGATTTATGCTCGTTTTGCATTGTTCTGCACATAACCTGCACTCTCATGAGCATTTTGCATTGTTCTGCACATAACTAGTTATATTCCTCCGGCGCCCTCCGACGCCCGTTTTTCTCACTTCCGAGCCAATGTTGACCACCCTAGGGCCATTTTCTTCAACCCCAAACCACATATTTGTGTTGTACACACATGGGAGGACCCTAAAAGTCTATGGCCAGCCAGTAATTGTTGTTGAACCTTTTGAACCCCTCCTAAAAGTGGCTTATTGTCTCTCTTGTTTTACAGTTGCCAATTTCCAACCACAGGGTCTTGTTGAGGACACATGGGAGGACACCTTTTTGTGGTGGCTGGCCAAAAATTCCTCTAGACCATTTTGCCCCTTGGCCGGCCGGCCATAGGAGGTGGCCGGCCGGCCACCTGCAACAAAAATAGCAGGCCGGCCATGTTCCTTGGGATGTGTGCTTTGCAGCTGTATAGCTTTTTCCCTCAAAATATCTGATTTCGGGGGACTTTGGTAGAAGGAGGGAACTTAATCCCATTTCTCTACACATTTTCTCTCCCTTTCTCCTCCATCCTTGCATACATACAGCAGCTCTAGCTCTCCCTCAAGGGTAAAAAAACTTGGTTTGAGCAGATAGATACATATCTCTCTCATTTCCTCTCAAAATCTCTAAGTTTTGCACCATTTCTCCATCACTACCAAGCACCACCACCACCACTCGATTTCCAGCAGCTTGGGGAGCTTTCCAGCAGCTAGGAAGCAACATTCCTTGGTCCAAGAGGTAGCAAAGAAGTGGTCTTCAAGGGTAAGTGCCAATCTCCCTCTTTCGTAGCACTTTTTTGCACCATTGCTTAGGCCTATTTTCTTGCTATTTTGGGATCTGACCCTAACTGAAAGGGTCATTATTTTGAGCCATTCTTCATGTTTTTTTAAGGGCTCAACCCTGTTTGAGCCCCCCATTTGGTACTTGCTTCAATACCTCTTTGTATGCCATTATTTTGCATGGTATTTCTAGCCTATGTGTGATTTGTTTTTGAGAATGATATAAACTATGATTTGGCTTATTTTGAGTCCCTATACAACATTTTAGAAGGGCTCAACACTGTTGGGGGCCTCCATGCTATACTTACCATTATACCCCTCTTTGGCCCCCATTTTTGCATGCTTTTTTAGGGTTATATAGCTTCTGTTTTCGGTCATCATCAGAACTGAAAATGGCCATATTTTGACCTTCTTGAAATATCTCATTAAGGGTCTTTGGCTGTTTGGTGAATGCTTTGTATACCTCATGTTATAGCCTCTTGTTGGCCCTAATCTTGCATTGCATTTTGAGCATGTTTGCATACTGATTTGAGGCTTGTCATCCACTGTAAATGTTCATATTTTAGTACCTCTTCAGTTTTTTAGAAGGGTATTTTTCTGTTTGGGCTTTGCATCTACCACTTGCTTCATAGCCTCCATTACGGAGCCATTTTTGTATGCCATCTTGGCCCTACTTGTGATTGCTGTTTGGCCATATTTTGTACTGTAAAAATGTGAGTTTTTGGGCTTCCTTGCTTCTGCCTTTTCATGTCATGTATCAATTATGCATGTATGGTATAGCTGTAGGCCATTTTATGCATTGAAATCCATGTTTCGGGATCATTTCATGCATCGGGTATTATTTCGCCTCATTTCGGGGCTGTTTTGCCCCTCATTTTGCCACTGATTTTTCGCATGTTTGCGTATCATATTCCATGTCTTTGCCATGTCTCATTAGAGTGGCATTTCGGTGCCTGAGGGTCCGTTCTTGGTTTGCGTGTCCGTGGGCACGCACTTCGAGGTATCTTGTTTTCACTTGATGGCCTCCTATGTGAGTGTGGCTGAGGCTCTCTCATGTTGGTGTGAGCCCATTATTGCATTGCGTATGCCATTTCATCCATAGCATTGTGTATGCCCGGTTGTGTATTACCTCGTATAGCGTGTATGCCATTCCATGACATTATGTATGTTAGGATTGCATATTAGCTGCATTTCATGCATATCATGCATATTGCATCGTGTTCGGGATAGGAGTTAGCCCGGACACGAGAAACGAGGCGCATTCCGTACTCCGAATGATGGAACGGGTCTCAATTCCCAAGTCACCGACACTCCGAATTATCCATGATGGAGTTAGGTTTTGTTGTAGCATTCATATGCATTCACCCTATATTGAGTTGTGCAATTCGGCTTCTCGGCCATCATGCATCGAGATGCGTGATTGGTGGCACGAGGATCGAGGCATGCATATATTTGTGAAATACACTGCTATGCTCCTTTCCTGCTCTCTGTTGCAGCAAAATGAAGAATCAGCAATTTTTCGGAGTCTGGCACACATTTCGAGAAACGTTGCAAACAGAGGCTAATTGGGGCATCCCAGTGGATTTCCGCGCAAGGCAGCCCAAACATGCATTATTTCATTATCCGGAACGGAGTCAAGGCAGTCCTTGGCTTGCATGCCAGTTTACAATTTTTCTTAGTTAATTTGTTAATTAATTAGGAATTTGTACATTATTTGGACTATATTATTTTGGACTGTATTATTCTTTCATTTGGGACTGTATTATTATTTATTCGGACCCTCTGCGCGAGGGCATAATTGTAATAAGTGTGGGTGAGTGTGATGTATGTCTTCCAACCCCACGTCTTTCTTCCCTTTTATTTACCTGCTTATGATGGTTAGATTAGGGCATATTTCAATTAGCATACAGTATGATAGCATGTTTGCATCATTCATCTATTTTGCACGCACCGGGCTCGGCGCATCATACAAACTGCATTTGTATTTCAATTCCAAGTTGAGTACTTGATAGCTGTTGCATCTCATATGCCATGTTTAGAATAGCCGAGCCTGCTATAGTTTGCATTTTTGCATGTGTTGCATTAGGCAATTCTGTGCATCTAGGATCATACATGGATTTCTAACGAGCTTCTGTTTTGGCTTGGAGTACTCGGTGAGTTTTATGCTTTAGCATCCTTGCATGTGTGTGAGTGACTGCCATGAATAGCATGCTTACCATGAGGCTACGTGCTTATGTGATATAACTGCCTCGAATGCCTGTGGGTGGAGGTTGAGTTACTTGGATTGGGACAATTCATCAAATGTTTGTTTTAAGCCCACTAGATAGTGGCAAAATCACGTTTTCTAAGCCCACCCGAGGGTGGCAAATCCACGTCTTAGCCTACTTGTGGGTAGCACCATCAAACCATTTTTCAAACAAACAAACATGAAATGTTTTGTTCTAATTCAGGCGACCCAATCTATACTTGTATGCTGTGCGCATCACATAGTAACCTAGGCTAATAACCGGAATAAGAATGCACAATGTTTTCAAAATCAGATATCATGGTTAGTAGAGGCCGGTCTTTGACCGGGCGAGCGGGGGTGCTCACAAAGTGACCTTCCCCAATCGTACCCAAGTTCCCGAGCCGAGACAACTTTGGTGATGACGGACACGTGGCCTTTGGCACCGAGTTAGGGTTTCTTAAATTTTCCAAAAATAAAATATTTAGGTGGCGACTCTGTATCTGGAAAAGCAGTCCATGTTTGGCACTTCTTTCAAAAATCTGTTTTCAAAACGATTTGCCGGATTTGGACTCTTTGGTTCAAGATTGAGAACCGTGACATTTGAGTCCTTCGAACTGTAGTGACCCAATATCGAACTAGAACCGGGGGGGGCTCGCACTCCCTTTCCCCGGGATACGTTCGGGGACGTCTACACATACTCAAAGTTGTAATTTGTGTTTTGTGAGTTTATCAATTTGAAAAATGGTTATGATTATGCATCTCTTTCAAGGCAAGCTTTAAAAAAATTCTCCACATAATCTTGCTGCAAAAAAATAATTTTTAAATAATAGAGAAATTTACAGACAAATAAATGGGATTCTATGAAAATTATCATCACATAAACATTATGATTGATTAGAGAAATTTGCACTTGTTACCAATTGTTTTGCATGTTTGACATATTTGTCTTCTGCATTATCCCTCATTGGCCTTAGTGAGTTGTAGAACCTCCATAAATTGTCCTGTTTGTCCAGGACAAGCAATGTCCAGTGATTTTTATGTGTTGACTTCTCATTACCCCTAATATTTATTGGAAAATTGAGGAACCTGTAG
Organism: Camellia lanceoleosa; assembly: GCA_025200525.1. NCBI lineage: Eukaryota > Viridiplantae > Streptophyta > Magnoliopsida > Ericales > Theaceae > Camellia > Camellia lanceoleosa. Next base: position 71,285,996 of record CM045770.1, on the reverse strand, counting down.
TTCTTCCATACTGTTTCAATATGCTTGTCAAATAATGAGACTCGGAAAGTTTGATTTTCCGTCATCTTGATGAAATTCTGTGGTTAGAGAAAATCAAAAAATGGTTATGTTATGAGAAAGTTGAAATAACAGGAATTTAAGAAATATACAAACAGAGAAATTTTAAATACACACAACTAGTCAAAGAAAATTAGACTAGTGACACAACTGGCTTCAAAAAGTATCTTAACAAGAGAAAGTAGTAAGTAAATTCCAGAGAAAATCAAATAAAAGAGTAGTAACATACTAAGCTCATGGATGTGAAAAAAAATAAAGTTGGTTGTTGTCTTTCTCTCATTTGGTCAGCAAAAATGATCTCTCCATAGCCATCAATAACCTGAAAAATATCATTTATAATTATAATATTGGTTTATAATGGTTGATGGAACATTGTAAAAAATTTTTGATGAAAGACTTACATTGTTGGCAATTTCTTTTTGCTTTATTAGGTTTTCAATGTCTTCGAAGGTAATGAGATTCAACTCACTTGTCCAGATTAAAGCCCTATAAGATGACAAAAAGGGATTTAATAGTTGTTAACGCAATATAAGTTCGTAAATTGTTTTTTGTTATCTTCTATTTTATTTGTTGTTCTTACTCAAGTCCAGACACATTTGATATGTACTGCAAGATGTCTTTTACATGATCTTTTATCAATCTTGAAATGGGTAGAGTTTGTGGAAAAACCCAAGATTTTCTGATGCTTGTTGGTTGAGGTAAGACGTACGCATCAGCATCAAGTACTTCTTTGTCTTTCGTGGTTTGCTCGGTTTGCTTTGCAGCTTGCTTCAAACCTCTAGTCACTTTCGTAACTTTGGGATATTGAAATTATGGATCGTGCTGCTTTTCTTTCCTTTCTTTTGCCTTTAAATTTTTATCATTGATGTAGGATCTTTTTTGACTGTAGACAGTGAAAATATCAGTAAAAGTGAAATTTCTCTGAAGTAACAGATGATATTTCAATATGTAAATTTATTTGATTCAATATTTTCTAGTTACCATAGACTTTTGTCTTTTGTTTTGGTTGTTCTTTGTGTGCCATTTGTTCTTGTTGGGCTGTAGGTTGTTATTCCACTTGCATTCCAACTATACATAGTGAAAATCAAACAAGCCCCAAAAATAGAATAAGAAAATAAACAGAGAAAATCAAATAAGCAGTAGAAATCAATAGAAATAAGCAGCAGAAACTAATGTGTTCAGGAAAATTTAACTTCCAGAGAAAATTACCATTGACAGAGAAAATTATAATAAATAGAAATTTTTCTGAGTTATGTTGACACAAGGACAAACTTTTTGTGGCTCAAGATTTTCACTAACCTTGTGGTTGAATTTGTGTTGGTGTTCGGTATGGTTGTGTTGTTAGTTGGACAGATAGTTCTTGAACTTGTTCATGCAATTTAGCATTTTCATTTTCAAGTTCCGAAATTGAATACCTCAACTATTGAATTGTTTTTGTATCATCTTCTTTTTGAACCTCCAACATCCTTAGTTTCATTTGGATTGTGCTATCTCTTTCTTAAAGTTCTGAGTTAAGTGATGTCAAGGTTCTTATTGCAATATCCTTTTCTGCAAGTAATTCATTCCAATTTCTCTCTTCTTTTATTTTAGATTTAGAAAATGCCTTTAGTCTTGACGTAGATCAGCAATTTGGGCATCCTTTGATTCCTCAAATTCTTGAGGCTGATGCATTGTTGAGCCACAAATGCTATCACGATGTTGGTCTATCGGCTCATTATGTTCTTCTTTATCACTTTCCTCATTGTTTTCTTCTTGCTGTTTAGATTGAGTGCCTTTATCTTCTTCTTCATTGTCTTCTTCTTTCTGTTCATTTTCTTCTTTGTCTTCTGCTTCTATTTCTTCACTTTCTTCTCTGGCTTCTTCTTCTTCACTACTTGCTTGATCTTCTTGTCCATTGCTGGCTTCGTGTTCTTCTATGTTGCCTTCTGCTTCTTCATTCCCTCATTCTTAAGATGAATCTTGTAATGTCTCATTGAATTTGACAATTGCCTTTTTTGATTCTTTCTTCGTCTTTTTACCAAGACAGAACTTCTCTGATGGGTTTTTGACTAGCTTCTTGTTATCTATCTGTAATAGGAGGCTCTTTTATTAGAGAAATGTTACAAAATTCACTGACAGAAAAAATTGAAATAAGAAAAATAAAATTCATCTAGATGATACTAATGGGAAACAAACTTTAGAGAAAATTGTATGGGCCAGAGAAAATTACAGACAAGGAGTTAATTTTATGAGGCAGAGAACATTATGAAACAAGCAACATAATTTAGATATCAAAGAAAATCAATCAAGTCATATAAGTTAATGTTTTACTATAATTGTGTCAGAGAAATTTCGATTCTAGAGAAAATTCATTAGAAGGGTAGAAATAAACAGTGTTAATCAAAGATGTAAGGCACATAAGTTATGGGCCAGAGAAAATTACACACAAGGAGAAACAATTTTATGGGCCAGAGAAATTTATGAAACAACCAACATAATTCAGATATTAGAGAAAATCAATCAGGGCATATAAGTTGATGTGTTACAATTGTGGTCGAAGAAATTTGGATTGCAGAATGGCAGAAATAAACCATGGTAACCAAAGAAGAAACATAAATTGATAGTTCAGAGAAAATTGATCTCAATCAATCAAGACACAAGGAGGGAAGCAAACTAGTGGTCAGAGAAATTTTAGAATTTCACTGAGATTTCAGTGGCGATAGAAATCTAACCTGTCGAGGTGCAAAAGAGTGGACTGGTGTCTTTTGCAGCTGTGTCGTCAAGGTTTGCAGGTTCCAATTAGCACATCTTGGGGAGTCAGTTGTGTTACTGTCTTCCGAGTCAATGATATTTGCATGTTCACATAGCCAATACTGTGATGAAAATTAAAGTAATTAAATTTCGCTAAACACACAAATTTGTAAGTATGATAACTGCAAATTTGAATGGATATTATACTTACTAGCAATGCAATGACACACCCCGTAACTTTTTCTGGAGTTTTGTGCAATGCTATGATAGAATCAATCAATGTTGATGTGATTGCTTCTGGCCAATCATACTATTTCATTGATTCAAGAGGTTCCATATACTTTATAAAAACCTACCCTATTGAATTTCCACTTGTTGCAAAAAATAGGGCGAGACACAAGTACAATGTAACAATGATTGCTACATCTTTGAAGTCAGTTGGTTGCTTGCCTTTCATTGCTTTGACTGAGGCATTTTTAAGAACAGGACCAGTGAACCTTGTATCCTTTTGGAATCTTCTCCTTAGGAATGCAGATTTTGGCTTTTTGGAGTATCTTAATGACATGGCTTCTTTACCTTATTGCAAACCAAAAATTAAGGTCATGTCATTGGTTGTAAAGGTCAAGTTCTTTTTACCAACTATGAATGCGTTTGTTTTTTCATTGTAACATTGGATTATTGCAACTACATCATCATGATTTCCTAGATTTCCTCGGATCCATCCTTCCAGTGGTTAGAGCTTAGATCAAATACCAGAATGGGGTCTTTTGAAGCTCTACAAGTTGGTTTGAATTGAATTTTAAGTGTTTGAAAAAAGGAGACAACAAATGAGAGGTTGGATCGGTATTGAATGTTGTAGTGAGCTCTCTTTCTTTGGAGTTTAACAGGTTTTTTTCTCCTTGAGCTTGAGTCTGTTGAAGTTAGGGTACTCATCTTGATGCTAGTTGCGTCATCACCTTGGACTTGTGTGTTTTGGCAAGGAGTTTGTAGTGTTTTGCTGCTGATTTTTTATCTTAGATCATAAGAAGACTGAGAGAGTTTATGTTTCTTGCTTGGTGTTTCTGGTGTTTTGCTACTGGTTTTTGATCTTAGGTCATAAAAAGACTGAGAGAATTTCTATTTTTTGCTTGGTGTTTTGCTGCTTTTACATTTTGCCATTTCTAGACAATGATGAAAACATAAAGATATCAACATTAAATCCCAGAGAAAATTGAACATGCCAGAGAAAATTGGACATATCAGAGAAAATTACACAAAGGAAAAAACTAATGTGGCTAGGGAAAATTATAAATGTCAGACAAAATTAGACACTAAAAATTAAATGTCAGAGTACTAATTGTTTTCCTGTGGAATACATCTAGCCACAGAAAATTTTCATTGCCAGAGAAAATCAACAATGTGACACCCTGAATGTTTAATTACATACCACATAAATGTTTATAGTTATATAATTATATGTGTATGTGATATATAATATTAAATAAGTACTAATAAATACAGAATCTAATTTAGCACGAGGTTATATGGGATTAATTAGGGATTTTTAGTTAGGGCCAAATTAACAGAAATATGAAATTCTAATATTAGTTGGGTCAAATTAAAGTTAAAGATAGTAAATAAATAAATAAATAAATAATAATAATATATGGAATGAAAATAATAATAATAAAATGAATAAGTTATTTGTGCTAGGTAAATTAATTTATCATTATGGTTATTAAATATATGACGAAGAAATTTATTAAGATAAGTTAAATACCAATTTTATTATTAAATACTAATTTTAATTAAGATAATAGTTGTAGATAAAAACGAATCGGTGGCAATCAAGTATAATCCTGCCATATTATTCGGCCATTAATGAATTTGATTACAGATCAGCCGAGTGAAGAGAACGGGGAAGCCACCTGTACGTTAGGCTTGTGTAGAGGAGTAAGTACCTAGGGCTTAGCATGTTGAGTCAGCATGTATATGGTGTATAAATAGGAGTGGGGTGCTGTGTTGTGTGCGTGTGAAGGAAATAAGTGAAGAAAGAAAGAAACCGAGAGGGAGAGACTCGTCAGTAAGGGTAAGGAATCCATAGTGAGGAAGTTTTGATAATAAAGTAAAGCTAAGGGTTATAATTAAGGTGAGATATGTTATACCTTGATTTACCATTATATGTTTTACAAATGTTTTGAGTTACCATAGCTTATGTCAAACACGTTATATTTATTAAGTTATATAAATAAAAATTTTATTTATAAATATTTCAGTTACGTGGGTTACTTTCTAAACTCTATTTACTTAAAAAGAAACCCATGGATATGTTTGTTTAAAAATTAGTATATATTTGACTATAACCTTATAAACAATTATGTTTTGTAAGTATTACCACGGGAGTCCCACGCCTTGGGGGACTTAAATAACCACTGGCCTCTGTTTGACCACTTTGTGGTCCTCTGTTTGTCATGGATCCATTGACCTCTGTTCTGACTGTCACTTCTGTGACCTCTGTTCTGTTCTGTTTTATACCGTGGTTATGATTATTTAATTACATGATTTATGTACTCTGCCACTTTAAATAAATTGTCATTTTGCAAATGTTTTAGCCTAATTGATTATCCATGGATATTTTGCATTCCCTACACTTGGCATAACATTTCTCACTCTGCTGTGTGCTTATAGTCAACATTACCTTTCAGGTGACGAGATGTGAGGGAAATCCATAACCCTACAAAATGGAACCTGCATTTGGACTGATGATGAATCACTATTTTACTTTTCTTTTTTTTATATTTTTGCTTCTTTTTGTCTCTGTACGGGGCTGGTCACTGAATAATAAAATAATGAAAGCCCTAGAAATGTATTTTCTATTCCTTAAATAGTAAGATGTAGTAGGATTTCTGTTTAATTATTTTTATTTGCGCAGCTTAAATTATTTCGAATGAGAATAAGTTAGTAAGTCGCGATTCCAACTCTAAGTCCCTAGGGTTGGGTCTTGACAAACAAAGCATCATAAATATGGTAGGGAAATTGTCAATAATTGTTAAAATTACATATAGAAGTAAAATATAGCCAGAGAAAATTGTAAAAAGAAACATATATCTAGCAAGTACAGAAAATGAATGACAAAGAAAAGTAAACATGGCAAGCCAAAGAAAATTTTTATTCCACAATTAGCAAGATAAAATAAACAAAGTAATGTAAACATGCCACTGAAAATTATACCACATTGAAACCAAGAATTAAACAAAATAAACATACCAGAGAAAATTACACATTCATGAGAAAATTACAGATTCTTGAGAAAATTTCCATTCCAGAGAAAATTTCAAGTCCATAATATTGAAATACCAGAGAAATTTACATACACAGCCAGAGAAAATTAAACATGATAGAGACATACAAGGGAGAAAAGTGATGTGGCCAGAGAAGATTATAACTTAGACACAGACAAGAGAGTAATAGATATTCCAGAGAAAAATACATATTCCAGAGAAATTTACAAAGCAGAGAAATTTATAGACAAAATCACAGAAACATGTTCAAGAATAAAATCAAAACACAGAGAAATAATTTTTTTTCAAAATAAACATGCTAGAGAAAATTCAAAGATGAAACATACATTCCAGTCCATAATATTAAAATGCCAGAGAAATTTACATGCACAACCAGAGAAAATTAAACATGATAGAGACATATAAGGGAGGAAAGTGATGTGGTCAGAGAAAATTATAAATACCAGAGAAACTTAGACAGAGACAAGAGAGTAATAGACATTCCAGAGAAAGATAGACATTCTAATTAAAAATACATATTACAGAGAAATTTATAGACAAAATCACAGAAATATGTTCAAGAATAAGATGAAAACACAGAGAAATAACTTTTTTCAAAATAAATATGCCAGAGAAAATTAAAAGAAAAAACATAAATCAAGCAAAATAAGATAAATTCAAATTCTAGAAAAATTTACAGATAAAATCAAATAAACATGTTCAAGAATAAGTTCAAAACACACAAAAATAAATTTTTTCAAATTTATGTAGTTTTTTATTACGAAATTGAAATCCTAATTTATGAAAGGTTAATATAAAATGTAATTAACTGTGTTTCTAGAGAAAATCTAGTTGTATTGTAGAAAAACTTACAAGAGTTAGGATGAAACTTTAATGACGAGCTGATATGTCCTGAGACGAAGATGCGACGTGACGAAGATGAACTGAGATGACGATAAACAGTGAAAACGGGGTCAGAGAAATTTATGAGGAAGGAATGTGAATGATTTTTGCAGAAGATAACGAAGCTCTAATGTCGATGGTGAAGATGATATTGAAACCCTAGTTCTGTTGTTCTCTTGTTCGTGAAGATGGTTGGATGCTTGGAATGGAATTCAGTCGTCAGAATCAGTTTCGTCTCTGTGTTGATTTTGTGAAGGGTATTTTGGTCCACGAAATAATTAAAAATGCGCGCCATGTTGTTCAGGGACCTAATGCATCACTATTTTTTTGGGTATTCTTTATCCTCTAAATTACTATTATCAGGGACCTTAAAAAAAATTAATTTTTTTCTAACTTCCAAAAATAGTAAGTTGTTGGATTTGGGGCGGATTAGACCTCTTTCTATTCTCTTCTAATTGGCCAAAAAAAAAAAAATTAAAATTAAATTACCTCCCAAAAAAGGGAGATTTATTAAAAAATCTTTTTTCAAGTATTTGTATCATAATTAATCCATAAGATATTCTTATATTTCAATAAATCCTATTATTTAAACATTTAATCTATCAAATCATAATTCTCATATTTAAAATATTTTATGAATATTTCTACCTTTACAAATATTTTTTGAACGGTTAGCAATTTAGTGATGTGAACATTCATATTTTACAATGTGAATATTCACATTAATGTATGATTGTTCACATTGATAGTGAAAACATTCACATTGATTGTGTGAATATTCATATTGATGATGTGAACATTCACATTGACAATATGAATATTCATATCACGGAACATTTATACTGTAAATATAAATATTATTAAGAATATTTTGATAATTATGTCACCCATGAGACTTATTAAAATATAAAAAAATAATATAGATTAAATGAAATATAAATAGATGAAATGAGATTTATGAAAAAGTGCCAAAAAAAAACATTCAAAAAAGAAACTCTACACATGTAAACAACAAATGACAAAAGTTGCTAAAAAAATTAAATGTGATTCTGAAAATAAAAATTACTTATTTTCTTACAAATGTAATTTAAAAATTAAAAAAAAAGAAAAAAAAAAAAGAAAAAGAAAGCAAGATTGGTGTCAAAATATGCTCTTTAGTCGGTAGCTAAGTTTGACCTATGACTCGAGATTTTTTTAGCTCATTAGTTTCATGAATAACTTTCCGTGTACGGCATATTGTCGTTTTATAAAGCACAACATAATATATATATATATATATGTGTGTTTTTGGCTGGGACATGACATAATATATATATATATATATTTAAATGAATAGAGAATTAAGAATTAATGAGAGAAGTAATGATACAAATGATTATATATTTTTATCATTTTATCTTATTTTGTGACATATTAATTGTAATTGTCAGTAGGGATGGCAATGGGGTTTAATAGGGTGGATATTAATTCTCCATCCCCATTTCCCTATAATAAATTTTTCCCATTCCCCATTCCTCATTCCCCATGGGTACCACCCTCTCCATATCCTAATGGGTTTGGATTTTTCCCAACCCACTTTAATCCCTATTTTTATTTTATTTTTATTTTTTATATTTAATGTTAACAATAACTTTTTTTTTTAAAGATTCACAACAAAAGCTCTATATACCTTCAATTTTTTTTTCTTTTTTTTAATATATTTAATGTTAACAATTTTTTTTTTTTTTTAAAGGTTTACAACAAAAGCTAAATATACCTTCAATCTTTTTTCTTTCTTTTTTAATATATTTAATGTTAACAACCATTTTTTTTTTTTTTTTTTTTTTTTTAAGGTTCACAACAAAAGCTAAATATACCTTCAAATTTTTTTTTCTGTTTTTTAATATATTTAATGTTAAAAAGGGGAAAACTCATGTATTTGGGTTGGGTCTCCATGGATACCCACAGGGTAGGTTATCCATTGCCATCCCTAATTGTCAGCATTGCATTGAAAAATAAATAAATGGTAAGATTTATTACATTATTATTATATTGACAAATAAGATAGTAAATATAATATGATATAAAAATATAATAAACTTAATGTTATTATAATAAGAAAAGTGAAAGTAATTATAAAAATATAAAACAACATATCGATTGTGTTCTAATGCAAGTAAGGTCACTGTCTTTTTCTTCATAAATCACTAATATATTTTTTACAATTATCTTCATTTTTTTTCTACTATTTGACAAATCAAGTTTGTGTTTTAATGCAGGGTTATCAAAATATAAAACCATTTGCACCACTATATTTTTACAATTGTTTTCACTATTTTACAATTCCCCATTAAAGAATGGTTTCCCTCTTCTTGGTTATGAACTTTGGAGGTTTTTCATAATGCAATATAGGCTAAAGAAACTTCCCATTGGGCGGTAATTAGGGTGTCTTATTTTTAGTTCATATTTTTAAATACGTCTCTAATTTGCTTCTCTAAAAGTATTTCCAACAAACTCCTAAAATAATCATATAGTTTTTTTTTTTTTTTTTTGATACAATAAAAAATCATATTAGCTATTGTAATGGTAAATAGTCTCATCTTATTTTATTATATATTCAACAATTTACTTACTACAACAACTATTTTAACATTGCTTATCCAAATTGGCTATAGTTAAAGATTCTTTAGAAGTTCTTTAATACTGTGTTTGGTTGGGAAATTTGGAGAGAGATTTGAAAAGAGAAAGGGAAAAGGTGTGTGAAACTAGGTGAAATGTAGGTATATTTTATTCACATTTCACTTAACTTTTCCCTTTCCCTTTCCAAATCCATCCTCAAATCCTCCAACCAAACACAGCGTAAACAATTTGTTTAGATGGATAAGTAAAATAAAAAATAATGTTAAAAAAAAAAAACATTGGAGTTGTTCTAGTAGCTAAACTCAGATCATATCAGACACACCCAGTCTTCTAAAGACATTGTACTCATCATAGTCTATTACACGAGAGCTTATATATCCTTTTTTTGTCTACTTATAATTTATGAAAAGGCTTATATTGATGTTTTTATATGTGACATGTACGGAAGCAAGTCCATGTGCAGGTTTATGTCCTCTGGTGACGAAAATGGAAGTTGGGGGTGGTTGGGGGGTCAATGAGGTTGCAATGGTGGTTGGTGGAACTGTCAATTTCCATGCAATTAATGGACCAAGTGATTGTCTATTTTCCATTCCATCATTTATTTTTATTTTTTTTGATAGCAGAGTCACAGGGCCAACTAATGATATCCCCCGGCTCACTTGTGGAGATGCTATTTAAAATTAGAACAAATGTCCCGCATGGACGGATTTGAATGAGCTTATTGAAACTAGTGAGTAAAGAACATGAGACTTAATAGAGTACCCTTCTCAGGCCCCAAGTTATGTCTACGAGATCAACCCTTGAGGTTTCCATTCCATCCTTATATGCATGATAATACCAAAAGAGTTCTATCTTCATGCCAAGCCTGCTCTTAAATTAGTTCAAAAAACACATTTTGTTAGGCTTGTGTCACATTATCCTTCCAAGCTACTTAAGCATGATTAATATTTTTGAGAGGTTTTTCTGTTCATAACCAATTGATTTTAAGTTTGATATTTTAATATGGTATCGCTTGTTTTGAATTTAATACTTTAACAGCTTCTGTGACTATTGAAGCTTCCTATGCACAGCCATGAAATCTCTAATCCTCCTTATCAGTGCCACTTGTAAATTTTGTATTCATCACAAACTCAAATATTTTTCAATCTTTGTGGAAGTGTTTCAATCATAAAATTATTTTGTACAAGATCATATAACTTAAGCCGTTAAATGATTTGGTTTTTGATGTATGTAGTCCTTACAACAAACCCAATGCAGTAATAAACAGAGTACGTGCAACATGTATAGTGCAAAACCCATGAATCAAAAATAGAGCTTCAAAAAATAAATCACACCTTCATCACCCGCCAAACCCTGAGCATGATATCCAACTTTGTTACTTTAAACAGCATAGAGCCTTATGACCTGATTTATCTTGGCTCGGCAAACAGGGCAATCCCCTTTCTTCATTTTTATCTCATTCAAACATGACATGCAACCTGCCATGTGACCACACGGAATGCATGCTCCCTCCACCGGAGCTTCCCAACATATCACGCAAGCGGAAGAACCATCTCCATCTTTAGCTTCGTTTGTTCTAGAAGCTTCTTCGTCTTCCACATTAGGAATAGACAAGTCCACGGGGCTGAAATCAATAGAGGGATAGTGAATTGGGCCTTTGCTTAAAACATCCAAAGGACCCGGAGGGGCTGAAGGAATTGTATTGGTTGTTTGGACAGGAGGAGGAATATCATGTGACGTATGAGTAGTTTGAAACGGATTATTAGTAGGCTTGGATTTGGGCCCACCCCATCCATTGTACTCTTCTTTAGTTGGCTCATCCTTCCATCCACTGCTGCTTGCTTCTGACGGTGGGTATCGACCGAATGAGCCCCATCCATTTTGCCTCGTGTCATTTGTAGTATTGTCCCAACCATTTATGTTGTTAGCTTGGAAGCTGGGGTGGTTGTTGGGGCAAAGCGGTAGTCCATCCTCCATAGCAGACTGAATTGAAGCACTTATTGCCATTGCTAACTCTGCTGCTTCTGCATCGACTTGACTTGCAATTGTTGGAGCTGAAGTTTGGGTATCATGTGGTACTGGGGGAGGCATAACCTGCAATACCAGAGCGCTAATCAATGGTGCACCCAAAAAAAAAAAAAAAAAAAGAAAAGGAAATGCAATGAGAAAAATGAAAAAAAAAGAATTTCTTTTAGTTAAAAAATTACAAACTATGTAGAACAAAACAAAAAGTTTGTCTTCAAAAGCATACACATTCGAACTCAATTGTTGCATTCACATTCCACAATTTCATAAATTAGTTGGCACTAATGACATAATACCAAAAAGTTCAGGGGAGGAAATTGTTTGAAGTGAGAAAAAATTATAATTTCAGGAGATATCAGAATGAGGCATTAATGGTCTTGCATAATAAGCATTTTCCATCATTTCCTTTGAGCAGACAAGATTCCTATTTTTGTCTCACATTGTGACCACTTTAAACATAGAGACCCCAATATATATGTGAATCAGAAGCTTCTTTTCAGTTCAAGTCATGTAGAATAATGCCATTTAACAAGAAAAGAAACTTGGGAAAAGTTCCTAAATCATTTAACAGTAACTGCAGCTTTGCCATGACATTTCTGATTTGCATATCATAGAATAAGGAAAGCAGTTGAAAAAGAAAAAGTTTCAGCACAATTTTACCCCATTGCTTAAAACTATTTGTTTGTGACGAGCCTGAAAAAAAAAAATATATCTACCAAGTGTGACGCTTTCCACACCCCACATGATAACTACCAAAGGATAAAAATACGAAATCCTCTACTGGACATGATATGTAAAATGTACACAGCATAGAACAAAATTCAGACCTGCACAAACTTTATTTGAAATTGTACCTGTGGAATTCCTCTGCATGCATTGTATAATGATTGAATTTGATGTTTGTCAGCTTCACTGGCAGATGCAAACTTGTATCGAGTTTCTGGTATGGAAGAACATGATCATTAGGATATAAATGAAGCTCAGCAAGGACAGCCAGTCTTTAATATGGGAAAAGATTGCTTTCATTAATATGCATTATTTGGCCATGCACAACTAAGCATTGATAATATGTACTCTGTGGCCATGCACAACTAAGCATTTTTACACTTGAGCCATGCACAATTCAGTTTCTTCGTTCCCCAACTAAAAAATTAAGACCAACTCTTCAACTAAATCAATATGTTGTATGAGAAAAAATAGACACTTCTCCCTGTTGATAATTGGCACTCCAGACACCTGTCTGCATGTCATTTCCATTTGAAACTCACTTGGACACTTTTAAGAAGTCCACTTTCAATTATCTAGGAGAAAAAGTATGCCATGCCTTTTTATTTATTTATCAAGAACTAGTGAAGTAATTATGATTCCATCCCATGCCTGTTTTTTTATTTAGTGCAAAAAATACCGAGAGTACTGTTAAAACAGAATTGCTACACAAATTGAACACCAAAAAACATTTAACTTCCACCAAAATAACTTAATCCATTAACCAAGGTGCTCAAAATCTCAAGATCCAAACCACATTCTTAAGATAAGTAGATGTGTAGGAATCCCACATCTTGGTGCCATGAAGTAGTGCAAAACCTCAAATCAAGGTGTGCTTGGCAAAACCAAAACAGGCAACATAAGTAAACCTATTAGTCCATCTCTGCTGTACTGTACATAAGTTAGAAGAAACTCTAACCATACATTTACAAATATATAACAGCACAAGGGATCTGAATTTTTTTTCCCCCCTTTTCTGACTCAAACCCTTTTTAATTAATAAAGTTAGAAAAACATATGGAATTTCCAACTAATAGTTTCAGTAAAAGGAAATTACGGGTGGACTTGTCAAAAATTATCAGCGTAGGATCTGATAGGTGGAATTTTGGTTCCTCTATATGAGCCTTCCACAAAGCAATAACTGTGCGAGGCTGGGCATCCTGTTCATTAGACAGAAGAACCACATCAAATAGCTACTAAAAGCGCATCAGTATAAATATGAATGCAGAATTTTGAATGTGTAGAACACAATAGAATTTTAAAAGATAGACTACTAACTAAAGAATTAGTAAGCCAGCCCAGAACTGCCCTTGAGTAAGAAATAATTGTGGCTATTGTACTGATAGCTTCACTATCTATAATTCAATACTATCCAGAAAGGGCTATATTAACATATTTTCAGCATGTACAAAGTAACTTATATACCATAATTTATGGTAGCCACAGAATCAATGTGCAGCTCCAGAGAACATTCTGGGGATGCACAAATTTATTGCTGTTGCAAGGGTAGCACCATAACAACAACTGACTAGACCCATTCATGAGGTGCTTTATTATTCTGCCAAAGAAGCAGGCAAATTGTGATAATCAATCTAGTATTGTAAAAACTGCAATGTACAACCTAAACAATGGCAACCTCACAATTGGAACAAAAGATCATCTCCCATTTTACTTTTTGCACTTTTGAACTAAAATTTCAGATGCGGGCGGTTTCATACCATTCAAATGGTATGGTAGAGAAGATCATGACTCACATAAATTCCATCACTTAAAGATTTACATTTTCAAACACTGGCTTTCCATTTTGTGTTCGCTTCGATTTTTTTCCATTCAAATTGTAGTCCACGCTACTTTATATAAGTTTAGAAGCCATCTTAATTATCAGGGACCAGCATTGAGGAATGACCTTTTTCTAGTAAAGAAAAAAATAAAAAAGATAACCTGCATTAAACAAATGACCAAATGTATATGAATTCAATAGTTGGCAGCTAGAAGTACAAATCACCATAAAAGCATTATATGAATAGGGGAAATGCCCAAGGTAGAACATAGTTACAAACATCTAATTTATGATGTTGCAGAAATAAAGATAAATATGATTTGAAGATTGCTTATTCTTTCAAAGGACACCAATGTCAATGAATTAAAAATGTGCCACAAATCTCATCTAGCAGCATGGATCAACCCCAAGAGCAAAGATTTAGAAACGAAAAAAGGTATTGAGTGGGGGAATATGATCTATGAATGAAAATGAAACAATACAACCTTTCTCTACCAACCATCCGGTGGGGGAGCTGATTAATGAAGTAATAATAACGAATAATAAAGAGGATATAAGTAAGAATTGAGAAGTTTCTGACTAAAACTCTACTAAAAAATATGAAAAACTGAAAGACAAAATACATTGTAACAACAATGAATTCCTTTCTCATATGCTTGCAAACACAGAACATGTAACACCAAGCAAGTCAATAGAATAATATCTGCAAACAGCTGGAACTGTGGAATGTATTACACCTAAAGAGTAGACACACAACACCAATCTTAATACCAGAGTCCCAAAATATCTTTTGCAAGTATCTATGGAACAATGATCTTTGACTTTAACAGACACAATAGTACAAAATAAAATATTATCAAAAATAGAAATCCAGAATGTAATCCCGATGAAAGCTGACAATGAGAAACCTCTATACCTGCAAAGTAGAATAAATGACTAGCTCCAATTTCATAGGCTTCGAAGGATTATGGGACCCACAAGGTGTAATGACAACCCAACTGCGATAAAGTAATAATCAGCATGTGCACTTATTGCTTTGCAGGAAAGAACACTTTAAATGGCCTTTGAAATAAACAGTAGAGCACAGTCTATATTTCTCAGTCTTCTGGCTTTAATAATAGTTCATAATGTAAAAGGCGGCATATGGAAACATAATATTATATATTTTAAATAAAATAAAAAAAACGAAGTTCAGACATGAAAAATTAAAGGCATGGTGAAAATAGAAACTGAAGAGTACACTGACATCTTCCTTGATAACAACTGTGGAGCTAATGCTTCAAGAAAGCCTGGACCATAAAACTCCCTTAGCCAGCCAGAGAAAAAGCAAAAGTGACTCTGCAAAGCAACAAACACAAATATTAGAAGTCAACCACATAACAGCCTTTGAATGCACATGAAGGATCTCCAACAACATAACTTTTGACATTTGTGAAGCTCAAGAATACCTCAATAGCACGAACTACATTGGTGAACCCTCTTAATCTAGCAACATTAAGTGGAGTTTGACAATCATCATTCCTCACTAAAGGATTTGCTGAAGCATCAAATGAAGAATAATGATTAAATAAAGCATAAGTAAATCCAATAGACTTGGCACATATAGTTAAATATTGAACACAATTGATCCGGTCCTTCACCAAAACTTAAGGTTGAAGCACCATAATAGCCACATGTTTCTTTCCAATATTGAATCAATGAAGCATACCTCCATGGGACAAAAGCAACATAACCACCTTATCCAAGCCTCTTTTTGCTGCATGATGTAAAGGAGTACCAGCATGACGCCCTGAAGAAAAAATTTGTTAGCATAATTTAGAACAACAGTGGATCAAACTCACACAATTCCTATTTGATTAACCACCATCACGAAGAAAACTTATTACCAACAGATTAAAGAAATAAGCAAGGAAATAAGCATCAAACAATTTTTCATGTTCTATGCATATAGTAATTGCCAAAGCTACAGATTGGAACAAGAACAACATTTTACATACCTGGACGGTAAGCATTGACATTTGCACCTAGTTCAATCAAAAGCTTGGCCAGAATGTATTGTTCAGCATTCATGCAAGCGACAATGAGTGGGGTCTTTCCTTCTTTGTCAATCCACTGCATTAACATGAACTCCAAATCATTAATTTCAAGTGGGTTCTTTCCTTCTCTGTATACTTTCACAACCACAATATTAATGACTATGTTATAGTTCATGGATAAAAGCATACAAAGACCTAACTCAATGGGTTCTACCCAATTAACTGCTATTAACTGATTTCGTGCGTAGACGATTTCATAATGTGACTAAGGTGTCAACGTTAAGTATATAGGTTTGAGTGTCCAAGTAATGAAGATTAAAAATTTCCAGATACAACAGAATGTGTACTATGATTGGTTTCAAAATGTGACCATTGGTTCAATGGTTAAGACTTGGCCTAATAACCTTGAGGTTATGAGTTCAAGTCTTGGGGCTATCACTTTGTGCATTATGCCAAAGGTTAGGTATATACTCAATCTTTCCCCTCCCAAACACACATTAATGTATACTAATTGGGCTGCATGATGATGTCGCATTAGTTAAGGACATTTTTTTTTAGTGCTTAGAATGATCTTGGTTAGCCAGCATTTCAATCCTCTACACGTTGGGTACTCACTCAATGACTTGAAAAATAGGATTGAATTAGACAATCAAAAAGAGTTCTCTAAGGCCCTGTTTGCTTAGTAGGATTAATAGTGAGGAATTAAGAATCCATGGGATTAGTTTAGGATTTGTTATCCTGCTAAATTAGTGGAGTACATAATCCCCTTTTGTCCATGTTCGTTTTGCAATGAAGCTCATATAGCATGCCGCAGGAGTTGCTTGAGATCAATGGTTTCCAAATTTTTGTTTTCCAATGTTATACATATCATAATGAGCATTAGGTCCATTTCGTTGCTGAGAAGTCTGTATTAATTTGTATTGATACATACTAAGGGCCTACAAAAACTGTTCGGATCGATTATGAAACAAGACTTGTGGTGTCCTATCACGGTCTCCCAAGTTCAAATTTAAACTCTAAACTTGAAGTCCAATCATTTATGTTTTCCAATATAACGTCCCTCCTATTCTTCAATAATTACCACATCAATAAATGCTTCATCAAACTAGCTTAAAAAAAAAGTAAAAAATCATCGTTTCATCAAAATCATACCTCAAACCATTAAAAGATGGATATAATTGTGAAATTGCAAACGCATTGCAGCGTTTGCAGCCAGAGCATATATATAGAGACAGACAGGGATGATAGATGTAAGGAAGGAATATAGTAGTAGTACCTCGAGGCCTGCACCTTGACTGCGGAGAGCTTTGATAGCTTCAATGTTTCCATCAATGGCGTTCTCATACAGTAACTCGTCTTTGGATTGCTGTTGCCCCATTCTATTCAATTGTATTCTCTATTTCTCCCTCCTTAATCTTTAAATTTACGTTTTATATATTCCCTAAGACTGTTTGATGACCGAGAGAGACAGAGAGACAGAGAGACAGAAATTCCTTAGCAGAGAAGGATCCGCCCGAGGAAACTTCCAAGATTCTTTCAATGTTTTGGACTAATTCAGATATATATATATATAGAGAGAGAGAGAGAGAGAGAGAGAGAAGAGTGTTGGAATTTTTGTCTATGCTTAGTTGACTTTTTTTAGAGGTTATTGTTGGGGTAACAACGATTCCGGTTTTGTACGATCAAAACTAATTAAAAATATTAAATTATTTTCAATATTTTTCTTATTTTTTATTAAAAAATATAATAATATATTTTGAAATATTGCTTGGTTGTGTTTTTTCAAAAACACTTTTCGGAAAATTTTATTTTCTTATTTTTTGCGTTTTTTTGTTTTTTTTTAATTTTTTTAATATTTTAAACAAATTTTTTTACTTTTTAGGAAAAAGTAAAAAATTTGTGAAAAAAACTTTTTAAAAATTCACTAAATACCAAAAATATAAAAAAAATACGAGAATTCAGTACATTTTTTATATTTTTTTGTATTTATTAAAATTTTAAAATATTTTTTCACAAATTTTTTATTTTTTAGATACATCTAAATAAGGTGTTTCTAAAAAAGTAAAAAAAATGTTTAAAATTTTAAAAATATTCACTAAAAACAAAAAAAAACATGAAAACAAAAAAACTGAGTTTTCAAAAAACTCAAACCAAACACACTGATTAATTTTTATTTTGGAAGAAGAATAACTAAATATTCAATAATCTTTCCATATATGATTTTAGTTTAAATAATTTGATTAAAAGAATAGTAAAAATTTTGAAAAGATATCAAAATTTCAAATCTTCCTCCAATAAATTTGATTGAATCCTGCATGGATTTCTTGAGATTTTTGCAAGAATTTTTTTTTCTTATAAATAGGTAGAGACTTTCGTAATTATTTCAAGCTCTCAATGAGATTTCTCACTAGAGATGTAAGAAAAATTGAAAAAACCGATCAAATCGATTGGATTTGACCAAATTGGCTATATTTGGTATGTTTTTTTTTAACAAGAATCGGTTTGTCTAATTTTTAATTTTATTTTTTTCGATTTTCGGTTTATATCAATTCAAACATTTTGTGCACCGAACTAAACCAAAACCGATCATTTCAACATCTATTATATATATATATATATATATATGTAATCTAATAATATAATGATATTAATAAGTATAATAAACTATTAACCTTATCATTTTTATAACCTAAGTTTGTAAACTCTTATTATATATAATTTTAATTCAAACTCATTATTCTTGAAACCTTGATATTTTATTTTATTTTTTTGTTAATCTAAGAATTGAAAAATATTTATTAAATGGATGGATTGGATATGTTTGAAATGGTATACAAATAACTAATTTAATATTTTTATATAGATTAGTGATTATATTTAAAAGTAGCTCAAGTTTGAATGGTCCTAGACCGATTAATTAAATCAAAAACAAACCAAAAAAAAAAATTTGATTGACGTTGATTTGATTTGAGAAGAGAAGTTGTTTGTATCATTCAATAAATAAATAAATAATTAATCTAATAATAAAAATTAATTTGGTAAAAAAATAATAAATGTCTAATTTTTTTTTAAAATTTTATATAATTTTATCTTTGGTAAATAAAAATAATTTTGTAAAAATTCAAAAATAGTTTTTTGATATTTATTTTTGTCAAATTAGTTTATATTTTATTAAATTGACAACTTTGCTTTTGAAATTGAGTAATGATATTTTCAATTGTCCTTATTTGGAATAAGATTCAAAATTTAGAATTAAATATGTCACAATTAAAAAATTAAATATCAAAATAATACGAATCCTAAACTATAAGAACGGTTAGTGTAATTCACCTAGCATTTAAAGTAACCCTTTGATTTTGTCGCGACAGTTGCTGTCAATTTGTTTAAGCCACAAAAGTACACCATATTAATGGAGGGAAAAATGTTTGGGGGCCTTAATTTTTGTGGCTCAAATGGTTCAAAATTGTCAAAACGACGTCGTTTTGGCAATTTTGATGTTGTTTTGTACTCAAAACAACGTCGTTTTGACAAATTCGAACTATTTGAGCCACAAAAATTAGGACCCTCTATCATTGCTGTAATGTAAGTTTGGTTAAATCTTACAAACAAATCTTAATAACACTATATATCACATTCCTTATTTTATATGTAGAGGTATAGATGGAGGAGGTTTGTCATCCAAAAACTATATTTAGGTCATATCCAAGCCTTGTATAATCCATGTAATTCATCTCATATTCGTTAGTCCGCAAAACTCTTTGCCTCTATTAGATTTTATTGAGTTCTTTATCCATAGTTGATAGTAAAAGAAAGAAAACAACATGGTAGGCAAAGAAGTTGCCTCATTAGTATCTATCATGCTTGTAGTTGGCGTCGTCATTGGTGTTGTCGTTGTAGTGAAATGCAATGGGAGCTCCAATTGTGGCGATAATGCGTCCACCTCCATCAAGGCTGTCACTAGCATTTGCGCACCTATTGATTTCAAGTACGCTTACATGAATAGCCTCAACAATGTCGCCAAGACTGAAAGCTCTACCTTAATACTGTGTTTGGTTTGAGGATTTTGGGAGGAATTTGGAAAGGGAAATAGAAAAGGTAGGTAAAATGTAAATAAAATATGCTTATATTTCACCTAGTTTCACACACCTTTTTCCTTTCTCTTTCTAAATTCCTCTCTAAATCTCCCAACCAAACACAGCATAAAGGACTACAGCATGGCCGCTATTCAGGCCACCATTGAAGAAACTGTGAAATCATTGAAAGTCATAGAGTCCGCTATTCAGGCCATCATTGAAGAAACTGTGAAATCATTGAAAGTCATAGAGTCTGTCAAAGTAGATGCTTCCAAGGACCCTCGACAACACATGGCAGTTGAGGATTGCAAAGAGTTATTGCAATATGCCAATGACGACCTTCAAGACTCATTCTCAATGGTAAGTCATAGCGACTTATACACTATCAACGATTGTGTGTTTGAAATTTTGAACTGGTTCACTGTCGTGGTCTCGTACCAACAAACCTGCCTTGACCAACTTGAAATGCCCGAATATAAGACTCCAATAGAAAATGGTTTAGCCAACGCAACTCAGCTCGCTAGCAATGCCATCAATATCATTGCCAGTATCATTCTTCAAGCCTTCAACATCCAACTCGAGGATATCATTAAGGCCAACTCTAGCTCCAACTCTGGCTCTAGCTCTAGCTCTGGCACACGTCGACTTCTTGAAGTAACTAAGGTTGGGCACGATAGGTATCCCACTTGGTTTCATGATAGGGATCGCAAGCTTGTCAATTTACACAATGGGGGCAGGGGAAAGGAAACAACACCTAATGCGATTGTTGCTAAAGACGGGAGCGGGCAGTACAAGACAATTTCTAGTGCTGTTGCAGCAATCCCAAAAAAGCACCAAGGTAGATGGATCATCTATGTCAAGGCCGGGGTCTATAAAGAGGTTGTCATTATACCAAAATATCAAATGGACATATTTATGTATGGAGATGGGCCGAAGAGGACTATTGTTACTGCATCCAAAAATTATGCCAATAACATCACAACCAAGGGCACACCCACCTTCAGTAAGTTCATCCATCCATATTATTATATGTATACACAGACACACACTATCTTAGTTTCATAAGTTTCACCACTAGTGTTAGTTATCAATGCAGTATTGACTTGTGAGATAACAAATAATGAATTGTGTTAACGTGTGTCCTTAATATTAGGAAGTTTAAGAAGATGGTATATTTTGTTTGGAAGCGCATGCAACAAAAAATTGTATAATATGTACTCTAAAGACACATGTTAACAATACACATAAATAATCATGGTCAGAAAATATGGCCACAATGGCATTGATTTAGATTGAAATTTTTTTACGATTTTATAAAACCATGTGCTATGGCTCATGTCTGTAGTTGGGGCAAAGGCACCTTCTCCCTCCCTTTCCCCTTCTTCAAACTCTGAATTGTATTTTTCATAGAATAATCTCTTATCAAGGATAGAACAAGACCTGTTTTGTATCATGTCTAACGGGTTCCTTCGTTCAGGCTGATGAGCTGATGGAATAATTTTTATATTATTATTACAACAATTTATATCTATAAAGCGAAAGCACTAAAATAGAATACTTAATTCTGATGTGAATCATAAAACAAACAAACTATATAAGGCCATGGCCTAATGAAATAAGAACTCAGGCATTAATTGTTGTTGAAAACTTTATTCTTGGTTTGATTGAGCATTAAAACAACTAACGTTCATGTATGTATTAATTTGCCATGCCTACAGCGCTAGTGGAAACAGGTTCGTCGTTGAGGGAATGGGATTTCATAACACTGCTGGTCCCAAGGGGCATCAGGCCGTGGCATACCTAAGCAGTTCTGATATGTCAGCGCACTTCAACTGTAGGTTTGAAGGGTACCAAGACACACTATACTACAATAGGTATCGTCAATTCTACCGTAACTGTGTCAATACTGGCACTGTAGACTTCATATTTGGTGAAGGCACTGTCTTGATCCAAGCTAGTGTCATAGTATTGAGGATGCCAGATCCTAATCAACAGAATATAGTAAAGGCAGACGGCAATTTTGAAAGGAATGCCATTGCCGGATTGGTTCTCCAAAAATGCAAGATTGTCCCAGAACGACAACTCTTCCCCAATAGGTTCAAGGTACGTTCCTTTCTCGGGCGCCCTTGGAAACGTTACTCAACAACAGCTATCATGGAAAGCGAGATTGGTGATTTGATTCAACCAGAAGGCTGGATGATTTGGGAAGGGAAAAATAATCACAAAACTGCTATTGTTGCCGAGTATGGGAATTGGGGAACTGGTGCCAACACCAATATAAGGGTCAAATGGAATAAATTTTGTGTCATCACTAATCGAAACAAAGCTCTTCGATGCACTGCTTCCATTCACCTCGAAGCTGGTAAAGACCCATTAACGTGGGTGCGCAGTACTGTTGTGCTTGTCGATCTTGGGCTTACGAAGTAACAACGAAGATGAAGAGAGAAGAAAAAGATTATGATAACGAAGAATTAATTAACACAATTCCTTGTTAATTAATTTTACTTTTCTTTTTATTTTATTTTAAAAAAGAAACATATATGAAGAGAGAGGACCGAAGAGAAGCATCAACATTGATTTTAAAATGTAACATTGCCCCACTTTTTAAAAGGGAAATTACAGAAATTACAATTCAGCATAGTTTTTAGAAAATAATTTCAGATAAATGGTAAATATTATGAATATTTAAAAGAATTTACTATTATTTATCTTAATTAATTTTAATTTTCTTTTTATTTTATTAAAAAAAGAAACATATATAGGGAGAGGGAGCCTAAGAGAAGCATCAACATTGATTTTGAGATGTAGCATTGCCCCCCTTTTAAAAACGTTTGTAATGGTGCGGTCACTAGCTTCCTCTAGGGCGGGCTTTTTATGTCCACACCTTCCCTAACAGAATATAAAGCCAACCTATTAAATAATTTCTCTATTTGAGGACTATATAATAAAAAGCTACAACAAATAAATCATTATTATTTATCGATATGACATAAAATCGGTTACAATTGATCTTCCTGTGAAGTAAAAAGTTTAAAGCATAATAATAATTTACAGAAATTTCAAATAAAAAGGTTTTTCTGTTTCCCTCCTAAGAAAAAAAAAAAGGTTATGCAACATAAAATATAAAAGGTGAATTAAGCTTTTTTAAAGTTTAGAGAAAATACAATAAATTTTATAATTTTAATATAATGACCTTAGATTCATTACATTCTATTAATTCGTATAACAGTAACCCTCTAATTCATTATTCATATGGAGGAAACAATATCATCTCTTTTGCAATAAAATGTTTATTTTTCTTTATTTATTCTAGTCTTTGTACTACTATTTGCATTAGTTTCAATCCTTTTAACCTTACTAAAAAGATATGGATAAATTACAAACACACCCCTTGAAGTTTACTTAAATTACAAATTAACCCTTATGGTTCTAAAAATTATATTATGCCCCCCCTAAAGTTTTTAATTTCATAACAAATAGATCCTTTTATTAATAAATTGTCAAGTTAATTAACAATTTTTAATAATGTTAAAATTTTATTTCAATTAATAATTCAGATAACTTTATTATTATATAGGTGAACAATTAGAAATTTTACTTTTTCAATTAATTCTGTCAAATAAAAAATTATGACATGAAAGTATTTATAATTTTCCAAACCATAGGATAATTCGTATTTTAAACAAACTTCATGGGATGTATTTGTAATTTACCCAAAAAATATCGGTGTACTTATCCTAAAATTGCTAAATTACACATTTTTTTCAAATCACCATATATATATATATATCAATATAAATATTCCAAATTTAAAAGAAGGGTCATGCTGTGCAAGTTATAACATTTGTGGTGTTGATTATCACAAATGTCATAAGTAGATCTTTTTCAATTATAATTATAAAAAAAAAAAGTCATAATCAAATACTACATAAGATACGACCAAAGACTTTTTAAATCATAACTAAAATAATAACCAATATCACGAGGAATCATAACTAACACTATAATAAATCATAACTAAATACCACAAAAGTCGTAAGTGGAGCATATGGGTATCATAAAATTTCCCTTGAAAGAAACACAAGAAAAGTTGATCAGATAAATTAGAAGAGAGCAATCACAAGCTCGTCAACGTGAAAAAATGCCACCACCTTTAGTTTTGTCATTTATGAGGGCATCTCTGGAAAATTTAGATTTGTGTTGGGATCACCAACACCAACACCAACACCAGAAATCTCTGAAACATTTCAGGGGTTTTCATTTCATTAGATGCTTCAACTAATATACATATATACAACTCACAAAAGGCAACCCCCATGACAAAGAAAGTCTAGCAAGTCATAAAACTGTCCAAAAAATTACTCATAATTGTAGATTAATGGTGTATATTCAAACTTCTTGTTATATGACCACACAACGAATGAATCTTGGTCATTGGTTGCAAATTCCCAGCAAGATCTAAAGGAGTTCACGTGTCCACAACATAAAGATTGTGTTTGTATTATGGATTTCGATAAAAAAATTTAAAGAGACCAGGCTAGAGAAATAGAAAAAATAATAATAATAATCATAACAACTTATATTTTATTTATATTTTACTTACATTTTCTTTTCCTTTTCCAAATAACTACCAAATTAATGATAAAAATATGGGGTATTTTTCATAAATCATATTTCTACTACTTACGTTCTAATTAGTTCAAATTAATTTCTTATTATCCAATTAGTCCTATAAGTCGTAAAAAGTTACAAAAACAACCCTGTAAGTAGAGGTGCGTATTTTGGGATTCAAAGCACTCGCATAATCTACACGGAAGGAAACGTTGCCTCCATGCTGTGAACATCAACAGTGTTATCAGGTAATACCAATGGAGAATGGAAAAAAAGGGGAGAAACATCTATGCTTGGGTTGCTGAAACCCAATTGAAGTAAAATACTATGCTTGGGTTGCTGAAACCCAATCAAAGTTCAATCTAGCAGAAAGGGGAAGCCTAGATCCCAATATAAACATCTGTGAAGTCAGTGGCCATTTGAGGCTGTCTAATGCCAGTTTTCAGGCTAAAATGAAAATATCATGTGAAAAAACAGTATTAAATACAGATAATACTCAAAATTCAATACAAGGCTGCATTATATTCTTTGGTTAGAAGAGGAGAAAAAGAGGGCCAGGGGGATGAGGGAGGCAAAAGAAATCCAACAAACAAGCCACCATAACTGATCAAAGAAAACCGGACCCATAACAGATGAACATTGACAGCATTCCAAACTCTTTATTAAATTTTTTTTTCTTTGTACTTGAAACAAAGAAGAGGTCTGATGAGAAAATGGGCTTAAAAAGTACATACAGACCAAGTTGGAGCTTTTCCTTTATCTGCACCGTCTATGCTTTGTCACGTTTTGCCATCTCATCAACATCTAGTTCAACTTCCAACACAGGTGAATCCTTTCGCATGCTGAAATGACTGGTAAAAAAATAACCATATTTACATATCACCATCTTTTCCCAATATACAATTTAGTTCAGGTTGATTAGATCAGCTCACCTGTTCTGCACAGGACCATGATCTACAGCCGTTCTCAGGCAATATATGACTCTACCAACTATGTCTGTCATGGGTACGGGGCCAAATATTCGGCTGTCTTTGGCTTCCTGCAATTAATACAAGAAGATCAAGAAAAAACAGAAGGCAATGAAAAATATGGTGAGATCTGTCACCCAGTCAATGAGTGAAGCATGGACCCATATGTCAATTGCCAAGCACTACTACAGAAAGTAACTGGTTTGCATTTATAAGCCCTCTACAGAGCTATACATTTAAACAAAAAAATAATAATATTATGGCCCAAAGTGTGACAAATCATCTTGATGTTTGTCATTTTGTTGGTAGAGAAGTGCTACAGAGCTTATATGACAGGGTTCTTGGTATGTATGGCCCACCGTCCCTGTTCTCCTCAACCCCTCCCCCTTCTTTTTTCAAAAAAAGAAAAGAAATGAAGACATTGTTTTGGATGTGATTGGTATAACCAACAGTCCACATCTTCAAAGCACTTAAGACACATAAGCAAAGCAGGTTAACCCATGTGTTTTGCATGAATGAATGACATAAACTGAAACTCCAATACCTCTGAACTTGGGAACCTTTTTTCACCTATTTTTTCAAGCATTAGTTCATTATTTTGTCTTCTCTAGTAATAGGTGGTCTATTCCTTCTTTCATTTTTTTGAGCAATGTTTAGGCCCCTAGTTCCTTTTATAGTGCTTTTTATTGCCTTGAATGGGTATGCCCCTCTTGATTTATGTACAGTTTCTTCCCTTCTTTCAAATGCTCTATATATAATCCTCTTAACTCTCAACATTTAATCATGCTGACAACTTTATAGAAGATAAGCAACATAAACGTTAGGAAGAAACTTCCACTGTTTCACACATGCTTGAAAACATGAAATTTCAGTTTGCTAAAAATTTGCTTTCTTAAAAGCCGGACCATGAATAAACATGTAAAGCCAGACCACGAATAAACTTAATAAACTTGTAAAGCCAGACCATGAATAAACTTAATAAACCTGTATAACAATATTGAATGACATACCTTGGGCTTCAAATTTTCATTGTCGGACAACACCCAGCACTGATCCTTTTCAAGAACAAATGGCTCATCTTTTTCATCAGTAGATACCATTTCATACCCTTCAATAGCAGCCAATCTTCGGACGAGATAGTTATCGGTGTTTACAGGGTCCTTCACAACCACAACATCTCCAACAAAAACACGCCTGTCAAAAAAGTGTATGTCCAGTCAAGGAACCGCAAAAGTAGAAAACACAAAGAGTGAGAAACTGACACCACCACCACCACCACCACCAAACAAAATATCCAACGCTTCAAACAGAACATAAGAAGGAATTTAAACTGGAAGTGCTGGCCACCCTAACCAATAAAGTTTCTAGGTAGTCATACAACAGACCCAGGATCAAATCCCACCTTCACCCAGATTGGGGCCTTTTATAGGCAGGGACAAGTGACCCCCTTTGTGAGCCCATTGTCATTGAAGGAAAAAAAATGAAATAAAAAATAGATGTAAAATATATGACCGAAACTACAGATAATGCAAATGTCAAGCTGAAAAAAATCAAGTCATGAGCCAAGATATTAATCCGTTCAAACAGATGAAGGATTTTCTCTAATCTACAGATTAGGTGTTCTTCTACAGAAAATTGCAGAGATTTGTGATGTGAGTCACGTGACTGTTTAAGTCACAAATTCAATAGCCGACTTGGCTTGTTTGGGTGGTTTTTACATTGAAAAGAAAATTTCACTGACAGCCAAATTTCACTGCAGGGGAAACTTTTGAACCCAACAGAACCACCAACTGACAAGACTACAACAGTTTCACTTCATATCAGTTGTCCTATAATATCCCATAATTTATTACGATGGTGAACATGTGATTTTGTTTGCAAATGCATATACATAGCTGCTCTGGTGACACCAAGGACAATATGCTTTTCAAGGCTTCTCCTCTTTGTAGCCTAGGCATGACTACTAGACTTAATAAAACTGAGAAAGGTTCTTTTCATCTTATGGGGCTGAGTTTTACTTCTTCGATGTTCCTCCTGGCTTTGAGGTCCGTCTTAGCCTCAGCTACTTCAAATCTGCACAACCTTTTTATTTGTGGAACAATTCCACAAAGCTTAAAAATGATTTTGTGATAAGATCATCATCTTCACAAACAAATTTTCAAACCTCAACCTTCTTTTACAGAGGCAAAATTAAAGATTAATTCTTATAAAAAAGAATGAGAAAGGAGACTTTTTGACTAACCAAAATAAAAACTTTTACTTCTTTGTAAATAAATTCATAATATATTGAATTTATCCTTGTTATGGAGTTTTTTTTACATAATCTTTCATAACCATATCAGTTCTGGCTTGTTTTCCTCTAATCCAAAGTGTCATGATTCATGAATTGAACATTAGCCACATTTGCTTTGCAGATGACCTCTTTGTTCTTTGTTATCCTAATGATCAGTCCTTTTAAATAGTTTTTAATGCTCTTCTTGAATTCAACAAATTTTCTGGACTCCCGCCAAAAAAGAGCAAAAGCAGGATTTACATTATTAGTATTGATGATCAATCTAAGATAGATCTTTGCAATGTACTTCGGGTTCAACTTGGTTCCCTTCCTGTCAAATACTTAGGAGTGCCCCTTATTTCTAGTTAGCTCTCAGCTGATAATTGTAAAGGCCTCATTGACAAAATTAGTTTATTTCCTACACTGGTAGACTTCACATTATCCAGTCTATTCTCTTCATCAAGTTTTTTGGTCTATGCACTTTGTCCTCCTCAAGTCAGTATGCTTGCATATAGAGCAGTTGCTCAGGATTTTTGCAGACAGGGACCAACTCTTACCTTCATTCTAATAAATTCGCTTGAGGGACTCTTTGCTTGCCTAAAACAGAAGGAGGTCTTGGCATTAGAAAGCTTCTAGATTGGAACCATGCTTATTTCCTCAGGCATATTTGCGTCATTTACTCTGAGCATCATTCAACTGTGAGTTCAATTAGGGGTGTAAGCGGTTTGGTTCAAGGGAAAGTTTAGCACCAAACCAAACCATTCGGTTTTGTTGGTTGAGGAACCAAAACAGACTGCATTCTACGGTTCAGTTTTCTCAGTTTGGTGTAGGGAAGGGAACATGACATTTTAAAAGGGTTTTATAAAAACTTGTACAATCACACATTGAGAATAAATGAAGTAAAATAGTGAAAGTTGTTCTATAAATGTCTTCCTCCCTAATTTTTATTAGAAATTGTGTAATGTTAGCCACTTATCTTCTAATGCTCAAAATTTTTAAATATAATATTTCCATCGTTTCAGTTTGAATGAGTGTATAAAATTTTAAAACCACAACAGATTGCATGTTATGAAAAATAGACCACAAACCAAAATTTCAATTGATCTTGAGCGGTCAGTCTAGTTTCACTGGTTTTTCTTACACCCATAAATTCAATGGTGCTATAGATATCTTATTAGAGGCAAACGCTTTTGGGCTTTTACAGTCCTTTCTGACTGCTCCTGGACTTGGAGAAAGGTTCTTAATCTTAGATCTATTGCTAGACCTTTTGTTAAGGATATCATTGGACCTGGCTTTTCCCTCCCTCTCTAATGCCTTCCTTTCAGCCCAATTGTTCTAGAGATGATGAGGTTCAGTGCATTATTTCCCCCTCTCTTAAATACAAAGCTACAACACTTGGGATGCTATCAAGCCTCATTCCCTTTCTGTGATTTGGCATAAGATTATTAGGTTCCCTAAGTACATTCCCAGACACGGCTTTGTTTTTGGATGGCTATTAGAGGAAGGCTTAGGACTAAGGCAGGCTCAAAGATGGGGGGAGGTTGATTCACTACTTGTCTCGTTTGTCCACAAAGACGATGAGTCTCTTTCTCATATTTCTTTAATTGTTCCTTCTCTAGAGCAATTTGGGAGCAGATCAGTCATCTTTGTTGCTTTTCTAAGGCTCAATATTCTAGGGATAATGAGATATCATGGATTGTTAACCAATTTAGTGGGAATTTTTTTTTTTCCATATTGTGAGGAAAATTGCTTAGGCTGCAACGGTATACTATATCTGGCAAGAGAGAAATCATGGGCTTTCAAAGGATGTCATAGGCCTACATATTTGATGAATCAGATTAATTATGATATTAGAGTTAAATGTTCTCAGTTTGCATCTATTAAGCAATCTTACTCTAATCTGCAATTGTGTAAAAACTGGTAGATTTCTACGAGAATTTTTGCTCCTCATTAGTCTAGCTGCCTCGTGTTTTACTTGATTTTGGTATTTGAAAGGCATGCCTCCCTTGATTTTTGTATTCTTTGTTTCTTTTAATGAAATTCTCACATACCAAAAAATATATATATATTCATAATAGGATGACCTTAAACTAATTTTAAGCTTTTAATTGACTTAAGTGTAATTAAATGGCCATTCACTTAAGTGTAAATTTTAATAATCCCTAATAAAAATGAAATGCCCAAACAAAAACTTGAAACACCTAATTCAATCCATTCAATTTGATATCACTCAACATCACTACTTAGTGCCTTTATGATGATTGAATTGAAGCTTGATTAACGAGCCCACTAAGGAAAAAAAATGATATACATATATATATATATATGAATATATACACGAGACTATAAAGTTTATCACTAGAGCCTTTTTACAGTAAAAAAAATTGGTCACATCTGCAGAGCAAGTGAATTATTATAACTTTAAAAAGATAAAGCATGTTACATGATTCAGCAAGCAACAATAGACATTTCACCTATGAATGTGCATAACCACATGTTTACATCTAAAAAACTGGATAGGTGATAAGGATTTGTGCAGCTAACCTAGGAACTTGAGCAAAGCAAGCGAATAATAATTACACCTATACAAGCTAATGGGGCAAAAGTTGATAATTCTAGTAGATTTCTCAACCATGGTAAAATAAATAAATAAATAACACAGTGGCAAATTTAAATTGTTTCAGCAGTTGCTTCAGTAAAATTATGGGACAAGTGACTTTCTTCCCTACATTACGCATGAGCAAAAGATGAATCTCATCAGATGGCAATCAATGAATATTAAATCCCAAAAGTATTTGTGGTAAGTCATGTAAATTGTTGCAATTATATCAGCAGATTATCAGAAAACTGTGTCACACAGAAACACACCCACAATCACGGTTCATCAGCAATGAAGAAAACTGAAATACCTAGAAATTACATTGGTATGTGCGGATGTACAGATGCCAGAAATGAACCTCCAAAAGATATAGAACAGAGAAACAGGTTTTGTTACGCCAACCCCAGATAGTTTCAGTATAATAGAAGAACTGATGGTTATCTACTTAACTAGATCAATTTCTTTAACCCAGAAAAAAAATTCAAGCACAAAAAACTACGGCATGCTTATGAGGGGTCCTGCTAAATGATTGAGTTAATTAAACAAAGCTATAGGCGAACTTGGGTTCCAAATATTATATGCAAGTGAAATATATAATCTACAATACCACACGTCCCCAAGTTACAGAATTGAAC
Organism: Camellia lanceoleosa; assembly: GCA_025200525.1. Lineage (NCBI taxonomy): Eukaryota > Viridiplantae > Streptophyta > Magnoliopsida > Ericales > Theaceae > Camellia > Camellia lanceoleosa. Next base: position 71,254,663 of record CM045770.1, on the reverse strand, counting down.
ACACAATCAATTGAAACAACTCATTTGAATTATATATAATCCCATGCTTCAATTTTTTTACTTATTTTCAATATTGGAGATGAATTATATGACAATATAGAAGGGCCATCAAGTTTATCTTAAGAATCAAATGTTCAAAGGACAACGTCATTACATATAAACAAGAATGCATATGTTTCTAAAAAGAAAAACACAAAAAAATGTTTATCAGGTTTTTCCAGTCAGTTAATAGTAATATTACGTTGGATCAGTTGATGGTAATTTCCGCACAAGAAGAGTTCCCCCTTGCCCTACTATTGTTGGGGCCATCTCCTCTCCTTTGTTCCAATGCAAGTATGTCAACTTTCCCTGAAATAAATTTTTCCATATGGCATCACCTACTTCTGTGTCAGTGATTTGACCTCGTTTATAGTTCTGCATCATATTGAAGATTCTTTCAGTATAATCTCCTATAAAAATAGTTCTAACATTTAACCTCAACCCAACTCAACAAGCCTTTGTCCTTAACCATAATTGTACATAGAAGAAAAGAAACAAAATATTTGCAAATTTAAAGCAGAAGAAAATATATGATAAAAACATGAATAAATGAACTACATAATCATCATTTTCTGAGCCCAGACAGAAGGAAGATTCGTCAAATTATATCCCCCAAAATTCAAGCAACTTGAGTTCATTTTAAGAGAATTAAGTTGAGTCCAGAATAATTTCATGTTTGCACCTCTATGCAGCCCAAGATGGTAACAACAGTAAATATGTTCCACTTAGAAACGATGTTCATCTCATCAACATAGATCGTTCAACATAAATTTTTCCTATGATACAAGTAGACCTTGTAGAATTACAGTCTGACATTCTCTGGTGATGCAATGTCAAGGCAGCTATAAACTAAGCTACAATAAGACAGTTTTTGAATTGTGGAAACTAATTTACCTTTCCCTCTCCCCTCATTTTCTAAATCAATACTCAAATTATATTTATTACTTATTAACTGTCCATATGGAGCAGTGGTGGAGAAAGCAGCATTGTGGAGCTGGCAATTCAAATGTATGAGGTAATAAAAAGCAATGATTTTAATAGCAATTCAACCAAACCATAGAATCAAAGTAGGTGGTTTTATTGTAGGGCAGTGACCATAATAATGTTGGTTGTACTGACTGTGATCATGGTGCAGAGGGTAATAGAGGTGGTGACTTTGTGATACCTCCAGTGGTTGTGGCAGTGGTGGTGTTATTCACACTAATGAAGATAGTGACACCATACTTTCAAAAGCATGGAGCATAGGAGAAAGATAGAAACCCCTATAATTCTCCGCTAATTTTGCCCACAATGAGTTGGCAACTTGTGTGCCAACTTTTGATTTGTCACAAACACATCCATGTAAGGCTCAACTCTTTTGTCATATCATTGTGGGTGAATTTGAGGATTTAAATCGTGGGTCCCTATCATTCCTCATGGAGTATAATCCCTATTGTGTTTCCAATAAACGGTACCATAGTTCAACAATCACATTGTGCACATTATATGGTTTGGATCATGGCATCATTGCCAAAACCACTTGGTTAAAATCTCACACAACCTATTTAATCAGTGACTCAATAAATTTCCCTTTTTTTTTTTTTTTCTTTTTATTGGAAGTAGAAAAAAAAAAATGCATTAACAACAGCATTCTCATAGTGTATTTCATTGTTGATTAATATAAGTACTGCCAAGTACACATTTACATGTCAATGTAAAGAAGTTCCACATCAAAATAACAATTTGTGAAATAAACACAAAATTTTAATGGAATAAAATTTAATAGAGTTCTCTTGTTCTATTATGTCTAGTAATCTTACAAAACCTAGCAATCCCTTATAGAACCCAATCGGCAAAACCTTGACTGTGATTTCGCAGAAGAGATTTGTCTGAAAACACAAAAATTGACAATCTCGGAAGAAAGAACAATCTTGACAGTAACGTAGAGAATGCAATAATAAATCACAAAAATTGAGAGATAGCGGGAAAGAGAGGAGGAGGAGAAGAGGAGTGACCTTCCAGCTGAGAGAGACAGAGTACTCGAGTTTGTGGGCTATGTATCGGAACCAAGTCGATAAGGAAACCATCGCAGGTTGGAGGAGTGGATGTAGATATGACTAAAGCAGCAGCAGAAACTTCTTCACCATCACTTTTTCGTTCTTAAACCCTTGGAATTCTTTTTAATTTGATCCCAACCCACACCACACCCTTGGCATTGAAGTCGTCAAGACCATGATGGTTGGTTCCAAACCTAACCTAGCAATTAGGACAATAATTTTAGTCAACCCCTCAATAATACGTTGGTTCAACTTTGGTTTAAAATTTGGATAAATTATGTGTGGTGACTTTTTCATTTTAACTTTTGAGAAATATTTGAGATTTTTTTTTTGGGGCGACGTCCACACTTTCAAAACAATCCTGACCCTCTATGTATATATATAGCTCACTCATGTATATGTGAGATTCATATCATGAATGGTCTAAATTCGTGGGGCTCTTGTAAGGGTGCCAGATCTCAATCATTACTCTAAACTTTTATACTCAATTTGGATGGAGGGGTTTGGTGGGAAAAAAAATTATGAAAATAAAAAATCCTTTCGCACGCTTTGATGGTTAAGTAGGTGATAAATAATGAGAGATGATAAAAAAAAAAAATTCTTACTAACATGTGTTTTGTTTCTCACCAAAAGTGGTCAGATTGGGTAAGAAATGAATTGGGTTTAATTTAAATTTTCTAAAATATCAAAATTGTCCTTATGAAAAAGCATAACTTATTAATATGGAAGATTATTTCAGTAAAATAAAATACAACACTTTTCTTTCTTTTCTCTTATTTATTCTATCCAAACAAAATATGATAAACCACATTCTCTTATCTTTTATTCATCCAAACATAATTGTGATAAATTATAATCATTTTTTTTTCTTACCTATGTAAGAAACCACAATCATTTATTTTCTCACCTCACCTCACCTCACCTCACCTCATGATCCAAATAGAGTGTTAAAGTTTTTTTTTTCCACTTCGACCCTTCAAGTTTCAAGTTTTTTCCAATTTAATCCTAAAGTTAATTTCTATTAAAAATGAGACAAAAAATAATACATTGGTTGTCATGTAATATAAAAATATTTTATTATGGCCAAGTTTGGCAAGTTGAAAAAAATTCAAAAAGTTAAAAAAATTACTCAAAAAGTTAAAAAGTTATCACTATTCACCAAAAGTCAAAAATTACGGCTGTATAACTCTCAATCCTAATTTTTCCCTACACACTAATTTATACAATTTTTTAACACACATTTTTTCATAAAAAGTCAAAAAGTTAACCCAAACATCCATATTTTTTTCCTCAATTTTTTAGTCCAAAAAAACAAAAAGTACACTTATTTAGGACACCTCAAACAACTCCTATATATAACTCACACTTCTAATATAAATTTAAACTCTAATATAATAATATAATTTTCATGTTACGTGACAGTTGTTATTACATTTTCTATCTAATTTTAAACAAAAATTAGTTTTAGGAATAAACTGAAGAAGAAAAAAAATGAAACATAAAAGGTTAAAGTGGAAAAAAATAAACTTTAAGAATTAAAGAGAGAAAGTGATCAAATATAAAAAAGGTAAAGTGTAATTTATTTTTAAGATTGTAATCATCTTTTTTTTTTTTTTTTTTTTATCGAATTAATTTTACCTTCGGTACAAAAATAATAATAATAATGGAGGGATGTGGGGCGGGGGTTTCACTTAATTCGTCAATTTATACTGACAAAACTCATTTATGTCCATGAATCTCTATTAATCGGTGAGTTTATGTCCATGAATCTCTATTAATCGGTGAATTTATGAATTCAAATGAATCAATCCGCAAACTCAAAAGAAAATTTCTAATTTTTAAGCAGATTTATCAATTGTCTACATTTGTGAAATGTTGCAGTTTTTGTGCATGAGAAATTACAATTTTAAAAATATACTCACGTTTTACTTTTGTTTTTTTAATTGATTTCAAATAAATTCTAACTGAATTAATTTTACGGCATTATACAATTTTATTTTCTTTGGGGTCTTACCTAATCCGTGAATCTCTTCTATTAATCTGTGAATTCAATTGAGTCTATTTGTAAATTCAAGTGAATCAATCCGCAAATTCGAAGGAAAATTCCTATGTTTTAAGAAAATTGATCAGTTGTCCGCGTTTCAATTTTTGTGCATGAGAAACTACGAATTTTTACATTTTCCATCGTATTATACTAGCCTATCACCCGTGCTATGCACGGAATAATTATAGATATTTATATTTGTTTTAGATTTTTTTTAATATATAAATTATGTTTTTTAAGATTTTTTATAAAAATAATTTATCAATCTTATCACTAACCATAATGTCTAAGAGAAGTTGAAAAATGTATTGCAATAACTATGCAAGTATTGTATCTATAATTATTTGTATGAGGGGATTTTAAATACTAATTAAGGAATTTTGATCAAATTAATAAATGCAGGCATGTGGAAAGATATGTGAATTGAAAAAAATTAATAAATGTTATTCAAGAGATTTTGACCAAATCAATAAATGTTAATTTCTTTTTTTTTAAATCAAAAAATCAGAAAATTTAGATTGGAATATTGGAGCTCCCACAAGGTTTGGGATTAGAAACCCCTTTTTCCTTAATATAGAGACTAGCTTATCACCCGTGCTATGCACGAGATAATTATACATATTTATATTTGTTTTAATTTTTTTTAATATATAAATTATGTTTTTTAAGATTTTTTATAAAAATAATTTAATAATCTTATTATTAACCATAGTGTACAGGAGAAATTAAAAAGGCTACTGCAGTAACTATGCATGGATTGTATCTATAATTATTTGTATGAGGGGATTTTAAATGCTAATTAGAGATTTTGACCAAATCAATAAATGCAGGCATGTAGATTCGAAAAAGTTAATAAATACTGATTAGGAGATTTTCACTAAATCAATAATGCTGAGTTTTTTTTTTTTTAAATCAAAAATTTTAAAAATTAAGATTAAGAGATTGGAGCTTCCATAAGGCTTGAGGTTTAGAAACCCCATTTTCCTTAATATATTTACAATTATGTATATATGTGAATTGCGATTTTTAAATGTCTTTTTTATTTTATTTTAAATGTCTTCTTTTTTTCCTTTTTATATTATATTAAAGTTTAATATTTTGATAATAATCATATGTGTTGGACTTTTTAAGGAATTAAATGTCTTCTTTTTTTATTATATTATATTAAAATTTAATATTTTGATAATAATCATATGTGTTGGACTTTTCAAGAAATTTTTTTTATACTTGTTTTTAATGTATTCAAGTGTTATTATGATGGAATAATCATATGTATTGAAACTTTTCAAGAAATTCATATGTGTTGGATTTTAAAGAATTTTTTTTATACTTGTTATTAATGCATTAAAATGTTATTATGATGGTAAGACTCAGGGGTTGGGAGAAGTTAATAAATGTTAAGATTTTTTTTTTAAAAAAAATCAAGAAATTTAGATTGAGAGATTGGAGCTCTCACAAGGCTTGGGGTTAAAAACCTTCTTTTGCTTAATATATGGTATAGATTAGCCTATCACCCGTGCTATGCACGGTATAATTATAGATATTTATATTTGTTTTATATTTTTTTAATATATAAATTATGTTTTTTTAAATTTTTTATGAAAATAATTTAACAATCTTATCACTAACCATAGTGTTTGAGAGAAGTTGAAAATGATACTGCAGTAACTATACATAAATTGTATCTATAATTATTTATATGAGGGGATTTTAAAGGTTGATTAGGGGATTTTGACCAAATTAATAAATGCAGGCATGTGGAAAGACATGTGGATTGAAAAAAGTTAATAAATGCTGATCAAGAGATTTTGACCAAATCAATAAATGCTGAGTTTTTTTTTTTTAATAAAAAATTTAAAAAATTCAGATTGAGATATTGAAACTCTCACAGGCCTTGGGGGTTAAAAACCCCATAGATTATCTATATATGTGAATTGCGATTTTTAAATGTCTTTTCTTTTTTTTTTTTAAATGTCTTCTTTTTTTCTTTTTTTATATTATATTAAAGTTTAATATTTCGATAATAATCATATGTGTTGGACTTTCCAAGAAATTATATGTTTTCTTTTTTTTATTATATTATATTACAGTTTAATATTTTGATAATAATTATATGTGTTAGACTTTTCAAATTTTTTTTTTTATACTTGTTGTTAATGCATTAAAGTGTTATTATGAGGGATAATAATCATATGTGTTAGGACTTTTCAAGGAATTCATATGTGTTGGATTTCAAAGAATTTTTTTTTTTTATACTTGTTCTTAATATATTAAAGTGTTATTATTATAAGGGTAAGACTTGGGGGTGGAAGAAGTTAATAAATGTTAAGGATTTTTTTTTTTAAATCAAAAAATCAGAAAATTTAGATTGAGAGATTGGAGCTCCCCCAAGGCTTGGGGTTAAAAACCCCATTTTGCTTAATATATAAGATAGATATAGATATATATATATAAGTAAAATAGTGTACATATACTAGTATATTTAAAAAAACAGTTATGATTCGTAGTTATTATTATTATTTATTTGTTATTTGCATAGCTAGTTAACTTAGATTACTAGTTTATTGCTCATTATCATAATGCCTTTGTTGTAATAAATTAGATAGTTTAGCTATTCATTTATTATTTGTTCCAACCTTGTAATAGGTAGTTAGTTTAGCTCAATTCATTCATTTGAATTTGTAATAATTAGTTTAAATCCAGACATTTGGACATTTATTTGCACCCTCCTGCGCGAGGGTAAGTATGTAATAAGCATGTATGTCTTCCAACTCCCATTTCTTTTTCTCTTTCATTTACCCGCTTATGATGGTAGTATAGAGCATCATGTTTATTTAGCATTCCCATGTTTGCATACACTCGTTTCATGTATATTTGGGTTCGGCTCATCATACTAACCAATGTTAATTTCAAATTCATTGTTTAAAGATGTGATTTATCGCATGCCTTGAATTGGATCATATACCATGCTCGTAGCTGAGTCTATTAAAAAATTGCATAAATGTGTGTGTTGCATTAGTCACATTGTATCGTTTAGAAACATGCATATTTTCTAATTATTTTGCTTTGATTGGCTTGCCTTGGAGTACTAGGTGAGCGTTTATTACTTTAGCATTTTGTATTGCGTGTGATTGTTGCCATGTTAAGCATGCTTTCCATGAGGGTAAATGCTTAAATGATATAACTCTTTGAATGCCTCTGGATAAAGGTTAATTGCAAAAATTGGGATAAGTTGATTAATGTACATACAAACTCACCTTTCCAAGTGACGAGTATCAAAAACAATTTTTAAACAAATATGAAATCAAAGTGTTTCAACTTTTACAAATTAGTCTGTACTTGTGTGCAACACATAGTAATATTAGTCTAATAATCGGAACAAGAGCATATAATGTAAATAAGAATCACATCATGATTAGTAGAGGCTATTCTTTGATCGGACAAGTGGGATGCTCAATTCATGACATTCCCCTCTCGTATCTAAGTTCTCGAGCAGAGACACTTTGGTGATGACGGATAAGTGGCCTTTGGCACGAGTCACGGGTTTCCTAAATTTTTCAAAAATATTTAGGAGACGACTCTGAAATCTGGTAACGCAGTCTATTTTTAGCATTTTTTATTCAAATCGATTTTTCAAAAGAATTGTCAGATTTGGACTCTTTTTGTGTTTCCACTGTTTCACATTGCACTTATGAAATTAGATTCAAAACTACAGGAGTCCGAACTGTAGGGCTAGTAGTATCCGAAAGGAGCACAAAAAGTAAGCTACAGTTTCTAGCGACTCTGCTAGGGATTTAGAGAACTTGACTTAAACTTCATGATGTGACATTTTATTTGCACTTATATGTTTTTTTGTATTGCATTTGCATGGTTACTTTAGGTCATTTTGTTTTCCATCTGTTATTCCTAGACGGTTTGCTGGAGGCTTGTCCAAAAGGCTGACCGGTCATGGGCTCTGCCATGTTGGAAACACAACCCTTGGATCTGGATTACCGCTGTACCGCTTGATCGTCCTTTCACTTCTCAGTATTAGGTGTGAGAGGTATATTAGGTAAATCTTGTCGAGGTACCCTTTCGACCATTTGACCTAGTTGCATATAATGAAGCTATAGTGACTATTCCAAATTAGGACAATATGCCACCCATATGCAAAATGTTGTGAAACTTGTTGTTTGAAATAGTGCAGCATAGATCATGTCAAAAATTTAGGATAAAATAACCCTATCCTCCTCATAGGGATGTTTTGTTTCTTTTACTTAGTATATGCTTTTACAGTGAGACTGTACAGGATGGTTCATATCAAGTATAAGTTTGAGAACAGAGCTCAATGGGGATTATGGTTCTCCAACTGTGTTTTTATTTGCTATGAATTGGGTTAAAGTGCTGTTTGATTTCGATCAATGGTTTTTTTTTTTTTTTTTTTTTTTTTGCTTTTTGCTAGGTAGTTTATCATCATAACTTCAGAAAGACCCAATATTTCCCAAGTTGTGTGGAATCGCTTTGGCAGGCTTTGTAAAGTGTAAGACCTTGTTGGTGGTCAACCAGTGTTAGTCTTACTTACGATAGTTACTCGACGAAGAAGTAACAAACAGTCAGCAACATCGGTACAACGCATTTAGCAAACACCTAACCGTTCTCACTTAAGCAGTTCACCAGCATCTAATTCATCTAGACCAGCAATGGCACAAAACATGGAAGAATTTGCTGCCATAATGATAACTTTCCAGAGGACCATGGATACCATAAACCAAAGGATGGCCGCACAGGACAAAGTTATCGCTAATCTACGACGTACATCTGAGGCATCTGCATCAACCATACATCTGATCCTGACTGCTCAGCCAAACCCGGATCCACTTCCACCAGTAGAAAATTCCCAAATCTCGGATCTTTAGGAAATGTTTTCCCCAGCTCCAACTCATCGGCCTCTGGTTTAACCCCCTGCGAGAATCTTTCCTTTTGATATCAATGAAATTGATCCAGCTCTGATCAAGATTGCCAGGCTAGAGAAAACACTGAAAAAATCCCAAGGCTTCAACTTCATTCCGGATATTGAGAACGGATACACTGAGGCTTCAGTTAGGTTATTGGAGAAATTTAAGATGCCCCACATAGATAGATTCGATGGAAGTGGGGATACGATTGTCTACGTCCGCTTGTTTTCAGATGTGCTAAGGCCAATGGGCCTGTCTAGAGCTTAGAACCTTGTCAGATGTAGCGGCCATCTGGTACACTAAGTTGGAGGACTCTACAAAGCGAAATTGAGAGCAATTATCTGAGGCGTTTGTCAACCAATACTCTTATAACACTCAGATAAAGGTAACCGTCAGTGAGCTGGAGGCTAATACCCAGAACCCCAAAAAATCATTCATTGACTTTGTTGCCAAATAGAGGGCAAAAGCAACAAGAATGACAAATAGACTATCTGAAAGAAAGCAAGTCTGACTGGTGGTCTAGAACCTTGAGCCAGATATGCTACAGAGAATGATAGTGACATCGTTATCCACCTTTGCTTCCTTACATGAGTTGGGGGTCTGGATTAAGAGTGCATTAAAAAAGTGTATCATCCACAGAACTAGTGAACCTACCAAAAGGCCATCCTCCCGGAGTACCAATGCTAGTAGTAGCACTATTCCGTAGCCTGCAGATGTCATTATTGTTGTTTCAACGGCCAAGATGCCTGATTCATTTGCTACTGCTACAACCTCACAACCTTCAAAAATACCAGCCGATCCCAAAATCAACGAATCTTTACCCCTCTCCATATGAGCCTAGCTTGCGCCCTCAAATTGTTAATGGAAAAGGGGCATCTCAAACCTCTCGATCCTCGTCCACTTTTTAACCCATTACCACCCAAACATGACCCTACCCAGTATTGCATCTTCTACTAGCAATACGACCATCCCACAGATCTGTGTTACTGCCTACATCATGAGATCCAGGATCTCATTGACAATAAAGTCACCACTTTACCCTCCAAACCAAGCGTAACTACCAGCCCACTTCTTATACATAACCAAGTCCCCCGACCCAGAAACATTAACTATATCCATACATTACCACCCTCCTATAATCCCAGCACATACATTACCCTATCTCACCTATCCAAGCCAAATGTGATTATTCCAGAAGGCACGGACATGTGCATGCTAGATTTAACACCACAAACCTAACTCGAACCCGTGGCAGTAGAAACGGAGAAGAAAAAGAGTGCACCAAAGAAGGGCCAGCCTGATACCCAAGTCATAGAGAAATGGGCCTTACTCGCAGAGGAGTATGACCCCAGTTTATATACCGTGGCCGTTAGACAGCCAAAGCTAGTAGTCATATTGCCGGACTTCCTCAGCATCAATGCTATTGAGGAGGACCAGTTAGGGCAAAATCAGAACGATTGGCCGGAACAAGGCCTAAATGACTTGGCCGAACGAGAAGAAGACCTGGCTGAGCTGGAAGAGGATCTAGACAATCTCTACTTCTTCGAAGAAGAGGATACAAGCAGTGTACAACTGGGATGGTAGGATCCAAGCTAGCCAAAAACAAGCAATGGGTGGTGTAGACGCGCCCTTGGGCTTCACTCTACAGTTCGGACTCCCTTTTGTTTGCTGCGGTTCTTAATCTGAACCAAAGAGTCCTACTCTGGCAAATCGTTTTGAGAAAAACAGATTTTGAAAGAAGTGCCAAACATGGACTGCTTTGCCAAATACAGAGTCGCCACCTAAATATTTTTTAATGGGAAAATTTAGGAAACCCTGACTCGGTGCCAAAGGCCACGTGTCCGTCATCACCAAAGTTGCCTCGGCTCGGGAGCTTGGGTACGATTGGGAAGGTCAGCTATGAGCACCCCCTCTCGCCCGGTCCGAAGACCGGCCTCTACTAACCGTGATATCCGATTTTGAAAACGTTATGTGTTCTTATTCCGATTATTAGCCTAGAATTACTATGTTATGTGCACAGCAAACAAGTATAGACCAAATCGCCTAAATTGGAATAAAACATTTCATGTTTGTTTTGAAAATGGTTTGCTACTCGCAAGTAGGCTAAAATGCAAGTTTTGCCACCCTCAAGTGGGCTTCTAGAAAAGACAATTTTGCCACTGTCTAGTGGGCTTAAAACTCACAGTTTTAATGCATTTTTCCAATTTAGGTAATTCAATCTCTATCCACAGGCATTCAAGCAGTTATATCACATAAGCAACTAGCCTCATGGTAATCATGCTGTCATGGCAACACTCACACGCATGTAAGGATGCTAAAGCATAAAAGCTTACCTAGTACTCCGTGCCAAAACAGAAACTAGTTAGTAATCATGCGTGATCCTAGCTCATATTAAGTGGCTAATGCATCACAGGCAAAATGCTGCTATAATAGGCTCGGCTATCCTAAACATGGCATGTGAAATGCGACAGATAACATGTATTCAATTTGGAATTGAAATACAATGCGGTTAGCATGATGCGCCGAGCCCGGTGCATGCAAGACAAGTTTATGGATGCACACATGCATAGCATAAGGTATGCTAATTTAATCTACCATCATAAGCGGGTAAATAAAAGGGAAGAAAGAAGTGGGGATTGGAAGACATGCACACACACGCACCCACACTTATTACAGATTCGCCCTCGCTCGGGGGGGACCAAATAAATATACAAATTAATTAACCTACAAGCTAATTAATTATTACAGACCACTTAATTAATTTACAAATTAACTAAGCTAAGGAAAGCAGTAAAGTCTTCGGGAAGCGGGTCCAATGCAATGCATGTTTGGTCTTGCTCGGAATTGCACTGCCATGCATAGACTGCCTCTGTTTTCCCTGCTCTGCTCCTCTGAGGACTGCCAAAGTCTCTGAATTGCTTCCCTGGACACTGGGGAATACCACTGGCTGGGTAGAATTACCATCGGCTGCAAGATATGGCCATCGGCACAAGATGCATCCATCGGCTACCAATGGATGGCCGGTCGGCACTATATTATGCCGGTCGGCCAAAAATGCCTGCAGAACCTGCAACTTACAGCAGCAGAGGACAGAACTTGCATGGCAATGTAATTCAAGCAATGTATGCACCAACCCTACCCCTTATCATGTGTAGGACTCAAAGGGACATGGTCCTTGGTTCTCGAACCACCAATCGCGCATTTCAATGCGTGATGGCCCAAAGCATCAATTTGTGCATTTTCATGTCAAATGAAATGCAAACCAAATGAGCACATAAAACCCAACCTCTATCACTTGATCAAGAGGCAAGGCATGCATGCCAATGCAATGCAACCTAGGCATGTGATCTAGAATGCAACATGTCAATGCAAGCAAACATGCAAGGTAAGCACACAAACAAGCAAAAGGTGGTCTTGAACATGAATTAAGCAGCTCTAATTAGGCCCAAAACAGTGACTAAAATGCTTAAATATGAGGGCTAAACACACATACACACGTGCACATGTTAAGACACAAGTCTAAGCATTAAGCAAGCAACTCTCAAGCACACTTGAAAGGAGTATAACATGGACAATTGGCATGCAACATAAGCTCTGAAAATCATGCTAAAGGAGGTGCCAAACCAACTCAAACAAGACAAATACTAGCATGCAAATGGTCCAAGTACTTGAAGCAAGTCAAGGAGGCTTAAACCATGGCTAAGCCAACCAAGCCCCATAAGGCCAAGAAGGCTTAAAACAAGTTCAAGGCAGTCCTTGAGCATGCAAAGGGGACCCTTAGATGGCATCTAAGTGGCTCAAATTCAAAAGCATGCACGATGGCCAAAACATGGAGCATACAACACAAGCTTTCAAAGGAATAAAGAGGTGTCCAAAGCAAGCATACAAGCATGTCTTAGGAACTGAAATTACATGGAAAGTGGTCCAAACCCACTGAAACAAAGCGAGGATGCATGCTATACATTCGCACACCTAAGGCCAACAAGCCAAAAATGCAAAGGGGCTATACAATACATGACAAGTATGACTAAAGCAACTTAAAACAGGGCTAAGGCATACAAAAACATACATTGATGCTTCACAAAGTCACGACTAAAACATGCTAAAACAAGGGCTTAAAACATGCTAAAACAAGGGCTTACAACCTGAGGCATATTAAGGCAACAACAAGGCATTACATGGCAAGTATGTTAAGCTAACATGGTGTACCAAAACCAACATACAACAATGCTATTTCATGGCAAAATAAACAAAAATGACAGCCAAGGCATGGTCAACATGAGGCTTAGCTAGGTGCTCATTAAGGAGGCAAGAATGGTCCTTTTCAAAGACAATAAGGAGAGGGGGTGGCCCTCTCCTTCTTGGGACTTCAAGGCACCATCCTTACCACTTAAATCCCTCAAGATTTCAATGGTGAGGAGGCCCAAACACCAAAGTCTCGGAGCTCACCCAAAATAGCACAAAATGGGGCCCCTCAAGGCTTAAGAGGGGTCAAACACCTCCAAACCACAAAACACTCTAAACAAACAATTTAGAGGGCCCAAAAACAGAACTTTTTTATGTTATACACTAAACACAAAAACAGTTACAAGATGGTCAAAAGTAGGATGCAAAAATGGGGTAAAAAGGACTAGTTTCTTACCCTTGAAGCCTTTCTTCAACAATGGTGATCTTGTTGCTCCTTCAAGCTCAAATCCAGCCAAGAACACTAAGAACAAACCTCTGGTCCTTCAAGAACCAAGAGAAGGTGAAAGACTATGTGTTTGTGTGCAATAGTAAGCTTAAACACACACAAAGGCAAAAGAGGGAGAGGTATAGATATAGGTTAGATACACTAACTTAAACCCTAAAACCAGAGCTCTCGAACTCTCCTCTCCAACTTGTCTAACCCTAGAACAAGGGAGAGAAGGCCTCCTCTTATAGAGGAGCCAATCTTGTAAAGCTTACAAGGTAAGCTAGCAAGAGGGCCATCCCTCCATACACGTATGGAGGGGAACAAAATGCAATACAGCTGTATTAAAATATCTGCAAAAGCAGATGAACAGTAGTCGGCTGCTCAAAATTGTTATTTTGACAAAATTGACTGCCGACCGGCAACAAAGAGTACCGACCGGCAATATACATTGCCGATGGCAACAAAACACCAGCCGGTGGCCTCTAGCCATGGCCGGTGATGTGTGGGGATGCCTCACAAGGCATTCCCTGCCCCTCTAAGGCAAAACACAAGTGCTTGGTGCAAAACCAGACACTAAACAGTCGAGTTCGGAGATCCTGAGGCAAGGCGCGTAGCCGAGACCTCCAGGAACTCCAAACGAACACAAACATGGATAATCACCGGGTGTTCAAACGGTGACGTCGAAGTCTTGAGGACGGTCAAAAATGGGGTGTCTACAGGTGGCTGAGAGAGGAGGAGTCAGATGTTGAGAAAAAAATAGGAGAGACTGAGAAGGAAGAGGAAATTAGTGCTAATGGCAAAGCTGAGGCTGCACCTCTGACTGAGAAAGAATAAGCACTAGAACAATTTCAAAAGGAAAAGATAGAAGAGATCCAGACAAAGATAGCTCTGGAGCAGGGAAAAGGAAAAAGGAAAGAAGAACTCGAGACTACGGTGGGTGATGTCCAAGCTACCAAGAAGGTCAAATGGGAGCCCAGTGACTAGAAAATGATGTTAAGAAAGCTTAGAAAATATCAGGATTTGGAAACCAAGACTATGGTGGTGGAAGAATGATATGATGATGGGGCTCGTGATGTTAACATGCTCCAAATAGAACCTAATGCTAGCCTGGCCATGACTATAAGAAAGTGGTGGGAAGACAACGACCTAAGTTATGCGTACACTAACGAAGGGTGGAAGGATGATACCCCTGATGACACCTGGTATACTAATGAGATTAATCACATAACCCGAAGTGGTCAGTACTTCAAACCCACGGCCTTAGATCAGCCGAAGTCTTCTAACAAAGAGGTCGAGAGATCAAAAGAAAAGAATGCTAAAGAAAACCTGGTCTTGAAACAACTCAAGAAGATTTAGGCAGACATATCAATCTGGGGGCTGATAATGGCTTCTCGGGAGCATAGGCAAACATTGTTTGAGGCAATGAATCGGACCAAACTGCCTATTGATACCATTGCTGACCAATTGGTATCATTGGTTACATCTAGGGACGTTACACCGATGATATCTTTTATAGATAAGGAGTTACTAGCTGATGGTGCCAACCACAACCGACCCTTATATGTGACCTTGGAAAGCCGAAAAAAGTAGATTCTGGTGGTGTTAGTAGATACCAGATCAACAATCAATGTATGTCCAGTGATGACTGCCTACGTCATCGGGTTTGAGGCTGGTTAACTTTACACCTACGACTCAGGCCATCCGGGCTTATGACAATACAATTCGAGATGTTATGAGAACGTTCAAAAGTCATATCCTAATCGGCCCATCCGAACATAGGGTGAAATTCCATGTAATGGATGTACCAGCCACGTTCAATCTACTACTGTGAAGGCCTTTGCTACATCAGATGAAAGCGGTGTCATCAACGGTCCATCAATTAGTAAAGTACCCCTTCAAAGACGGGATTGCTACTGTATACGGCAATTCTGTGATCCATCCCCCCTGGGGAACTACCGCACCATTATTGGAAATCATACTTGGAGAAGATGACGTGTTTATTTCTGGCTTCTCTCTGGCAGAGGCCCGGTTGGTCCAAACCATCATGGCAAAAGATTGTGAGAATTACGTAAGTACCTAGTCTATTTACATGATGAACAAGCAGGGGCATATTCCTGGATTAGGATTGGGTAGAAGTGGCAGACAGGGAGGTACTGTTGCCATGGAGATGAGTCACAACCCTTACGCTTTCGAGTTGGGATATAAACCTACCGCTATAGATTGGCAAAGGAATGTGGAGGAGTTGTGAGGAAGGCTGAAAGCAAAGAGGATTGGGAGGCAGTATGAGTTAGTCCACAAACCAATACGAGGAACCTTGAACGGACGTTTTGTTCGCCAAGGGAAAGACTTCCTTTTTTGTGTATTCCCAGAGCCCTGGTTTGACAAAGAAACAAAGACAAGGTATCCGGGGTTTGAGATCTTCTTCGGGCACCAGTTACTAGAAGAGGAGGATGAACAAGCAGACCTGAGCCCCAGCACAAATCAAGGCAGGACGGCAAGCCTAGATATTAAAAAGGAAGAGCTGTTGGGAAAAGCACTGGCTAACCTATTGACGAGTTCTACTGCTGGAGCTAAGTCCATCAACTTGGGAGATAGTTTTACTATCTTAATGATTGTGGATACACCGGTAGCAAATTTCACTAGTCTCATCGTGGATGCATCTGAGGCTCTACACTTGGTTTGGAAGTTTGAGCAAGGCGTTATCGCAATTCTAGATCGGATAGTGAGTTTGAATCTGATTCCACTAAGTCTGTGGAGTCGGAATCAGATTCGATTTCCTTTGAGTTTGGTATTTCCAGAAGTGGTAACCCGGATACCAAAGTCCTGTCCAGATCGTCTTTTAGCTTTTCTTTTAAGTCCACTGTAACTAAAGATCCAAACCTTTTGAATGAGAATGTTGTGAATTTTGCCTACTTTTCTGTGCCTTTGGTTTGTTGTACTGATCTTGATTTTCAAAATTTTGACTTAAACGAAAAGGAAGAAATTCCTCGGGTTTTGAAAAATTTGGTTGATCATGAGGAGGAGAGGTGTGTTAAACCCTGTACAGATGAAATCGTATCAATTAACATGGGTACTGAGGAAGACCCTCGCTTGGTCCAAATCGGGTTCACGTTGTCTTCGGAAGAGTGCGAGCGTTTAATCGCTTTATTAATAGATTTTAAAGATGTTTTCGCGTGGTCCTACGAAGACATGCTTGGAATCGATCCTGAGATTGTACAGCACCGGATCCCTCTTGACCCCAAGGCTCGACCAGTTAAGCAGAAGCTAAGCAGAGTCCGCCCAGATTAGGCTTTAAAGATCAAGGAAGAAGTTACAAAACAGATTGAGGTGGGGTTCTTGCTTGTATCTGAGTATCCAACGTGGTTGACTGATATTGTTCCAGTTCCAAAGAAGGATGGCAGAATCAGAGTTTTTGTCGACTTCAGGGATTTGAATAAGGCCAGTCCAAAGGATGGCTTTCCGCTACACACATAGATGAGTTAGTAAACTTCACCACTGGCCATGCACTGTTGTCATTCATGGAAGGGTTTTCTGGGTATAACCAAATTCTGATGGCACCCAAGGATAGGAAGAAGACCACTTTCACTACTTCGTGGAGCACCTACTGCTATCGAGTCATACCATTTGGGTTGAAGAATGCTGGGGCTACCTATCAGAGGGCTACAACCACCATTCTGCATGATATGATTCACAAAAAGGTTAAGGTGTACATGGACGACATGATTGTCAAATCCAAGAAGCGAAAAGGGCACTACACCGCATTGGAGAAATTCTTTCAGCAGATTAGAGAGTATAGATTGAGGTTGAACCCCCAAAAGTGTACCTTTGGGGTGACGATAGGGAAGATGTTGGGTTTTTGAATCATGCAGAGGAGAATCGAAGTAGATCTTTCCAAAATGAAGACCATCTTAGAAATGCCACCACCGAGGACTGAAAATAAGGTGCATGGCTTTCTGAGTAAAGTGCAATTCATAAGGCGGTTTATTTCAAAATTAACTTTGACTTGTGAACCACTATTTGGTCTCCTGAAGAAGGGAAAGAAATTTCAATGGGACGATCGCTATCAATTTGCCTTTGAGCAGGTCAAACAGTATCTCCAAAATTCGCCTGTGTTGTCGCCACTAGAGCCGAAGAAGCCTTTGATTCTGTATTTATCAGTAACAGACTCGACTATGGGGTGCATGCTAGCTCAAGAATCTAATGCCAAAGTGGAGAAGGCCATTTACTACTTGAGCAAAAAGATACTAGACTACGAGACCCGCTACACTTCCCTCGAGAAAGCCTGCCTAGCCTTGGAATGGGCCACCAGGAAGTTGAGGCACTACTTGTTAGCTCATTCTGTAATCCTAGTTTCGAGATTAAATCCCGTTAAATATCTCTTCGAGAAACCAACGCTTACAGGTAGGCTAGCTCATTGGTTGCTTCTTCTCTCCGAATTTGATCTCAAATATGTTACACGTAAGTCAGTTAAAGGGAGGGCTGTGGCAGAATTCCTGGCAGACCAATCGGTTGAGGGAGATGAGATAGTGAAATACCTGTTCCTAGATGAAGACATTCTACATGTGGAAGAGGAAACATAGACGATTTACTTTGACGGGGCGGCTAATCAGTACGGTTATGGGATAAGTGTGTTGTTCATAACACCCGATGATTTCTACATACCCTTAGTGTTCAAGCTCTAGTTTAGAGTGTCCAACAATGAAGCAGAATATGAGGTGCATTGCTGGTTTGGAAACTGCCCTAGAACTAGGGGCAAAAAGGTTAGATGTAATTGGAGATTCGAATTTGGTTGTCTCTTAAGCTAACCGGGATTGGAACGTCAAAGAAGAGAACATGAAGATATATCATCTGGCCTTGGATATTCTGATTCCTAGGTTTGAAAAACTGACGTTTACACATTTGTTGAGAGAGAACAACCAGTTCGCGGATGCACTAGCAACTTTATCTTCTATGGTAGACATCCCACTGGGAGTAAAGATGTGTCTAATCATTATTAAGCAGAAGTATACGCCTGCTTACTAGATCATCGCCGCAATTGATGAAGCACAAGATGAAAACCCCTGGTATTATGATATTTGGAACTTTTGGAAAAAAGAGACGTATCCACCATGGGCAAATGCCAAAGGCAAACGGGGAATATGGCATCTAGCTGTCCAATTTATCATTTACAGGGGCAAATTATACAAAAGAGGCCATCTGGGAATGCATAAGCTATACGTGGAGGAATAGAAATCAAAGCGTTTTATGGAGGCTGTCCACGGAGGAGAGTGTGGAGTTTACATGAACGGTGTGATGTTGGCCTGGAAAATCCTTAGACAAGTTTATTACTAGTCAACTATGGAGAAGGATTATATTGGTTTTGTTCGGCAATGCCACAAATGTCAGGTCCATGCTAATTACATGAATATTCCGCCATTAAAGCTCTACAACATGACTGACCATGGCCTTTCTTAATCTGGGGAATTGATGTTATTGGTGCAGTGACACCAAAGAGATCAAATGGGCATGAGTTCATTCTGGTAGCAATCGACTACTTTACTAAATGGGTGGAGGCCCAGTCCTATTCTGTGTTAAAAGCATCACATGTGGCTAAGTTCATTAAGAACAACATTATTTGCCAATATGGGGAAAGAACGAGATCATTTTCAATAATGGCTCGCACTTCAAGAAAGAGGTGGTGGATCTACTTGAGAAAAATAATGTGGCTTTTCATAAGTCATCGACGTACAGACTGCAGACCAATGGAGCTGTTGAGGCTATGAACAAAAATATCAAAAATATCTTGCAAAAAATGATCGAGACCTACAGGGTTGCACTTTAGGGCTACAAAACCTCAATCCAAACATCTACAAGGGCAACCCCCTATTCTCTCGTCTATGGGATAGAGGCTATTTTGCCAATTAAAATTGAAGTGTCGTCGCTGCGGATTATGGCTGAGTGTCAGCTAGTAGAGGCATATTGGCAGCAGAGTAAATTTAAAGAGTTAATGCTGTTTGATGAGAGGAGGCTAAGGGTATTGTATCATGTCCAGGGCTACCAACGCAAAATTGCTAGGGCTTTTAATAAGAAAGTTAAGTTCAGGAATCTTAAGGAGGGAAACTTGGTATTGAAAGACAACCGGGCTCTCATTCATGACCCTAAGGGCAAATTCAGACCCAATTGAAATGGTCCTTATATCATCAAATCTATCTGGTCAGAAGGGGCGATTATTCTCATGGACTTGGATGGCTTGGAGTTTTCGTAGCTGATCAATATAGACAAATTGAAGAAATATTACC
This sequence comes from Camellia lanceoleosa, assembly GCA_025200525.1. Taxonomy (NCBI): domain Eukaryota; kingdom Viridiplantae; phylum Streptophyta; class Magnoliopsida; order Ericales; family Theaceae; genus Camellia; species Camellia lanceoleosa. Next base: position 71,234,657 of record CM045770.1, on the reverse strand, counting down.
CCTGAAAGGCTTGCTAGGCCGAAAACCCGAAAGGGCGACCTATGCAAAAATTAGAGCAAGAAACAAAGAAAAACTGAGCTCGCAAGGTTGAAAACCCTAAAGGGCGACTTTTGTGACACCCGAATTTGTAAATTTAATTCAACACTGCAATAAAAAGAATTCTTTATTAGTATTAAAATAATAATAATAATAATAATAATTAATGTTATGATTGTAGATGATAAAATGTAATCTAATTTTGGGCCTAATGCGAATTAAATCCCATAAAAAAAGAAAAAGAAAAAAGGTGATTTATCACCATCCTAATGTATAGGATGGTGACTAAGTGAGTACCTTAGGCCATGTAACAAGGAAGAAAGAATGCCACTTGTTGCACAGGTGGCCAAACCAAAAACAAACCACTTGCTATAAGCCATGCAAACATGACTATAAATAGGGCCATACTTGCATAGTAAACTTCAGCAGTAAGAACAAAAATTGGAAACCCTTCGCAGTAAGCTTCGAAGAGAGTATAGCTAGGAGTTGTAGTAGGAAAATAAAGGTTAAGGGTCAATCTCAAGGTGAGTTATATTATATCTTGAGCTACCATAACATATTTTAAATATATCTTGAGTTACCATAATATATTTTACGAATGTTTTGAACTACTATAATTTATTTTATATGATTTATATTTTATGATTATGTTAATGTTTCGATTACGTGGATTATTTTCTAAACTCCATTTACTTAAATTGAAACCCATGGATATGTTTATTTAAATTTTAGAAATTATTTGATAATAATCTTCTAAACAATTATTTTCTGTAAGTACCACCACGGGAGTCCCATGCCTTGAGGGATTTAAATAACTATTGGCCCCTGTTTGGCCACTTTGTGGTCCTCTGTTTGTCATTGATTCATTAACCCCTGTTCTGATTGTCACTCTAGTTACCCCTGTTCTGTTCTGATTTGTACCGTGGTTATAGTTATTTACGTAATTTTTATTTCAGTTTCTTTCAATTAAATAATTTATTTATGCAACTTAAATTATATTAATGTTTTAGCTAAATAATTATCCATGACTATTTTGTGCCCCTATACTCACAGTATAATATTTCTTACTCTGCTATGTGCTTATAGCTGTTACCCCTTTTAGGTGATGAGACTTAGCAGGATCACGATGGGGAACGAACCGTTGTGTTATTATTTTTTTATTTTATTTCTTTTTTTTTTAAGATTTCTATCTGTATTTTGATTGGACTCTTGTAATAAAATAAAAGTCCAAATAACTTTTTTTTTGTTGCTTTTAATAAACTTTTAGTATCCAATTATTTTATTTTGATTTATTTAATTTATCCGTTGCGTTACCACTACAGAAATTTTAGAATTATTTTATTTTATCTTGTTGCGACGCCGAACCTTTGGGTATTGGGTTTGAGTTGTGACAAAAGTGGTATCAGAGCAATGATTTTTTTTTAAATAAAAAAAAATTGTATACGTTTTTAAAATTTTCTGTATAATTATTCACATTATTTGTAATTCACATTATTTGAATTGGAATTTTTTTCTTTTAAAAAAATAAAAAAAAAAACCCTGAGTGTCTATTAATAAATATGTATATATATTGTCATAAAATAAAAATAAATAAGTACTATACTTGGCCCAACATTATTATTGTTTAATTATATATATATATATTGTCATAATAAAAAAATAATAATAATAAATGAAATATTGTGTCTAACATGATTTAAATAAATATTTGGTAGGCTAAGTTTTTCTGTGTTGTAGGACATGGCACACCAGGAATAACTGATTTCGTTCGAGCCCCAAGGAGTGCATCTGGCCCCTAACCTATTAGAGGGATAGGGGGACTCAGAGTGCACTATCGGACAGACCCACTTCAACCTTGACCGACTCATGGGGAGACCAGTATATTTGTAGGTCGACCCTGATGAGGACTACCTATTTTGTAGACTTAGCTGGGCTAGCACCCGAAAGAGATTCATTGGGTTGACGCACGTCGTCAAATTGGTACATTCGCATTTCTTAGTTGCTCCCTTACCCCCTGGCTTTGCTAAGAGGAGAGGGAATATATACCTTAGCAGCCATATTCACACTATTACACCTCTTCTACAGCACTTTGTCCAAACCCTAGCTGTGGACTACACTACAGTACCAAATACTTAGAGATGCCGGTGCGACTCATTGGGCGGTAGTTTTAGGGATATGACCACGGTGTATCGGTCTACATGGTCCAAGTAGTTTGGCGCTGTTTTGGGATTAAGCTCAGTGGATGGGAGTTTGAGTCCCTTGTACAGCAGGAGTTCCCATGGCTGTTCCACGGCCTAGTCTTCCAGAGCCAGTTTTCGTAGAGGCTTAGTGACCTATTCTAGGAGCATGACTGAGAGATGTCGCTAATCTTTTTTCTTTTTTTGGGGAGCTGACAATAACTAGTCTAATCCTTATATTTTTGTATCAGTAGGATTAGAGATTAACTCTTGGCGACTGGACTAACGCCTTATCTATAGTAACAATGATGTTTTATGTAGTATTAATGAGGTAATATTAATGTGGTAGTAAAACTAATAAAACTAATATGTTATATATGACGTTGCATCAAAGTTATATCAATATGATGCCACATTTATATCATTTTACCTTGTAGTAATGGCTAATGATGGAAATGGAACCGGATCATTGGTCAACGATACTGATCCAATGGAGCAAATCATGGAAAGAGCAGTTACTAGTTTTCTGCGAGCCCTACAAACCAACATTAATAACGGATTGCCTGAATGACGAGAAGAACCAACTACAATAAAATAGTTCCAAGACTTGAAACCTACCATATTCACTGGCAGTACAAACCCACTGGTGGCAGAAGCTTAGGTTAGAGATATGCAAAAAAAATTTCGCACACTACCTTGTACAGAAAGGCAGAAGGTGACTTTCGCTACATTCATCTTCAAAGACGATGCACAAGAATGGTGGCTACTTACCCTGGAGAAAGAAGATATTACGACTTGGGCCAGATTCTTAGAGGTATTCTATAAAAAATACTTTCTAGATTCGCTACGGGAACAAAAAGCATCAGAATTCATACATCTAAGGCAAGGAACCATGATAGTGGCCAAATACGAAAGCAAGTTCACGCAACTGGCCTGATTCACGACATATGTTATCCCCACCGAAGATCGAAAAGCCAGGAAATTTGAAGCAGGATTGAATCCTAAAATCAAGGATAGGCTGTAGGTTTTGAAACTACCAATCTATGCGATGGTGGTAGATTAAGTTTACATTGCGGAGAAAGGGATTAAAGCCTTGCGTTCCGGGGAACCAAGCCAGAGGAAGCGATTCCAGGAAAGAGATAACAAAAGACCCAGTGTCGCGCCTCCCAAAAGAGTAAATACGGGCACAACCAGTTCAAGCAATCAAGGTCCTACAAATCCCAGAGGTGGCACCATTCCAACTTGCTTTACGTGTGGAAGGATTCATTGGGGACAATGTCGTCGAGACACGGGAGCATGTTTTAGATGTGGCCAAGTTGGCCACTTGCTGAGAGATTGTCCCAAGCTTACCAGTCCTACAGCCGACCCCTCTAAACCAGTCCGAAAACCCGCGGTACCTGGAGGAGTGAGGAAGGACCAATAACGCCAAGGAAAAGCCTTTGCCCTAGTGCCTGGAAACCTAAAAGCTACAGGGAATGTTGTGTTAGGTATACTTTCTGTTGGTGGTCACTTAGCCCATGTTCTCTTTGACTCTGATATAACTTATTCTTTTGTTACACCATACTTTGCTACCAAGTTGGCATTAACGCCCGAACCCTTAGGTGATATACTATCTGTGTCTTTTCCTTTTGGAAACTCCTCCTTTAGTGCTGATGTGTACAAATCTTATTCTGTATCCTTAAAAGGGGAAACCTTACACGTAGACTTGATTCCCCTCTGCATTAGTACCTTTGATGTGATCTTAGGAATGGATTGGTTAGCTTCCAACCACGCCTCTATTGATTGTGAAGCCAAAAAGGTCTTCCTCCGGTCACCAAACCAACTCGAGCTTGTATTCGAATGAACTAGTCTCTCCCCCTCCATGTGTTATATCCTTCAGGACAGCTTAACGGCTTCTAAGAAAGGGTTATTGTAGTTGTATTTGTTATGTGATTGATACACAACAAGAAACTCCCATAATCGATACAATCTTTGTGGTTCGAGAATTCCCGAATGTATTTCCTGAAGACCTACCTGGCACCCCGGTTGACCGAGAAATCGAATTCACCATTGAAACCCAACCTGGTACACAACCAATCTCAAAAGTCCCTTACCGTATATCCATGATAGAATTAAAAGAATTGAAGACTCAACTCTAGGAACTGAACAAAGGTTTCATTTGACCAAGTACCTCACTATGGAGAGCTCCAGTACTATTTGTAAAGAAAAAGGATGGCACGATGAGGTTATGCATCGATTATCAAGAGCTAAACAAAGTCACCATAAAAAATCGGTACCTTCTGCCATGAATCGATGACCTGTTTGACCAACTGCAAGGCGCCAAAGTATTCTTAAAAATTGACTTGCGTTCTGGCTACCATCAACTAAAAGTCAAAATGGAAAACATCAAAAAGATTGCCTTCAGAACTCGTTACGGGCACTACGAGTTTCTCGTCATGCCATTTGGCATCACAAATACTCCAATAGCCTTCATGGACCTCATGAATCGAGTGTTCAAACCTTATCTTGATGAGTTCGTCATTGTCTTCATTGATGACATTCTCATACACTCCAAATCACCAGAAGATCATGAGCACCACTTGTGGAGAGTTCTACAGACACTGCGTGATCACAAGCTTTATGCCAAATTGAAGAAATGTGACTTCCGAATCACTAGTATACACTTCCTTGGTCACGTCATTAATAAAGATGACATCTCAGTTGACCCCTAAAAGGTTGCAGCAATCGTGGATTGGCCACGACCTACTAACGTGCCCGAGATTCAAAGCTTCTTGGGTCTAGCCGGCTATTACCGACGCTTCGTGCAAGATTTCTCGACGATAACATCTCCCTTAACCCAGTTAACTCAGAAGAACACACCCTTTGAATGGACAGACAAGCAAGAATGTTGCTTCCAAGAATTGAAGAACAGACTCGTGACGGCTCCTATACTAGCAATCCCCGCAAAAATAGAAGGGTTCGTAATTTATAGTGATGCCTCATACAATAATTTGGGTTGCATTCTTATGCAAAATGGGAAGGTCATTGCATATGCCTTACGTCAACTAAAGACCCACGAGAAGAATTACCCAACCCACAATCTGGAATTAGCCGCGGTAATCTTTGTCCTTAAAATCTAGCATCATTATCTCTATGGAGTAACCTGCGAGATTTACACAGATCACAAGAGTCTCAAATATCTGTTTACATAAAAGGAATTGAATATGAGGCAATGACGATGGCTAGAATTTATGAAGGACTACAATATAGAAATCGATCACCACCCTGGCAAAGCTAACGTAGTAGTAGAAGCATTGAGTCGAAAGACGGCCAAAAGTTTAGCATATACCCTTATTCCCCGGAAGATCAATGGACTGCTTGCCAACATAATCGTCGAATCCAAGCTGATTGAAGAAATTAGAATCCGCCAATGTGAAGATAAACTTTTGAAGAAAAAGTGTGAGAAACAAAGAGGCACGCCCGATCTTGACTTTATAATCAGCAATGGGATGCTAAAATTCCAGAATCGAATTTGCGTACCTGACCTTCCAGAACTCAAGAAAAAGATATTGGTAGAAGCTCATAGCTTGAGGTTTGTGATCCACCTTGGCAATACAAAAATGTATCACGATCTGAATGAACGCTTCTGGTGGACTGGAATGAAGAAAGACATAGCAAGCCACATACCCAAATGCCTGCATTGTCAATAGGTTAAAGCAGAACATCAGAGACCTGTTAAATTATTGCAACCATTCCCTATTCCTGAATGGAAATGGGAGCACATTACTATAGATTTCGTGGTCGGGCTACCGCAATCAGTATCGAAGAATGATGCAATATGGGTTATCATATATCGATTGACAAAGTCGGCGCATTTTCGACCAATCAGAATCATGTACTCCTTACTAAGTTTGCCACTCTATACATTAAAGAAATCATTCGTTTGCTCGGCATCCCAGTTTCAATCGTATCTGATAGAGGCCCGCACTTTATGTCTCATTTCTGGAACAAATTGCAAGAATCTTTGGGAACCACTCTGAAGTTTAGCACAACTTATCACCCACAAACTGATGAGTAATCTGAAAGAGCAATCCAGACTTTGAAAGATATGTTACGTGTGTGTGTGTGTGTTAGACCTCAAAGGTAATTGGGATGATCACCTACCTTTGGTGGAGTTCGCCTATAATAATAGCTACCATACAAGTATTGAAATGACACCATACGAGGCACTATATGAAAGAAAATGTCGATCACCTCTATGTTGGACAGAAGTCAGAGACAGGAAACTGTTAGGCCCCGAGATCGTGCAAATTACAAGTGATAAAGTTCAACTTATCCAACAACGAATACGCACTACTCAGAGCTGCCAGAAAAGCTATGCAGATACACGGAGATGAGACTTAGAATTTTAAATAGGCGATCATGTGTTCCTAAGGATCTCACCAACAAGAGGGGTTATCCGATTTGGAAAACGAGAAAAGTTAAACCCACGTTACATCGGGTCATTCGAGATACTAAAAAGGATTGGTCCTGTGGCATATCGCCTTGCGCTTCCAACTAAACTATCCAGTGCCGATAATGTGTTTCACGTTTCAATGCTTCACCGATATCTTCGGGATCCAGAGCATGTTGTCAATTATGAGAACCTGGAAATTCAAGAAGACCTCTCTCATGAAGAACAACCAGTACAAATTCTTGATCGCCGTAATCAGGTCCTTCGAAATAAGACTATACCTCTTGTAAAAGTCTTATGGAGAAACCATCGTGTCGAAGAAGCAACATGAGAAACTGAAAGTCGAATACGAGCCAAATACCCACACCTTTTCGAAAACCAAGGTACGTCAAGTTTGGGGACAAACTTCTTTTAAGGAGAGGAGAAATGTAACACTCGAATTTGTAAATTTAATTCAATACTGTAATAGAAAGAATTCTTTATTAGTATTAAAAAAAATAAAAATAAATAATAATAATAATAATTAATGTTATGGTTGTAGGTGATAAAATGTACTCTAATTTTGGGCCTAATGTGAATTAAATCCAAAAAAAAAAATGGTGATTTATCACCATCCTAATGCATAGGATGGTGACTAAATGAGTACCTTAGGCCACATAACAAGAAAGAAAGAATGCCACATGTTGCAAAGGTGGCCAAACCAAAAACAACCCACTTGCTATAAGCCATGCAAACATGACTATAAATAGGGCCATACTTGCATAGTAAACTTCAGCAGTAAGAACAAAAATTGGAAACCGTTCGTAGTAAGCTTCGAAGAGAGTATAGCTGGGAGTTGTAGTAGGAAAATAAAGGCTAAGGGTCAATCTTAAAGTGAGTTATATTATACCATGAGCTACCATAACATGTTTTAAATATGTCTTGAGTTACCATAATATATTTTACAAATGTTTTGAGCTACCATAATTTATTTTATGGTTATGTTAATGTTTCAATTACGTGGATTATTTTCTGAACTCCATTTGCTTAAATTGAAATCTATGGATATGTTTGTTTAAATTTTAGAAATTATTTGATACTAATCTTCTAAACAATTATTTTCTGTAAGTACCACCACGGGAGTCCCAAGCCTTGGGGGACTTAAATAACTATTGGCCCCTGTTTGGCCACTTTGTGGTCCTCTGTTTGTCATGGATCCATTGACCCCTGTTCTGATTGTCACTCCAGTTATCCTTGTTCTGTTCTATTCTGTACCGTGGTTATAGTTATTTACGTAATTTTTATTTCAGTTTCTATCACTTAAATAATTTATTTATGCAACTTAAATTATATTAATGTTTTAGCTAAATAATTATCCATGGCTATTTTGTACCCCTATACTCACAGTATAATATTTCTCACTCTGGTATGTACTTATAGCTGTTACCCCTTTCAAGTGACGAGACTTAACAGGATTACGATGGGGAATGAACCGTTGTGTTGTTTTTTTTTTATATTATTATTTTTTAAAGATTTCTATCTGTATTTTGATTGGACTCTTGTAATAAAATAAAAGCACAAATGACTTTTTGTGTTTCTTTTAATAAACTTTTGGTACCCAATTATTTTATTTTGATTTATTTAATTTTTCTGTTGCGCTATTGCTACAGAAATTTTAGAATTATTTTATTTTATTTTGTTGCGACGCCGAACCTTTGGGTACCGGGTTAGGGTTGTGACAACTTTGGCAAAAGTTAGAGCGCAAAAGGATAGAGTTAATACTCGAGTGAACCTGAATCGAACTACGTAAGGCCTGATTCCTATTTTTTGGGATATGTAGGCAACTTCATCATGAAGTTCGGCCATAACCATCTCCAACTCGACCGTCCTATTCATACATATTTGATCAGGTCATCTTTTGCCATTCGGTTGTGTTGTCTTCGTTTTGGCAAAAGGACCAGTATAATGGATACGGTTACGAGCAGTTGTGATCTTTTGATTCGGGGTTGTACGTCTTGAGGATGGATTCTATGTCTGTCAAGTGGTAATCATTTCCGAAAATTGTTTTGAAAAGTTTTAATAAAAACTGATTTTCCTCAAAATTTACCCTTTTACAACTTGGACCATTTTTGGAACCAAAAGGAAAATTTTCAGTACTCACAACTTTAATTTTATTGATTTCAACACAAGTACATTCTCCAACTCTCTGATTTAGATCAAAGCTACTTTTATATCATAAAATTTGAAAAGAAATATCAAAATAGTAAAACTAGGGGCACAACTGAGTTAGGTGGCTCTACGTCTTTACTTGCACTCGTGGAAGTTTATGCAGCTAAGAATGGCCCAATTTGTTCTTCATCCTCAAACCAAGCCAAGCACTCATCAGAAAGGGCGTAATTGAAGCTAAGGGCAGGGGCCAAAAGCTCTCTCGCCCTCAAAGCAGTGAGGTACTGAGGCAAGTGTGAACCTCAAATAGGAAATGAAGCTGGGTATTCCGCCTCCTTATCTGAACGTGGTTGATCATGGCCAAACTGGTGTCTGAACCGGAAGGTGAAATAAAACACGCAGTGTGTGAGGCCAATCAACTGTATACTCGGCTAGCGGGACATGCAGTAGCTCATCTCAGGCAAATTAAACCAAGGGCAACGCCAAGCTATGTCGATTGCAGATCGGTCACACATCTAATCTCACCACAATCCCTCTGAAGGGAAATCTATTAGCTGGTGGCGAAAAAAGTAAGCTCTAGGTAAGTAGTTGGGGCAAGGGTCCACCACTTTCAGCTTATCCATCAATCATACCTAAAGAGGGATGAGAAAAATATGAGAGATTAAAGAACAGAGAGATAGATGTTGAGAGAAAAGTAAGGAAATAGCTAGAGAGAAAAATAGAGAATGAGTGTTGAGTGGTACGTGAAATTATAAATAAGGAGGATGGGAAATAGAAACCTGGAGAAGCAGCAGACTCCTTGCAAATCGAGTAGTCTCTCGCCGACAGAAAGCATCAAGGCCCATTAAAGTTTCGACCAGGGCCAAACCCATGCAACTCTATCCCTCTTTCAAACATTGAGCCACTTCGATCAACCGAATGCTGGCTACGTCAACATTAGGGGCAAGAAGGAAGTGTGTAAGCAGGCATAAGCACAGAGCATGTTGCCTATAGCCTCGCCAAAGAAGGTCACTCCTATCTCCAATAGCGGAAAATTGATGAACTAACCAGGGTATGTCTAGCTCCCCATCATGGGCCAGAGACCGAACCTTATGTACTAAAAACCCATACATCCGTCCAAAAGTCTGGGCATGGCTGAAACAGGGCTGCGGCATAATTTCTTCGTCACGCAGGGATTCCATTAATGCTTGAAATTCTTTGAGTGTTAGACACAGTTCTTATGATCCGCAGTGAAACACATGTGTAATTGCGTTCCAGCACCAGACCGCAACATAACGGAACGGAAAGTAAAGTGGAGCGCGGCTCAAAGAGAAAAGAGCGTTTAGGCCAAAACCACGAAAATTCACCTTTTCCGAGCCGTCTAAAGTGGCTATCCAGTCTCAGATAAGAATGGTAACGGGGCAGGACTGGGCCGGGGATCACACTCTCCGTCCCCGATTGCCGATTGTGAAAATCTCCCCGTCCTCGGCCCCGATCCCCAACGGGAAACCTATCACCGTCCCCTAACGAGGATTAGGTTTTCCTGACCCCGAAAATTTCCCGGCCCAAATCTGTTCAACAACACCATCAACAACATTATCAACAACAACATCATCATCATACATAGATACATACATACACACACAAACAGATCTGTTTCAACAACTATATACACAAACAGATCTGTTTCAACAACTACATACACAAACAGATCATCAACAACAAATTTGTTTTCGTTCAAAAAAAAAAAAAATCTATTTCAACAACACAAAATCTGTATACATACATACACACACACAAAAAAAAATCTGTATACATATATACACATACAAAAAATCTATTTCAATAACATTAAAAAAAAATCTGTATACATACACAAAATTTGTTTTAAAAAAAATCTGTGATTGTCGTGGATAGAGACAATGGACGACAAAGCCGATGGATGACGGAAGAGAGGAGGACGATCGGTAACTATGATTGCGGCAATGAAGAAGGACGATAGATGACTGTGACTGCGACGACGGAGGCGATGGACAACGGAGGAGGACGATCGGCGTCACGTATAATGGAAGTGGCGCTGATGAGGATGAGAGGTACGACAGTGAGAGAGAGAGAGAGAGAGAGAGAGAGAGAGAGAAGAGACTCAGAGACAGAGAGGAAGATAGAAGTGAGTGAGATGAGGATGAGGTTTGGTTTATATATATATAGAGGCTAAAATAATAATTTTATTTTGGGGATAAACGAGGACGAGGACGGGCCGGGTACAGGGCTGGAACACGTATTCCCGTCCCCAGTCTGAAACTGATTGGGGATTGATTTTTGAATACCATCCCCGCCCCGTTGGGGATATTTTTTGGAAAAAAATCTCTCAAATCAGGGTTGGGGGATCGGGTCCCCGTCGGGCTGATTTCAAATTGCCATCCCTAGTCTCGGAGCTTATTGTTGGGAAGGATCTCCATTTTGGATGCAAAATATCAAAATCTTGTTGTTTTGCTGAGAAAATAGCTTGGGATCACTTTTTCTAGGCTTTGAGATGGAGTAGTGTGTGATAACTGGATTACGCTGACCGACATCTTTTGTTAGTGCCGACTGGCTTTCATTGGGAGCCGACCAACTCTCAATGACTGCCCAGAGCAGAGCAGTTGCAGACAAGACAAGTTCTTGCATTAGTGTACTGGAGTTGTGTTTTGAATCTTATCTTGTTTGTATCTAGTGTTGTTTAGTGTTTTTAGGTTGTTTTTATTTTATTTTTCTGTCATCGAGTTGTATTTTATATTTTGACTGGTTGTAAGTTGTTATCTGATTCGAGAATCAATTCAAGAGCAAGCATTCACAGTTGTAACAGTCTTCTATAAGATTATCATGCAAGCGTCATTCATTCATCACATGTCACGTTATACAAGAGAAGTCATCCAAAATATTCTTTTTATAGCTAGAGGGTCCACCTCCGATTATTGTTTTTAAAAGCAAATATAGCAACAAAAAAAAAGAAAAAAGTTTTCAAAAACAAAATACAAGGGTCTATCTAAAGCTAGTTCCTAACTACAAAGCAAAAGAAAAGAAAGAAAAGTGAATCACCAACCCATCCTAGCCCTCTTCCTCCTCGGCTGCAGAGGAGGTGCATCATTATCATCACTGGGGCTACTGGACTACAAGTTAACCTCCTCTCCCTCGTCCTCGGGGGTCGTAGACCCATCAAAAGACTCTTCCGAAGGTAAGCGCTGCCTCGCTTGGCCTCTCCCCCAATCAGCTCTTCCTTGGCCTCTCACTAGGCCCTGTCTCATTCTCCTCCCAGTTGGAGGAGGTCTTGCGGGTGCTGCTGGCGCTGGCTCAAGCTGAAAAGAGGATAAACATCAGTAAGAAGTAACAAAAGTATAGGCAGTGTGGCAACAACAGTGACCAAATGATAAAGTATACCTCTATCCCATGGGCAGCCAAAGCAGTCTGTCTCCTCCATACCATGAGAAGTAGGCTTTCAATCGCCAGAGAAGGTCACAAGATACGCCTGCACTGCAAAGGAAGAGCATTTGAGAACAAAGGAATGTAAATAACAAGGTACAGTGAATAGAAATAACAGGGTATAGTGAACAAAAATAACGAAGGACAACAAAAGTAAGGTGTAGTGGGTAGAAGTATAAATGAATGTGTACCTCCTCAATGTCGGGAGAGATCACCAGCCTGCAATCCTTCTCCTCGATATGCTCAAGGGGAATCTGCTCAATCACCCTATTCGGTCATATGTATATGACCTCGGTGGGAATCATAATAAGCTTAGAAATGGAGGTGGCAGCCTCAGAAAGTACGTGAGTTGTGGCAGTAGGGGCACTTCTAGCAGCAGCGGCGGCAGCCTCGAGAAGCGCGTAGGTTACACCCTTGCTAAGAGGTGCCATCACCCGATCCCGCAAGAATGCAATGAAATCGCCGACCCCATGGTATTTGTCACTGTCCTCTCCCTGCATCAAGAGGTCGATTATAGGCTCATCGTGAAGATCATCGGCAATCCTCATACCGGGAGGAGGAGGATGTGGAACATCAAGATTAGCCCAGCCTCGGGTCTGGCGGATGAACCGCTCCTCCAAGTAGTATGCCCTACCAAAGGGGCCCTTGAAAAGGATCCGCATGGTGGAGGCCTCCTATGCAGCAGCATAAATCACCTTCAAAGCCTGGGGGATGCCCGCCCAGGGATGCCAGTCAACCTGTGAACAGAATATGCAAAGCAAGGCTAAGCGGTATAGAAACAGTGCAGTATGGGACAACCGTATGAATAACAGTGCAGAGTGGGACAATAGCATGGAAAGAGTAAAATGAAAGACTAGTATTTTATTACCTGATTTGTGGTGATAGTGTCAAAAAAACGGCGGCAGTAGGGGAAGTCTCGGTCCACACGGCGACGCCACTCAAATCGGGAGTTGTAGTACTGGGAACGGGGTACTGACAACTTAAGTGGCCGTACTATGACCAGAACAAGGGAGGTGAAATATGTGTAAACCCATAGTTGTAAAAAAAAAAAGAAGGGTAGATAAGCATTTGTGAACAAAGCAATTATAAACAGACCAGATAAGATAAGCAAGAAATGTAAAGTGAAACTGAAAAGAAGGAGTGTAAGGTATACCTCCTGCACTTCCAAGAACTACTAAGCAAGTTCGCTTTACTACGGATGCGGCTTATGTAGCAAAGATAGGATGGCCAGGTCGGCACCACCCAGTCATACTCCTTCACCTGTTGAAGATGCACTAGTGCCCTTAAGAGATATAGCCCAACGGTATTTTCCTTATTCGCAAACAAGGTAGTATTGAGGAGATACAAAAGAAATCCGCGAGTGTACTGGGCGACATCCTCCGGAGTAGTTGGTTGAAGATCGGAGAAGTACTCCAAGAACTAACTGTACCTCACCATCCCAAGACCAGCAGTGTCTGGGGTCGCTCCAAGGAGGTGAATCTATACGGCCCTCCACTGTGCCATGTCAGGATCGAAGGGGATCAGGCCGCAACTCTAACTCGCAGGGCGGTGAGCATCGAAAAGTCGTATGGAGTCAGAATCATCTCCGCGATCGACGAGAAGTGGAACGAGTTGGAGGTGCCCCACCATCTCTACCAAGGCCTCAGAAGCAAAGGGCTCAACCCTTATCTCAGATGAGCCTTGAACAGAAGGTTCAAGCGATCAAGGCTGACCAATGCACGAACCTCCTCAAGGAGCCCTCAGACAAAGGTTCGGGGCCAAAAATAGACCCGTAACTTTTGATCCTCTTGGCCATCACCTGTAGTATGGGAATGTTGTCAGTGTCTGCAATATATTGAAAGGAATTCAAATAAATGCTCAAACAAGAAAAGAATAGTGCTTACCGTAGAGGCATCGGCGGACAAGTGCTCGGAGGGCTCCCGCAATAGGATGTCCTCGTCGATCCCCGGAATGAGGCCCTCAAATCGTAGGATACCACTCGGGGTCAAAGCGTGTGTACGTGGCTGGTAGGTATCCACCTCAAATGGTCTGTTAGCAAGAGAAGGCAACACCGGCTCAGGCATGGAAGGAAGGATATCGTTGGCCTCTATCTCCTCCTCTAGCCCGGCCGTATTTCGTTGGGTGCCAGTTGGCTCCAAATGCAAACCAATTCAGTTTTTTTTATTATTTCATTTTTTTAATATTGTTTTATTTTTGTGCATCTCAGTGTTGGGCTTTGGTTAAAATATATATATATATAGAGAGAGAGAGAGCAGAAGCAGAAAAATAGAAAAACAAAAGAGAGGAAAAACAAAGAAAAGAGAATAAGAGAAAAGAGTGAAAAAGAAAGTGAGCAAAAAATGGGGAGAACATAAAAAGAAAAAAGAAAATAACAGAAAAACAAAAGAGAGGAAAATCAAGAGAAAAGATATATGAAAAGCAAAAAAAATCGAGAGAAAAGAAAGAAGAAATAGAAAAGCAGGTGAAGAGTTTTGTATTTTGCTCGGTTTCAATTTGATTAATTCATAGGTGGTTACATTCACAGGTGTTTACATTTGTAATTATTTAATCAAATTTTTTATCAGTTCGTAGTTGGGCTCATAATTTGTTTTGTTTAAAGTTGTTCCGAGGTCATACTTATTTCGCTACTCATTTCGTCAATTCATGCTTTGGTCCATCATCTCATTGTTTTGAGCATTTAATTGACAAACTTGTTCTTAAATTTGCTAATCCAAGCTTGGTTTTAGATTGGTGCGTTCCCTTTTTAATTGTGAGTTTGTGTTTATTATTTTGCCTGTTGGGGTTCATGGCTTCGTTCTCTGAGGCCTCCCTGGGGATGAGTTTATCTTGTTCTATGCTGAAGTTGTTTGCTTCTCCGTCAGACCAACTTTTTCTCCTCTCACTTGCGACGTGTCAAGATTGTTTGCCTTGGTTAAAAACAACAGGTGCGCCTGTTTATTCACACCACATTTCCTTCTCTCGCGTAAGACGCGTCAGGATTGTTCACCTTGGTTAAAAATAATAAGTGCACCTATTTGTTCACACCATCTTTTCTCCTTTCGTGTGCGACGCGTTAGGATTGTTCTCCTCGGTTAAAAAAAGCAGGTGCGCCTGTTTGTTCACACCATCTTTTCTCCTTTCGCGTATGACACGTCAGGATTGTTTTTCTCAATTAAAAACAGCAGGTGTGCCTATTCGTTCACACCAATCTTTCCTCATTTCGCATTCGACGTATCAGGATTGTTCTCCTCGGTTAAAAACAGCAGGTGCGCTTGTTTGTTCACACCATCTTTCCTTCTTTTGCGTGCGACGCGTCAGGATTGCTTTTCTCAGTTAAAAACGGCAGGTGCGCCTGTTCGTTCACACCAATCTCTCTTTCTTTTGCGAGTGACGCGTCAGGATTGTTTTCGTCGATTGAAAGCATCAGGTACGCCTGGTGTTCATACTGCCCTTGTAGCTTTTCGTCCTTTCTGTATGAGGCATAGTTAGGTTTGCATTTTCTTACATCCTCTTTACGTAAGACGTAGTTTAGTTTGTGCTTTCTTTGTCCTTCCCATGGGAGACGTGGTTATTTACTCGTTTCTGTCCATGTGAAACACGGCTTAGTTTGTTGTGCTTGGATTTATACTTTTGTTCAAGTGTTGTATTTCTGTTATCACTTGTTGCATTGTTTCATCGCTTGTTAGCATATATGTGCATGTGTCATCGCATTATTTCATTGCATGATCATAAGTTATGGTTCCCGTATATTATTTTGCATTTCGCCCTTAAACTACACAGGTTTGATTCCTTGCAAAGGGATACATAGGCAACCTTCGGGTTCAACCTTTGGCATTCAGATTTTTGATTTGTTTTCTTGCCCAAGTCTTACTACCTCGCCAAATGGGTCATCTTTGGGCTTTAACATTCACTCACGTCATTTTATGACTTCGAGTTCTGTCAAAGAGGGGCAACTGTAGACACCACATTTTTGACCGCCGGCAAGACTTGGACACTTTGTCCTATGCACTTAATGATGAAGTCGTACTAAGTGTGATTCAAAGTCTTAACGAAGGAACGTAAGCTTGCGCTCCAAAACCAATCCCAAACCCTTCATAGTCATACTGTCTTTGCCCCACAAATTCATTATTGAACATCATGCCACCCTATATTGAGTTTAAACCAGTGGAACAGGGGAAAACTTTAGGCGCCGGTTGGAACACATTGGGCGCCGGTTGTAGCCATCGAGAGCCAGCCAGCACTCGATAGCGAGAAACACTATTCTGGGTAGGAATGGGCTAGCTGTCCATTTTTGGAGATATTTTCAACCTATTTTGCTTGAATTCTATAAAAACAAGATAATACCTCTATTTTGAGGGCTGGAAAATTTCTACAGAACCTATACACACAAGAGAGAGCTCTTTCTATCTACACAAGTCATCTTTAAGCTAACCTATCTCTCTTGATCAATATCCATACACCATGCATCACCTTAGAACCTTGGTTGAGCTTTGTGAATCACAATTCAAGCTTGAGAGTGGGCTTGAATCAAGTTTGTGTTACAAACAAAAGCTTACTTCTTTGAGAGGTATAAGCTTGCCACCTTCTGTAACAACGCCCGCGGGGGACCTCGCTACAGTTCGGACTCCCTTTTTTGTTGCGGTTCTAAATCTCGAACCAAAGAGTCCAAATCCGGCAAATCGTTTTGAAGAAAAACAGATTTTTTGAAAGAAGTGCCAAACATGGATCGCTTTTGCGATAATGAGTCGCCACCTAAATATTTTTAAAATGGGAAATTTAGGAAACCCCGACTCGGTGCCGAAAGGCCACGGTCCGCTATTACCAAAGTTGGCTCGAACTTGGGTACGATTAGGAAGGTCACATCGTGAGCATTCTCTCGCCGGCCAAAGACCGGCCTCTACTAACCATGATATCTGTTTTTGAAAACTTTGTGAGTTCTTATTCCGATTATTAGCCTAGGTTACTATGTGATGCTCGCAGCAAACAAGTATTGACCGGGCCGTCTGAATTGGAAATAAACATCTCATGTTTGTTTGTGAAAAATGGTTTGCTACCCGCAGGTAGGCTTAAAATGCAGATTTTGCCACAATCTAGTGGGCTTAACAAACAATTGATGAATTGCTCCAATTCAGATAACTCAACCTCCACCCACAGGCATTCAAGGCAGTTATATCACATAAGCATATAGCCTCATGGTAAGCATGCTGTCATGGCAACACTCACATGCATGCAAGGATGCTAAAGCATAAAACTTACCGGGTACTCCAAGCCAAAACAGAAAACTTATTAGAAATCATGCATGATCCTAAAATATACAGAATGCCTAATGCAACACATGCAAAGATGTAATTATAGCGGGCTCGGCTATTCTAAAGATGGCATGTGAGATGCAACAGCTATCAAGTACTCAACTTGGAATTGAAATACAAATGCAGTTTGCATGATGTGCCGAGCCCGATGCATGCAATACAGATGAATGATGCAAACATGCTGTCATACGGTATGCTAATTGAAATATGCCCTATATCTAACCATTCAAAGCGGGTAAATAAAAGGGAGAAAGAAATGGGGGTTGGAAGACATACATCACACTCACACACCCTTATTACATTTATGCCCTCGCGCAGAGGGTCCGAATAAATATACAAATCAATAAAAGAATATACAAATCGAAATAAATATACAAATTTCTAATTAATTGACAAATTAACTAAGAAAGTCAGAATCGTGCAAGCCGTGGATCGCTTTGCTTCGATAGATGCCGCCATTGGTCGTTGGCGAAATCCAATCGAATGCCCCGATTAGCCTCGCTTATGCAGATTTAAATGCGCGTCCGACCGAAGTTGCTAAACTCAATTTTGCCGCAACAGAGAGCAGAAAAGGGCACAAAGAGGTATTTCACAAATATATGCATGCCTCGATCCTCGTGCCACCAATCACGCATATCGATGCATGATGGCCGAGGAATCGGATTGCACAACTCAATATAGGGATGAATGTAAGTGAATGTTACAACAAAACCTAACTCCATCATGGGTAATCCGGAGTGTCGGTAACTGGGGAATTGAGACACACTCCGTCACTCGGAGTACGGAACACGCCTCGTTTCCCGTGCAATATGCGTGATATGCATGAAATGCAACTAACATACAACCTAGCATGCGCAATGCTATGAAAATGAGATGAAAATGAGATGCCTCGAAATACGTACCCACGAGCACGCAAACCGAGGCGATGATGTAAAGGCACGAAATGCAATGATGGACTTACACCAATATGAGAGGGCCCCAGCCACACTCACACGGGATGCCGGAATGATAAGGATGAGGGGCCTCGAAATGCGTGCCCACTGGCACGCAAACCGAGGCGATGATGAAATGCAAATCGGATAAAGTAGAGTGCCTCGAAATACGTGCACGCGGGCACGCAAACCGAGGCGATGATGAAATGAGAAAATCGGATAAAACCGGAGTGCCTCGAAATGCGTGCCCACGGGCACGTAAACTGAGGCGATGATGAAATGATAAAATCGGATAAAACCGAAGTGCCTCGAGATACGTGCACGCGGGCACGCAAACCGAGGCGATGATGAAATGAGAAAATTGGATAAAACCAGAGTGTCTCGAAATGCGTGCCCACGGGCACGTAAACCGAGGCGATGATGAAATGATAAAATCGGATAAAACCGAAGTGCCTCGAGGTGCGTGCCCACAGGCGCGCAAACCGAGGCGACGATGAAATGGGATGAAATGGCATACGGAATGCAACGATGGGCTTACACCAACATGGGAGAGCCTCAGCTCACTCACATAGAGGCCGCTAAAATAAAGTCGTTAAACGCGTTCGCATGACACGCAAATCGAGACAATGATGTAGAAGCATGAAAATGCAAATTGGGTTTACGCCGACATGAGAGGGCCTCAACCACACTCACATAGGCTGCCGTCGGATAAAATAGGGGCGCCTCGAAAGGCGTGCACACTGGCACGCAAACCGAGGCAATGCAAAAATGATGCAAATGGCATAGGGAATGATATGTAAGCATGGCAATGGAATTTCAGCACCTAAATAAAGGGGAAAACAGCCCCGAAACAATTCGAAATAACACTCGAAGCATGCATTCATCCCGAAAATGTGAAATTAAGCCCCGAAATGGCCTATAGCCATGCTATACATGCAAAATATGATCATGGCAGCAAGAACAGTAGCAAGGCAGTCCCAAATATGGCATTTTTTCAGTAACAAACTTGGCCAAAATGCAAGTAGGGATAGATCAACAATAGCATGCAAAATTAGTGGCCAAAAGAGGGGTATTGAGACAAGTGATATATGCAAACCCCAAATGGAAAAACTTTCTTCTAAAACATTGAATATAAGATAAAAATAAGCACAATTTCAGAAGATGACATCCTCGAAATCAGAATACAAACATGCTATAAAATCCATGCAAAGTAGGCTTCCAAATAGGCTATATCATGAGACATGCAATGTATACACCAAATGACAAAACTTTCTTCATGAAATATGTAAAGGGGGTCAAAATAAGACCAAAACCAGTAGGGGTCGAAGTCCCAAAAACAAACACAAATAGGTCAAAAATTGCATGCAAAAAATGGCACACTTGATGAAATTTGAAGGAGGTGGTATATACAATGACCAAATGAGGTTGAGCCCTTCTACAATGTTGTAGAGGGGCTCAAAATGAGCACAAAACCAGTAGGGGTCGGACCCCTGAAAACAAAAGGAAATAGGCCTAAACTAGCATGCAAGATAATGGCATAAAAGCTAGGTATTGAAACAAGTATATCATAGGAGCATCAAATGAAGTTGAGCCCTTCTACAAAGTTGTAGAGGGGCTCAAAAAAAGCACAAAAGCAGTAGGGGTCGGAGCCCCAATTCTCAACCAATTGGAGTATAGAAATGAATCAAGAAAAAGCCCTAAAAGTTGGTTTTGAAGACTTACCCTTGAAGACTTGTCTTTCTTTGATTCTTGGCTTTGATTTGTAGCTTCTCAACCTCTGAAATTCACTTCCTTGCTGCTGGAAGGGTAGTAGGGATGGTGAGGCTAGATGCTGATGAAGAGAAGACCTAGGGGCTTAGAAGCTTAATGAGGTGTTGAGCTATGAAAATGGAGGAATTTGAAGATGATCTCTTGAGACAATTTTTTCCAACCTTGAAGAAGGAGAGGAGGGCCCTTCAAATAGACAAGAAATGGGTAAAAGGAGGAAAGCACCCAATCTTTCCTCCCGAATATCCCTGATGCCCCTGATATGTTGGAAGATGTCCCGACAATGTGGACAGCCGAAAGCAAAGCCGGCCAGTAATTTAGGAGGTGGCCGGGCCACACCCCACCTGGCCGGCCACCCACCCACCATGGCCGGCCGGCCACCACCAAAAAAAAAAGTGAGGATTTTCTGGCCGACCACCATGCCAAAGTGTCCTCCCAAGTGTGTAGAATAAGGTCCTAGGGTCGGAAATTGGCAACACTGAAGCAGGAGCCACAACATAGAGCTTGAAGGAGAGGCCCAAAAATGAAACCAACAATTGCTGGCCGACCACCAACTTTTTGTGTCCTCCAAGATGTGTAGAACAAGGTTCCAAGGTCGGAAATTGGCAACACTGAAGCAGGAGCCACAACATAGAGCTTGAAGGAGAGGCCCAAAAATGAAACCCTGAATTTCTGGCCGACCACCAACCCTTAGGGTCCTCCTAGATGCCCTCATCACAGATATGTAGCTTTGGTTGGAAGAAAATATCCCTAGGGTGTTCAACATTGGCCCGGAAGTGAGCAAAACGGGCTCCGGAGGAGCGAAACCGTTATCTCGATAATTGCTGGCCTCCTACCCCCAAAGGATCTTCCCGATGTTGAAACAGAGGTACCGCCAAGTTTGACAAAAACTAATGAGAAATGAACGTCGGCGAAAACCGAGCGAATCCAGATCCCGAAAATGGGTCAGCAGCGGAAGTGGTGTTCAAAGATCGGCGGGTATTCATGACCCAGGTCCTCTCGAATGACAAAACAGAGGTACCGCCAAAAACGGAGAAAATGGATGCGAATGAATGCTCGACCAAAACCGCCAATTTGGGGTCCCGAAACCGCATGAGCACCAGTGGCATACGGCCACGGCGGGCATCGGGGCCCCAGGTTCTCGAAATATTAAACAGAGGTCTCCGCCAAAAACCGGAGAAGGCCGATGCAATGAAAGTTTCGACCAAAACCGCGGTTTGGGGTCCCGAAATGGGTCGCCGCACCGGCGGTGTTCGGCCGCAAGTGGGCATCAGGCCCCAGTGTCCCTGAACACTAAAACAGAGGCACATGCCAAAAACAGAGAACTCGGAGATGGTTAGCGTCCCGAGCCGAGGCACACGGCCCGACGGCCCAAAACCGGAACCGGCCCGAATGGGCAAAATGGCCTCACGGCCACAAAACGAAGCTCACGGCCACGGAGATAGTCTACGGACCACTCTTCCTCAGAAAGAAAACAGAGAAAATCGAGCCCGTTCGCAAACCGAGACAAGGTAGAGAAGATGGTTCTAAGTCCGGAGCAGGCACGCCACGGTGACTGACTTCAACAAGCACAGGATGCAATATCACCGAGCGCACAACCGGAGACGTCTGAGTCTAAAGGTCGGTCAAAAATGGGGTGCCTACACCTTCTCTTTTACTTCTTGTTCTATCTATTACTATCTATTTCTTGTGTTTTTATACTATCTTGGATCCATTTCAAGTGTCTAAGCTTGGGTTTGGATAGCTACCAAAGGGTAGAGAGAGTTAACACTCTTTCTTGAACCTTCACCTATAGCTCACCCTTTTTCTTTGCTTTCCAAATTGATTTTCAGAGTTTAAAAGAGGCTAAAAATCATGCTTTGAGGTTTCAAAGGTAAAAGGGTTAGCCACCCTTCCTAGTTCTTACTTACTAGCCTTATTTTCTTTACTGCTTCTTTAGCTTTTTGGCATCTTTTCATGCACTTTGAGCCATTGTTTTTTCACCTATTATGTAATAACCTCGATCCTCAATTAGCCACTAATCAGTAGTTAAGGATGTTAATTAAGTGAATAAAATAAATTATGGTTTATTATGTGATTTGCATGATGTTTGGCTTACTATCTGTTACTTGTAGGAATATCTGTTTGGAATTCCACTTTAATATGTAAATTGAAAGCCTTATCAGCATTCGAAACCGAAATTGATTATATCAATACGTCATTTGGAATTTTTAGAACACTATGGAAAATTTTATTAAAAATTAATTTAGTCTGATTTGTTAAGTTGTGTTTGGTTGGTCTAATGTTCCAATTAATGTATTATAGCATCATAAATATAAATATGAGCCCCTTAAGCTCATTTGAGCTCATCCTTGCCCATTTTGAGTGCAAAAAATCTGAGGAATTATTTTAGAGAGAGAGTGTGTGCAATTCTAGAGAGAGAAAGGAAGAGATTAAGGAGAAATTGAAGATTTTGCTTGAGTTCATCAATTTTGTGCAAGAATCTAGCTAATTGAAGACTCTAGATAAGACTACAACCTCTAGATTGTGCATCTAAGTCATTTAACATGAGATTTCTTCAAGATTATGTGTTTAATTGTGTTCATGAGCTTAGGATGAAGGAAATGTTGCTAAGTCATACATGCATGCATTAATTTGTCAAGAGCTCTCATGCTTGAGCATCATTCATACCATTAGAGATGAAACTACAAGCTAGAAGTCACATGCATGCATAATTCATAAAGGTTTGAGGCTCAATTACATGTGTTGGAAGTGGTAGGAAAGAATTTGAATGAATTTGAGGCACATACATGGTATATATAGAGTTTTGTCATATTAAGTTTGAATTTGAGCAATCATGTAGAAATTGTGGACAATTGACACTTGCATGTTTGAATTATCATGTTTTGAAAAGGGATTTCTTACATGCATGGAGCTTATGAGCTCAATTTACAAGTTTCATGAGTTTTGAAGAAAAGAGTTTGAAAGATTTCACATGCATGTTTGCTTCTTAAATTTCAAGTTGAATTGTGAGCTTTTGGAAAACTCTTGGGCCATGATTTTAAGAAATAATCCTTAATTCTTCATATTTTACAAGTTTACTATGTTATCTCAAGTTTTGGGGCCCAAGAGATGTGTTTTGAGGGGTTGAATTCGAGTTTTGAGCTTTGTGATCAAATTTAGAAATTCTAGAAATTTGATCCACACTCAAGCGTGGAACTCTATGCTCGAGCGTGCACTATGAATTCATGCACCACACTCGAGCATAGGTCGAGCGCCCGTCAAGCGTAAAAATCTTGCATCCAGTGCTTTTAGAGTTTACAGTCCGCTCGAGCGGAGAAAGTCACGCTCGAGCGGAGATTCATTTTCTGCATATCCGCTCGAGCGAGGAAAGCCACGCTCGAGCGGGGACCTTATTTTTAAAAATTGTCCCAAGTGTTACAACTTATGTTTTGGCATCCTCATGGCATCTTAGGTATTCCTAAGCCTTAATTAAGCCATAGTAATAAGGTTATGGATTAGAAACACACTAAGGAATGAATGTACTAAGTTATGAGATTCAAGAGTGTGTTTTGAGCAATGTGTTAAGGAAGAACAAGAATCAATATGATGTAAGCTAAGCCGTGTTAGCCTCATGAATGTATAATGATAAGACATGCTTGTGTTATGTATTTTGTGATTGTAGGTCAAGACTCGAGGATTGATCGACCACTTACTGGAACCATTATGAGTAACGTTATTGTAAAGATACGTTCATATGAATTATGTTCCAAATGAAATATGATAAGTTCTGATTTCTGAAATGATATCTGCTGCGGAACTAATATTCCAAGTTTGAAATCTATTATGGCATCCATAGATAGTCCCAAGTCATGGGAGATGACATGAAAATGCGGGTCCATGACATACAAGTTTACGAGATCTCGTTAGCCACTTCATTGTGGTGATATGTGTTTAATCGGTATTTGGAACCGATTACTCTAGTCGGAAGACGTTCTGTGATGTGCTCTATGAGATGTACCATTATTATGTTCTGATATGAGAACGATTATGATTATGCTCTGTTCTGTTTTCTGCTTATGATACATTCGGATTTTGTTCACTAAACCCTTTACCTTAATGTTATTCATTGGGCTTTAGCTCATTGTGTGTATATATATGTATAGGTGAGCATTCTGGAGCCCGAGCCTGAAGGTTTTTGTCTGGATCTGTGTTCTCTTGTCAGCCAACCATTGTGCCTCCCGTGGAGGTTCCCGAAGCGTCCTGTGTTTAAGTTATGTGATTTCTGTTTATTTAAGACTTGATTTGTTGTCGTTGGATGTACTTAAAATACTGTAATGTGTGGGTATAATGTATGACTACCGGTTATGTATATAAAGTTTTAAATATTCTGTTTCATATAAGTCAGCACAGCTCATTAAACAACTATAATTATGTATTTGCTCGCTTAGCCCTTTATTTTGTTAATCTGTTCAGAGGCCTTCGGTAGTCCAAGGATTACTGGTCGGTTACGATGCTAAAACTATAGGGGCGGGTTTGGGTTGTGACATATTAGGGGCTATTTTAGGGCTTTCCTAGGTTATTTAATTGGTTCAAGCTTTAATTAGTTCATTTGTTATATCATAAATTCTCATATATAGTTTGTTGTGTGTTGTTCTTAACTTTTCTTTAATTGATTTTCATGTTAAGAGCTTCATTTTAATAAGCAACTTATCATCCATTTCTTTCATTTGAGAGTTGTTTTAACCTATTGATGGTTATTCAAAACATAAGCTAGAGATCAATTCTTAATGGCTTAATCTCAATGGAGATTCATCGTCAACAACATAGTCTCTCTTTCATGTTGAGAATCACTTCCCGCTTGACATGCTTCTCATTTAGTGGACGAATTACCACCTTGGACAAATGGATTAAAGAATGGCAAAGACTAATGAATTTGGCTTAAAACGAACCAACCAACATAAAGAATATGAGTTATATTGTTTAGGTTCGGCCGGACGTTATGCCGAGTCTATTGTGTAAAAGGTCATCATACGCCAATCAATGATGTTTCAATGAACCTTGAAGCATCTCTACCTCCCTCTTTGAGCTCATTTCATGATAAGAAGGAAGGGGGGTCATTGTTCATTGCATTCATTAATTTTTTGTCCAAACTCATGTCCGAAATCATCAAGCAATCAACTTGCTCATTGATGGTCTTGGTAATGACTTCGTTCTTCTCTTGAGGATTTCCATGACAGAGAAGAACATAAAGGACAAACAGGGCTTAGAAAGGCTCTGTCTGCACTGTTCTGACCTCAAAGTACAAAACATTTTTTGGCATAAAATTTAGTATCGGTCGGCACTCTTTGGGTCCGATCGGAGCTTATTTGGAGCCGGGCGGCTCCTAATTCTTGGTAAACAAAGTGTTTCGCAGAAAACAGAGGGCAGTGACTGAAGGTGAGGTAGAGCAATCAGATCGATATAGCAAACAAGACAGTGCATGCAATCATTGTATCTCATGATTGCTTAGATTAATTTTTATTTATTTATTATTAGCCTTGTTGTAATTATTATTGTTGTAATTAATTATTAGCTTTGTTGTAATTAATTATTGTCGTAGTTATTAT
This sequence comes from Camellia lanceoleosa, assembly GCA_025200525.1. Taxonomy (NCBI): domain Eukaryota; kingdom Viridiplantae; phylum Streptophyta; class Magnoliopsida; order Ericales; family Theaceae; genus Camellia; species Camellia lanceoleosa. The sequence goes on along the minus strand of CM045770.1, from coordinate 71,208,854 downwards.
TATTGTTTATTTGTTCTTGCATAGCTAGTTAACTTAGATTACTAATTTATTGTTCATTATCATAATGCCTTTGTTGTAATAAATTAGATAGTGTAACTATTCATTTATTATTTGTTCCAACCTTATAATAGGTAGTTAGTTTAGCTCAATTCATTCATTTGAATTTGTAATAATTAGTTTAAATCCGAATATTTGGACATTTATTCGCACCCTCGTGCGCGAGGGTAAGTATGTAATAAGCGTGTATGTCTTCCAACCCCCATTTCTTTCTCTCTTTTATTTACCCGCTTATGATGGTAGTATAGAGCATCATGTTTATTTAGCATTCCCATGTTTGCATAAACGTGTTTCATGTATATTTGGGTTCAGCTCATCATACTAACCAATGTTAATTTCAAATTCATTGCTTGAAGATGTGATTTATCACATGCCTTGAATTGGATCATATACCATGCTTGTTGTTGAGCCTATTAAAAACTTGCATAAATGTGTGCGTTGCATTAGTCACATTGTATCGTTTAGGAACATGTATATTTTTTAATTATTTTGCTTTGATTGGCTTGCTTTGGAGTACTAGGCGAGCGTTTATTACTTTAGCATCTTGTATTGCGTGTGATTGTTGTAATGTCAAGCATGCTTTTCATAAGGCTAAATGCTTAAATAATATAACCCTTTGAATGCCTTTGGATGAAGGTTAATTGCAAAAATTGAGATAAGTTGATTAATGTACATACAAACTCACATTTCCAAATGACGAGTATCAAAAACAATTTTCAAACAAATATGAAATCAAAGTGTTCCAACTTTTGCAAATTAGTTTGTACTTGTGTACAACACATAGTAATGTTAGTCTAATAATCAGAACAAGAGCATATAATGTAAATAAGAATCACATCATGATTAGTAGAGGTCGATCTTTGATTGGGCGAGTGGGGTGCTTAATTCATGACCTTCCCCTCTATTACCTAAGTTCCCGAGCCGAGACACTTTGGTGATGACGGATAAGTGGCCTTTGGCACGAGTCACGGGTTTCTTAAATTTTGCGAAAATATTTAGGAGACGACTCAACTGCAACACACCATTTTAGCATTTTTATTCAAATCAATTTTCCAAAAGAATTGCCGAATTTGGACTCTTTTTGTGTTTCCACTGTTTCACATTGCACTTGTGAAATCAGATTCAGAACTACGGGAGTCAGAACTTTAGGGTTAATCGTATTCGAAAAAAGAACGAAAAGCAAGCTACATGGGTACACAGAGTTTTGGGACTCGAATGATGACCAATTCTAGTGTGTTGGTGTTGTTGCTTGTCGTAATGTTATCAACCCACAAGGCCTTCTCTTGCCCTCTTACACCATAAAGCTAGTCGCATCCGAAATGAGAACGAAAAGCAAGCTACATGGGTACACTAAGTTCTGGGACTCGAATGATGACCAATTCTAGTATGCTGGTGTTGCTGCTTGTCGCAATGTTATCAACCCACAAGGCCTTCTCTTGCCCTCTTACACTAATGCTCCTTCACTCATCTACATTCTCCGAGGTGCCTCAATATTATCTTCCGGGTTAATTTCATTTTTATCAACCATCACCAGTTTTTATATTTCATCTTTAAACTATCAATTTCGTTTATTTAATTCTTAAATTTTCTGATTTCGCTCCATTAATTGGAGACAATTGTACAAGAGACAAATGGTGGAACGCTTTCACTTTTTATCTTTTATTTATGTTCTACTCGTGAAATTACTTTTGTGCATTTAATTTTTTTTTTTTGGGTATATCTTGTTTTATATGCAGGTAAGGGTATTCAAGGGATCATGATGCCTGGTTGTCCCGAAACCTTTCAATCATCTCAATAATCGCAAGAAGGGCAAAGCTGTAGATTCCAAGACCAACATCAAAGATCGCCCACCTCCGAAGGTGACATCATTATGCTGTTAAATGGAGTAGCACAATCGGGTGCTATAACAATGGTGAGCAGGACCTTGTTGTTCTTGTTATAGAAGACACCTCTAACAATCACAATCAGCTCGACAACAACCCCAGGGTAAGAAAAGAGAAACCCACCAACCAACCTAAATAGAAGTTTCAAGATTTTGTAACCTTATGATTGTGATTACAGATTTGGAAAAACAAATGAAAAATATGTGTAAAATATAGTTATATTTTATTTACATTTGGCCTATCTTTTTTTTCTTTTCAATTTGTTACCCAAAGCCGTATCCATTTTCTTTTCAATTTGTTACACAAATCCATGTCCATAAATCAAACACAGCACAACGTAGCATAAGAGAAAAGATTATTATGTTGGTTATATTTGTTAGAAATGGTTTTTGAAAAAAAATCTGAAAAACAGAATTTTTTCTAAACTTTGGTCTAATTTTTAGGTAGGACCCATGCGCCGAATTTCGCGAGTCAAACTGGTAACGCGTTCTATGCCGCGTTGTGATTCACGTGGTATATTTGGTAACTCAAAACCATTATTAGGTGAATAGAAAATTGAAGCCAAAGTAAGCTCCATGGAAATGGAGTTTTGGTGAAAATTTCTTAAAGGTATAGTTTAAGGCTTGTCACACATTGGTTTGATGAGAAGAATTTTGTTGGTTTATAAGGCATGGGTTTAGAACTTGGGGTAGGCCCCAAGGGGCACCCAAGTTTTGCAGAGAAGAAGGTTATGGGCAAAGTGGGCTAGACTCATTGGACCCAAAAATAAACACACGCGCGCACCGCTGCTGCGTCGAGTGGGCTGGGCTAGGCTGGGCTTGTGCGTGGTTGGGTTGGGCTTGTCTGGCCTAATACCTACCTTTTTGGGCCAAAAACATTTGAATTTAATTCTATGTTTTGGTAAAATAAAATATGTCTTCAATTTTTGAATTCAAATATGTTTGCACCTCTTCAAATTCTGTACAAATTAATTCAATTCCGCCCTTTGAATTTCAGACATGCTTTTAATTCAAATATGTCCAGCAGACAGCCATATCTCTGCCCAATGTTCTAATTTGTTTGAATTAAAACCGCATAAATTCAATATTTGTTTAAATTTCAAACCAAACAATGCCTTAACTGTTTTATCTGTCCTGAACAGATTCAATACCTGTTCAAACAGGTTTTGTACCTGTTAATTTTAAACCAAACAACCACCAATCATCTATAAATAAGACAAGTCCCTTATTTGTTTTTTTCACTGAATTTTCGTCCTCAAATTCTGCTTTACTATCTCTGCATTTTGCTTCATTATTTTTTTTGTGAGAAAAAGCGTAAACACATAATGTGTTAGTTGCAGCGAATAAATTGTAATGCTGCATTTATTCGTTGTTGATTATTTTATCCTGGGAGATAGACGTCGCAAATCTGAAAGCACCGTGGAGAGGATGAATCTGTCTTGAGGACACAATGTTAAACACTGGACTTGATCAAAAGTTTGTTCAAGAAATTAATCAAGTAAGTTGTTAATTTATTTTCTGTTTTATTATTATTATTTATTTAAATCAGATTTTGATTTTGTTTTTGTAACAAAATAAAAATCTGTTTTTATTTATTTATTTTTGTTTATTGGTTTAATTTTTGTAATCAACCAATCTTTCTCTTTTCCTATTTTTCTTTTGTATTCCGTTTGTCGTTTAGTACACAAACATAATTTATTTCATTAAATACAGTGAAAATTGTTTAACAATCTTAAGACAGATTAATTTTTGGTGTCTTCATTGTATTTTTTTTCTGTGCTTTCACAAAGTGATATTCTGGTTGGAAAATATAAATAGCAGTAATATACTGTTTAATTTTTTTAAGAACTAGTAGTATTATACTGGTGTCATTAACAACTGCAGAATATTAATTTGTGTTATAAAAAATTATTATGGTATTTTATTTTTCTAGTTTTAGTAACAAGAAAAGTAAAATTATTTTGTGTTATAATTTATTTTCTGGTTTTAGTAACTAGAAAATTAATTTGTGCTTTGGTTTTTTCTGATTTTTGTAATCAGATATTATGACTACTGCAACTAAAAGTGGTACTCCAATTGTTACACTAACTCCAGTCCCTATCCAGAACCATGTTCAAATTCCAATAAATCATGGAGAAAAATTGAAAAAACTTAACTGTACTGAGTTTAAAAGATGACAGCAGAAAATACTGTCTTATCTTACAACTCTAAATCTGGCCCGGTTTCTTCGTGAAGAGGCTCCAGCACTTAAAGAGGGTGAAAGTGATCGCAAGTTGTTGCACCAGAGATGCTTGGAAACATTCAGATTTCCTATGCAGAAATTACATCCTCAATGGCCTTGACAACATGCTGTATAATGTTTATTGCCCTCTGAAAATAGCAAAAGAATTGTAGAATTCTTTAGAGAAAAAATACAAGACAGAGGATGTCAGCACAAAGAAATTTGTTGTCGGTAAATTTCTGGACTTCGTTATGGTAGACTCCCAATGGTAATTTCTCAAGTTCAAAGTTTTCAATTAATTTTACATGATATTTATTCTGAGGGTATGTCTCTGAACAAGTCTTTCCAAGTCACTACGTTAGTGGCAAAATTACCACCGGCTTGGGAAGATTTCAAAAATTATTTAAAACATAAACGCAAAGAGATGACTATGAATGAACTTATTGTAAGACTGAGAATTGAGGAAGATAACCGGAAGACTAAAAAGAGGAATGGTAAAAATCCCATTGTGTCCAAGGCTAATGTAGTTGAACAAGTACACAAACCACATAACAAAAAGAGGAAGTTTGTTGGAGATGGTCCTAAACAAGGTGACAACAATGGCAATAAGAAGTTCAAAGGAAACTATTATAACTGTAGCAAGACTGGACGTCGAGCTTCCGATTGTCGCTGCCCTAAGAAGGATCGCGGAAGTACAAGCAAGAAGACCACTAATCAGGCCAATGTGACACAATTAGATTACATCTCTGACGAGGTAAATGGCATCAATCTCTCTGCTGTGGTGTTTGAGGCTAATTTGGTTGGAAATCCTAAAGAAAATGTTCACTACTTATAATGAGGCTACAAATGGTGAACAACTTTTCATGGGAAATTCTTCTCCTTCTACTATGGTCGGACGAGGAAAGGTGATCTTGAAGATGACATTAGGAAAAGAACTTACCCTCAACAACGCATCGCATGTACCTAACATTCTAAGAATTTGGTTTCGGTTCTTTGTTAAGTAAAAATGGTTTTAGGCTTGTATTTGAGTCTCGATAAATTTGTATTAACAAAGAGTGGTATGTATGTTGGTAAGGGATACATGAGTGATGGTCTCTTCAAGTTGAATGTAATAACTATGTACCAAAACTTGCAATTAATAAGAATAACACATCTTTTGCTTATATTCTTGAGTTGAATTTATGACATGATAGATTAGGACATGTGAATTTTGATTCTTTATGAGATTAATTGGTTTGGATTATATACCAAAATTTGAAATTAATCCTAATTACAAATGAGATTTATGTAGAAGCTAAACTAACTAAGGCTCCATTTAAATTGGTTGAAAGAAAAACTAAATTCTAGAATTAATTCATACTAATGTATGTGATCTTAAATTTGTTCAAACTAAAGGAGGCAAAAATATTTCATAACATTTATCGATGATTGCTCAAGATATTGTCATGTATATTTACTTAAAAGTAAAGATGAAGCCTTCAAATGTTTAAACTTACAAAACCGGTTGAAAATCAATTTGGTAAAACCATTAAAATGGTTAGAAGTGATAGGTGGTGAACATGATGCACCATTAAATGAATTTTGTGCACAACATGGAATTATTCACCAAACTACAACACCTTATTCTCCACAGCAAAATAGAATTGTTGAAAGGAAGAATAGGACCCTTAAAGAAATGATAGATGCCATGTTACTAGTTCGAGTTTACCGTAAAACTTGTGGAGGGAAGCAATATTGTTTGCTAAATGTGTTCTTAACAGAATAGCCCATAAGAAAATCAGAACAACCTCGTCGCCGACATCATAAACCATCGACATCGTTAAACCGAGACTGATTATGAGAAGTAATTGAACTGATTAAAATATGGGACTGACTGACTGAGATCTGAAACGGAATCGATTGACTGTATCTGTTTAATTGCATGTTTATCTGTTTGAGTGTTTAATTATCTGTTCAGTTTTCTGTGTTTAAACTGCAAATTGAAGGCCTTATTGGTGGCCGAACCGGAAATCGATTAGTGTCTCATGATCATCATAATTTACGTGATTTTATGGTGTAATTATCTGAAAACTAATTAGGTATGATTAAATTAGATAGAATATTGATTAATTACAAATGTTGGACTTAATTACTCTTCTACCACTTAGTGGCCTATCCCATATCACTTTTAAGGCCTTACACACTCTAAGCAAACATTTCATCAGCCCCATTTCCTTGTTATTGCCGACCATAGAGAGAGAGAGAGAGATTGAGAGACTTGAGTTCATCTTGTGATTTGCTTGGTGAATTAAAGAAATTGAGGTGTAGATTGTCAATTGAGCCTCCATACCTCTAATTCAAGACTTGGGTGAGGAAATTCATCTTCTTCATTGTGCCTTTGAGTTGATTCTTGCATGCTTTATGCTAATTTGAAGAATTGAGCCTAGGATTGGTTAGAAGTGTTGCATTAGTAGCTTAAATGTTGTATGCATGGCTATATCCTTGCATTTTGAGGTTTGTTACATAGAATTTGGTACATACATGCTCATGATTATGTCTATGGTTCATGAACTCATCTTGTGTTGGAGGAAATTGGCTCATTTGAACTTGGATTCAAAGCTTGGAATTGTTTTAAACTCATGCATGCCATGTTTGTAGCATGTTCATGAAAATTGGTTTGAAATTGAGTTTGAATTAAACACCCTTGGGCCTTGATTTCTCAAATTGATCTTTGAAATATATAATGTCATGTGTTTACAAGTGTTTTCCAGGTTTTTGGCCCAAGAGGATCGATTTTAAGGCATTTGACCTTAATTTTGAGCTTGAGGTTCAAATCGAATTTCTAGATTTTGGATCCACGCCGAGAGGAAGTCCACGCCGAGTGTACACTTTGTGATCGTGCTTCCGCCGAGCGAGAAATGTTACGCCGAGCGGAAATGCTTGCATCCAAGATTTTGTATGAGTTCACAACCGCCGGCGAGGGAATCCACGCCGAGCGAGGATCAGGTCTCACACTCGAGCGAGGGTCGAGCGTAAATTTTGAGCATCCAGTATTTTTACTGTAGCACACAGTCTGCTCGAGCGACGGAATTCACGCTCCGGCAGAGCCCCTTTGTCTACATGCCCGCCGAAGGTAAAAGTCACGCTGAGCGAGACCCCTATTTTTGAAAATTTTGTTAAGTGTTTGAAAGTACATCTTTGCATCCTCTTCCGCCCTAGGCATTCCTAGGGCATATTTAAGGCATCTCAAAGAGGATAAAGATATAGAACACATCGAGGCAAATTTAGGATTAAGTTATTATCTTTCCCAACTATGAAACTTAGTGTGTGTTCAATCTCGTTAATAGGGTTGGCATTCCGAGGAGACGCCTAGTTCATCAGAGCCTGTAATCTGTGAGTAACAATTGTGTAAAGATATGTTCAAATGATTATCTTTGAATATCGAATCGAATCAGAATGACTTTAATATACGCCACAATTATCGAATTAACATTTTTGGCATGTAAATCTATGTTCATATTTATGCACGCTTTGGACTATTAGTTTTGCTATTTCGCTTCCGCGAGCCCCTTTTATTTATGTTATGTACAGATAGGCCTGTGGTAATCTAGGATTATCGCGTTACGCATCAACTTTTAGGGCGAATTCGGGGCGTGACAGAGTGGTATCAGAGCGCACGAGTAATTTACCCACACACGTGTCCATAAGAGCTGTAGGGTGCATTAGAAAAGATATAGAGCATGGCATAACATGTGTGCATGTGTGTGTGTGTTTCTGACTCTGGGAGATAAGAATTGAATGATGATAAGACAACAAAGGAATTCCTATGTTGAGAATGAAATGTTTTATCTGCTATGGGTTCTATAGACGAATGGAGGAGACTAGTGCAAGGAATGTAAATGAGACAGAAGCATCTGATGCTAGACTAGACCTATGGAAAGAATGGTAGAGGCTTTAATCGGGATGGTAAGACAACAAGAGGAACAAAATCAACAACAAAGAGAGACAACCTTTTCGCCTCCTCCACCACCACCAAGTAAGTGAACAGATGAATAATGGTGATATTATCATGACATGTATATAAGAAGTTAAAACCACGAATTTGCGGGGAATTGAACCCTTAAAGGCAGAGACCGTATTAGAAACAGAAAAGATCTTTGAAGTATTTCCGTACCGACAAGCTACAAAGTGTTGTTAGCAACTTTTACTCGACAGAGGAAGCCGAAGATGGTGGATGCTTACGAGAGGTAGATACTGATTTGACTTGGACCCAATTTAAAGAAAGTTTTATGAAAAATATTTTCCACAGTGTATGCGAGACAGAAAAATATCTGAATTTGAACAGTTAAAGCAAGGCACCATGTCAGTGGCAGAGTATGAAACGAAGTTTACTGAATTAGCCCGCTATGCTCCCCATATGGTGGATACAGAGTATAAAAAGGCAAGGAAGTTTGAGGGCGGATTGCATGTTGAGGTACTTGATCGAGTAAATGTATTGAAACTGGAGAAATATGTTGATGTGCTTGATAGAGCTTTAATGGCGGAAACAAATATTGCAAATTTTTGAAAATGTCCCACTAATAATGACCGAGGTAGAGAGTAAGAGATTTAAGAAATGTAAAAATAAAACAACAGACTCAATGACTTCTATGAATGAACATTTGGCTACAAAGTTTAGTGACAATACAAAAAAGGAAAGTGGAGGAAGTGTAAATATGTCCATTTGTAAGGAATGCGAAGAAGATTGGGCGTGTGTCGCCAGATATCGTGAGCATGTTTCAAATGTGGACAGAAAGGACATATGGCTAAATCTTGTCCACAAATTTATCCCAGAAATGAGAAGCCCAATGCTAGTGGAGTTAATTCAACCATGGTACCGAAAACAACTACAACATTAACTTCTGAAGGGACTACTTTGAGGCAAGCACGAGTTTATACCTTAGTTGCAGATAAGACACAGGACACTGGCAAAGCGAAGACAGGTATGATTTTAACTATCTATTAGGATGTTAGCATTGTTACCTATGCGATGGAGATTATTGATGATAGAACCATTGACTATGACTATGATAAACAAATTACCTATGCTATGACCTTTGCTATTATATGTTTATGGGCTGCATATATCTATGTTATTACCTATGCTTGGACTACGATGGAACTTGTTAGTTGACTTCAGTCTTATGTTTGATTGCTATAATATTGTCTTTACTGCTATGAGACGGATACAAGAACTACTTCATTATGCTGAATAATTGAACAGAACCGTTGAATTGTGACTAGAAATATGTGACTGGAATTTCTGCTTTGAATCTTGTTGGGATAAGTTAAGTTTGGAGGACCAAACTTTCTAAGTTGGGGAGAATGTAATGACCCCGGAATATACGTCACAATTATCAGTAATTAACATTTTTGGCATGTAAATCTATGTTCATATTTATGCACAGCTCTTTGGACTATTAGTTTTGCTATTTCGCTTCCGCGAGCCCCTTTTATTTATGTTATGTACAGATAGGCCTGTGGTAATCTAGGATTATCGTCTTACATGCTATCAACTTTTAGGGCTAATTCGCGTGACATGAACCGCTTATCAATCGGGTATTATTTACTGAATGAATGTATGTCCTGTATTTCAACCGTCAGGCATCCTTAGCACCTCAAGCATCGTTATCACACAGAGATCTCTGCTTGCCTCGTTGGAACCACTCATCACATCGATTGATGGCCATCATTTACCGCTCGGTCCTTTTAGACCTACATCACATCGTTATGCTAATGGATGTACCACATATGACCAAGCATTGCGATCAACAACCGAATAATCGATTGAACGAACTGTTTTCACTATTGTAAGGACATTCATTCTAAACCCTTTTACGCTTTGCGTTATTCACTGGGCTTTAGCTCACTGCTCATATATATATGTAGGTGTACAGGCACCGGATCAAAGCTAGAGGCGTCGGGGTAAACTCTAGTTTTGTCAAGCCAACCACTGTGCCTTACTGCGAGGTTCCGAGCCTGCCAGACTAAGGCTTAGGGGTGTTTAGTTTTCCCTTCGCATCGCTTTTGTTTATCAGATAGATCAACGCTTTGCACTGCATCGCTTATCGAGGATTAAGTCCCTGTTCTGACTGGTTGTATATGATATGCATACTATTTCGCATCGCTCAGATAAATGTATGAAAAATCTTTTTAGCGCATGATTGTCACAAATTTCATTGACATTGTTTATTTATCAGATTAGCTTCCGCCAAGCCCTGACTCTATAATATTGTATTATCATAAGTGCCTTCTGTAATCTAGGTTACTATCCTACATTTTTGCTAAACCCATAGGGACAGTTTGGATCGTGACAAAACCAATAACACTCTTTATTAATTGTGGAAAGGCTTCGCCTCCTACAAATACTTAAAAGTGTAGTATTTGGCAAAGGTAGAAGTTCTTGTTCCTAAAAGATTAAGATAGGACCAAAACAATGGATTATGTGTTTATTGGTTATGCTCGTAATAGTAGTGCATATCGCTTTTCGACTTATAAATCGAAATACCTAATATAAATATGAGCACTATTATAAAGTCAAGGAATGTCAGAGTTTTGAACATGTCTTTTCTTACAAGAAATGACAAGAATTAAGTTTACAGAAAAGAACTTATGATTGTACACAAAGTCAAAAGACTAATGACAATCAAACACAAGAGACTAGTAATGGTCTCAACCAACAGGATTTAACTGATGATGAACCAAGACGAAGTAAGAGAGCGAGAACATCAAAATTTTTTGGTCCAGATTTTCTGACATACCTGTTGGAAAATGAACCTCAAAGCTTTAAAGAAGCAATGACAGGTCCTGAAGCACCTTTGTGGAAAGAGGCTATTAATAATAAAATTGAATCTATTATGCAAAATCATACTAGGGAATTGGTAGATCTTCCACCTAGTTCTAAACCTCTTGGATATAAGTGGATATTTAAGAGAAAAATGAAAGCAGATGGTTCAATAGACAAGTATAAAGCAAGACTTGTAGTAAAAGGTTACAGACAAAAGGAAGGTCTAGACTATTTTGACACATATTCTCCTGTGACAAGAATAACATCCATTCACATGCTTATTGCTATTGCAGCGTTGTATAATTTAGAAATACATCAAATGGATGTTAAGACAGCTTTCTTAAATGGTGATCTAAATGAAGAGATCTATATGGAGCAACCCGAAGAGGTTGTAGTGCCCGGGGCATGAAAACAAAGTTTGTCGGCTTGTAAAATCTCTTTATAGATTAAAACAAGCACCTAAGCAATGGTATGAAAAATTTGATCATGCTATGCTTACTAATAGGTTTAAGATAAACGAATGTGACAAGTGCGTCTATGTTAAAAACACTGACAAAGGTTATGTCATTGTTTGTCTTTATGTGGATGGCATGCTTATCATTGGAAGTAGTCAAAATATGATCAAATCAACTAAGCAAATGTTGAATAGAAGATTTGATATGAAAGATATGGGGGTCGCAGATGTAATATTAGGAATGAAAATTACTAAAACATTTAACGGATATACATTATCTCAATCACATTATATTAAGAAAATTCTTGGTAAATTTATCAAGGATGATATAGCTAGAACACCTATAGACATCAGTCTTTATTGATCGAAAAATAACGGTGATGCGGTGTCTCAATTAAAACACTCCCAAATCATTGGAAGCCTAATGTATCTAATGAATTGTACTCATCCTAATATAGCTTATGCTGTCAGTAAATTGAGTAGGTACACTAGTAACCCTGGAGAAGACCATGGGAAAGCGATCATTCGGGTTCTTAGATATCTAAGATTTACCGTGATCATGGTTTGAACTTTACTCAATAGCCGCCAGCATCAAGGTTATTGTGATGCCAATTGATATCTGATACTAAAGATTCAAAATCCACTAGTGGATATGTCTTTACTTTTGGGAGGTGTCATTGTTTCTTGAAATCCACGAAACAAACATGCATCGCACAATGCACAATGGAATTTGAGTTCATTGCTTTAGACAAAGCAGTGAAGAAGAAAATGGCTTTTGCCATTTCTTAGAAGACATTCCAATGTGGCCAAAACTTGTGTTAGCTATTTGTATTCATTGTGATAGTCAATCCGCAATAAAGGCAGTAAGCAGTAATCATATGTATAATGGTAAGTCACTTACATATTCGTCAGTCGACATAATACCGAAGGCAATTGTTTCTCAAATGGAATAATCTCAATAGATTATATAAAATCTAAAGAGAATATTAAGGATCCATTAACAAAAGGTTTGACTAAAGAGCAAGTGTATAGTTCATCGGCGATGGGATTAAAGTTTATTACATAAGAGTCATCATAATGGTAACCCTACTTATATGACTGGAGATCCCAAAAACTAAGTTCAAAGGAACAACTAAGTTATGTGTGGCTCGCCAAAAATTGCCAAGGGATTAAAATTACCTACCCATTCCTATGGTAAGAGTGATATCTGCATCATGTGTTGTATGCAAAGGTCTAAGGATAAGCTTTGCTTTTAATGATTACTTATATCTTGATTTAGACATAAAAATCAAGACGAGTATAAGAGATACTCACAATAAGAATCATTTATATGAGTGTTGAACTGGGGCCGGTTCTATGAGAATGAAGAGGCTAAATTCTCTAGAAGCACTCATGAACAGTCAGAAGCGTTCAAGGCTAAAATGAACACAACCGTGAGAACTACGATATGTCGGAAGATATTTTGTGTGAAATCTATTGTCTTGGCTTACCCAAACGGCTGACCAATTCAAGGCATCGCGTCTATTGGTTAACTAGTAAGTTCGATAGGTTATCACTAGAGAAGGTTTAAGGCCGAAAGCTACCTATCCTGATGCAAGATATTTTCGATTTATACTCTTTCGGCAAATTCTGCATATTGTTGCATTTCTATTGTCATCAAATTCCATTCATGTAGGGGATTGTTAGAAATGCTTTTGAAAAATCGAAATGTAATTTTTCTAAACTTTGGTCTAATTTTTAGGTGGGACTCATACGTCGAATTTCACGGATCAAAGTGGTAACACATTCTATGTCAAGGCTGGATTCACATGATATATTTGGTTGCTCAAAACCATTATCGTGTGAATGGAAAATTGAAGTCAAAGTGAGAACCATGGAAATGGAGCTTTGGTGGAAATTTCTTAAAGGTGTGGTTTAAGGCTTGTCCCACATTGGTTTGGGAAGGTTTAAGGCTTGTCCCACATTGATTTAGTGGGAAGAATTTTGTAGGTTTATAAGGCATGGGTTTGGAACTTGGGATAGGCCCCAAGGACACCCAAGTTTTGTAGAGAGAGAGGTTATGGACAAAGTAGACTAGAGCCATTAGACCAAAAATAAACACACATGCATCTAAAGTGGCGCGCGAGGATGGGTTGGCTTGTCCATCTAATACCTACCTTTTTGGGCAAAAATATTTGAATTTTATTTTATTTTTTGCAAAATAAAATATGTCTTCAATTTTTAATGCAACTGCTTGCACCTCTTCAAATTCTCAGATTAATTCAATTGCATAGCTTTAATTCAAATCTATCCAAAGGTATAGCTTTCATATCATTCAACAGTTCCAATCTGTTTGAATTAAAACCGGACAGATTCAATATCTGTTTGAATTTCAAACCAAACAATGCCTTAATTGTTTTATCTATCCTAAACAGATTCAATACCTATTCAAACAAAGTTTTGTACTTGTTAATTTAAAACCAAATAGCCACCAATCATTTATAAATAAGACAAGTCCTTTATTTGTTTTTTTTCATCAATTTTTGTCCTCAAATTCGCTTTTACTCTCTCAGCATTTTGCTACATTATTTTTTGTGAGAAAGAGTGTAAACACATAATGTAAGTTACAGCGTAATAAATTGTAGTCGATTTATTCGTTGTTGATTATTTTGTCCTAGGAGATAGACGTCGCAACTGGAAGCACCGTGGAGAGGACGAATCTGTCTTAAGGACATAGTGTTAAACACTGGACTTGATCAAAAGTTTGTCAAGAAATTAATCAAGTAAGTTGTTAATTTATTTTTTGTTTTATTATTATTTATTTAAATCAGATTTTGATTTTGTTTTTGTAACAAAATAAAAATCTATTTTTATTTATTGGTTTGATTTTTGTAATCAAACAATCTCTCTCCTTTCCTATTTTTCTTTTGTATTTCGTTTGTTGTTTAGTACACAAACAGAATTTGTTTCATTAAATACAGTGAAGATTGTTCAACAATATTGTATCCATTTTTGATGAAACACACAACCATGTATTCCAAACATTTTTCTATAAAAAAAATTTCAAGTTTGTAACATTACACGGTTTTTACTGATATATATTGTAGGAATTCTTCCTTGCCAAAAATCCACAACAATCACAACAACAATAACAAAGAGAACTTTATGGCCACAGGGATGATGGTGAGCAACATAATCAAGGCAACATCTTTGCCAGCATGGATGTGGGATACCTTTATGAGGTATTTAGGGTGGACAGGGAGACAACAAGTAGGCTTCAGTGACAAGACTATCGGAAGGGACATATCTGTGACACCCCATATTTTTGAGGTATTAATATTTAGTTAGTGGTATTGATAGTTTATTATGATAATTTAGTGGTGCGATTTTTAGATAAGAATTTAATTTTAAATTATTTATTTGTATTTATCTCATCCCTTTTATATCTATCATATTGTTATTTATTTTGATATAATAATAAATTAATTTTTCCCTACAATTCCCCATGAAAAAGAAAAAAAAATGTGAAACAAACACTCAAAACCGTGGGTTTACCCACAGTTCCCCACCACCAAACCAACCATTGGGAGAAGAAAATAATAAAGTAAAGAAAAAGAAAAAAAGATACATCTATAGCTTTGGTGAATCACCTCATAGCCTTGATTAATCACTCCATTTGAGGGCCACGGGAAAGGACGGTCAAGAGTATTGCAACCTTGAGTGACATGCAAGAATTGGGGGTCTATAAATAGTGAAGTTAGTGTAAGCAAAGCAAAAGTTAAAGTTTATAACATGGAGTAGGCCGACATGATTGATAATAATTGAGAGTTGTAGATTTTATTAAATTATGCATACTTTATGCCTTAGAAGTTTAATCAGAGTTATTTTGGAGATCTATGGAGCAATTTCAAATTTATGGTGACGAATCAATTATTTTGAGGTAAATTCGTTGTATACAATATGCTCGCTTAAATCTCTTTGCAAAGAGTTCTTTATTTTAAATTATCCTCAATTTGTAATCTACTTGATTATGGTAGTAAAATCATTTGTTGTCGAATCGCTGATATTCGATCATTTGCAAAATTCTCTACAAATATTTCCGTGTTAAAATGGTGATTTGTCCGATCAATGATATGAAAATATTCGCATATGGATCAAGTGAATCTTATTAATTGTTTACACCAATATGCCCGGATAAGGAGCTTGAGTGAGGTGGGTGAATAAATGAATTTATTCACTGGTCATGTACTGAGTAGAACCGGGTATTTGGTCCTAGATAAATTATGGTTGATTTGTTGTGCAATTTGGTAAATTGCTTTATTATCGTATCGTTGATTGGATGTCATAAATTGTTGGATTCCTGATAAATTATTCTATATCCGAGCCTTGTATTCTTGTCGTATTGTATACTTCTCGAATTAATTTATTTTTCAGGTGCGTAGCAGATTTTAGCGGAGCTCAAAATTGAGATTAAAAAGATTTATTAATATAGAGATTTGGGACCCGCCACTGTAATTATTAAATTTGAAGATAGTTGTAATATTGTTTATTTTGGAGGTAATTAGAATATTTGGAGGATATTGTCCCATTTGGAGACGATTTTGTAATTATTATTTTTGGGAGCAAACTTATATATTTTTTTTAGGCTATTTTAGTGTATTTAATCTAATTCAAAGTGGGCCACAAAATGGTATCGAGCGAGGGATTAGGTCTTACATGAGATCTCAAGGTGGTGAGTATTATGGAAAAAAAATAATAAAAGGGATTGATATTTAAGGTGAAAAAATATATATTTTTATATCGAGTGCGAGGAATCGTGTTATTTGGACTTTTAGTTGAGATTAAATTTTGGAGCATTATGGATTGGAATTTCGAGGACAAAATTAATTTAAGGGGGATAGATTGTGACACCCCGTATTTTTGAGGTATTAATATTTAGTGAGTGGTATTGATGGTTTATTATGAAAATTTAGTGGTGCGATTTTTAGATAAGAATTTAATTTTAAAGAGTAACAAAATACCCACACAAAACACACAAAACAAAACACACGCCTCATGCCTCTCTAATCCAACAACTCAATTCCATTCAAATTCTCTCTCTATATATATATATATAAGAGTAACAGTACTTTGTCACTCCTCTCTAGTTTCAATCAATTTTGCCCTAATTCAACAATGAATGTCACTTCAATCTTATGCCATTTTATAGTTCTAGTTCTTTTCACCACTACAGCTTCTCGAGATCGTGACTTGCAATGCCAAAATGATCCATAGTGGAAGCAACAAGAGTGAAAACTCAGATACAAATTGGCGGTGATAGCTTTGACTCTTGTCGCCAACAGAATCAAAGTCTGTTTTTTCAGGTCGATGATGGCGGACACGATCATCGGCCAGATTACCATCATCATCGACCTTCCCCGTGAAAATATAGTGTTGCAAACGATCAATTATCTGACTTGTGACGATGATGGTGGCAACATTTGTGATGTTGTATTTTAAGGAAGACCAATGATAATGTTGATGCTAAGGCCGATGATTATGCGCGCTTGCCACCATCAAGATTGGAAGATATCGATCTCGGTTTTGACCCGACGCCGTAGTAGTCCTGATTCGGGTTTATGGTTTCGAAAGTGTTGCTTATTGTCTTTTTCTCTCTATTCCTACCTAAATTTGGTTATTTGGGCATTTTGAGTGTGCTTGGAACAGGTTGGTGGCTTAGTTTTCAAACCTTGTATTGTCCAGAATTTTGGTTCTTCGCTCAGGCGGTCCTTTTCTCGCCGAGCGGTGTTTAGAACTTTTAGTACTTTGCACGTTTGCAAAAGTACTGGAGCGGTGTTTTTTAGGCTCGAGCGGCGTTTCCTACGCTCGAGTAGGTGGGTGCTCGAGCCCCTTCTGCGCCGAATGCTTTGTCGTTGTCTACAAAAGCATCAAGGTGTGTATTTTGCGCTTGAGTGGAACAGCTTATTGTGTCTGACGCTCAAACGCCAACTCTTCCACTGAGCGATCGTATGATATCAAATCACAAAAATGACTTTTATATCACTTTTTCAAATCTCTTCTTCTAAAACCCTAAAGTGAGACCTTCTCTAAAATACTTTCTACTTTTTCTCCTTAATCCGCTGATCTTTGCCCTAGTGTCTTTGGACAAAGAGTAGAGCATCTTGGGAGTTTCACTTTAAACCGATCGAAATTTGGTTTTGGCGTCGTTGGAGTTTCGTGGCTTGCTCTATTAGTCTTCTAAACTTGAGGTAGGGACTCTCACACCTTAATATGAGTTTTAACTTGGTTATATGTCGTAGGTGAAAATGGTGGATTTGGGGATGTTTTTGAGCAAACCTAGGTTTATGCTCAAGGTTGAAA
This sequence comes from Camellia lanceoleosa, assembly GCA_025200525.1. Taxonomy (NCBI): domain Eukaryota; kingdom Viridiplantae; phylum Streptophyta; class Magnoliopsida; order Ericales; family Theaceae; genus Camellia; species Camellia lanceoleosa. Next base: position 71,191,096 of record CM045770.1, on the reverse strand, counting down.
AGAGGGTTTTCTATGTGGGTGTTATATAAATGCTTATGGGGTTTGGATATGAGATTGCCATGTGTCGAAATAGTTGGTTTTGGCCTTTGGATTGATATTTGGAAAATGAGGAGTTTTGCCTTAAAATGTCTTGGATAATTATTTTGTACAAATAATGAAATTGGTATAGGGAATGTGAAATTGGGAGGATGTATACATGAATTTGTTGTTGAATTTGTTTAATCACTCACCTATAGAAATTTGATGAATAATTTGTTATAAATATTGTATATTTGTTTAGATATAACTGTTTTGGGCTGTTGGTGGAGGATAATCATGATTGTTTTAGACATTGTATGTGGATTAGGCAAATTGAAACTAATCCTTTAACCATTATCATTGAATATGATTATGAATGATATACATTGTATATGTATGATATTTGGGAGGAGAAAGGGGATGGACTCCATTGAACTAAGTTGGCTTGTGTGTCTAGGGTAAAAGTCTCAAAAACCATTTGTATACATGGGTGTCGATTCCCGCGAACAAAATTTTTGTAAAATGGCAAATAAAAGTGAATATATGGTGTGATTGATTTTAATTTGTTGGAAATCTATGAGGTGTATCCTCTGTTGGGTGGATTAAATACTGTGGATATATCTATTGAACTGAAATGAAGGGAATAGAATGTAAGTTTGGTATACCATGGTTTTGGAGAAAGTTTTAAGGATTTTGCTGTAGGACAATGAAAATGTGCATTACACTTATATCTTGTTAATTCTCATATATTGTGTAAGATTGTTTCACGGATTTTGGCTCACCCTACTTTGGGAATCCATTTTGCATCGTGACATATTTCTCCAAAGATGTAGCTTGGGAGGACTTAGGAGCCGGATACTCTATATTTTGTTGATTTATACTTAATGTTTATTCAAGCCGAGTGCTTTATATGTATAGAGTTTATGATACTCTTTTGTTGTAAATCCAAGCAATATCTTCGGAAGGTGTAAGCCTGTAGGACATTTATTTTTGTTGATTATTAGCTGGTAATACATGCTATAGATTCAAGTTGAATATTAATGAATGTATACTGCATGTATTATCTTTTGTAATACGAACTCTAATAAATGAAAGCATATTATTTTTATCAACATTCTGTTTTAAGGGTTGGATTTATTGTAGTCAATTTGGGGGCGTTACAGGAAGACAGACTTCGATTGCTCTAGTGATGAAAATCGAAACTATTGTTGCCAATTTGTATACGAGTGCTTAACTCTTGTTGTTTCCACATGATCCATTCTATGTCATTAGGGGTGGATTGATGGTTTCAAATTAGTGCTCCTAAGCATTTTTCTTTTTGTCCTTAAAGGTAATCTTACATATGGGTAAAATTGAAAAACAAAAAATTTCTCAAATAGAGGATGTAAAGAAATAATGTGTTGTGTAAGTAGAATTTTACATAATTTTATTACATTAACATTTTTATTAAATTGGTTAGGCTTCTCTCATGTTTATATCTCTACATGAGAGAATTTAAGGGGCCCGTGGAGCCTACCACATGTCTTATTTCGATGATCTGAACCATTGTCTTTAGAATCATTGAGTAGAATATTCATGAAAAAAATAAAAATGATCAGATATCGGTAGTTATATGTTTGATTCAAATTTATATTACAAAAATGAATAATTATTCTTGAAATTATATTTGTCATCCATTTTTTTAAAATAAAATATGATTCAAACATGTTGCTACTGATATCTAATCATTTTGATTTTTTGCATGAATATTCTGCTCAACAAATTTAAAAAAGTGAACGGTCCAGATTACTGAAATTGGTTCCAAAATGAGCCTATTAAGCCCAAATGCTCTTTCAAATTGAGATGACAACTTGAAAGAAACCAAACTTTTATTAAATATCTTAGATGTATAGGAAGTTAAATATGATTAATCAATAGGTTATTAAAAAAAAAAAATCGGACTGAGAGGAGCTTTTCATCATTTGATAAAATAATTATGAAAATTGGATTGTAATCCTTTTCATTGCTTATTTATAATGGAAATATTTCATTACGTGATTCAATGGTAAATATAATGATCATTTTAAATTTAAAATAATTATAAATTTACATTCATATTTCATATTCAAGTAATATTTTTTTTTATGAAAATGTGCATACCAGCAGTATATGTTATATTTTTATAGATAAAATTGTAAACTTGTTCAACGTAATAAGTTAACATCAATTAACTCAGGGACTATTTTTTCTTCAAAAATCTTAATTAGCAAATTGAACAAAGTTAAGATAAATTTTAGGGTAAATTACAAATACACCTCCTAAGGTTTGCTTAAAGTACAGATTGTCCCCTGTAGTTTGATAAACTACAAATACCTCATTGTTAAAAAAGTTTATTTAACAGAATTAACTAAAAAAAAAGAAATTCATAATTGTTGTTTTATACAATAATAAAATTACCTAAATTATTAATTGAAACATATTTATAACACCATTAAAAACTATTAATTGACTTGATGATTTATTAATAAAATTACATTTATTATGAAATTAGAAATCTCTCAAGGGTGAAATGTAATTTCTAAAACCACAGTGAGTTTATTTGTATTTTAATTAAATTTCAAGGGTGTATTTATAGTTTATCCTAAATTTTAAAATTAAGAGTTAAAATTAAATTAATTGAAATTATACTTAATTAAAATAATACAAGAGATACAACAAAGATGCCACCAATTTATCAATCTTGATGGGTAGGTGAGATATCGAGTTATGGATTGAGAAATATGAGACATTATATCAATAATTATCGACATTATATCGTATTACATGCCAGATTTCAAAATATTGAATAGTTTCCCATCTTGATGTACATCAACATTCATCAACATTGTCAACAGCCTTGATGGACCGGTTTTCATCACTGATGATGCACCTAGCACTCACAACAACACCCACTCCATGATCTCAGATACAAACAAGACTTGTTGAACAGATTAACTGAAAGAGGTGGCCTCCTGCCCAGAACAAACACCATAGGCGTATGGTAATTAGAGTTGAGTAGCCATGCAAAGTGAAAGCTGGCTCAAAAGGCACTGCAAACCACTTCATATGTGGCAACCCCAAACCTTCCCTACCTCCTATAAATATCCAAAAATGTTCCACTTTCCACTTCACCTCAAAACTAACACACTCTTTGTCACTCCATTACCATAGCCATGGCCAAACCTTCCTTGCTCTCAGTTTGTCTCTGTTTACTTGTTCTGTTCCATTGCTGTGTGGCTGGTAATTGTAAGAAAGAAAGGCAGCAGCAAGAAGGGGAGAGCCAGAACGAGAGGCAGCACGCCCGAGAACCCCAACGCCGCATCGAAGCGGAAGCTGGCACACTGGAGTTTTGGGACTCGGATGATGACCAATTCCAGTGTGCTGGTGTTGCTGCTTGTCGCAATGTTATCAACCCACAAGGCCTTCTCTTGCCTTCTTACACCAGTGCTCCTGCACCTCTTACGTTCTCCAAGGTGCCTGCATGTCATGTTTACTTTGCTTTGCACCTATTCTAGTCTTTACACAAATTACACTAATATTTTAGTCATTATATCATTTTTGTTGTTGTAATTTTAATTTTATTTAATTTTCACTTGAATTTATGATTTTTGTCTCGATTCAATTAATTACATCTGTTAGCATTTTTGTTTTAATGATACATGCACACGTGATTAACATCTCTCATATTTTTTGGAGATAAAATTATAAATTTGTTTAACTTTGTGAGTTAATTTTAATTAATTTAGCTTATTTTTTTTATCAAAAATTCTAATTGGCATTGTTAATTGAATTAAATTGATACAAAATTTAAAATTAAAGATTAAAATTAATCAAGTTGAAAGGTATAGAAACCAAATTGCATTTAAAAAATCAAAATACAGTAATTTATTTTTGAGTAAAAAATCATAGAATGAGACATAAATAAGACGCGCAATATGATTCATAGAATGGGACATAAATAAGACACAAACTATGAGGACCCAACCTTTGTCTTTTTATTTGCATTTTACTTTTGATTTTATGCATTTGATTTTTATTTTTATTTTCTATACTTATTTTAGATGTCATTATTTTTGATTTTTTTTTTTCATGGTAGAGAAGAGTGTAACGACATGACGGATGCGATGTTTTGTTTATTAATTAAAATAATCTATTTTATTTTTATGACTAAAATAATTTCAAACCTATCCAAACCCACGTACAAACCATGCCAAGTTCACATTTTAAATTTATTTTGTAAACCATTAACCAATCATTTTCTTGATATGAATTTAAAAAATAAAATATAAGTTTACTTTTTAAACTTACTTTCTAAACTATTAATCAATTATTTTCTTGACATATAATATCACTAAATTGAATTTAAAAAGGAAATTTAAAAAGAGAGTCCAATTTTGGGATAATAGCAAGACTTGAACAATAATACTATGGTTATGTACAGGTAAGGGTTTCGAGGGGACCATGATTCCTGGTTGTCCTGAAACCTACCAATCATCCCAACAATCTCAAGAAGGACGAAGTCGGAGATTCCAAGACCAACATCAGAAGATCCGAAACTTACGAGAAGGTGACGTCATTGCATTACCTGCCGGAATAGCACACTGGTGTTATAACAATGGCGAGCAGGACCTTGTTCTTCTTATTATAGAAGACACTGCCAACGATCACAACCAGCTCGACAACAACCCCAGGGTAAGAAAAAATAAACCCACCAACCAACTTCAAATATCACCTTATTTGATTTTAGAATTTTTTGTTTCCATATTTTTTTATTTTTATTGAATTTTTAAAAATATTTTATTATATTTTTTTAATTTTTAAATACATCATATATTTTTTTTTTTAAAAAAATCATTAAATACTTGAAAGATATAAAAAAATATATAAAATTCAATATATTTTTTGTATTCTTATATATTTATTATTGATTTTTTATTTTAAAATATTTTTTACAAAACCTATTTTAGATTAAAAAGTAAAAAATTACTTAAAATTTTAATTTTTTTACTAAAAATAAAAAATATAAAAATAAAGAATCAATTTTCAGAAAATTGGAACCGAGCCTTAAAAATTGAAACCGATTAAACAATAGCTTTGTGGTGGTGGTGGTTAAACAAGGTGATTAAACACAGTTTACTAGTAATACTACTTGTGGTGGCGGTGGTTAAACAATTGCCTTGTTACTTGATATTGTAGAAGTTCTTCCTTGCCGGAAACCCACAGCAATCACAAACAACAACAACAACAAAAAAAGCAACAAAATCAAGGCAACGTCTTGGCCGGCATGGATGTGGATACCTTGGCGGAGGTATTTAGGTGGACAGGGAGACAGCAAGCAGGCTTCAGGACAAGACGATCGGAGGACATATCGTTAGAGCGGAAAGTGATCTTCAGGTGATTAGCCACAGAGGACTCGAGAGGAACAAGAACGTGAGGAAAGAGGATATGAGGGTCGTGACAATGGTCTGAAGAGACCATTTGCTCTGCCAGACTTAGACAGAACATTGATGATCCGTCACGTGCCGACTTCTTCAACCCTCGAGCTGGCTGCCTCACCATTCTCAATAGCTTGACTCTCCCTATCCCTCAGTTTCCTCCAACTCAGTGCTGAGAGAGGAGTTCTCACAGGGTATGTAATGACACTCAACCACTCAATTACATTCGATAAAAATCTAGGCATTTTTATGGGTAAACAGAATTATTTTATTTGTTTTTTTAAGTATAAAAATGTGGGTTTCTTATTAAAAGTGATGAAGTTGCTGAAAATGAAGTTGAAAATTTGAGCAGGATGCTATCATGGCACCACAATACACGTTGAACGCCCACTCTATAATATACGCAACAAGGGGTGAAGCCCATATGCAGATCGCGGACCACCGTGGGCAGTCTGTGTTCAACGAGAGGATCCGGGAGGGGCAGATGGTGGTGGTGCCGCAGAACTTTGTGGTGGTGAAACAAGCCGGAAGCGATGGGTACGAATGGGTGGCCTTGAAGACCAATGAGCGTGCCATTTTCAGCACTCTGGCGGGTCACACCTCAGCCCTTAGGGCCATTCCTGTGGATGTCCTAGCCAACGCCTACCAGATTTCGAGGGATGAGGCAATGAAATTGAAGCGGAGAAGGGATGAGTCGATCATGTTCGAAGCAAGTGCTAGGTCTCGGAGAGAGAGGAGGGCTGATGCTTAAGCCTGTATGTATGTATGTATGCGGGGTCAATGTAGTTTTGTTTTTGTGGTTTCTTCTTCTACTACTACTACTACTACTATAGTACTGCTTCTGCTACTACGGTAGAGAATAAGAAAAGCTTTTAGATGAGCTTTGTATTTGCTATGTAAGAGAAGAGTTTCAACTACCATGAATGAATAAAAAACGAACAGCACGTTACCTGTATATATACCTTTTGTGTTTGTACTATAGCTTTGCTCTTCCATTTTTGGTCTCTAAATCCTAAGGGCTTGTTTGGCGTGCAATACTTTTAACTTAAAAAAGTTATTAAAAAAATCAAAAAATCTATAACTTATACTAAAAAGTTAAACATTTTCTTTTCTCTCTACTTTTTATATATCTTTTCCTAAAAAATTAAAAAATACTTTTAAACTTACCAATTTTTTTACCCCATATTTTAGTCAAAAAACAAAAAATTACTAAAATAGTTTATTCACAAACGAGACTTAAAAAACAATGCATATCCATTTTTGGAGCATGGGTTAAAAGTTAAAATTAACTTTTAATCTATTTTGAGTCATATCACCTCACATAAAACAAAGGAAAAAAATTTAAAATGTCAAAAATTAATTTTTAACTATCTATTCAAAACACCTCGTGACTAACACAAGGGAAAGCACATTATGGAGATCGATTTATTGATTAGTATCCTCTCCATTACAAATTCAAAAAATATCAAACACTACTACAAATATAGATAAAGATCACACTTTTTGGTGTGATGTATGTGTTTTAATCACACCTTTTAAGTTTTATTAAAGTGTGGTCTTTGGGAGTGTGATTAAAGGGGTCATTTTTAATCACACTTTTAAGTGTCATTAAAAATGATTTCATCACATCTTTAAGTGTGATTAAAATATTTAGATCACATCTTTTAAGCGTGATTAAAAATATTTAGATCACATCTTTTAAGTGTGATTAAAAACATTTAGATCACACCTTGAAGTGTAGTCTTTGGGAGTGTGATTAAATGAGTCATTTTAATCACACTTTTAAGTGTCATTAAAAATAATTTCATCACATCTTTTAAGTGTGATTAATAATATTTAGATCACATCTTTTAAGTGTGATGAATAACTAATAAAACATGTATAAAAAAAAGAATTTGACATATTTAAAGAATAATCAATATTATTTTGTATGATTTCAAGAATGTAATACACACTATATAACTATACTTGAATCACAATCACATATTGAATGGAATAACGCCATATATTTCATAAATGAAAGTTAAATATGTTCAAAAGTATATACAGAGGAATTAAATAAAAAGTTTTACACTTAATCAGGTTTACATATATTAAAAATTTGAAAAAACTTGAAAAATTAAGTTCTTGAATTCTTTGACCATATTTTGCATCTCTCCAAGAAATTTCTAACCTGAAAAATGAAAACACAAATTAATTCAGAAACCGCTAGAAGCATATGAATAAACTAACTATTTGTAGAGATTGTTCTAGTCTCACAAAAGATAAAGTCCGACTGATCACACCCCTTCAAATGTCTTAACATTAAATACCTCTAGCATGACATGAAGTGTGTAAAAATAAAATGTCACTTTACCCACATAAATTGCAAGTTCAACAGAAATTTTACTATAACCAACAACTTAGTTTAAGAGGCTTTACCAATCTCAAATATTTAACGTTCTACAAAAGAAATGCAATTGAATGTTAATTGTGCAAATACCTTTAGTGCATTTCGTGATATCAAATAATTATTCTTTATCATCTCCTCCATTTGAGCTCCTAGAAACTTCTAAACGCTATGTGTTGGCCGAGTTTCCTTAGAAAGAAGAAAACAACTCAACTCCCTGGGTATACACATATCGTAATTGCACATTTGTAAAAAATGTTCTAGATACCATCATATACAAAGTCACATAGAGATATAATCCTAAAGTATAACTTGGGGGTTCAAATTTATATTAGAATTGACCGCCATTTGCAAATTGGCACCATTACCTTCCATGAAGAACATTGACATTATCTTTTGTGGAATTCGCCAGATATCCAGCCTAAATACTCTAACACCTCTCTCGCAATGCTTGTATGATCGAACATCACCGCCACCCTTAGTTGATTTCGTTAGATACAAATTATGGCCCGTGATATACAAAAATAGTGAGATAAATGAGTCATTATATCATGATGAATCTAAAATATTTACAAATAAAAGACAAACAATAACTATTCGGGCCTCAAAATGAAAAATTAAATATAGAATACACAAAGGATATAATGGCATTCCAACCCTTGATCGAAACCTATATCAAATTTAAATTTGGGTAAAAATCACTAAAAACCTCTCTACTACAGACTCAAACTTATTTTGAGTAAGAGAGATCAGAAAATGTTCTAGGACAAGGAGATGGTCTTGTTCACCATAGACTGCATAAAGAAAATTTGGCTTACAAAGGAATCTTTGGACTCACTATGCTTTATGTGTAGAACAAAGGATGCCAACAGATAATATTTTTGTCCTCACATCGAAAAGAAATGAAAAATTGAAATTTCCATTACTAGCTTGCAATAAAGTATTAAAAACCCATGGAAACCATAGCAACCCCTATAAATGAGACTAACATAGTCAAGTAAATGAGCTTAAATTAGAACTACAAACTACAATTGTCGATCAAACTGCTGTGCATAGGCAAGTAAAGGGAGCATGTAACCGTGAATCGGAGAACATTTACGTTAAACAAGTTCTAAAGATAAACAAGCACATTCAAGACACTATAAGGGTATAATGGCATCTCAACACTCCAAGAAAGTTTGCATAGTCCCACATAGTGAAACCACTACATAGATCAAATGATCAAGTAGCTTAACATCCTAAATAGCTTTATCAAGGAGCTACAAAGAATGGCGAAAAATCAGAAAACATATTCGAAGTCAAGAAGTTGAGATTTAAAGCATATATGTATTCTATTCTCTCACAGCATTTTGGTATTCCTTTTTAATACTATTATTTCAAAAAAGAAGAAACAATAAAAGATAAAAATTCACAATTGTTACCAAGGAAGACGCATACATTATCATTGCCCTTTAAAATAGAAAAATCGCCACAAAACAACATCAACTACTTAAGTTGGTCTCTTTAATATGAACTTATCATTGTTTGCATAATGAGTGATCCCCGACTAATATCTTTCCATTTTCTGCCGTGATTCCTACCCGCATAATCTAGATTGTTTTCCAATTTGTGAGGCATTTATCAACACATATGCATTCATTGGACTCTTCTTGTATGTTCAATGTGTACATGTAATATAATCGTGATAGATAAAAGTTTATCTTTTCAAAATTATTGGCTTCCCAAGAAGTCCTGCATGATCTTTTATCAAATTCAAGCAGAAGTGACACTACAACAAAAAGTATAATTAATAACATTTGTTTATAGCATTTTTTATAAATGTTATAAAATAAAAAGGTATGTGCTATAGTCACAGCCTTATGCTACTATAGTCTAAGGCATCAAGCACCACCATATCGCTAAAGACTCACTTCATCTCACACTTGCAACTTTAGATCCAAATTACTGCTCCTATATCTGTCATAGAGATATTAGATATTTGTTAGAGTTAGATATTAGTTAGAAGATTGGTTACAAGTTGTTAGATAGTTAGACAAGCTAGAATAATTGAACCATGTTTACTAAATGTATTGATAGACCTCAATCTTGACATATACTCACGGGTATTTAGAGAGAGGACCTCTTTATTCTTTTATCATTCTCTAGCTTATTAGGATATAACCACTCAGATATTGCTAGAAAATAATCATCCAGAGGAGAATATTTATAAATATAATACATCGCTATCGCTTAATGCTAATATATCATAACCACACTTCGTAATGCATCTTCGCCTCTAGAGCTCCAACACCAAGTCCAAGAAGGTAAACACAGAACTAAGTGAGGTTAATTACAAAAAATAGTTGGACCAATGTAATAATTATATCTACATTAGTGCCTTTACATGCTACAAATTTTCACGAGGACATGATATCCGAACCCATATATGACTTGTACTAATAAGAGAATGTAAGTGTGAAACTAGATCGGGGACCTCAAGTAGAGGGCTTCTTCATGCATATCGAGAAAATTTAGTTACATCTTCAACACCAAAAGAGTGATAATAAATTCCGTGATCTACGGTCCATAATCTAGTCTCTCACACGCTTATAATCACCACCGAATGTAGATTGGATTTTGGATAGGAGATATATATGTACTTACAAAGATGCATCTGCTTTTGATCCGTAATTCCTTGTTCCCATTTGAATCGCTAATCGAGTGTGACTTGGGGTGGGCTGGAGTGGCTCTTGAAGCGCCTAAAGCTCTCTCGAAGGGCTCTCTCGAGGAAATATCATGATATCTTCGCTCGGGAGCATTCCATCCGCATTATCAGTAGCCCCCTCAAAGGTGATGTTGTTCTTTATGTCATTTTTACGAGGCTTATGAGATTTTCGTGCGTACCGTGAGCTGTGATGGACTTTCTCGTGGAACATGTGGAGGATCTCGATGTAGTAATTTGTTGAATTAGGAAACCAATCGTAGAATACATAACCTCGACTTGCTAGTGCATCCTGTAGGATTCAGATTCAAGAAATACTCTTAAAAGCTTAGTGACAAATCCATCCGATTGGTTTATTGACACTTCACATTATGTTCTTTTGTAATTGAATTACGATGATATTGTGCTTGGAGCAATGGTAAAATGCTCGATGCCAAGCATGAGAACATGGGTTTCAATATGAGCAACCACTTTGTGCATATTATATCAAGATCAAGTCTCAGATCCGCCTATCCCTCCTAACATCCTCAATTATGGGATATTTTTTTTTATCTTAATGGTACCAACAAAACCACGCCTAGGAGATGCAAAGGTCATGTGTGCTCATTTCGTATGATTTAGTATCTAAGCCTATGTTAGGTAGACACTTCAAAATAAATCAAATATCTGTATGTGTCTAACACTTTCCATCGGAGCTTCTTACATATTTATATTTAACACTATTATTATATATATATATATATATATTGTTGTATAATCGATTTAAAATAAGTAAAATGCCTTTTTGACACTATATGTTTCCATTTTGTCTCACATAATATATTAAAAATAATATAAAAAAAAATTGACCTTTTTTTGCCGAGTTTGCAAACCTTAAATTTGAGATTTGTTGGGTCCGGCATTTTGATATGCATTGCACCCAAGTTCATGTAATATAGGTCTAAACTAGAAGTACACATACCTTATGCAATTTTGTCTCAGATGAAGTAGAGCCAACATTTCCCCCAGTCGATGTGGTGGAGCTCCAAGAAGAACCATGAACCATTCTTTTCTTCAAAGATCTTTTTTCATGAGGGTATGGCCGATTATCTCGCTCCTTTTCGCCTCTGCTTTTCTCCCCTCTCACTTTTGGCTACATAATTTTCCTCGCTATTTTTGTCCTCTCAAACAGCCCCAAGCGATGTTCTATGTTCCTTCTTACCACCGTGGCTGTTTCGCAACTCAATTGTCGATCCAAACAGAGTAGCCCCGAGGGATGTATTGTTGTTCCATTCCAACCGGTTCTTGGTTTTCCAATGGCTTTCCGCTTAAGTGTAATGGTGCTACCATGGTCGCTTTTTCCAAGATTAACATAACTCTTTCTTCCAAGATTAACATGATCAAGCTTTCTCCCAGATGAGTCATTGTAACCGCCTCCTTCAAATTTCTAGCACCTTCTCCAACTCATCATTAATAAGCTTCACTCATTCTCGTCACTGCTTTTTCGGCCATGTTCTCGATCGATATGGCAAATGTCATGCTGATGGGTCTCAGTGATGACTGGTCTGAACCAAGAGTACCTATGGTAAGCGAAGCCATGGAAGAGCTCGAAATTGCAAACATGTATGAAATTTTGGAAAACAAAGGCCTATTTCAATAGAGTGGGTAAGAGTAATATTAATGTTCATTTTGATTTTCAAAAAAAAAAAAAAAGAAGAAAAAAAAAATTTGAGCTAAAAAGGTACAGTTCTAATAATTTTTTTGCCTGTGCTACAGATTTCTGGATCCAACAAGTAGAGAATGGACATAAAAGAATGCAAAAAAGTAAGAAAACACATGACAACTAATGAAGAAAGAGAAAATGACAAGGAAGATGAACAAAGAAAATGTGATCATACAACAACAAACAGTAAAAGCAGTACTTAGATCATGTATTTTAAAGACCTATGTAACCTTAGATCATGTATAGACCATTATTAATGTAAGACCTTCCTCCATATAAAGCATCACTACCAATAAATGCTGGATATAGTTCAAACCAAAATATGAATTTCCAAATAAATGTTTAGCCAGTTGAATAATAATTTCAAGAAAAAACTCACCTTCTTCAAAATAAAATCATAAAGGTATTGTATCTAAGTCTATGATGGTTCTTGTGAAGTTGGGAAATTTCAATTATCCTATTCGACATCATAGAGGCAAAACATGAGATATTTTCAAATTTTAAATTCATGGGTACTGTATCTAAAGATTCATCATTCCAAGCTCATTTAAAAGTTTGATCCTAGTGTTTGCTTAGTTTATATGAGATTTAAAAGTAGATAAATAGGATCTCAGAGTATAATGGTGCCCATATTCTTTGACTTTCACCAACTCGTATATAAATTTCTTCAAAAAATATTTCTTCTAACCAAAAAACCTTGAATCACCATCGAATAATGAGAATTACAGAATATTGCTCAATACAAGATACCCAAACTCGCTCTTAAACTTCATCAACCTTTTCATCCACAGATAGATTATTAACCTTATATGTCACGTAACCCAAATGATCCATCAGATTCACGAGGGCTTTAATGGCATAATCTTTCAATGTATCCACCACTCAGTAAATTATTTGATGGTTTGTTCAGAGCCAAAACAAAGCAAATTATACAACAATTGAGAAAGAAAAGGAAAACACAATTCTTCATGTTCATTATTATCGAGATCTAATGAATTAGAGAAACTCACATCTGCTTCTTTTGGTCATCATTAAGTGTATGATAATTCAAAATACTCACACCGAAATGAAGAGAGTCAGTTGTTCTCTTTATTCTTCAAATCCTAATGAAACAAACATAATAGTAATATAAAATTTCAAAACCATACTTTTAAATCAAGAGGATCAATTGAAAACACGTGCGGCAACATTTCAAGTTCCATTTATCAAAAAACTAAATGTTACTTATCGTAAATAACTCATGTAAGTGTTATTATCATATGAGGATAGTTTAAAAATACCCTTCAATTTGACCAAATATACACCGTAAAACATGAATCAGATTCTTCATGGTTTACATTCCATTCCAATTTAGGAAACCAAAATTATACTAATACCAAAAATTATACTAAACCAAAATTACGTGTGTGCAGTATTACAGAATCAAGAAATTAAGCAATAAATATAAAATCCCATTTATAAATTGAGTTAGAAAAAGCATTGAGTGCACCTAGATCGTTGAACACATTTTTTTTCCAATGTAATATATGCTCACTTGATCCAACAATACGGAAAAGTATCCTACCCATTAACTTGCGCTTGATTTTAGCTGGTATGAAACAATGTGATACAAATTACGTGCCCAGAGAAACTAATGGAAGTTTAAAATCAGTCATAATATTAATTTTCGGGATAGATAATAGAATGGCATTAATTTTGGGTCAATGAAATAGTAGTTGACATTTTCACAAAATAATCTAGTAATTGACTGAGCAGCATAGCCCACCTATGCTACAATAATTATAAATTCAGATAGGTTCTCTCCATTCATGAACCCAAATAATTACAATCTATATTCCAAATGTAAATTACAACAAAACATATGGTGTG